>CP139506.1:56095161-56722362 GCA_021014915.2 Artemisia tridentata subsp. tridentata
TGTTTTAACACATGAATGTTTTTTAACGAATAATTTATTCGTAAAGTTGTTATATTCTTATTTATGTTGTTGTTGGATCAATCTAATGCTTTATTATATGAACGTCTTTATATATTGATTATAGTTCCTGATGCAAATACAAGCAATACCATACAGATGAAACATACTAAAGCCTCTTCACAAGGTATTCTATTCTTATATAGGTTTTTGTGAATCCTACATTAATTTTTTTTAGTTTACCATATAAGTTTATGATTTGTATCCACCTTCAGATACAACAAGCAAAGGCTCTGGCAGTCACGTTCATCCTAAAACCCCTTCACAAGGTATTTTGTTGTTGTATATGTTTTTCATGTATCGTATATTAGTTTGTATTGTTTTACCCTGAAAGTTGTTGATTTTGTATTTGGTAATCATCCACATTATAATTTTGATACAACAGGTACAAGATCAACCAACCATGTTTCCGATGTTGTTACACGATCAACAGGTATTAGCTTCATCAATGTTTTATTGCAGTAACTTTGTTGATATTTTATTTATGTACATTTTACATGATGTTTATACTATGTTACTCAATTTATAACTGCTAAATTAGTAGGAAATATAGGTTTGGTTCAGCCATCTTCTTCGTCTGAATTGGATAATTCCATATTTGAAAGTGATACACCCGATAGTATATCTGGAATAGTTGTTTCTGATGTCGTTGCTAAAGCTAGAGGTAGTACATTGAACATTAATTTTTTTATTTAATACAGTAATACATTGTATTTATACAATCGTAATTGTCCCAGCATCTAAACCACCTGCAAAGGGCAGATTTGGCCACGTCTCATCATCTTTGAGTCACAACCATCTCATGAAGGTAACATGTTTTCTAAACTGATCGTGTTCACATTATAAATTGTGATTATAGTATACACATTAAGTATGTTTGTACATTCTAAATTGTGGTAAATCTATATCCATTGAATAATAGGATCTGTTCGATCATTAAAAAGGAAATCTACCAGTCAATCAAGCTGTTTTGAAACACACTCCACGTATGAAAACTCTAGGATTGATTCTTCCAACTTTCAATCTCAATCAGGTATGAATATTTGTTTATAAAAACCCGCACCTTTATTGTTATATGTTATACAACAATTTGTTTTGTTATTGTTGCTAGGGGCGACAAAACTCAAAAGGTGATTCTAAAAGATTTGCTTATATTAGAAATCAACAAAAAGATTTGAGATACCAAACAACATCTTTGGACGCACCTTCACACCGGAAAAAAAAACCCGTTATGCACACATCGTCTTATGGAAAATTTCCTTCAGGTTTTGTACAAACATTCTGGATAATGTCTGTTCCAGATTACTTATTTATATAAATAACATTGTCATAATTTCTTTGTGTATTCGTAGGATCTAATTCTCATCCAAGTAAAAACAATGGAAAGAGTATGTCCACAATTAAAAGTCCTAAGCCAGGTTTATTTAAAATGGTTGATTCATTATACATATTTCATTTTAATGTGATATAAAAAAAATACAGCGTTTTCTATATATTTTTTTTTTTATTTTTTTAGTGGTGAGAGAGAGAACAATGACTCTCATTAAAGATGTCAGTCCGATGAATGTGAACATGGCCATTAAAGGAAGGTGCATCTCCGTATGGCATTCACACAAATTTAACGAAGAACACGATCCTTACAGTCTTGACTGTGTTTTCCAGGATGAAGAGGTATATCAGATGAAATTAGTAAATACCTATATTTGTGTATATTTATTATATGTTAAATTGATATTTGAACTATATGTACAGTCGAACCGTATCCAAATCTATGTCAAAAAAGAGTTTATGTTTAAATTTGAACCTCTTTTACGAGAAGGTCAATGTTACATAATCTCTAATTTTGGAGTAGCAGAGAATGCCGGAAGGTTACCTTTGTTACCAAACCAGTGGAAAATATCTTTTTATAAAGGAACCGAGGTTACCCGTATTGATCACATCGACGACAACTTTGTTGGGTTCGTTAATGAGCCATTCTCAAGTATTCTCGATACAGATAATGAATACCACGAGCATGATTGTGTTGGTATGTGTTTTTTTAAAAATTATATACAACAGTTGGCGTTACTTGAATGTTTATGTGCATATTTTTATAACAAATGTTTTTTCCAGATATTGTTGGTACAGTCGTAGCTATTGGGAAAATAGTGACGTTGAACAATTCTGGCGGTCCTAAGCTACGGAGGACAATTGTCGTTGAAGATGCCGAGTAACTATATTTTTTAAATTATTATTTGTTTAAAATAAAATAACGTGTATAGAATAGTATTCATTTGTAATCATATATTGAGTGTATCCTATTTTATGCAGATCTCTGAGACTTGATTGTACGTTTTGGGACAATTGGGCATTAATGTGGAATGACTACGACAACAAACGTGACGAGCTTGGTCATATAGACATCCTCTTGATGCTGGGGAAAGTGAAATATTGGGACAGTAAGTTTTATAGATGACTTTTAAATTTTTGGTTACGTAATTAAGATTTTTTAATTCATATTAATAGCTTTTAAAAGTGTCTATATTTGTTGTGCAACACAAATAAGCCATCAATACATAATGCTTTGTTTGGCACAAGAATATTCATAAACAGGGATGTGCCACAATTGTTGGCTTTCCGGAAAAGGTATATACATTGATACCGGCACATGTGTGTTTTAGATTTAAACTAAAAACATGTTAAATTTATTAGGAACCTATTTATACGTTTCACAGATACGAAGAGCAGGAGGGGTATGATGCAGGTGAATTCAGAATTGAGGATCATTCAGTTGGCAGCCGTGTTGTTACGCCTGCGGAGTTCATGCACGGCTGTGTGAAGCAAATAGTTCGAACAATTCGAAGCATTGAACCGGTAAAACAAAATTTATTGTTATGGGTATAATATAAATATTATTTTATCACTAATTAAACCCACGTTAGTAATGTTTATACGTGTTTTTGTATCTAAATACAGGAGTCACACTGTGTAGTTTATGCAGAAGTACATAGCATACAAGAGGAAAATGGGTGGGTTTATACGGGTTGCAAAGCATGCAGTACAAGAGTGACACCAATTGTTTCAAAACGCAACTCGGGCACAAGGAATAAGAAACAGTTGTGGTATTGTAAAAACCATGGAGAAACATATGCCGTTGCTTCCAGGTATGTAAAACAACCTATATATATATATATAATTATTTGGATTTGTCCTTAAACATATAATAAATAATGTGGATATTTGGATACTTCGCGTTCGGTGATAAATATTTTATATATGTAGGTTCAAAATCATTGTGCGCATATTTGACCATAGTGGTACTGCACAAGTCGTGATTTTTGACAAGAGTGTGCACAAAATGACAAATTTAACGGCGTGGGAGATAATGGAGAGCGAAGGCGTGAACACAGAAGAATACTTTCCGGATGCACTTAATCAAATTATTGGGAGGAAGTATCTTTTCAAAATTTTATTTTCTGAGTTCAATCACAACAACAATAGTTATATATATAGAGCGGAGAAAGTGACGGACGATGTTGATATAATCAACTATTTCAAGAATGGCTTTATAGAAGAAGAGGACTGATTCATTTTTCCTTTAATGTACCTAACAATGGTTTGTGTTTATAAACAAGTATATACTAATCCTTATGAATGAATCAAAATAGGATGACGACGAGGAAGACGAAGGTTTAGAGTACAATTCCGTGTGTTCAGATGATGGATCGGAAACACATTCTGATGATATTAGTAAGGTATTGTGCATTGTATTTTTTAATTTCTAAAAACAACCGTTAAATTGTAACAAACAATACAAATTAATCTTTTACATCTTCTCGCAACATGTAGCAGGAAACCAACAAACGAAGATGTTGTTGAAACGATAGACGCAACGGATGATAGTCCGGCAGTGTGCGTTGGTGCCACGAACGCCACTTTAATTCAAATTGATAATGTAGGCAAGCGTACGACAGACAACGTTAACAGTGTACCAGCGACACTGGATGACGAAACACCAGCTAATGATCTTAATAATCAAGAGGAGCAAGAAGACAATTAATTTACATTAGCATTTTTTAATATTTTTGAACAATTTATTTACAAATTGCAAACTTGCATGTGTGTGGATATTCGTATTAAGCTTTATTCATATTAACTTTCATTATTTTATCTACCAGTGCAAACGTTGATCATTACGTGAAAAAATGATATAGCAGTATCAAGTATATGAAGCGGTACTAATATAATATTGCATTGATAACCACATGTATAACACTATATTATCTCAAATACAGCAGTACTAACGTAACCAGCAGTATTAACATTGGTGATGTTTAAAAATAATATTAACCGGGATAAGGATGTATACACGATACTTACCTATAAAATGTTTAATTTATAGAAGATATATAACCAATATATGCCATGTTGTACTCCTGAGTTATCGCCGGTATGTATTTTATTTTTGTACTGCTACGGAGAGTTACATTAAAACGCATTATCACTTTAAATATGTAGTCAATTGTTTTTATACATCATCAATTCTAACATCATTTTTAGATGTTTATACACAAACGAACGTATTATTTATATACACATGATAATAAGAATTTTTAAAATGATATATACATATTATAATCATTTTTTCAAGAATATGATAAATTTATAGAAAATATGATTTGAAAGATAAGTTTAGAATGTATTTTGTATAAATATTCTGTGCATATATTTAAGATCATATACCTACTTTGACACTATATGTGGGTCAAAATATATTTAAGAGTACTTTGTACTGGTATAAACAATACGTATGTGCTATGTAGTACTGCTGAGTTATCTCCATTATGTATTTTAATTTTGTACTACTACGTCCCCGACTTGGTACTGATATTATAACCAGTTCATAAGAGTTATATTAAAACGCATTGTCACTTCAAATATACGTAGTCCATTGTTTTTATACCCCATCAATTCTAACAACGTTTTTAAATGTTCATACACAAACGAACGTAATCTTTATATACAATAAAGCTATGATAATCAAATATTTTGTAGAATTTCCTAGGGGTGTGAACGGTTCGGTTTGGGTCGGTTTTTGGCTAAAACCGAAACCGAACCAAAATGTTCGGTTTTTATAGAACCCAAAACCGAAACCGTTCGGTTTTTGGCGGTTCGGTTTTTTTCGGTTTATCATCGGTTTCGGTTTGGTTTTTTGGGTTTCTAACCGTTTATATTTGGGCATGGCAAATTTATACTAACAAATTTGTATTATATAGAAAATTGGTTATTCTTATTTATTTATTTTTTCAATCTAAGCATAATAATGTTTATTACATAATTATATAATTACGCACATATATGTGAGACACACACATGCAACTGAACATACACATAGTATGATCATCATCATATATTTATTGATATATTCTCAAGTAAGCACACGACACGACAAACACGAATATAAACATAACCGTTAAGATAAATATATTATAAATCTACCCACAAAATAAAATATGAATTTATAAATTTGATTTATTTAGTTATTTATTCATATTATATTAATTATATATTATTATATAATAAAATCGGTTCGGTTCGGTTTTTAACGGTTCGGTTTT
This sequence comes from Artemisia tridentata subsp. tridentata, assembly GCA_021014915.2. Taxonomy (NCBI): domain Eukaryota; kingdom Viridiplantae; phylum Streptophyta; class Magnoliopsida; order Asterales; family Asteraceae; genus Artemisia; species Artemisia tridentata. The sequence goes on from CP139506.1 coordinate 56,100,816, forward strand.
TGGACGAAAACCGAAACCGAACCGTATTTTTCGGTTTTTGAAAAACTAAAAACCGAACCATCGTTTTTTAGTTTCGGTCGGTTTTTTCGGTTTTTGGTTCGGTTTTGTTTGCTCACCAAATATTTCCTAGAATTTCCAAATCTATATTTAGAGCATGATATAAATCATGTAAACTCTAAAAAACGTTTAAATTGTAAACGTAATCTTTATCTATAACAAATATATGAGAAACAAATTTTCGGTTTCCATTATATGGTCACCTTCAAACTCTATAAATAAAGCCATATATTAACACATATTGAATATATATCTTCAAAAATTGCGAACATAAAATACAAACAATGTCACACCGAAGATCACACAAGGTACATAATCTTAAGTTGAATATGTTTTGTTAATTATCAGATGAATTAGATACTAATTACTACAATTTTGTCAGGGTAATCCGAAAACAGATCACCACCATCCTCCATCATCAGCCGATGGCTCGCTAGATAAGAATATACCAAACATCGTCATATCAGATGATGAGGATGTACAATAACTAAATTAACTGTTTATTTAAATTATATATGAAACACATTATCTGATTATGTTTAGCATGAATGCAGGATGGACAATTTGATTTGTTCAAAAAAGATATATCCAGTGTTCATATATTGGACGATGAAGAGGTATCCTTCATAACATGTCTAAGTACTTTTTTTCTAAACTACCCACAGGCACTACCTTATAAGATTATCATGAATTGTTTTACATATACGAATACTTATTTACCAATAATCTTTAGCTAAAATAAATGCTTGAATAATGGTACATGTTTAAAACAATAAGGTTATTATTATTAATAATAGTTTTTGTTATGTTTAACGAATTAAATATAAATGTTAAATTTATAGATTTATGCTGTTGGTGTTAACGGATATCGAACTACTCCAATTTGTAATAAGCGAAAACCACATGATCCGTATGTATGCAAAATATTCAATGAAGATGCTGATTTACATGATACCAATAACGAGGTATTATATAAAAATTTTACTGCGTAGTAATTTGCATTGTAGTAAACATAAAATACTTAATGGTTTTTATTTTTGTATTCTCTGTTTAGGTTGTTTGTTTAACACATAACAATCGGAGATTGTCAAAGGCGAAACCCGGGACCCGTAAGAACAGATGCAAGTTTGATTATTACGAAAATCAAACTGATAATGAGGCATTTTCATAAAATTTTCATTAAGTCGAGCTCATCTATTATAAAATCTAAATATCAATCTAATAGTTGCAGGCTGATCAAACAACACATAAACGGTTTAGACCAACTAAAGACAACAAGTTAGTTAGCAACGATATTTTTTATGTTGTTTCATCAGATGATGAAAAAATACAAAAAACACGTGACAACAAAGAGGTATAAAAAATGGTTGTAATCCATATTATGTGATAATTATTAATCAGGGGAACTAACAACTTTTGCATTACTTGCAGCCTCTCCCACCTATACACAAACGCCGTAGGCTTGCTAAAAACGGCAAAATAGTCAACAACATAATTGTTGACCTGGATTCATCAGATGATGGAAAGCCACAAGCAAGCAAAGTTGTAGATCTAACTTTGATTGATGATAAAAAAACGCGATCAAAGCGTGTGGTGACTATGACTGCTAATCATCCTGGGGGAAAAAAACCCATTGGTAATAATAATTTATGTTTGTACATTATATTTCTATAAAACATATATATTACACATGCTATATTTGAGTTATTCCAAACAACCTCCATAGTCCAACTAATATGTTAAACGAAACATCCTTGCTAATCCCACATTATTAAGCTAACATATACAATAAGGTAAACCAAACAGTCCACATAATAGATACTCTGTTGCTAAGTACTAACTATATTTTTGGTATGTAGAAACCCATTTCCTCACGGAACTATATGCTATATGATGAAGATACGGATGATGAACATGATAACAACAACAACGTATCTGAAACAGGCATGTGTGTCAATATCAATGCTCTCAAAGAACCCTCTTATCCCACGCGAGATTGTAAACCTAAATATACTATCCCTGATGAATTTTTTGTTGAAGACTCTTCCACAGGTTGTTTGTTAAAAAATAAATTTATTATTATTTGTGTTTGTAAATTGTTAAACATGTTTTAAATTAAAAGTTTGTTTATATAATTTTATACTCGATAATTTCATAGGCGACTCAAGATATACATCTATTGATGACGATTATGACGAAGATTACCAATCTAACATGGTTGACAATGACGTGTGGGACGAGATGCCTGATATCGATGGAAAAGTACATGGTAGAATCATCCACATCAGCGATGTTGACGAAGAAACGTGGGAAATAAATTCAGCCGCGTATAGTGTCAGTTATGACTCTAACGACAATGATGTCAGCAACTTTATCAATGACGGATCCACTGATTATGAAACAACCAGTGATGATGACAGCGAAGATGAATTATGAACAAATGGAACACGATTTCCCATGTTATCATCTTAGATTATTTACAATAAATACTTAAGTTTCATGTTATCATTTTAGATTATTTACAATAAAGACTTATGCTCTAATTTTTTAATAAATTAACCTCATTAGTTTTCACATGAGACTTTGCTACTTAAGCATTAGATGTTTATAATTTATATGCGTAAACCATCTCATAACAAAAATATGTTACTAACTTTGTTTGCGTGAAACCATACCACCAGAGTATGAAATAAAATCAAATATCAGCAAAACACTCCAACTAATCAATAAACAAATACAAACCAAACTAATAAAAAATCATATCCATTTAAACTCTGGTAGGACAGAACATGGTACTGTCAGTGTCAATGATGTAATAGGACATGATACTGCCAGTGTTGAAGGTTAAAAATCAGATTCATTTAAACTCTGATGGGACAGAACATGGTACTGCCATTGTTACTGATGTAACGGAACATCATACTGCCAGTGTTCAAGGTGCTCTAATAAACGAGATTTCATCCCTAAAATTACACATAAAATAATTACTTAAGTTAATTATAACATACAATTAAACATAAAAAACAAAACATGCGATTGCAAGATATTAGCTTAAATATACAGATAAATATAATACAATTAGTCAATCAAAATATTCAAGATTTCATCCTTTCAATACCAAAATCAGGTAACAAAGGTTAGCAAAACATGAACAAAACTATTAGATCAAGAATATGTAGTTCACCTTTTGTTGATCTGGGCAAAAATAATTTGAGCAGTGAGATGTTGGTGTTTTCGATAATGTGATGATACTTTGTGTGAATAGCAGTTATGAGTAATTATAACTGATAAGATAGCAAGCCTATATGAATAGCCTATTAATGAGTATCCTACACAACTTGCATGTTCTACAAAGATGTTTCTTTTAATAATTTACAATCAGAATTTCATGTCATAAAATAATACTAATAAAAATAAAAATAAAATTCCATCATATTATTTACATCAAAATATACTTGCATAATACAATACATGAATGCAATTGGTAACTCAAAATATAAGATCAATAATGTAGACTCACGTTTTCTTTATCCAAACACGCATTTTTTTTTTAAAAAAAAATATTTTTTTCTATTAAATTTAATAATAATAGTTATTCTCTTGAAAATGATGGAATAAAATAACTTGCTCACATCAAAATATATAAGCAATGTTATTTAATGTGTTAACATGAAAATGACTATTGCTTTTGTGTAAAAGTAGTTATATTTTATTATGTTAAATGTAACAAAATTAAGGCATGATTTAAAATTGATTACAACCATCCAGTATAAAATTACAAGTCATGCCCGCCCATTGGGCGGGCTTTGAAGTCTAGTATACATATATATATATATATATGTGTGTGTGTGTGTATATATATATATATATATATATATATATATATATATATATATATATGTATGTATATATATATATATATATATATATATATATATATATATATATATATATATATATAGGGTCCGGTTATAGAGAAAAGTGTAATTAGATAGAAAAGTGAGAAAAAAAGTTATAGGGTATAATTTGCAAACATCTCAAACTTCAGGGTGCAACTAGAAACAAAAATAAACAAAAGAGGAATACAGATCTTCCTTTCGTTTCATTCACATATACTATCACCATTTGCACCGTCACCACCACCACCACCATCGCCGCCGCTGTCGTCTTCAGTCATGCAACCAGCACAACTGTCGCCATCTTCTTCCGTCACCACCACCACCACTATCGCCATCTTATACCATCACCACCACCACTGTCGCCATCTTCTTCCGTCACCACCACCACCACAGCGCCAATCTTCACTCCGCCACCGTCACACCGCCGCTGTCAATCTTCTTCAGGTTAATTTACTATATATTACATTTTTAATTATTTAATTTATATAAATTTATTTATTTATTTATTTTAATGTTTAGGTAGAGGTAATGAGGTTTTTGTTTTATATTGAACGATATGACATCTTAGGGCATCTTAAGGCATATGTTTGTTTGATTAAGGCATCATCAAGCAATTAATTTTGTGGTATCTGTTAGAATGATTAAAGTATCATGTTACAAAATTAAGGCATCGAGAGTGTATGGTTAGTGCATCAAGTGACAAATTTAGAGCATAAAATGTGTGTGATTAGAGAATGAAATGAAAAAGTAAGGGCATCGAAGGTTTATGATTAGAGAATAAATTATGTTTAGTGCATCCTTGAACATATTAGAGCATCAGTGAGTATGGTTAGGGAATCAATGATTATGATTAGTGCATTGTTAGACATCTATGGAGTATGATTAGTGCATCGGGATTTCATGAAATAGCATATGTTTGTATTTTTAGTGCATCATTGTGAAAATTATGTTTAGTGCATCAAATATATGTTTAGTGCATCGTTGAATATATTAGAGCATCGGTGAGTGTGGTTAGGGCATCAATGATTATGATTAGTGTTAGACATATTAATACATCATTATGTGTGTTTAGTGTATCCATTTGTAAGTTTAGTGCCTAGTTGGTCATAGTATGGCATCCATTTATATGTTTAGTGTATCGTTGGAAATACTTGGGCATCTTTTTGTATTTTTAGTGCATCGATTTGGGTCAAAATGGGGATATTTTAAAATGGTTCAAACTGATTTGGGTCTAAACTCGTTTAGTGCATCCATTTGCATGTTTAGAGCATCCATGCGTGACTTGGGGAGATTTTTTTATGTTTAGAGCATCCATGTGTGAGTTGGGTAGATTTTAAAATGGTTCAAACGGATTTGGGGAGATTTTTGTATGTTTAGTGCATCGATTTGGGTCAAAATGGGGAGATTTTAAAATGGTTCAAACGGATTTGGGTCTAAACTCGTTTAGTGCATCCATTTTAAAATGGTTCTCAATACCTTTCTTTGATGGCTAAATATTGATTAAAAATACTAGCTAGAAGGCAAGGATAACAATGAAAACATAGACAATTTGTTATATAGATAATTATTAGATCGATATAAATGAACACTAACTTCATACACAAAGTGCTACACTTGTTGGGCCATATGCCACTAGTATTCATAAGAATGTATAGGCAGAGAAAAAAAATGCTTTGGTTTAAGTTAACGTCTGACAAAATTGAATAACCGCTACACTGGTATCACACGGGATAATTTGAAAACTCAACGTGAGTTTCCTAACAAACGCCTTCACGTTATAAAACATTTTGATTGTCGAGCACATACCATGAAAAACATATTTTCATAACTATCGATACATACAAATAAGTTGAAACACTAAATTTGAAATATAAATTAGTTCATTTTTTTATTGGCATATAACTCGAAACGTTTTATCAAAACTTATATAAGCCGTTGGGTTATGAAACGATTATTTTACAAACACAAGCTTACAATTTTGTTAACACAATGATTACTTGTATACACGAATTTTTAACATATCGTGAAATGATATAAACAATGTCGAGAAATTTTCAAACGAGACATTCCTTTACAAAAACTATATATATGTATGAATATACACACATCATCATATACACACTTACTCATGTACACACTTGGTAATATATATACACTCACCTAACAACAACGTCTCCATATGTCGTCAATATTTGACATGCGATCGCAAATGTCTTCCGTACGTAGTCGTCCGATTTCTGTCAATCCGGAAGCTTACTTGTCTTGATCTTTTTTCTAATGTACACTTGTACACCTCCAATGAGCCAATACCTACAAATGTTAAAAACATTGTTCCAACTTAAATGCTGCCACACCAACAACAACAACCTAAACTCTTTAAAACATCTCGAATTCTTGAATTTGAACTGTGGACTAAAACAAACCTTACTAATCTAGGTCGCGTGTTGGTGCTGAACACTGTCTGAACTATTTTGTGACTTGACTACTATTTATCAAGGTGAGTTTATAGCCCCACACTATTTAAACTTGTTTTATTATTGGGGTGAGAAACATGCAAAACTATTTTATGGACCAAACAATTGTCTATGTTGTTACGTGGTTTAGCCTAAGCCCTGTTATGTCCCTCTATGCCCAACTCATGAACCGTCAATTCCTTCTGGGAAGCGTGGATGTTATAAATAGATCTATTGGGAGTAATTTCTCCGTTCTGGTTGACCGGATAGGCAAACGAACGTATACCATGTCGAAACCACAAGTGTCTGGGATAAACACTTGTCGGGCCTTGATATTTAACATGCTTCTAGAGCATGCATACAGTTATAGCTTCGATTGCATGAACTTAGTGCTAACGTAATAGACTATATTTTTATATGGCATTACATGGGTTGTAAAGTTCATATGCTAAACTCATGGTCCAACTACTGATTTACTGCTTATTGATAAACCTATGAACTCACCAGCTTTTTGCTGACTTTTAGCATGTTTTTCTCAGGTGTCTAAGCTGACTGATATGACAAGGTGGTGGCAAGGCAAGGGTCATAGACTACTGTCTGATTACTGTGGCTTTTAAACTATGACTTTTTTTGTCTGGGACAACCGAATTTGTGGGCCTCACTTTATTAACTCAAACTATGTTGTAAACAATATTTTCTTGATTGAATGAATTAAAACGGAGTATGTATTCCGTTCTTTGTTACCTTGTGTTGTGATTATCAATTTAGTAGCACTCCATGACCCGAATGCTTCCGCAAATGCCAGATTTTGGGGGTGTTACAGATTGGCATCAGATCCAGGTTATAGATAACTAAGTACATATAAATCCTAAACTATAACCGATTTTTACAAAAACAAGTCCCTATGACCGCCACTTGCCTGCCTGCCTTGCTTACTATTTATTTGATGATTACTTGTCTTAGCTGCTTGTTACTATCTGTTGATTTTTGCTCAACTACATGTACTATAAGTATTATATGTACACTTTTACATACGTAACTTACACTATGTGTTACCAGTATTTTAGATAAACTTACACATATATACCATTTTGTCACAGACTATGTCTTCACATCACATTCCTCCGATCTCGCCAGACTCAGACGACCCATATAAGCAGGTGTTACAGGCTTTTAATGCACCAGACTCTGATCACACTGAGCTTATACTCACCTCAGCATTACCTACACCTACCACCGATCATGCTCCCATTCAGCTTACCCCTACTGCTGATACTACCACTCCATATGTCCATACTCATCCTATTCGTCGTACCACCCGCATGAGAGTCCCAGGATATCGAATGCGGTACTCAGACTTACTATCCCTATCCCAAAGGAGGACCCGGGCTGTTTACATAGGTACCTCTACTACCCCACTATCTCTCTCACCCGCATCATCCCATGATCAGTCACCACCACATCAGAGGCTCAGGAGAGCCGATGACTCTTATACAAAGCTGAGGATCCCGAGGAAGAATCAGAGGAGGATCCAGGAGAGGAACCATAGGAGGATCTGGAAGAGGATCCGATAGCAGACCTTACACCCGAACAGACTATACCAGCAGAACCGCGTCATGGGAAGGCGGTTATGGAGGAGGTGCCGGGTACATTTGAGATAGGGCAGAGTTCTAGAGCTGCTCAGATGACAGGAGGAGACAGTGATACACCTATGGGATTGGGTCAGAAGGCTACTATGTTGCAAGTCAGAGAGGAGGGTCTGAATGTCCCCGTTACCTGTGAAATCAATGGGGAGATATGGAAGGATATTGAGTGTATTCATAGCACTCCACTTCATGCTGATAGTCCCACATATGAGCCATCCTCACCATCATTTGTGCCACCATCTCCTTTGGTGCCAGCTTCTCCTCCACCCACTGTCTCACCTGTAGTGGAGGAGGAAGAGGATGATGTCACGAGATTCTTGATCCAGCTTGGGGCATAGGGGAGTCTATTGGATGTTCACTCTGACCAGTTAGAGAGGCTCGGGCGCCGTGACGAGCAAGTTAGTAGGGAACTTGCAGGGGTACGTCAGAGACTGGGTGACATAGGGAGAGATCAGGCTAGAGCATGGGATGCTGAGTGGACTAATTGGCACAGGATGCACGAGTTAGAGTCGGTGATGGCTAGGGTCACGAGGTCCGAACATGAGGATCGTAGAGAGGTTTTGGCGTCAAGGAGACGCATTGCACAGCTGGAGACTAGAGTAGGTCATCTTGAGACTATTGTAGCACGGATGGCATAGGAGCTGGAGCAGTTACGCTTAGGACGTGATGGATTATAGTATTAGCAGTTATGATGTATTTTCACTAAACTGAGTAGTCATCAGTTAGTGGCAGTTGTAGTTCTTTATCTGTATTCGAAACTTGTTGTTGGGAATTAAACCAACAGTTGGTACTGCCAGGTATAAGTTACAACTGCTGAAGATTCGATGAAGATTACATTACCAGTACTAACTGAGTTAGTACTGCTAGTACAGATGGTTAGAACTGATTATGAGATGAAGACAGAAACGCATGTGGATATATATAGAGTAGATTTCATGTATATCTTATTAATATAGATCGATACAAATATTAGTTTACTTGTACAGGACTCCTTGTGATATAAAATGAGGTCCTATGTTAGGTTTTCAATATTAGATTTACGTGAAAGCTTCAAGGTTGTTAAACCCTAGTGATATTCTAGATCACTCGTATTATTAATAATATTGAAGCTATTTGATTGATTTATTCATTGTTCATTCATTGTTACATTCATTCATCACAAAAACAATGTCTTCTAAGTATTAGCTAGTAAATTCCGTGTGCTAGTTAATATTAAACTCAAAGTATCACTAACACAAGGAGTGTGTTCAGATCCTCTCAAGTGGTATCAGAGCCAGGTTCTGATACTTTGAATTATAAGATCCAGAAGAACTCTTTTCTCTTTCAAAAGGAAGATGGACATGGAAACTTCACAAACCTCAATCCTCGCCAAACTGCCAATGCTCAAACAGAATAAGTATGATCTCTGGAGGCTTAGAATTGAGCAATACTTCATGGTTCAAGACTATGCACTATGGGATATCATAATGCATGGTGATTCGTTTAAACCAACAACTTCTGAAGAAACACTTGCTGATGGTTCCAAAACTACTAAACTCAACACTGAACCAGTCACCAATGATGAAAGGATCAAGAAGAAGAATGATGTCAAGGACAAGAGTTTGTTACTCATGGCAATCTCCAATGATCAAGTGTTGAACTTCAGTCATTATGAGACTGCAAAGACACTTTTTGCAGCCATTGTAGAAAGATTTGGTGGTAATGAAGCCACTAAGAAGGCACAAAGAACAGTACTGAAGCAAAGCTATGAGAATTTTAGTGCCACAAGCACTGAAACTCTTGATCATGTCTTTAACAGGCTACAGAGGATTGTTAGCCAACTTGCTGGGTTGAAGATAGTTATTTCTCAAGAAGACCTGAACATAAAGTTTCTCAATAGTTTGTCTGTTGAATGGAACACTCATGTTGTTGTTTGGAGCAACAAGCCTAAACTGGAGAAGATGTCACTTAATGAGCTGTACAACAATCTTAAGATTGTTGAACAAAAGGTGAAAAAGGTGGAAAGTGCCAGTTCTAAGTCTGGAAACATGGCATTTTTGCCATCCCCCAGCAATAGCAATCCTGAGGATGATCAATAAGTTTGTACTGCTAGCCCTACAGTTAGTACTGCTAGTGTTAAAACTAGCACTGCTAGCTTAAGTGATGAAACTATCTATGCTTTTGTGTCAGAGCAATCCAGTGGGTCTCAAATCTACAACGAATACCTTCTTCAGATTCATGATGATGACTTGGAAGCAATGGACTTGAAGTGGCAAATGGCTCTGATAAGCATTAGGGAAAAGAAGTACTTTCAAAGGACTGGAAAGAAGCTTACTTTCAATGGAGGTGATTTTGCTGGCCATGACAAATCCAAGGTGGAATGTTACAACTGTCACAAGATGGGACATTTTGCCAAAGAATGCAGAGACCCTAGACAATAGGACAACAAGGGTAAAGGGTACAAAAGTCAACAGGAAAGCAGGAGAACAGTGAATGTGGAGGAAACTTCTTCCAAGGCAATGGTAGCTGTTGATGGAACTGGCTTTGATTGGAGCTTCATGGAAGAAGAAGAGGAACCAGCCAACTTGGGATTGATGGCCTTCTCAGACACAAAGGTACATGAGGTTAAAAAGTGTGCTAATTCTTGTCCTGCTTTGAAAGAATATGAGTCTCTTAAGAAACAATATGATAATCTTAGGATAGAGTTTAATGAAGTAAACTTTAGTCTTTCAAATCATAAAAGAGGGATAACTGTATTAGAAGAGCAACTTACTTTTTATAGACAGAATGAAGCAAACTCTACAGATGATATAGCTGACTTAAAAAGGGATTTGCAAATTAGAGATGATAAGATGAGTGGGCTTAAGTATGAACTAGAAAAGGTTAAGAAAGAAAAGGAAAAAATACAGTTAAGTGTTGACACTCTTGAATATACATCAAAAGGAGTTTAGAAGTTAATAGAGAGTCAACTGGTAAATAAAGCTAAATCTGGTCTAGGATATAAATCAGTTGCACCCACAAATAGAGGAATGTTTGTACCTCCAGGCATAGACTTAGCTCATACTTGCTTAGAAGAGTTTAAGGATATTGAATTTCCTGGATATGGTCCTAAAACCAATGAGAGTCCTACTAAATTTGTCAAGGCTGAGGATTCTTTTGAGAGTGCAAGTAATGCTTCACTCACCGAGGACAAGGTGTCCGCTGGTAGGTATTCAGATGCTCTAACCATAGAGGATTGGACTTCTGATGATGACCAGGATGATAAGGTTAAGGTCAAGACCAATGCTATTTTGTCTAAGAATAAGTCTGAGGTTAAGGTAGAAGTAAAACATGTTCCTAAAGTGGTCAAAAATGAAAATATAAAACCAGTTAGTAATACTGTTAGATATGCTTAGATGTATAGGTCTACAAACAGATCTTCAGTTCCTAGGGGTAACCAGAGGAACTGGAATAATTTAAAATCTCAGCAACTTGGTGATGAGTTTGTAATGCAGAATGAAGTGTGTGTGTGTGGTCATTTTGATCATTTGGCTGCATACTGTGACTCAAACCCATGGAAAAAGAAGGTTTTTGGGAGATCAAGGGTGTATGGGAATACCAATTCTATGATGAATCAAAACACTCCTACTAGATTGGCTCACCCTAATGAAAAGGTTAAGATGACACCCAGAGCAGTCATGTTGAAGTCTAGCATCAAATCAGTTTCAAGTGCTAGATCAAACAAGGGATTTAATAACCAACAAACTGTTTCAAGTGCAAAACCATATACAAATCATTACAAACATGCACAAATAGTTAACAGGCCCTTTTACAAGAAAACTGCTTTGAATAATCAAAAATGGATGCCTAAAATCAAATCTGCTAAGCCAACATGTTGACATAAATAAATGCCTAAAAACATTATCAATATTTATTCATATCTCTATGTTTTGATGATCACAAAATGTAAACTCATTAAAACATAAACTTATAAATTAAACAAGTACTTAGTTGTAAATATTCACTTCTACAACTAAAATCACTTAAGGTATGAATGAACTAATGCTTAATGCATCATATGATCAAAGGAACATTTTCTTTATTTCTAAACTTTTTATAAAATGTCAAAAACATTTTATATATTTTTGAAAAACAATTTTGGTATTAAATAAAAATGTTTAATCTTTTATAAAAACATGAATTCAAAATTTTAACCAAAATCAGTAAAAATGTTCCAGAAAAACCTTCCCCACAAAAGGACAAATCTGGGCAACGTTCAGAAAATTTTACTAGGCGGCCCCCTTAATTATTAAGGGGGCCGGCTAGTAAAATTAAGGGGACCGCCCCCCTATTTAAGGGGGCCGGCCACGCTCCAGTAGGCTCCAGCTGTCCAGATTTTTCCCTATAAATACCAGCCTTCCCCTGGATTTTTACTCACCCTTTTGCACTAAAACTTTCTGTTATAGATCTCATTTCATATCTTCAAAAAACCTTTGATCATGTAATCTTAAGCATTGGTTTCCAAGTGATCCAAGCTTCCACCATCCAAGTGCAAAAGAAGAATACTTCTATCAATCAAAACTAGAAGTATTACAACTTAGTAGCATCTTGTTATTCAAGTTGTTTGTTTTGTATACCTTGTATATCATTCATTCATTTGTGTATAAGGTGTGGGTGAACATAAGTGACTAGATATGTATAGTGTGTAAGTAGTGAAGAAGGTGTATAAGTTGTTGTGGTGTAAAGAAGTCATGTAGAAGTTGTAAAGCCGTGGTGTAGAAGTTGTGAAGCCGTGGTGCAGATGTCGTGAAGCCGTTGCTTAGAAGTTGTGAAGTCATCATGTAGAAGTTGTGAAGCCATAGCTTAGAAGTTGTGAAGTCCTAGTCGTGAAGTCCTAGTGTTGAAGTCGTGAAGCCGTAGCATAGGAGTTGTGAAGCGGTCGTGTTGAAGTTGTGAAGTCTTGGTCGTGAAGCCGTAGCTTAGGAGTTGTGAAGTCGTCGTGTAAAAGTCGTGAAGCCGTTGTGTAGAAGTCGTGAAGCCGTTGTGTTGAAGTCGTGAAGTCGTCGTGAATAAGTTGTGTACAAGTTGTGTTGTGAAGTTGTGAGATTGGTTCTAGCTACGATTAGAACTCGACATTTAGCTTTGTGTCGTTAAACCCGTGTAAGCCAAAGTCGTGTAAGGTTTTCTCCGCCATAAGGGAGCTTATTGAAGTTGTGAAGAAAACTCTCGAGCAAGGTGTGCTCGGGGAGTGGAGTAGGGCAAGGAAGGTGTCCTTGTAGCCGAACCACTATAAATCTCTCGTGTCTCGGTTAGATCTTTCCATACCTTATTTATTTCTTTACTTGCATCGTCATTACTTTCATACACATAGGCTTATATAATTGCTAGTATTAATTAGAGGTCAACTTCATATAAAGATCAATTTGAAAATCCATTCAAGAAACCAAAACTTTTACAATCAATTTAAAAGAATACATATATAACTAATAATAAGATTTAAGTTTTATTTTTCATAACAAACTTGAATCTAAGTTTTTAAAAGTAAACAAAGGTTTTATAATAAATTAAAAAGACGTAAAACTATTCAACCCCCCTTCTAGTTTTCCACAATTGGTATCAAGAGCCACGTCAATCAAGATCTTTAAAATATACTGTATTTTAAAACTTGAATCGATCTATGGAATTCGAAAAATATCTAGAAGGGGAATCTTTGCTAAAACCACCACTATTTGAAAACTATACTTTTCTTGAATGGAAAAATAAATTTGAAACTTATGTGAAATCAATTGATCTAGATCTTTGGCATGTCATTTCGATTGGTGATTTTGAAAGTCAAATAAAAACATATTTTGAAAGTCAAACAAAAACTGATTTTGAAAATCAAACAAAAACGGATTTTGAAAGTCAAATTGATTATTTGAAAACAAAGAATGAAATAAATAATAAAGCTAAAATAATTATTTATAAAACCTTGCCGAAAGTTGAATATGAAAGAATATTCTTCTGTAAAACGGCAAATGATAGTTGGAAAAATTTCTTAAACTTTCATCAAGAAAAATGTCAAGCCAAAGATGAGGATTTTGATCCTGTACATGAATTAGTTATCTTAGAAAATTTAATAGATAAACATTTAGATAAAATAGATACATGTGCTACTAGTTCAAATGTTGTTAATGAAGGTGTTAGCGACGAAGACTACATGAATCAACTCAAAAGTGAACTCAATCCAAGATCATGGAGTGACACAGACGAAGGAGAAGATCATCATCCGACTCACCTATCATTCACACGTAGATCATCATCTGAGACATTACGAAGAAAAGCTAGGACGTGAGGTAAGTTCTCTTTTTAAATTTCATAAGTAATTACTTCATGCATATAATCTTATTAATGCCTTAGGATATGCTTAGTCTGATAGGTTGCTTTGCCTTTACACTTTAGTTATATTCGTTCCGTGGCTTAATGAACTAGAAACTCTTTAGTTAGCCCCCCTAAGTATTAGTAAACCAAGCAATCTTCATATTTGGTACTCTTCGATAGGTAAATTTAGGAACTTAATTTCTTCTAAAAAGAGAATGACTACTAGAGAATCTATTGACTAGAAACTCAATTTGACCTAACGGTTGAATTGCTTCTATGTGAGAAGTTGGGTGTGTGTAACCCGTAAAAACGGTCGTGTTTAGCCTGAATTGAGCACCACTAGTAATAGTCTCATACTCATTCTCCAACTTGAATACATTATTCTTCCTAAATATACCTAACGATAGTTTACTGTTATGAACTTTGCTTTTCACTAGAGCTTTTCATTCCTAGATGTATGTCATCCTGAATATATAAAATTTCTAGATGTTTACTTGCTCCTATGTGATTTGACTGCATGCCTTCGTAATTATTTGTTTAGTTGAATGCATTGTCATTATAATAGCTTTTGTTTTTCTCTAACTACTCTGACATGATGTATTTTTGTATTTAGTCATAATACATGCGTAAATGTCATAGGATATGTAGAAAGAGGTAGCATGTGACAATAGACTTGAGCATGAGATCTTTTATAAACCATTATTTTTTTTAAACCTATAATTAATGGGACTTATTTTTA
Source organism: Artemisia tridentata subsp. tridentata (assembly GCA_021014915.2). Classification (NCBI taxonomy): domain Eukaryota; kingdom Viridiplantae; phylum Streptophyta; class Magnoliopsida; order Asterales; family Asteraceae; genus Artemisia; species Artemisia tridentata. The sequence goes on from CP139506.1 coordinate 56,115,928, forward strand.
AACTTGCAAAAACTTCACATTTTGGAAAAATAATTTTTCAGAAGATTATGACACATTTCTATTTTACATGTTTCACCATCCTACCTTTTTTCCAAACTTGTGTCCATAATTATGTGTTTATCAAAACCAAAGATTGGAAATATATGTTTTCTTTCCTCATAAAAACATTTTGAAATAAAACCAAAACTATTTCATTAAAATATTTTTCAAATCCACATAAAAACCCACTTTCAAACATTGTTGAATAATGCCAAAAATATTTCTTTAAATCATGCATGGTGATCTCATATCTGTCATCTATATTTATGTATGTGACATTTGTAAGTGAACTAAATTTGAAAATAACCATAATTTATTCACTAAGATCTCACTTGGTACAAGTCTAGAAGTCCATGCTATCACAACTCCCCATTCCCTTGTACATAGAAAATCATTAGGATTAATTAACTAGCCTTTTAATCTTCCTAAGTATGATACTATGAATTACTTGGTGCTATGTATTATCTTCTTGTCTAATATATGTATATACATGTTATATGCTTAATGAGTAGTTTGCATGATAGATAAAGTTGCTTAAATAAATATGCTTAGCATATATGAGTTATTAAATCCTAAATTGCCTTGAAAGAAGTTGGACTTGCTTGAAACTAAACTAAAAAACACAACCATTTCAACAATTTTCTGCCAAAAACCCATTTCCAGTAACCTGGAAATCAGCAGATGGGCGGCCCCCTTAATTCATTAGGCGGCCCCCTTAATATTTAAGGGGACCGGCCATCTGATGGTCGAAGGTGCTGCTCCCCTTTTCTATTTTTTAGCCTATTTTATCCTATACTTCCCAAAATTCACAAACACATTTTGTCACAAACCACCCTCCAAAATTTACCTTCCACAATCATATCATCACTACACCATACATACCCATTTGGAGGAGGAAGCTTGACATTTGCCATAACCCAACAAATGATGTTGTTCAAACTCAACCAACACCTAAACCTCATCCTAATGAACCCTTTCACACACATAACTAATCATCCATATGTCCACCTTCATTCACTCATAATTACCCAAGTTCACAAGTGTCTCCACCACCAAGAGTGTCACCACCACTTCCACCAAATAACAACCACTCTCCATTGTCATCACCTTCCACTCAACACTTGAAGTTCATTGAAGAACTCAAGGAAGCCCATGAGCTTAATGCTCTCCTTGCTTTGCACCTTGCTCAAAGCAACTTAGACCCATCACCATCCATCTCACCATCATTACCATCATCACCACATCACTTGAGTCAAATTGAGAAACATGTCAACAATTGTCCTTGTTGCATCTTTCTCCAAAATCAAACCATCGCCTTAAATGAGCGTCTCACTTGGATTGAATATCTTCTCACTAGATCTAATCCAACACCACCACTTGAACAACATCAAAACCCTCATTCAACATGGTCAAGTCCAAGCTCTCCACCTCCAATTCCTCCATCAACACTCTCTTCAACATCCATACACCCAAACTTACAACCCCATTAATCCAATTTTTTTTACCCCCTCTTTACCATCATCCATCCAAAATAATTCAAGCTTTCCATGTCTCAAGCAAGTCAAATGGATCTCTTAGGCAATTTAAAATTTTCTACTTATTGTATGCTATAAGCAAAATATGTGTTGTATCAATAATTATGTTTTTAACATAATTATTTTCAACTAATAAATGCTTTATTTCTTGTCTTTAATATATGATTGTTATGCTTATTGCTTGTATACTTGATATCATGATATATATATAATTGATGATTAATAACATGCTTATTCCATAATATGTTTTAAATGTATGCATGCGTATTTAACATGTTTATGCCACTATTTAATCATTCTTGATGTACATGATTCAAATGGAGTTTGCTGCAAAAACACCCTAAAAATGACCCTTTTCTGGAAAATTTTCAAATTTGGTCGCCTGGGAAAACACCAGATAGGCGGCCCCCTTAATTCCCTAGGCGGTCCCCTTAACTTTAAGGGGGCCGGCCAGCAATTAAGGGGACCGGCCATCTGGGCAGTAAAATTTACTGTTTTCTTTTGCATCTTGCGACCCCTTTTATTTAGCCCAAACCTTACCTAAATCAACCATCACCTCCATCAAACACCCATTTTCATTCACCATGCTATCACCAAAATCATCTCTAAGACACCAAAACTCCATCACCACCACCTCAATGTTAATCCCCAAGTGCACCAAATGCACCATCAAAAACACCCTTCACTCATGGCATAACATCTTCATCCATACCTTCCACTTCATCCATCAATAACTACATCAACTCACACCTTTCATCACCACCATCAAGAGCATCAACTCCACCTCCTACTCAAGAACCTCCATTCACCCAAATTGTCATTTCCATATCACCAATAACACCTCTTGATGCTCATTTCTCATCATTACCAATATCACCACATCCACATGCTTAACAACCAACCTCCACCACAACCTCCATCATTTTCACCCACTACACTACCACCACCTTCATTCTCACCAAATTAAGCATATGCAATGCTTAATCAAAAATAATTTTTCAAACCATTTTGTGTGCAAGCCCCATGGAAGATCATGTACTCCTAGAATGATTATGTAGATTGCATTACTTACTAGCTAATGTAGGATTGAATATAATCTTGGATGGTTGTGTATTGATACACAACATTTTTAATGAATGTCTTTATATGCATGCTTATTTTTGCTATATATATGCTTGTGCTTCTAATATTTTTCTTGCAAGCATTCCATATATCGATTCCTTGGTGCCCTCAAACGAGGGGGAGCACACATCAAGGGGGAGTTCTCGTTCTGACAAATTTTGTCTCTAAAACTTGTCGGCTCAACCTTTTTGATGCTACAAAAAGGGGGAGAAGTGAATATAAACTCACTAAATACTTGTCCAAAAATAACCTTTTTGGTTTAATGAGTTTAGGTTTTGTAATCATCAAAAAGGGGGAGATTGTTGACATAAATAAATGCCTAAAAACATTATCAATATTTATTCATATCTCTATGTTTTGATGATCACAAAATGTAAACTCATTAAAACATAAACTTATAAATTAAACAAGTACTTAGTTGTAAATATTCACTTCTACAACTAAAATCACTTAAGGTATGAATGAACTAATGCTTAATGCATCATATGATCAAAGGAACATTTTCTTTATTTCTAAACTTTTTATAAAATGTCAAAAACATTTTATATATTTTTGAAAAACAATTTTGGTATTAAATAAAAATGTTTAATCTTTTATAAAAACATGAATTCAAAATTTTAACCAAAATCAGTAAAAATGTTCCAGAAAAACCTTCCCCACAAAAGGACAAATCTGGGCAACGTTCAGAAAATTTTAATAGGCGGCCCCCTTAATTATTAAGGGGGCCGGCTAGTAAAATTAAGGGGACCGCCCCCCTATTTAAGGGGGCCGGCCACGCTCCAGTAGGCTCCAGCTGTCCAGATTTTTCCCTATAAATACCAGCCTTCCCCTGGATTTTTACTCACCCTTTTGCACTAAAACTTTCTGTTATAGATCTCATTTCATATCTTCAAAAAACCTTTGATCATGTAATCTTAAGCATTGGTTTCCAAGTGATCCAAGCTTCCACCATCCAAGTGCAAAAGAAGAATACTTCTATCAATCAAAACTAGAAGTATTACAACTTAGTAGCATCTTGTTATTCAAGTTGTTTGTTTTGTATACCTTGTATATCATTCATTCATTTGTGTATAAGGTGTGGGTGAACATAAGTGACTAGATATGTATAGTGTGTAAGTAGTGAAGAAGGTGTATAAGTTGTTGTGGTGTAAAGAAGTCATGTAGAAGTTGTAAAGCCGTGGTGTAGAAGTTGTGAAGCCGTGGTGTAGAAGTCGTGAAGCCGTTGCTTAGAAGTTGTGAAGTCATCATGTAGAAGTCGTGAAGCCGTTGCTTAGAAGTTGTGAAGTCCTAGTCGTGAAGTCCTAGTGTTGAAGTCGTGAAGCCGTAGCATAGGAGTTGTGAAGCGGTCGTGTTGAAGTTGTGAAGTCGTGGTCGTGAAGCCGTAGCTTAGGAGTTGTGAAGTCGTCGTGTAAAAGTCGTGAAGCCGTTGTGTAGAAGTCGTGAAGCCGTTGTGTTGAAGTCGTGAAGTCGTCGTGAATAAGTTGTGTACAAGTTGTGTTGTGAAGTTGTGAGATTGGTTCTAGCTACGATTAGAACTCGACATTTAGCTTTGTGTCGTTAAACCCGTGTAAGCCAAAGTCGTGTAAGGTTTTCTCCGCCATAAGGGAGCTTATTGAAGTTGTGAAGAAAACTCTCGAGCAAGGTGTGCTCGGGGAGTGGAGTAGGGCAAGGAAGGTGTCCTTGTAGCCGAACCACTATAAATCTCTCGTGTCTCGGTTAGATCTTTCCATACCTTATTTATTTCTTTACTTGCATCGTCATTACTTTCATACACATAGGCTTATATAATTGCTAGTATTAATTAGAGGTCAACTTCACATAAAGATCAATTTGAAAATCCATTCAAGAAACCAAAACTTTTACAATCAATTTAAAAGAATACATATATAACTAATAATAAGATTTAAGTTTTATTTTTCATAACAAACTTGAATCTAAGTTTTTAAAAGTAAACAAAGGTTTTATAATAAATTAAAAAGACGTAAAACTATTCAACCCCCCTTCTAGTTTTCCACACAACAGTTTCTACTGCTAGGACTACAATTACTACTGCTAGGCATATGAATGTTGTTAAGGGTCAATGGGGCAATGTTGTGAAGGCCTCATCACGTTGGGTATGGAAACCTACCAAACCCAATGGTGCATCAATGACATTCAATAAATATTCTTATATTGATGCACGAGGCAGATCCAAGTCAGTGATGGCTTGGGTCCCCAAAAGGAACTAATTCCTTTATTTTATGTGCAGGAACATCCTACAAAAGATGGAGAAGACAGAGGATACTCAAATAGTGGATGTTCAAGGCACATGACTGGTAACATGTCATACCTTTCAGATTTTACAGCTCTGGATGGAGGACCAGTTATCTTTGGAGGTGGTGTTGGTGGTAGGATTACTGGTAAAGGTATTATTAAAACTGGTAATCTTGACTTTGAAAATGTGTATTTTGTACCAGAGCTTAAGTACAACCTTTTTAGTGTGTCACAAATTTGTGACAAACAGAACAAGGTTTTTTTTACTGATACTGACTGTCTTATTCTTTCTCCTGACTTTAAGCTACCTGATGAAAGTCAAGTATTGCTTAAAATCCCCAGAAAGGGTAACACATACAGTGTTGAGATGAATAAGCTTGTTCCCAAAGAAGGTCTTACTTGCCTTGTTTCGAAAGCTACATTGAATGAGTCATGTTGTGGCATAGAAGGCTTGGTCATGTTAATTTCAAAACCATTAATAAGATTGCTAAGAATGGTTTGGTAAGAGGTTTACCAAATAAAATTTTTCAAAATGATCAAACCTGTGTTTCTTGCCTTAAGGGTAAACAACACAGAGCTTCTTGTAAGCCCAAGGTTCATAACTCTAATTCTCAAGCTTTATACATGCTTCATATGGACTTGTTTGGTCCTACTTCTGTTAATAGCTTGAATCATAAAAGGTATTGTCTTGTGATTACTGATGATTATAGCAGGTTTACTTGGGTTTTCTTTTTGAGAACTAAGGATGAAACTAGTGAGATCCTTAAGTCCTTTATAGTTGAGGTAGAAAATCTAGCTGATAAGAAGGTAAAAATAATCAGATGTGATAATGGGACAGATTTTAAAAACAGGGTTATGGATGAGTTTTGCAAAGAAAAGGGTATTAAAAGGGAATTTAGTGTAGCTAGAACCCACAGCAAAATGGTGTAGCTGAAAGAAAGAATAGGACACTTATAGAGGCTGCTAGAACAATGTTAGCCAACTTTAAGTTACATTTCATTTTGGGCTGAAGCAGTTAGTACTGCTTGTTATGTTCAGAACAGGGTTTTAGTGGTACAACCTCATAATAAGACTGCTTATGAACTTTTCAGAGGTAGAACCCCTGCCTTAAGTTTTATGAGACCTTTTGGTTGTCATGTCACTATTCTCAATACCAAAGACCAACTAGGGAAGTTTGATAAGAAATCAGAAGAGGGTTTCTTTATTGGTTATTCTTTGCATAGTAAAGCTTTTAGGGTGTATAATAAGAGCACCAGACATGTAGAGGAAAATCTGCACATTGAGTTTCAAGAGAATATACCAAATGTTGCAGGTGGTGGTCCAGATTGGATTTTTGATATTGATGGTCTTTCAGATTCTATGAATTATGTGCCTGTTACAGGTACAAATACTTATGATAATGCAGGTTCAGAAGATGATGAAGATCATATCTTGATGCCAATTCTGGAAGACAGTCCATTGTATGTTTCTTCTTCAAAGAATGATGATACTCCATCATCAAGTGATGCTGATAAAGAGAAGAATGGTGGTGAAAACAGTGGACAAGATGGTAAAGAAACAGAAGTTCCCAAGAGCAGTACAAATGGAGTTAGTACTGCTGAGCCAAAAGATAGTACTGCTGGACCAAGTCAACCTATTTTTGATCCACCAGTTACTACTGCTCCACAAATTGATGATTTTGATACGTTTGGAGCTGGTTTGCACAACATGCCTATTACCTATGGAGTTCCTTCTACTCCCCAAACTATAGTTCACAAGAATCATCCACTTGCTAATGTGATTGGAGATGTTCAATCTGGTGTGTAGACCCGAAGACAGTCACAAGATCCAGATCATCATGGTTTTCTCAGTGTTGTATATGAAGAAAAACACCATGAAGATGAGAATGAATGTCTGTTTGTGTGCTTCCTATCACAGATAGAACCAAAGAATGTGCTCAAGGCATTAGAAGACTCAAGCTGGGTTGAGGCAATGCAAGAAGAACTGCTTCAATTCAAAATTCAGAAGGTTTGGGTTCTAGTTGATTTGCCAAGGGGCATGAGGGTTATTGGTACCAAGTGGGTGTTCAGGAACAAGAAGGATGAAAGAGGTATAGTTATAAAGAACAAGGCAAGGCTTGTGGCTCAAGGCTATACTCAGGAAGAGGGAATTGATTATGAGGAAGTTTTTGCACCTGTTGCAAGGATTGAGGCAATAAGGCTTTTTCTAGCTTATGCTTCATTCATAGGATTCATGGTCTACCAGATGGATATGAAGAGTGCCTTCCTATGTGGTACTATTGATGAGGAGGTATATGTTTCTCAACCTCCAGGTTTTATTGACCCTGAACATCCTGAAAAACTATACAAAGTGGTGAAAGCTCTGTATGGCTTGCATCAAGCTCCAAGAGCTTGGTATGGAACTTTAGCTTCTTATCTGTTGAAGAATGGGTTTCATAGGGGCAAGATTGATCAGACTCTTTTTATCAAGAAGAAAAAAGGTGATATCTTATTAGTTCAAGTATATGTGGATGATATCATCTTTGGTTCTACCAAGAAGGAGATGTGCAAAGAGTTTGAAAAGTTGATGAAAGATCAGTTCCAGATGAGTTCTATGGGAGAACTTACTTTCTTTTTAGGGCTACAAGTGAAGCAGAAACCAGATGGAATATTTATAAGCCAAGACAAATATGTAGCTGAAATTCTAAGAAAGTTTCAATTCACAGATGCTAAAGTTGCTAGTACACCTGCTGATAGGGAGACACATTTGCTTTTGAAAGATCAAAGTGGTGAAGCTGTGGATGTACATACATACAGATCTATGATTGGTCTTTGATGTATCTCACATCATCCAGGCCTGATATTATGTTTGCAGTATGTGCTTGTGCAAGATTTCAAGTCACTCCCAAGGTGTCTCATTTGACAGTAGTGAAGAGAATCTTTAGGTACCTTAAAGGTCAACCTAACTTAGGTCTGTGGTATCCTAAAGAGTCTGCATTTGATTTGGTGGCATATTCAGACTCTGATTATGCTGGTGCTAGTATGGATAGGAAGTCAACAACTGGTGGTTGTCAGTTCCTAGGATGCAGACTAATCTCATGGCAGTAAAAAGCAAACTATGGTGGCCACTTCTACAACAGAAGCTGAATATGTGGCTGCTGCTAGTTGTGGTGCTCAGGTTCTTTGGATTCAGAATCAGTTACTTGATTATGGGTATAATTTCTTGAACACAATAATTTTCATAGGCAATAGCAATACAATGTGTATAATTAAAAATCCAGTTCAACATTCAAAAACTAAACACATTGAAATTAGACATCACTTTATAAGAGACTGTAATGAAAAGAAGTTAGTTCAAGTTGTCAAAATTCATATAGATGACAACTTTGCTGACTTATTAACTAAAGGTTTTGATGTGGGGAGGTTTCGGTACTTGGTAACAGGTATTGGAATGCTTAACCCTTAAAAGATTAAATGTCTAAGACCATCTCCAATGGTTGGTTTTTGTTGGTTCAAACCAACCCAAAAACCAAGTAAACCATTGGAGCATTGGTTTGTACCAAGCTTGGTTTGAAAAATCAAACCACCAAAAACCACCCCAATTGGGCCCCACCATCACATTTACACACGTAAGAGTGTAATTCTTATTTAAAATAAATGTAAAAGTAAGTGATGATGTGGAAATGTAAAGATGGTTTGAGAAGATGTATTGTTGGAGTAAAAAATGTGGTTTTTAAGAAAGCTGATGTTGCAGTGATGTGGCTGGTTTGAACCAGAAACTGTTGGAGATGGTCTAAGTGTTTTTGTTTTAAAAAGGATTTTGTACTGCTAGTTGTGTAAAGTTTGTACTGTTAGTACAATTTTGGTACTGCTTATATATATGTTAGTCATTTTTGTAACTGTCAAATAGAAAATACTTTGTCTTGTGTTTTCTTTGGTTTTGGACTAATATTTGCAGGTTGAGAAAGCATTTTATTTTGGATTGTGTTTTAACTGAGTTATGCTTTGGATACTATGGTGATATAGAGTTTCAAGTGTGAGACCTTTTCACACAACAAATGGTAATTGGTTCACCATGACTAACCCACATCAAAAACCAACTAGTCTAGAGCAAATGGTTTCTGGTAAAGACTTCTCAAATCCGTTCATGGTTGATAGTATACCAAAAGCTATATGGTTATCAACTCACCATATCTCACTGTGAAGAGTTGGCTAGTCCAAAGCAAATGGATATTGGTAAAGACAAATCAAATCCATTGATAGCTGATAGTTTGCTAAAGCCTATAAGTGGGCAATAATGTTTTCAAGTCCACATTGAGTTTAAACTGTTCTGTAAAAAAAATTATAAGCAGTTTGTACTGCAAATTTCAAATGGTTTGATACTGGGTATATGCTCAATGATTCACCTCTCTCAGGAGGTTACACACCTGGAAGTGATGAGAGCAGTTTGAAACTATATGAATTGATGGAAAATTGTACAAATTGTCTGATAGTTCTCCACAGGGTTCATATTCAAGTGATGGTGAGGAATCTTCCAAACATGGGAGGTATATTGCTTGGATTCAGATCTTGATGCTCTGGTGATTGATGATGAGTGTGAAACTCAGAGGAGGAAAACATAGTTTTTGATGCAGAGCAGATTCATAGAATGATTGATGTTGATGAAGTTAAATGCCGGAGTACTACTGTTATGATTTCTTCAAAGTTTAGATGTGAAGAACATCTGAATTGATTTGATATATATGCTTAGTTTGAAACAAAGACAGATGATTTGCAAAGTTCTGAGAAAGAAAAGATTAGTGTTTGAAAGAATCCCCGCCCCCCATCTACACAGTTGGAGTTTATTGAAGAAACTTAGTGATTTGTAGAGAAATCATAAGTTTAGGGGAGGATTGTTGGGAGTTAAACCAACAGTTGGTACTGCCAGGTATAAGTTACAACTGCTGAAGATTCGCTGAAGATTACACTACCAGTACTAACTGAGTTAGTACTGCTAGTACAGATGGTTAGTATTGATTATGAGATGAAGACAGAAACGCATGTGGATATATATAGAGTAGATTTCATGTATATCTTATTAATACAGATCGATACGAATATTAGTTTACTTGTACAGGACTCCTTGTGCTATAAAAGGAGGTCCTATGTTAGGTTTTCAATATTAGATTTACGTGAAAGCTTCAAGGTTGTTAAACCCTAGTGATATTCTAGATCACTCATATTATTAATAATATTGAGGCTATTTGACTGATTTATTTATTGTTCATTCACTGTTACATTCATTCATCACAAAAAAATATCTTCTAAGTATTAGCTAGTAAATTCTACGTGCTAGTTAATATTTAACTCAAAGTATCACTAACACAAGGAGTGTGTTCAGATCCTCTCACTTGTGCTATTTTCTTATGTATTCGAGCTTGTGATTTTTGTAAACCCGAATTGATCTTAATCTATGATAAGCTTGATTGATTATTCCATTGTACCAACTTCTTTATGATTGATCTTACTCATATACTCTACCTATGATTATACACTTGTGCAATAACAAACTCTCAAAATCTCAATTGTCTCTATCTTTCTGATACAGCAAAATGCCCCCAAAAAGAACAACCAGAACCACTCGTGCACAACCGACCAACCCAGGCCCAGCTAGGGCTACTGCAGTGGCTCCACTTGTAAACCGAGCCATGCTCGATCAACTGGTAGAAGAACGGGTGGCAGCAGCACTGGCTGCAGGTAACAACTCGACAACTGATGTTGGAAACTCAAGACCCACAAACAACAACACCCGTGGCTGTACTTATCAAGACTTCCGAAAGATAATGACTGGAGGTTTTGGAGGTATTGAGGGGGCAGTTGTTCTGGTTCGATGGATTGAAAAATTGGAGACGGTATTCCGAATTAGTGGTTGTTTGGAAGAGGACAAGGTTAAGTATGCATCGTTTACTTTTCAGGATGCAGCTTTAACCTGGTGGAACAATTGCTCGAAATCATATGGCTACGACACGACATATGCAATGTCGTGGGAAAGCTTCAAACAAATGGTTCTTAAGAAATATTTCCCTCGCAATGAGGTGAAGAAGTTGGAGGTTGAATTTTGGAACCTCAAGGTACAAGGTACCAATATGGTTATGTATAATCAACGTTTTTAGGAGCTTGCTTTGTTATGTCCCGATATGGTTCAAACTGAGACTCGCCTACTAGAGAGATACATTGGCGGATTACCCCCATCTATCTAGGTTAATGTTACAAATTACAAGGCTGCTGACCTCCATGAAACCATGGAAGTAGCCAACAAGTTGATGGATCAGGTAATCGAGAACTCAGCTGAATCGGTCGCAACCAACAAGTGTAAATGGGATGACCATTCCCGCAACAATAGTAACCATCACCCAAACAAGAAGCAAGATGTTGCTAAGGTCTATGTTGCAGGGCCAACGGAGAAGAAAGGGTATGCAGCTGGACCAGCTGAGAGAAAGGGTTATGCCGGGAAGCACCCGTTGTGCAATCACTGTAAACTACACCACAGCGGACTGTGCACAGTGAAATGCCACAACTGTCAGAAGGTTGGGCATATGGCTAGAGATTGTAGGTAAAGAACCCTTGCCACTGCACAGGCAACACCAGAGCAGAACCCGAAAGCCAATGTGACTTGTTTTGGGTGCGGGAAGAAAGGGCACTACAAAAATGAGTGCCGTGAGCCACGAAATCAAGTTGCCGGAGGTAATCACGTAGTTGTTGTACAGCAGGGAAATCGTGGCAACGATGGAGGAGCCCACGGAAGGGTCTATGCAGTGGGTAAAGTGGAAGCCCAAGATGACCCGAATGTCGTGACGGGTACGTTCCTTTTAAATAACCGCTACGCATCCATATTGTTTGATACGGGGGCAGATAGGAGTTTTGTTTCAACTGCATTTAGTACACTACTTGGTATCGCCCCGACCACCTTATAGAACAAATACAATGTGGAGTTAGCTAACAGGAACGTAGAAAGGGTAGACACTATCGTAAGAGGCTGTACATTAAATCTATTAAACCACCCATTCAACATCGATCTTATGCCGGTAGAATTAGGTAGTTTTGATGTCATTATTGGCATGGACTGGTTGTCAAAATATCATGCCACCATTCTTTGCGATGAGAAAATCGTTCGACTGCCTTATGAGAACGAGATTCTAAACGTTGAAGGCAAGAGAAGAGGTCAAAGAAACGCCTCGAGACTAAACGTTATTTCTTGCACCAAGGCTCAAGAATGCCTTGAGAAAGGATGCCTTCTCTTCCTAGCACAAGTCTCTGAAAGGGAAGAAAAGGAGCAGGAGGAAAAACGTTTGGAGGATGTTCCAATCGTAAGAGATTTTCCAGAAGTCTTCCCCGAAGACTTACCGGGACTCCCGCCAAACCAACACGTCAAATTTCGAATCGACTTGATGCCTGGTGCCGCACCCGTGGCACGAGCACCTTATCGGTTAGCTCCAACTGAACTGCAAAAACTGTCGAATCAATTATCGGAACTCTCGGAGAAAGGATTCATCAGACCGAGTTCTTCTCCTTGGGGAGCTCCAGTTCTCTTTGTCAAAAAAAAGATGGATCTTTCAGAATGTGCATCGATTACCACGAACTAAACAAAATAACCATCAAGAACCGTTATCCACTCCCGAGAATCGATGATCTGTTCGATCAACTCCAGGGTTCATGTGTTTACTCCAAAATCGATTTGAGATCCGGATACCACCAACTTAGGGTTCGGGAAGAGGATATCCCGAAAATGACATTCAGAACTCGTTATGATCACTACGAGTTCCAGGTTATGCCATTCGGCATAACCAACGCACCGGCGGTATTCATGGATCTAATGAATAGGGTGTGCAAGCCGTATCTGGACAAATTTGTGATCGTCTTTATCGACGACATTCTAATATACTCTAAGAGCGAGAAGGAACATGAGGAACACCTCAGGCTAATCTTAGAGCTATTGAAGAAAGAAGAATTGTACGCAAAATTCTCGTAGATCGAATTTTGGATCCCAACGGTTCAATTTCTAGGACACGTGATTGACAGTCAAGGCATACATGTAGATCCTACAAAGATCGAATCGATAAAGGATTGGGCTACACCTACAACACCCACCGAAATACGCCAATTCTTAGGATTTATAGGGTACTACAGAAGGTTTATCGAAGGATTCTTGAAGATTGCCAAACCCTTGACTAAGTTAACTCAAAATAGCGTAAGGTTCGAATGGGAGGATTATGCGGAAGAAGATTTTCAACTTCTTAAGGATAAGTTGTGCAGCGCACCTATCTTAGCCCTACCTGAAGGCAATGAAGACTTTGTGGCCTACTGCGACGCCTCACACAAAGGGCTAGGAGCTGTCTTGATACAACGAGAGAAGGTGATAGCCTATGCCTCTCGACAACTGAAAACACACGAGAAGAACTACACTACACACGATTTGGAACTGGGATCAGTAGTGTTTGCACTCAGGATCTGTAGACATTACCTCTATGGTACTAAATGTGTAGTTTACACTAACCAAAAAAGTCTGAAACATATCCTCGACCAAAAGGAGCTCAATATGAGACAACGCCGTTGGTTAGAATTGCTCAGCGATTATGATTGCGAAATTCGATACCATACAGGCAAAGCAAACATGGTAGCAGATGCTCTTAGTGTAACACCCCAACCCGATAAGGGTAGAAGTATTACGTTATGGTGACATATCAAAGCAAACAAAAGCATATGACATAAATAATACAAATGAATCTCAAAGGTTACAAAGGGAAAAATCTGAAATACAAGGTTACAACAATAAATTCTAAGTCTAAAAATGTAAACACTTCTAGTCATCTCTAATCCAGAATAGCTATCAAGGTGTAGTCTTCTAAGTCCAAAAGTACTCTCCACTTATAACCCAGCTTCCTACTAAAACCTGCCGCAGGAAAAGAAATGCGGCTGACCTTAAAAAGCCCAGTGAACAGATATGTATAAACGAAGCAAAAGATAAGGGACAAAGAATATAATATGGTGCATTGGGGAAAACATAAGGCATAAACGAATGAATATCAAAGTATAGGTAATGGTCAGTAATCAATCCCGAGCCCGAACAAATCATATCTCATAGCATAAATAACCATTGTATTCGGAGGGGTGACCTCGGAATACCAAAGGTAATAGGAGGGGAGTCCTCAGTAACCATTGGAATGATCAGCTCCTAAAATGTTAAGACGTGGATTGCACCCAACATCAGACACCAAATAATCATAGCATAGCATATACATAACAAATCTAGGATGCATCCATACGCCCCTGCAGATAACATAGTGGCCAAACATATACTTGAGCTCATAACATATAACAGATAAGGGACGGTGTGGAACATCACTCAACCACACTAGAGTCATGCCATTGGTGCATCAATGACACGGACATGGAACCCCCATGCCTAGTGAAATGGATCGGGTATCAAACTGAGAGTCAGATATCATATCATAATCAGAGTGTCATATCAAAAGGTTCATATCAAATAATTCAGAAGATCATATCAAAGGTTCATAATCAAAGTTTCATAGCATAGGTTCAATATCAGAGATCATAACAAAGGGATCATAACAAAGGGTCAAAACAAAGGGATCATAGCAATGGTATCAAATCAGAAGATAAACAAATCAAAGATGTAGAAGAGATCATGAGAAACCTTATAAGGAAGGTCAGAATATATGTACCTTAGACCGCAAGTGAAAACATAACAGAAACATAAAGATCGGAAGCAAACTCCTCCTTCAGCAAATCTACACGAATTCATGGTCGTCTTAGTTAATAACTTATTTTAAATCATATTTCTCATTTTAGTCGGCTTTCCATTTTTTAGTAACTTTCCTTTTATAGCTGCTTTCCAAAAATAGTAAGTTTCCTCTTTAAGTAGTTTAACCATTTTAAGTAACTTTTTATTTTTAGAAGGTTTCCCGAATTGGTAAGTTTCCATAATTAGTAGGTTTCCATATTGAGAAGGTTCCCAGATTAAGAAACATTAGTCATTAATATCCAAGGTTATCATTTAATCAATTTAAGGTATCAAACGTGACTATATTAATAGTTTAAGGTTCATAATGATAATTATATAAGTTTAGGGTTAATAACGTAGGTTTCACAAGTTTTAGGGTTTATTATGCAAATATAACAAGTTTAGGGATTATAGTGCAAGTATTGTAATATTAGGGTATGAAATGTAAGTATCATAAAGTTACATGGTTTCACAAGTTAAGCCCCTTTAGTTTTGAAAATGATAAGTTCGACCCGTAAGTTTAATAATACACAAATAACCCCTTATTTAGCCTTTTTAAACTTTTATCAGCTTTTATCTATGAACATGTCACAACTTGACCAATTTTTCTACCACATCAGAATTCACAAATAAAATCCACAAAAATTCACACTGATACTACAATGTCTTTAGAACCCCACACGAATTTTTCCATAATTTATTAGTTAGTTTAAACCTACACGAAAAATACTCCAACTCAGACCACCCAGAAAACGTATCTGTTGTAGTACCCAAAAAGTATCCACTTGGATGACCCACCAATACATCCAGTAAAAATCCCCAAAAATTCATGACATTACTAGGCATATAGAAGTTAAATACTAGAAAGTTTTATGACCCAACTCCTCATGTTTTGAAAATGAAAAATCGGCAAAATGGACTGATTTTCAGAATCTCGAATTCAGTTTTGACACTTGAACTTGTAAAATCAGAAAAGACATTCTCCCTAACTCCAAAAATTATAAGGCTTACATATTCAGAAAGCTCTTTTCCAGAACTTGATTTTAGACCAAGAATCACTCAAAAACACGTTGATATCATCAAGATTCACCCTAATCAATTCGACCTTAATTTTTGTCAGCAATTTAGGGCTTATTATTTTATGTGATCGGTTTTAAGTTAACTTTCCAATTATTATTCTCGATACAAAAATTCAAAGGTGAAACAAGGACTGATATAGGTCAACATATATGTGATGATAACATGTGAAAACAATTGAATCAAAATAGAATAACATAGGTCGAGTATAAAAGGTTTCCAAGTTGTTAGTTATTTGGGGTTTTTCATGATTTTATATAACTTTCTAATTCGTATAACTCGTATATTTATGTGTCGATCATTACCATGTTTTGTACACAGGTTGTTCATGTTGATCATATTCAGATTTATATGTAGTTGTGGTGTCGACTTGGGAAGAAGAAAACAAGAGATGGATTGAGGATGTTACCTTCGGCAAAAGAACAAGAACCCAAAGATCTAACACCTGTGAATTTCAGCAGCAAACCCCTCGACTCAGTCGCACACCATGCCTAGACCACCAAAGAGTCTCCCTTTGCTTGCTTTTTGGATCGAACAGGAACGAGAAAAAGAGTAGCAGCCGCCGGTGGTGTTTGAATAGGTTTAGGGATTTCTCTCTTTTTTTTTTTTCTTTTTTTTTTCTTTTTTATTTTTTTTGGTCGAATGGAATGAGGAGGAGGAGACAAACCGGTCTTTTTGGTTTTTAAATTGGGCCAAGGTTTGCATGCTAACTTCAAGTATTAAGGCCCAAAGTTTATGCATTCTTTAACTACTAAAAGCCCAAAGTGTCAAGTCTTATGTTTTGTAATTTAATTTTTGGCCCAAAAGAAGAAGATATGAAACGTGTAGGTGTATTTAGGTTGTAGCATTGTGTTTTCAAAGTTAAGTGTTTAAATTATTTAAGTTATAATGTATAGTTTGAATATCTTGTAAGTGATTTAGGCTTTTAATTACTTAGCTTTTAGTTTATATAGTCATCTTATAGATTCAAGATTAGAGGGGTAATTCGGGAACTTTAGATGTTTGAGATTTTAGGGTTTTACAACTCTTCCTCTCTAAAATAAAATTTTCATCCTCGAAAATAAAGTGAAACGAAACGGAAAGCACAACGGACTGTGAACGGAATGTGAATGATTTGTTTCTTATGACTCTATCTTGTTGATCAAAATAGCTTTGGCTTCCTCAGAAAAGACATACCATACTGAATCCAGATCAAAAGAATAATATACCAAACGTAACAGATGATAATCGTATTCTCTCCGAAGAGATACAGGGAATACGTAGGATTTGACGGATATATCATCTGTGGAATTGATTCGGAAAATCAGATGAGAACGTACCGAATCGCAGAAATATAAGGGTGATAAATATGCTTAACTCTTCAGATTTTCAAATAGTCTCGTCTTCAATATAACCTTTCAAAGGTATTCTCATAAACAGACAGGTCTTGTTTTCTCAAAATCCAAAATCTCATATCTTAATTCATAACAGATCGTCATGAACAGATTCATCGAATGTGAGACATATATATAGCAAAACATAGGTGTACTCCTTCATAGTAATAGATTGAATCCATATAGACAGAAAACAGATTGTTTGATAACATCAAACGGCAGAAAGCTCTACAACAGAACCTAAGATTCTTATCGGAAGTACAGAGGTCAGCAAACACGTGTCAAGTATCCAACGTATCAAATCGTATAACGGTAAAGGCAGATTAAGCGTATAGGTAGAATGAACCTAAAGTCTCAATCAGATATCAGAAATTCTAAGGCTTCTAAGGCACTCCTCGAAATATCCTATGACCACAATAAGTGCACGTTATATGATGTAAGTATTATTACGTCGGCCAGACGTCATAATACTAGTATCATATAAATATGCCCTCATGATGACCATACTTTATCTCAAGTCGTGAAATCAGCAACTTATCTTAATCACCTAACAGTCCTTCTACCTCCTATGGTTGGTCCGAATCAAATCATCACTACGGATTCGAAATCAAAGAAACAGAACATACAGATAACGTAACGGAATTAGTAAGCATCAATGAAGCACGTCGTCAAAAGCGTCAGGTCTCCCACAATTCATCACAATTCTCATATTAAAACCGTCATCCAACATACGCAGGAAGAACACAAAACGGAAATACTAATAGAGAACCCGAATCATTTAAAGGATCTTATCATCAGGTAACGGAAGCTTAAGTGGGTTAAGCAGAAGTGAATACGTAATCAATAACTTCGTCCTTCGCAGAATCAACTTATCCAAACACAATTGTTTGCTTCAAATTCGTCCATTCAAATACAAAATTTCAAAATTTCTTCCAAGTCCGAGTAGTCTGCCTACGCTTGTCCATCTGATCATAAGGTAAAAAAGAATTATAAACTTGAGTTTGGTCCCTCGAGCCTTCGGCACCTTTTCTTGAAACTGTGGTGTAGTAACGTGAATCTCTGACATGATCACTGTGCACCCTTCCATCTGCAAATCTGCTTCTGCTATCAATTCATCTTAGTACAACTAAAATGAATAGAGAAGCAAGTCTGCGTGTCTTCGATAGGTCTTCTACCACAGTTTGAAATTCGCCAACTCGATTTCATTTTCCTTCTATGTTTGCCACCATGATTGTCTTGTAAGCACTGTCTTCCAGGCTTTAAGGTAAACACCGTTGCTGTCGACTCCAGGTTATGTGGTGAATAGTTCGTCCCCTATGGGATAATTGTCCTGATGCCCAACTGAAATCTCTACGTGTTGCATGAAATATACTTGAGTCCTTTCTCAGTTTCTCTCTTCTTCTTATATGTTTCTTCCACGGTAACGCCTATCGCGAACATCTCCTACTACTCTTTTATCAGGTTTCTAGCTCCGATAACTGTCTTCAATCTTGGTCCTTTTGTGGGAAATTCTGTCTTTGCAGGACACATGACAGTGCTGTCTGCTACAATCCCTGAACGCCAATCAAATCCTCTCTTCCAGAACAAAGGGTCATTCTATTTAGTACGAAAATGATTTACATGTTCCTCTTTCGTCTCTGAACACAAACACACTGTCATACTATGACAATTTGTCCAAATACTCGCGAAAACATGATTGCATCAGATGCGTAAAAATAATTGATATATTAGCCAATACCATTGGTGTCATTAAAGCTCATAATGATCATAATGAGTACAAAAGCAGCTTCAGGAATCATCTTAGGGAAAACTTTACATACACTTCACGTCACTTTCCTTCTCCTTCACGAATAAAACTGAAATACTTCATGGAGGTTACTCTCGATTAGTTAACCCCCTTCTTAGAAGTTCTTATGGTTGCTTCCTCAGTCCTTCTAATCTAAATGAGGCCATCAGATACAGAGTTTCAAAGGTAGACCAAATCAATCATTGATACGCGGAAATGGATAATGATTACGGATAGTGATACGGTTAAGTTCACGATAGTCGATACACCGTCGCATACTTCTCTCTTTCTTCTTGGAGCATCCCAAGAGAAACACTAAGGGTGAACAAAATCATATTCCATCTGCTCCTTCAACTTCTATGGCACAATGGTTTCATCAAGTGAGATCAGTTCAATGTCAACTCTACTTCCCAAGCTGGAGGGAATACCAAAAGGTTCGTCAGAGAACATCGGAAAAAAATTTTGTTCAACAAAATACTTCCAATGCCAGAGCTTCCAAGGGTGGATATTAATAGGTGTCAGGAGAAATTTGACAATCAAATGAGATCGGAGTAAGTGTTTCCATAGCAGCATTAATCTTAACAGATTTAAGTGGTTGAGAGTCATCAAAGCAAAAGTAGAATGAAGTAGATTGCTAAAGGTCACATATCAGATACGGTAGTCTATGGTAGCTTTATGAGGAGCCAACCAATCCATAACCAAAAGACCTCAAAATCAATAATATCAAAATCAAATGGATTCGTAGAACGAATACGATCGTTAAACCAGACGGATAGTTCATATATCCGAGTCAAGTACATGGTTCATCAAAGTGTTTGAGATAGATAAGCGAACTGTTCAAGGTGTTGGAATCTTGCTTAGCTCCTTAGCAAAATGACAGGTACAGTGTGCATCATCGGTAATACGAACATCGTATGGTTGTCAAAAGGGAGATGTATGGGATATCAGTTGTCAGCATCATCGTGCTCAGTTAACAAATCCATACTGAGATAGTATTTACATCATATCCTTCCAAAGGAACTGGTCGGCAAACAAAGTTCATCATTCGAAGGGAGGGGACAAATCTCCATATATTCATGGTTAATAATTACCAGGGTTCTCATAGGAGTAGTAAAGGATTATGTAAAGTTAAGTAGTATCAGATGATACATTTATATCCAGCATAAGAAATGAATTCAAAGAATGTGTCAATCACATTATGGTTGAATGACCTACGGGATGGTCGGAGAGGTATCAAATTGTTTATCAAACAGATCGGAATTGGAGATCAAAATCAGAAGGTGAAACTTAAATGGTGTAAGGTATCCATGTGTAGTTTCTGAGGTAGTCCAACTTACTTGGTTACTAAGCTTAGGTTGCAAAACTTTCTAGCTTCTGAAATAAATGTTCTTATAAGGCAAAACTAAGGATAGAGGCACGAATCAGAGTGATGCGGAAGCAATGCTACTTACATAGATGTCCTAGTCTACCCATTCCTCACCGGTAATAACTTAAGTTCCTATGGGGAAATCCTAAAGCAAATTCTCAACGGTTGTCTTATGAGCGCCTACAATGGAAACTTAGGGGTCCAAACTTCACAGGTCAAGGTTTGATGTTCTATAAGTCGTAGCCTGTGCTCTGATACCATAATTGTAACAACCCAACCCAATAAGGGTAGAAGTATTATGTTATGGTGACATATCAAAGCAAACACAAGCATATGACATAAATAATACAAATGAATCTCAAAGGTTACACAGGGAAAAATCTGAAATACAAGGTTACAACAATAAATTCTAAGTCTAAAAATGTAAACACTTCTAGTCATCTCTAATCCAGAATAGCTATCAAGGTGTAGTCTTCTAAGTCCAAAAGTACTCTCCACTTATAACCCAGCTTCCTACTAAAACCTGCCGCAGGAAAAGAAATGCGGCTGAGCTTAAAAGGCCCAGTGAACAGATATGTATAAACGAAGCAAAAGATAAGGGACAAAGAATATAATATGGTGCATTGGGGAAAACATAAGGCATAAACGAATGAATATCAAGGTATAGGTAATGGTCAGTAATCAATCCTGAGCCCAAACAAATCATATCTCATAGCATAAATAACCATTGTATTCGAAGGGTTGACCTCGGAATACCAAAGGTAATAGGAGGGGAGTCCTCAGTAACCATTGGAATGATCAGCTCCTAAAATGTGAAGACGTGGATTGCACCCAACATCAGACACCAAATAATCATAGCATAGCATATACATAACAAATCTAGGATGCATCCATACGCCCCTACAGATAACATAGTGGCCAAACATATACTTGAGCTCATAACATATAACAGATAAGGGACGGTGTGGAACATCACTCAACCACACTAGAGTCATGCCATTGGTGCATCAATGACACGGACATGGAACCCCCATGCCTAGTGAAATGGCTCGGGTATCAAACTGAGAGTCAGATATCATATCATAATCAGAGTGTCATATCAAAAGGTTCATATCAAATAATTCAGAAGATCATATCAAAGGTTCATAATCAAAGTTTCATAGCATAGGTTCAATATCAGAGATCATAACAAAGGGATCATAACAAAGGGTCAAAACAAAGGGATCATAGCAATGGTATCAAATCATAAGCTAAACAAATCAAAGATGTAGAAGAGATGATGAGAAACCTTATAAGGAAGGTCAGAATATCTGTACCTTAGACCACAAGTGAAAACATAACAGAAACATAAAGATCGGAAGCAAACTCCTCCTTCAGCGAATCTACACGAATTCATGGTCGTCTTAGTTAATAACTTATTTTAAATCAGAATTCTCATTTGAGTCGGCTTTCCATTTTTTAGTAACTTTCCTTTTATAGCAGCTTTCCGAAAATAGTATGTTTCCTCTTTAAGTAGTTTAACCATTTTAAGTAACTTTCTATTTTTAGCAGGTTTCCCGAATTGGTAAGTTTCCATAATTAGTAGGTTTCCATATTGAGAAGGTTCCCAGATTAAGAAACATTAGTCATTAATATCTAAGGTTATCATTTAATCAATTTAAGGTATCAAACATGACTATATTAATAGTTTAAGGTTCATAATGATAATTATATAAGTTTAGGGTTAATAACGTAGGTTTCACAAGTTTTAGGGTTTATTATGCAAATATAACATGTTTAGGGATTATAGTGCAATTATTGTAAGATTAGGGTATGAAATGTAAGTATCATAAAGTTACATGGTTTCACAAGTTAAGCCCCTTTAGTTTAGAAAATGATAAGTTCGACCCGAAAGTTTAATAATACACAAATAACCCCTTATTTAGCCTTTTTAAACTTTTATCAGCTTTTATCTATGAACAGGTCACAACTTGACGAATTTTTCTACCACATCAAAATTCACAAATAAAATCCACAAAAATTCACGCAATGTCTTTAGAAGACACATGAATTTTTCCCAGAATTTATTAGTTAGTTTAACCCCACACGAAAAATACTCCAACTCAGACTACCCAGAAAACGTATCTGTTGTAGTACCCAGAAAGTATCCACTTGGATGACCCACCAATACATCCAGGAAAAATCCCCAAAAATTCATGACATTACTAGGCATATAGAAGTTAAATACTGGAAAGTTTTATGACCCAACTCCTCATGGTTTGAAAATGAAAAATCGGCAAAGTGAACTGATTTTCAAAATCCCGAATTCAGTTTTGACACTTGAACTTGTAAAATCAGAAAAGACATTCTCTCCGAACTCCAAAAATTATAAGGCTTACATATTCAGAAATCTCTTTTCCAGAACTTGATTTTAGACCCAAGAATCACTCAAAAACACGTTGATATCATCAAGATTCACCCTAATCAATTCGACCTTAATTTTTGTCTGGAATTTAGGGCTTATTATTTTATGTGATCGGTTTTAAGTTAACTTTCCAATTATTATTCTCTATACAAAACGTTCAAAGGTGAAACAAGGACTGATATAGGTCGACATATATGTGATGATAACATGTGAGAACAATTGAATCAAAATAGAATAACATAGGTCGAGTATAAAAGGTTTCCAAGAAGTTAGTTATTTAGGGTTTTTCATGATTTTATATAACTTTCTAATTCGTATAACTCGTATATTTATGTGTCGATCATTACCATGTTTTGTATACAGGTTGTTCATGTTGATTATATTTAGATTTATATGTAGTTGTGGTGTCGACTTGGGAAGAATAAAACAAGAGATGGATTGAGGATGTTACCTTCGGCAAAAGAACAAGAACCCAAAGATCTAACACCCGTGAATTTCAGCAGCAAACCCCTCGACTCAGTCGCACAACATGCCTAGACCACCAATCAGAAACCACCAAAGAGTCTCCCTTTGCTTTCTTTTTGGATCGAACAGGAAGGAGAAAAAGAGTGGCAGCCGCCGGTGGTGTTTGAGTAGGTTTAGGGTTTTTTTTTTTTTTTTTTTGTCGAATGGAATGAGGAGGAGGAGACAAACCGGTCTTTGGGTCAATGTTTGCATGCTAACTTCAAGTATTAAGGCCCAAAGTTTATGCATTCTTTAACTAGTAAAATCCCAAAGTGTCAAGTCTTATGTTTTGTAATTTAATTTTTGGCCCAAAAGAAGAAGTATGAAACGTGTAGGTGTATTTAGGTTGTAGCATTGTGTTTTCAAAGTTAAGTGTTTAAATTATTTAAGTTATAATGTATAGTTTGAATATCTTGTAAGTGATTTAGGCTTTTAATTACTTAGCTTCTAGTTTATATAGTCATCTTATAGATTCAAGATTAGAGGGGTAATTCGGGAACTTTAGATGTTTGAGATTTTAGGGTTTTACACTTAGCCGAAAAGATTGACCAAAACCCCTTAGAGTACGATCATTGGGTATGAAGATAGTCTCACCACTCCCATCAAAGATCCTTGAGGCTCAGGCCGAGGCGCTCAGGGAAGAAAACAGACCTAACAAGAAAATTCATGGGATGCCTGAAAACGAAAATGGATTCGTAAACAGAGCTGACGGAACATTATGTTTCAAAAACAGAAGTTGGGTCCCACTCAGTGGAGGGATACGTGACCTTATCATGCACGAGTCCTATAAATCTAAATACTCCATCCCCCCGGGAGCCGAAAAAATGTATCTCGATCTAAAGAAACTCTACTGGTGGCCCAATATGAAAGCTGACATTGCAACATATGTCAGTTAGTGTTTAACGTGCTCAAAGGTCAAAGATGAACATCAGCGACCATCGGGTTTACTTGTACAACCCTAAATTACCGAATGGAAATGGGAACGCATAACGATGGACTTCATTACCAAACTGCCAAGAACATTTAGCGGTTACGACACCATTTGGGTAATCACTGATCGTCTCACAAAGTCCGCCCACTTCCTACCGATCAGAGAAAATTATAGCATGGATAAACTTGCACGGTTATACGTTAAAGAAATAGTTGCACGACATGGAGTCCCAATATCTATCATCTCCGACAGAGACAGTCGTTTCATATCAAATTTCTAAAGATCATTGCAAGATGCATTGAGAACTTATCTCGATATGAGCACCGCATATCATCCTCAAACAGATGGTCAAAGCGAAAGAACCATTCAAAACTTAGAGGACAAGCTACGAGCGTGTGTGATAGATTTCAAAAATGGCTGGGATAGGCATCTGCCGTTAGCCGAGTTTTCCTACAATAACAGCTATCACACCAGCATCAAAGCTGCACCTTATGAGGCACTTTATGGTCGAAAGTGCAGATCACTTATATGCTGGGCTGAAGTCAGAGAAAGCCAACTCACTGGTCTTGAACTAGTACAAGAGACCACTAAAAAGATTGTGCAACTCAAGAGCCGAATGTAAGCAGCTAGAGACCAGAAAAGCTATGCAGACAAGAGACAGAAACCACTTGAGTTCCAAGTTGGTGATCGCGTCATGTTGAAAGTATCGCCATGGAAAGGCGTGATTCATTTTGGAAAACGTGGGAAATTAAATCCCTGCTACATTATGTGTTTCATGTGAGCAACCTAAAGACTTGAGTTACCGTCAGAACTCAGCTCTGTACACAATGTGTTTCATGTGAGCAACCTAAAGAAATGTCTCTCAAACGAAACGCTTGCCATTCCTCTGGAGGAAATCTAGGTGGACGAGAGACTAAATTTTATCAAGGAACCTGTCGAGATAATGGATCGGAAAATCAAACGGCTTAAGCAAAGCCGCATTCCTATTGTTAAAGTCCGTTGGAACTCTCGAAGAGGTCCCGAATACACGTGGGAACGTGAGGACAAGATCAAGCGTAAATACCCACACCTTTTCTCAAATTCATCGGGTAACTCTAAGTGAAAACCGAGGATGGTTTTCCTTCTAAGGCGGGGAGGATGTGACAAATGGTTATTTTCCCACTAATATTTTAACAATAAATGACAATTTATTATTACACAACTGTTAAACTAAACATTTATGTGTTTACATAACAATTACGGGAAGCAAACCCGCACGCAGTAGCGTACAATAACTCACCAAAACTATTTGAATTTATCAGTAAAAGTGAATTTATCACTTTCTGATAGTTACAGACACCAACGTAACTGATGCGTGCGATGTGTCGTTGCGGTTTAGCAGTATTAATGCCTACTCAAGTTTTAAATTTATATTTAGCCGACTTATCAATAACACACACACTTAACGAGCAGTGTACCCGGTCAGTATGAATATAATGGTAAGTAGAGTGTCGATCACTAAGAGTGGAACGTATTATCTAGTTATTCTAATCAGTATTTTAATATTCTAAGCTAACTATACAACCTAATCTAACGCAAGGGGGTTCAGCCTGAGAGACTGGCACGTTTTGGTTGCAATTAAATAATAAACTAAACTAATGAGCACGAATCAGTGATAGGCATGCACGTACACAGATAAATACTCGAGACAATAAGAAGACCTGTCCTGATGATTAAGTAGATTGTCACTTGTTTTATTGATAGTTTTATATGAAGTGTATGTAATTAACCCTTTCTCGTTGGTCCTAATCTTATCGGCGAGAAATCCCTTAATGATTACTTATGTCTAAAATTCATTCCTAAGTGATCAATTTAGTAACAACCGTGGGAGCCACATTCTCTTCCGTAGTCAAATGCGCAGGCCACTAATAAACACAGAGGTTATCAATGCACTAATAAGTAGTAACCAAAGACATCAACATATAAACTTTAATTTATGGGAAAGCAGTTTTAAGGGAGTGCAATCTTTCTCCTCACATTACACAAGCCACCAATCCTGATGAATTAAAGTTTACTAACACAATAAAACAAAACTACTTAATGAATTAAATACATGCAGGACCTTCTTACAGCTCTTGTATCTTCGTTCGGGTGTGTCTTGTGCTGCCTAATCGTCTGAGTTCGGCCTTAGGGTTTCTGTACTTCGGTCTTGTAAAACTGTCAAACTCGGGAACTCTTTAATTCGTCTGGTCTTTGGGGTATTTATAGTTTCTGTCTGAGAGTAAGATGCGGCGCATCTAATAAGTAGGATGTGGCGCATTGACTTAACTTCGCGTGGGGTCCAAGATTAATATATTCAGGAATATTCGTACACCGCCAGAAGATGCGGCGTATCTTCATTCTTGGATGCGGCGCATGTCCTCTTGTATCTTGGATCGTATCTTTTGAAATCTTGATAGTGATGCGCCGTATGTAATAAGCGAGATGCGGCGCATCTGGAGCAGAATGTCTTGATCTTGTACATTTCAGTAGACTCTTAACTCCATGCTTGTTTTGCTCCATAATTAGTCCAAAATCGCCAAGTTTCACCAAATGCTTGTTTTTAACTGAGAATTACAAAAGTAAACGATTAAGTATCAATTCTCACAGATAATATAATAAAACAAGTCAAATAAATAGGATGAATGATGGTAATAAAATGTACTTATTTGAGTTCATCAAATATCCCCCCACTTGAACTTTACTTGTCCCCAAGTAAACCTTAGAATTAATCTTATGAAAATGTATCCTAAAAGATATTAGGATTTATTTTTTATATTTAAGCATGTATTCATTTTTGTCATAATCACACAACCAAACACTTAACGAGTTAGAAGTAAAATAAAATAATTTGATAAAAGCAAATCTAATCGTTTAACTGTCCAGTCGTGACGAATATTCTATCATAAGCTTGGCAAGTATACACATCTCCCCCACTAAAGCCAAGGAATAACAAGTCTAAAGCGGTAAAAAGGGTTTTGAGGTTTAAGGGTTAATCATTCTCCTTAATCTCTATCGATCTCAAATTCCAGAAAAGGCGACAAAATCACAAATACATGATCGAATCCACGAACACGATACTTGCAATTGCTCAAATCCTTAACTCGAATAGGCTAAAGATAGGACCAAGTAATCTTCACCAATAATATTATATCAAAAAGGGCAACAAAATCATAAATACATAGCCGAATCCACGACTACGATACTTAAGATTGCTCAAATCCCTAATCTCAATAAATCAAAGGTTTGGATAAAGAATAATATAGGGTATGGATAATATTTGGGATATGAATTGGTGTAAAATGAAAAATAAACAAAACAAATAAATTAAAATCCTAAGTGTGGTTAATCACTATCCCAACCATCCCATGATTAAGACTCATATCATAGAATAACTCACGCTTTAACACTTGAAACACACGCTTTAGGTAGACACGAATTATACTCAACAAGATCTTAATCAAAGAATAACCTTAAGTTGGTGTTCCCATAACTGCCAACTCCCATTCACTCCATAGATATAATATACAACAACTAGTGGTGATATCGACCACTTAATACAAAACTTTACATAAGTTGGTTAAAACAAACATCCAACTCTTCCTTTTTCTTTTTCTTTTCTCATTTTTTTCGATTTTTTTTTTTAGACAAAAACAAAGATGTGTAAAATTTCACCACATCACTATAATGATAACTCTGGATAATTTTTCCATACTTTTCATGACTTCAGAAATAACGGTAATAGTGAAAGTAGTAAACACACGAAAAATAAACTCAAAGATATACAATATTTACTTTCACTCCAATTGCATTGTGCAATTTCCCGACCTAACCATAGATAATGAATTACGCACGCGAACACAGGTAATGTAAGGAAACACACTTTGCCTAAAGCAATTAACCAACCACGGATTTTAATCTACAGGGTAGGCTAAGGTGTAAGGGTGTAACGAAACATTTTAACAAAGGTGTAAGAAATGAAAGGAATGACTCTGAGTGTTTTTCTAGGGGTATCTTACTCTAAAAGTGAGAGTAACAAAAGGGTTTTACGGGGGTTAACTAACCAGTGTAGTTAGCTAATAACACAAAACATATAATAGGCTTTTTGGGTGTAATCCTAGAAATTTACCAATTTAGACAAGTCATTCCAATTATATAAATAATACTTATTATGGTGGTCTCGAATAGTATACAAGCCAAGTTCTAAAGTTTACAAGTCACCGGCACACTCATAGATTTGTGAATTTTGAAAAATCACAATTTTTGAAAATAACGCCATGTGTGCAGCTATGCAACTTAGATCTTAAACAAAAACATGCTAAAAAATTTAAATTTTGATATATTAAGCACATTTTAAGCATATTTTGAAAAGTTTAGGACAAGTAAGTGTTAAGTGTTCTAATTCTCCAATCCCCCCACTTAAGTTAAACAACGTCCTCGTTGTTTGTATAAAAGATTAAAAACTGGAAAATAAAAGAATTAGAACAGAAAAACTCCCCTGAGATTTGCTCGGTATGATCCTCCATTAGTATAAGAGCAAAAATCATCTTCTTGTGGATTAGAACGTTTAAGCTTCATAATCGATGTATCCACAGGAAATGCAGGAATCTATAATACCACCAAGACTTTAAACACACCTAAGTTAAGAAAGTTCAAACTTGCATAATACATTAGTAGTTAGGAAAAATAAAACATAAAAATTAAAATGAAAATCATCAGGTCAGTCGATGCGCCGTATCTTATGGAAGAAGATACGCCGTATCGAGCCTGGAATAATTACGAATCAGAATAGAAGATGCGCCGCATCCTTAACCAGGGATGCGCCGCATTGAAATAAACTGATAAAAAGTTTTAAATGTCGAAAATAAAGAATGCAGAAAAATAAAGTAAGATATGACCAGTGCAGGAGATGCGTCGCATCTTGGGATTGAGATGCGCTGTATCCTCTGCGGGCCTGACTGACTCGACTCAGAACAGAATAATAAAAAAATTTCTGGGTTGTCTCCCGGTCAGCACTTGTCTTTATTCCAGAGTCTTCAAGTTAGACTCACGTTCAGCTCCTTAATACCGATCACATTTGAAAGGTTGACTTTCCGCCTCTAGGTGTAATCCCTTTCAAATCGTGTTTTACCAAAAGAACTTTGTTAAGCACCGTTGACAATTGGTGCACTCAATTGCCAATCCATTAATCATGTTGTTTTGTTCCTTTAGCAAGATATCCGTTCATTGACATATCTTCCATAGCAAAACCTGTCATCATAGGTAAAATCGTCAGTAGCATCTGTTCGCTAGAAGATAAATTAATGAATTTAGAAACGGATATAAAGAATAAAAATGGCTGATATCTGCGGACGATGCGCCGTATCCAGAAAGTTGGATACGCCGTATCATATTACGTTAAAATGTAATCAAACTTTTATTCAGAAAACAGATACACCGCTTATGAATTAGAATGCGCCGTATCAAGTTTAAATTATCAAAAATCGTAACAAATTCAGATTTTAATAAATATAATCGATTTTTGATTTAGTAGATGCGCCGTATCGATAAAGATCGATACGCCGTATTTGTTTAATAATTCGAAAACTATTTTTAATTTAAATAATAAATACGCCGTATCTGTAAAAACAGATGCGCCGTATGGCGTTAACGTTTAGAAAAATTTCTTATTAAAAACAGAATACGCCGTATCTTGGGGAAAGATACGTCGTATTCGAATTTATTAAACGCGTTGTATTTTATAAAAATTAAAAGCAATACGCCGTATCTGTGAAAACAGATGCGCCGTATCGTTTGTATAAGCACAATACAACGATAGCAGTCATGCAGAAAAAACAAATAAAAATAAACACAAGAAAGTAAAATAAATTAAAAAGAAAATAAAAGACAAGCATGGGTTGCCTCCCACGAAGCGCTTGTTTTTGTTCGAGTCACGAGCCTGACTCTACCCTTATTTACTATGTAATAGGGTATTGTTCCCCCCACTTGGGATCAAGTGCGGGTGATAGTAGCAATAAACACGAAGAGAGTGTAAATTTGCTAGTAAAGATGGAAGAAATAAATAAAAATCATACCTTGGCAATATATGTACATCCTTCCTATCTTTACCCGGTTTGGGTAATAAATTGGATGACTTGACCATTTCATCTGAAAGAGTAGTGTGTTGAGGAAAGATGAGTCTCCTTTCTTCTTGGTTAGTCACTTTGGTAGTAAGGCGTCCCTTGACTTCCACAGAAGATGAGAAAGGGTCTTTAGCAAGTAAAAGTTCGAGTTCCTCTATAACCTTCATAGGGTCGAAATCATCATCTTCATCAATCATAGCAATGTTTAAGAGCTCATCACCAAACTCTTCTTCGAGCTCCACCAAATACGGGTTGATCACAGGTGCTTCAATAGGTAGTGTAATATACTCCACCTCATTATCCTTTTGTTTTGCAACCTGTTTAGGAAAACTAGCAAGATTATTAGTAACGGGATCAATAGTATTTAATAAATTTGTACCACTTTGTGTTGTAAGTGACTCCAATTCATCTTGTGAATCTCCATCTTCAACTAGTGGTCTTTCAATTTCAGCATCGTCCCGAATTTCCTCCTTAAATAAGTAATCCCAGATTTCTTCAAAATCCCTCGTCGGGTCAAAATCTGGTTTATCCGCTCCACACCTAAATACTTCCGTTTGTTGTGGTAATTTCGGTATGTTATCGTACACAATAGCATCAAACTTTTCAATATCCGAATACTCATTATCTTCATCCGAGGGAATATTATCATGGTGTTTTTTGATATGATGAGAATATATCTTCCACCTCGGGTGGAAAATCACAAGTAATAGCATTATACACCATTGTCCCATATTCATCTTCATTTACTTCATAAGCAGTTTTGGATGAATAAGCTTCTTTGTAAACAATTGCCGAATTTTCATTCAAATCAAACACTTGTGACTCTTCTTCATCTTGGGCAACTTTCGGAGAAATAACATCATCAATAACTATTGCCGGAAACCTAATTGCACCAAAATCGTATGATTCTTCTTCATCATCATTTGATAAAGTCCAAGTGTGTCGAAATGGCAATTTGTTTCTTTCTTTCCCTGACTTTTCCTGCTTCAATAACAAGTATTCTTCCATCGTGAGTTCCTTATCCTCGATGACTTGTGCACCATATCTTGCTCTTTCCCAATCGTAGATCCCATTATTGCTCAAGGCTCTTTCCTCTTCAAGTCTCATATATTCTTCCATAGTAATGTCTGGATTGTCCATCTTCATTATTACCTGAAAGATAAACAACCAAGAACAGCAGTAGACGAAACAAAAATAAAAACTAAACTAATAAAAATTAAATAAACACAAAAAATAAAAAACGAAAAATATTTTTAGGTCACAGAAGATGGATACGCCGTATCCAACAGACAATGGATACGCCGTATACGGCACAAGTTAATACGCCGTATCCAACAGACAATGGATACGCCGTATTAGCTTCCTGCAATCTCCTTTTTTTTTTTTTAGAAAATTTTAAAATTAAAAATCACACAAACTAAAAAAAATTTTGCCCACAGAGCGTCAATACACCTTATTCACAGACAAGAATACGCCGTATTGAAACAGATAGATGCGCTGTATTCACAGACAAGAATACGCCGTATCTCCCTTCTGAGACAGACACACAGACAACAAACAAACGATAAAACAAATAAACCAAACACACAAAAATAAACTAAAAACAGAAAAATACCAATAAAACTAGCAAATAGATAAATTCACTCCCCGGCAGCGGCGCCAAAAACTTGATGCGTGCGATGTGTCGTTGCGGTTTAGCAGTATTAATGCCTACTCAAGTTTTAAATTTATATTTAGCCGACTTATCAATAACACACACACTTAACGAGCAGTGTACCCGGTCAGTATGAATATAATGGTAAGTAGAGTGTCGATCACTAAGAGTGGAACGTATTATCTAGTTATTCTAATCAGTATTTTAATATTCTAAGTTAGCTATACAACCTAATCTAACGCAAGGGGGTTCAGCCTGAGAGACTGGCACGTTTTGGTTGCAATTAAATAATAAACTAAACTAATGAGCACGAATCAGCGATAGGCATGCACGTACACAGATAAATACTTGATGCGTGCGATGTGTCATTGCGGTTTAGCAGTATTAATGCCTACTCAAGTTTTAAATTTATATTTAGCCGACTTATCAATAACACACACACTTAACGAGCAGTGTACCCGGTCAGTATGAATATAATGGTAAGTAGAGTGTCGATCACTAAGAGTGGAACGTATTACCTAGTTATTCTAATCAGTATTTTAATATTTAAATTAGCTATACAACCTAATCTAACGCAAGGGGGTTCAGCCTAAGAGACTGGCACGATTTGGTTGCAATTAAATAATAAACTAAACCAATAGGCACGAATCAGCGAATATCACACACGTACACAGATAAATACTTGAGACAATAAGAAGATCTGCCCTAATGATTAAGTAGATTGTTGATGAACTCAAATAAGTACATTTTATTACTATCATTTATCCTATTAATTTGACTTGTTTTATTATATTATGTATGAGGATTGATACTTAATCGTTTACTTTTGTAATTCTCAGATAAAAACAAGCATTTGGTGAAACTTGGCGATTTTGGACTAATTATGGAGCAAAACATGCAAGAAGTTAAGAGTCTACTGAAATGTACAAGATCAAGACATTCTGCTCCAGATGCGCCGCATCTCACTTATCACATACGGCGCATCACTATCAATATTTCACCAGATACGATCCAAGATACAAGAGGACATGCGCCGCATCTATAAATGAAGTTACGCCGCATCTTCTGGTGGTGTACGAATATTCCTAAATATTATAATCTTGGACCCCACGCGAAGTTAAGTCAATGCGCCGCATCTACTTACTAGATGCGCCGCATCTTACCCTCAGACAGAAACTATAAATACCCCAAGACCAGACGAATTCGAGAGACATATATTATATACGAGACCGAATTACAGAAACCCTAGGACGAATTCAGTCAAGGCAGCAGCACAAGACACACCCAAACGAAGATACAAGAGCTGTAAGAAGGTGCTGCATGTGTTTAATTCATTAAGTAGTTTTGTTTTATTGTGTTAGTAAACTTTAATTCATCAAGATTGGTGGCTTGTGTAATGTGACAACGAAAAGATTGCACTCCCTTAAAACTGCTTTCTCATCAATTAAAGTTTATATGTTGATGTATTTGGTGACTTTTATTAGTGCATTGATAACCTCTGTGTCTAGCTGAGCGTTGATCGGGTCGCCATGCCTCTGCCCTCGCCTATTTATTAGATCGCCTATGCATTCTATGGTCTGTAGAAAAGTAGGAAGAAAGAGAAATAGGATAGTCATAAGTAATCATTAAGGGTTTACTCGCCGATAAGATTAGAACCAACGAGAAAGGACTTAATCTCGGTGCGTTGCATCGAACTATACACTTCATATAAAACTAGCAATAAAACAAGTGACAAACTACTTATCTATCAGGACAGCCCTCTTATTGTCTCAAGTATTTATCTGTGTACGTGTGTGCTACTTGCTGATTCGTGCCTATTGGTTTAGTTTATTATTTAATTGCAACCAAATCGTGCCAGTCTCTCAGGCTGAACCCCCTTGCGTTAGATTAGGTTGTATAGCTAACTTAATATATTAAAATACTGATTAGAATAACTAGATAATACGTTCCACTCTTAGTGATCGACACTCTACTTACCATTATATTCATACTGACCGGGTACACTGCTCGTTAAGTGTGTGTGTTATTGATAAGTCGGCTAAATATAAATTTAAAACTTGAGTAGGCATTAATACTGCTAAACCGCAACGACACATCGCACGCATCAAGTTTTTGGCGCCGCTGCCGGGGAGTGAATTGTTATTATCTGTTAATTTGATTAATATTTTAATTAGGTTTTTAATTTTTTTTTATCTAACCGCTAATTTTGTTGTGTATTAGATTAATTTGCATTCATTGTACTATTTTGCATATTTTCTGTTTTTGTGTGTTATTTGTTTGCTTTTATTTGTGTTTATTTTCGTGTGTTTTATTTGTTTTTATTTTTCGTATTTTTTCCATACTGCTATCTTTGTACTGAGCTAAATCGAACGATACGGCGCATCTGATCTCTCAGATACGGCGTATTGCGTTTAATTTTTTATAAAATACAACGCGTTTAAATAATTCGATACGACGCATCTTTTCCCCAAGATACGGCGTATCTGTTTTTGATTAAAAAAAAAATTTTCTAAACGTAACGCCATACGACGCATCTGCTTCAGCAGATACGGCGTATCTATTATTTTAATTAAAAACAGTTTTCAAATTATTAAACAAATACGGCGTATCGATCTCTATCGATACGGCGTATCTTCTGAATCAAAAATCTTATATTTTGAAACGTAACGAAAATACGGCGCATTAACCTTTGTTAATACGACGAATATAATTTGATAAATATAGTTGATTTTTGATATTCACTTTGATCGGTCCGCTACTCTCGTGTGCAAGTTGTTTATTTTCAGGATAAATGATGACTCATGCATCACCATGAAAGACTACATTCTGAACCAAACCAAGAAACGCTAGCTGGAGTGATCAAACATAAGACAACGAGAGTGGAGGAAAACTCAATACTGGTAACATTAAACGTCTTAAATTCTTGAAATAGAATTCCAGGTAACCTCTACGATTATTCAACCAGTCCAAAGGAAAGTTCTCTACAATATAATCTCAATTTTATTATCCATATTATACGTCTGATTCAAATTGTAATCTTAATTTTGTATGCTTAAAAACGATATTTGTTCCTAACCTCGGAATAAATCCTTATCCACTAAACAATAAGATTACAATTATTAATAAAACGTTTATGCCTATTGCTCTTATTTTGAATTAAATTACATCATATGGTATGACCGTTTAACCCCAATTGGATGTATAAAGAATTGTGTTGCGGAGGCCAAGGTACGTTCCTTATTTAAATTTCGTTCACTAACATAGCGATACGGCGGATCTAAATATCCAAAGCGCCGTATCTCTGACCAACTAGGACTCATTGACTAGTCAACGAGATTAAATAGATACGGCGCATCCCAATTTTCAATACGGCGCATCGTTTTGCCCTATAAATACGATGGGAATGCGCCGGATCTAAACTTTTTACCGCATAATCCTCACACAGTTAAGAACGTACACACACAAAAATTACACTCCAATTCCGAGCATTTTTTCCACAATCCGCCTCTAATCCGATCTATAATCCTTCACCTAATCATACAATTAAGGTAATTATTCTATTTCGATTTAATCTTGTTTAATATGAAAATTAGGGTTTATGTGATTAATTCGATTAGTGCTTGAATGATATAAAAATATGATTAGGACTTGTGTTAGATGATCTCCCCCGTATTTAACTTGCGTAAATCATCGAATTTCTGCCCTAGTTTGATTTGAACGAAAATTTTGGGTTTTAAATTCGATTTTGAATATTTAGTGGGAAAATGGATTAGTAGTGGTGTATTGGGCTATTAGAACGGATATAATGAGTAAGTGATACTGTGATATTTAGTAGGAGTTTACGTCACGGATACGGACTCTTGAAAAACCTGCCTGATCCCCTTTATTTTATACTGATATGCTTTTAGATGCGGCGCATCTAGGATAATTGATGCGGCATAACGACCTATTTCCAAATTAATAAAACTCTTGATACGCCGTATTACTTAATCTAGATACGGCGCATCTTCATACGCCGTATCTCATTTCTTGCTCCGCATCTCTTATATTTTGTGCAGATACGCCGCACTGATTAAATCAGATGCGCCGTATCTACCTCACTTACAGACTGCTTGCTAACTTTGAAAATTTATTTCAGATGGCATTACCAGAGGTTGAACAAAGACATCAGTGGTTACGTTTCGAGAATATGGGACTAACCCCTGGCACCTTGGAGGATTATTTACGGAGACTTGAGTCGATTTACTTTAAGAGAATATTCAGGGTACAGGTTTTGGATTTTGCTGATGTGGGATTGATTGGGGCAGGACATGCTGCTGAGAGTTTACAGCATAGGATGGAGATGGTAGTTACTGGTGATGATGAGGAGGTGGTATTCAGATCTAGTGCTTGGGAGAGATTATTCAGGATTGACGAGCCCTTGGTACGGGAGCTCATGATGGAGTTTTTCAGTACAGTCTACTACAGAGAGACGGATACTGGGTTGGATATTGCTGACACCCTTGTGTTTAGACTGGGTGGTGTGCCGAGGCAGATGTCTATGAGACAGTTCATTTTGGCCATGGGTTTGCATACGGTTGAGGAGCTTGAGTCAGATGGGTTTGCCAGATATTGGGATGATAGTTTGAGAGCGGTCCCTGACAGAGGATTGTTCAGTGATAACTGGGACAGGATTTCTTCGGGGGTGATATTACTACTTCCACCCCCTCTTACACTTTGATCAGGGAGCCGATGAGGAGGCTATGCCACCATCTGATAGCACTTACCATTGCTGGGAGAGGACAGTCACCTGAGAAGGTGACCACTCTGGACCTCTTCCTCTTGAGGAGCATGGATGAGGGGTTGTCGGTGAACATCCCCCACTTTTTGGCACACTACCTCCACCGATCAGCTGCAGGGAGAGATCGGAGGAGTCATATGACTGGCGGGCATTTTGTTTCTAGGCTGGCCCGCCATTTTGGAGTGATTGGAGCGGAGATTCCAGCAGGGCTGGAGGTTGTGGTGACCCATCTCCCGGTTATTGACAGGGATTACTTGGTTAGACTTGGGATATGCCAGTTGGCTATGGGAGAGTACGTTTGGGTAGCATTAGGGCCCGCTAGAGCTGCAGGGCCAGTGGCGGAGCAGGGAGGTCCCCCGGGAGCTCCGGCTGCTGCTCCAGCCCATCAGGAGGAGCCACAGGCACCAGTGCCCCCACCAGTCCCTGTACGCACGGTGAGTCAGAGAGTTGACGCGGTCGAGGGGGAGTTGAGAGCCTTGAGAGGCATTGTAGATGGCATGAGGAGGGACTCAGAGTGGCTGGTTACGAGTGTGAGCAGACTGTTGGAGCAGCAGGGTATTACCCACACCCGTCCTGATGGTACTCATGTTGCGGGAGTGACACGTGCATACGCTCGCAGAATCCGGCCTAGGACTGACGATGCCAGCACTTCAGAGACCCACACGCACGACCACGCTGACCCTTGATCTCTTGATTCCACGTGTTTATTGACATTGTTCCATGCACATTATTATTACTCTTTTTGGACTTTACTAATCGATATTATCATTTATGCATTTGATGTTTCAGTCTATATTTCTTAATGTGCTTGACAAAGACTGGCATTAAGTTCAGCATGAGAGTACGAGAGGACGTGAGAGAAAACCATGGAACGTGCCATTTTACAACAGACTGTTAACAGTCTGTCTGGTGAACACATGCGCCGCATCTGGTACAACAGATGCGCCGCATCCTATCCTTTATTTTGTTTTTATTCCGTATTTATTCCAGGCTCGATACGGCGTATCTTCTTCCATAAGATACGGCGCATCGACTGACCTGATGATTTTCATTTTTAATTTTTATGTTTTATTTTTATCTAACTACTAATGTATTATGCAAGTTTGAACCTTTCTTAATATTAGGTGTGTTTTAAAGCCTTGGTGGTATTATAGATTCCTGCATTTCCTGTGGATACATCGATTATGAAGCTTAAACGTTCTCATCCACAAGAAGATGATTTTTGCTCTTATACTAATGGAGGATCATACCGAGCAAATCTCAGGGGAGTTTTTCTGTTCTAATTCTTTTATTTTCCAGTTTTTAACCTTTGATACAAACAACGAGGACGTTGTTTAACTTAAGGGGGGGGATTGGAGAATTAGAACACTTAACACTTACTTGTCCTAAACTTTTCAAAATATGCTTAAAATGTGCTTAATATATCAAAATTTAAAAATTTTTAGCATGTTTTTGTTTAAAGTCTAAGTTGCATTGCTGCACACATGACGTTATTTTCAAAAATTGTTATTTTTTCAAAAATTCACAAATCTATGAGTGTGCCGGTGACTTGTAAACTTTAGAACTTGGCTTGTATACTATTCGAGACCACCATAATGAGTATTATTTATATAATTGGAATGACTTGTCTAAATTGGTAAAATTCTAGGATTACACCCAAATAGCCATTATATGTTATGTGTTATTAGCTAACTACACTGGTTAGTTAACCCCCGTATAAATCCTTTTGTTACTCTCATTTTTAGAGTAAGATACCCCTAGAAAAACATTCAGAGCCATTCCTTTCGTTTCTTACACCTATGTTTAAAATGTTTCGTTACACCCTTACACCTTAGCCTACCCTGTAGATTAGAATCCGTGGTTGGTTAATTGCTATAGGCAAAGTGTGTTTCCTTACATTACCTGTGTTCGCGTGCGTAATTCATTATCTATGGTTAGGTCGGGAAATTGCACAATGCAATTGGAGTGAAAGTAAATATTGTATATCTTTGAGTTTATTTTTCGTGTGTTTACTACTTTCACTATTACCGTTATTTCTGAAGTTATGAAAAATATGGAAAAATTATCCAGAATTATCATTATAGTGATGTGGTGAAATTTTACACATCTTTGTTTATGTTTCAAGTAAAAAAAAAAAAAAAAAAAAAAAAAAAAAAAAAAAAAAAAAAAAAAAAAAAAAAATCGAAAAAATAAGAAAAGAAAAAGAAAAAGAAGAGTTGGAAGCTTGTTAAACCAACGATGTAAAGTTTTGTATTAAGTGGTCGATAACACCACTAGTTGTTGTATATTATATCTATGGATTGAATGGGAGTTGGCAGTTATGGGAACACCAACTAAGGTTTACTCTTTGATTAAGATCTTGTTGAGTATAATTCGTGTCTACCTAAAGCGTGTGTTTCAAGTGTTAAAGCGTGAGTTATTCTATGATATGAGTCTTATTCATGGGATGGTTGGGATAGTGATTAACCACACTTAGGATTTTAATTTATTTGTTTTGTTTATTTTTCATTTTACACCAATTTATATCCCAAATATTATCCATACCTTATATTATTCTTTATCCAACCAAACCTTTGATTTATTGAGATTAGGGATTTGAGCAATCTTAAGTATCGTAGTCGTGGATTCGGCTATGTATTTATGATTTTGTCGCCCTTTTTGATATATTATTATTGGTGAAGTTTGGACCTATCTTTAGCCTATTCGAGTTAAGGATTTGAGCAATTGCAAGTATCGTGTTCGTGGATTCGATCATGTATTTGTGATTTTGTCGCCTTTTCTTGAATTTGAGATCGATAGAGATTAAGAATAATTAACCCTTAAACCTCAAAACCCTTTTTACCGCTTTAGACTTGTTAATTCCTTGGCTTTAGTGGGGGAGATGCGTATACTTGCCAAGCTTATGATAGAATATTCGTCGCAACTGGACAGTTAAACGATTAGATTTGCTTTTATCAAATTATTTTATTTAACTTCTAATTCGTTAAGTGTTTAGTTGTGTGATTATGACAAAAATGAATACATGCTTAAGTATAAAAATAAATCCTAATATTCTTTAGGATACATTTTCATAAGATTAATTCTAAGGTTTACTTGGGGACAAGTAAAGTTCAAGTGGGGGGATATTTGATGAACTCAAATAAGTACATTTTATTACTATCATTTATCCTATTAATTTGACTTGTTTTATTATATTATGTATGAGGATTGATACTTAATCGTTTACTTTTGTAATTCTCAGATAAAAACAAGCATTTGGTGAAACTTGGCGATTTTGGACTAATTATGGAGCAAAACATGCAAGAAGTTAAGAGTTTACTGAAATGTACAAGATCAAGACATTCTGCTCCAGATGCACCGCATCTCACTTATCACATACGGCGCATCACTATCAATATTTCACCAGATACGATCCAAGATACAAGAGGACATGCGCCGCATCTATAAATGAAGTTACGCCGCATCTTCTGGCGGTGTACGAATATTCCTGAATATTATAATCTTGGACCCCACGCGAAGTTAAGTCAATGCGCCGCATCTACTTACTAGATGCGCCGCATCTTACCCTCAGACAGAAACTATAAATACCCCAAGACCAGACGAATTCGAGAGACATATATTATATACGAGACCGAAGTACAGAAACCCTAGGACGAATTCAGTCAAGGCAGCAACACAAGACACACCCAAACGAAGATACAAGAGCTGTAAGAAGGTGCTGCATGTGTTTAATTCATTAAGTAGTTTTGTTTTATTGTGTTAGTAAACTTTAATTCATCAAGATTGGTGGCTTGTGTAATGTGACAACGGAAAGATTGCACTCCCTTAAAACTGCTTTCTCATCAATTAAAGTTTATATGTTGATGTCTTTGGTGACTTTTATTAGTGCATTGATAACCTCTGTGTCTAGCTGAGCGTTGATCGGGTCGCCATGCCTCTGCCCTCGCCTATTTATTAGATCGCCTATGCATTCTATGGTCTGTAGAAAAGTAGGAAGAAAGAGAAATAGGATAGTCATAAGTAATCATTAAGGGTTTACTCGCCGATAAGATTAGAACAAACGAGAAAGGACTTAATCTCGGTGCGTTGCATCGAACTATACACTTCATATAAAACTAGCAATAAAACAAGTGACAAACTACTTATCTATCAGGACAGCCCTCTTATTGTCTCAAGTATTTATCTGTGTACGTGTGTGCTACTTGCTGATTCGTGCCTATTGGTTTAGTTTATTATTTAATTGCAACCAAAACGTGCCAGTCTCTCAGGCTGAACCCCCTTGCGTTAGATTAGGTTGTATAGTTAACTTAGAATATTAAAATACTGATTAGAATGACTAGATAATACGTTCCACTCTTAGTGATCGACACTCTACTTACCATTATATTCATACTGACCGGGTACACTGCTCGTTAAGTGTGTGTGTTATTGATAAGTCGGCTAAATATAAATTTAAAACTTGAGTAGGCATTAATACTGCTAAACCGCAACGACACATCGTGCGCATCAATTGTCACTTGTTTTATTGATAGTTTTATATGAAGTGTATGTAATTAACCCTTTCTCGTTGGCCCTAATCTTATCGGCGAGTAAACCCTTAATGATTACTTATGTCTAAAAGTTATTCCTAAGTGATCAATTTAGTAACAACCGTGGGAGCCACATTCTCTTCTGTAGTCAAATGCGCAGGCCACTAATAAACACAGAGGTTATCAATGCACTAATAAGTAGTAACCAAAGACATCAACATATAAACTTTAATTGATGGGAAAGCAGTTTTAAGGGAGTGCAATCTTTCTCCTCACATTACACAAGCCACCAATCCTGATGAATTAAAGTTTACTATCACAATAAAACAAAACTACTTAATGAATTAAACACATGCAGCACCTTCTTACAGCTCTTGTATCTTCGTTCGGGTGTGCTTGTGCTGCCTATTCGTCTGAATTCGGCCTTAGGTTTCTCTGGTCTTCGTACCTCGTATATATTATTATGTCTTCTCGAAATTCGTCTGGTCTTGGGGTATTTATAGTTTCTGTCTGAGGGTAAGATGCGGCGCATCTATTAAGTAGATGCGGCGCATTGACTTAACTTCGCGTGGGGTCCAAGATTAATATATTCAGGAATATTCGTACACCGCCAGAAGATGCGGCGCAACTCCATAAATAGATGCGGCGCATGTCCTCTTGTATCTTGGATCGTATCTGGTGAAATCTTGATAGTGATGCGCCGTATGTAATAAGTGAGATGCGGCGCATCTGGAGCAGATTTGTCTTGATCTTGTACATTTCAGTAGACTCTTAACTTCTTGCATGTTTTGCTCCATAATTAGTCCAGAATCGCTAAGTTTCACCAAATGCTTGTTTTTACCTGAGAATTACAAAAGTAAACGATTAAGTATCAATCCTCATACATAATATAGTAAAACAAGTCAAATTAATAGGATAAATGATAGTAATAAAATGT
Organism: Artemisia tridentata subsp. tridentata; assembly: GCA_021014915.2. Classification (NCBI taxonomy): domain Eukaryota; kingdom Viridiplantae; phylum Streptophyta; class Magnoliopsida; order Asterales; family Asteraceae; genus Artemisia; species Artemisia tridentata. The sequence goes on from CP139506.1 coordinate 56,158,117, forward strand.
ACTTATTTGAGTTCATCAACGTACACAGATAAATACTCGAGACAATAAGAAGACCTGTCCTGATGATTAAGTAGATTGTCACTTGTTTTATTGATAGTTTTATATGAAGTGTATGTAATTAACCCTTTCTCGTTGGTCCTAATCTTATCGGCGAGAAATCCCTTAATGATTACTTATGTCTAAAAGTCATTCCTAAGTGATCAATTTAGTAACAACCGTGGGAGCCACATTCTCTTCCGTAGTCAAATGCGCTGGCCACTAATAAACACAGAGGTTATCAATGCACTAATAAGTAGTAACCAAAGACATCAACAAATAAACTTTAATTTATGGGAAAGCAGTTTTAAGGGAGTGCAATCTTTCTCCTCACATTACACAAGCCACCAATCCTGATGAATTAAAGTTTACTAACACAATAAAACAAAACTACTTAATGAATTAAATACATGCAGGACCTTCTTACAGCTCTTGTATCTTCGTTCGGGTGTGCCTTGTGCTGCCTAATAGTCTGAGTTCGGCCTTAGGGTTTCTGTACTTCGGTCTTGTAAAACTGTCTAACTCGGGAACTCTTTAATTCGTCTGGTCTTTGGGGTATTTATAGTTTCTGTCTGAGAGTAAGATGCGGCGCATCTAATAAGTAGGATGCGGCGCATTGACTTAACTTCGCGTGGGTTCCAAGATTAATATATTCAGGAATATTCGTACACCGCCAGAAGATGCGACGTATCTTCATTCTTGGATGCGGCGCATGTCCTCTGGTATCTTGGATCGTATCTTGTGAAATCTTGATAGTGATGCGCCGTATGTAATAAGCGAGATGCGGCGCATCTGGAGCAGAATGTCTTGATCTTGTACATTTCAGTAGGCTCTTAACTTCAAGCTTGTTTTGCTCCATAATTAGTCCAAAATTGCCAAGTTTCACCAAATGCTTGTTTTTAATTGAGAATTACTAAAGTAAACGATTAAGTATCAATTCTCAAAGATAATATAAAAAACAAGTCAAATAAATAGGATGAATGATGGTAATAAAATGTACTTATTTGAGTTCATCAGTAACAAAAACGAGAGGTTATCTTGTTTTTCCCGAAAACCGACACCACACGCGTTCTGACACCACTTTAGTAATGGTTAGACTTTATAATTCATTTCCTGAAAGACGAAAATGGATACAAACTAACATAAAATATGTGTTTTATGCTTTAAAATTTCTTTGACTTGATAGCATCATCAACTTTACTTTCATTTTCTTTATCTGTTTACTTTTAATGCACTTTCAAAACTTTTCCATATATACCATTTCGTGAGGATTGAGAGTACTGTATATAGGCAGGATTCTTTTCTTCATTTGAGTTTTAAAATAAATGTGAACTACTCAAAGTGTGACACGTATCTATAAGCTATAATATCATACTATGGTAGTAGCAGTGTGTGAAAAGATGGCACAAATATTTGAAAGATGTTAAAACATGAGGTTACTTCACACTTTGTATTTTCCTTGTTTGCCGATATTTATTACTGATTTAATTAAGCTTTATTTAAACTGAACAAATAGTATTGGTTTATAATATTTTGTGTGTTTATTAACAAGTACAAAAGAGTTAAGTGTTGGTATGTGGGAGGCAACAAAATAAGGCAACAAAGAATGAATTATGGGGTACTTTTAGAGAAAGGGAGAGAAATAAAGATTGGTTAGGATGGAAAATTTTTGTTAAGATATTTTCATTTATTAATAAACTAAGAAAAAATTACACGTTTGGCTCATGTGGTTTGCTCAGATTTCATGTTTAATCCCTAAATCGTTTTAATTACACCAGAGATACCTATTTTTGAAACCTTGCACTCATTTAGTCCCTATTTTGGATGAGCCGTTAGTTTGACCATTCAGTGTTAAAATAATATTTGCCCGTTAGTCCCTCTGTTAATATTTTTTGCACCGTTAGTCCTCATTTTCTAAAATGAATTAAAAAGGGCAGCATGACTCGAAATCGGGTCTTGTTGCCCAAAAACCAACGCCCTAACCACTGGACTAAGCGTCCAGTGGTGTAATTATATCAAAATAAATTATATTTAACATTTTCTTTGCTCAAACTCGTTTTTATCCGTTTTCGTCTGTTTTTATACGTTTTCGTCCATTTTATTTTACGTTTTTGTACGTTTTTATACGTTTTCGTCCGTTTTTTACGTTTTTGTCTGTGTTTTTACGTTTTCGTCTGTTTTTATACGTTTTCGTCCGTTTTTTATGTTTTTCTTCGTGTTTTTACGTTTTCGTCCGTTTATTACGTTCTCGTCCGATTTTTTACTTTTTCGTCCATTTTTTCGTTTTTATCCGTTTTTACATTCTCGTCCGTTTTTTACGTTTTCGTTCATTTTTTTACGTTTTTGTCCGTTTTTTACCTTCTTGTCCGTTTTTTACGTTTTTGTCCGTTTTATTTTATGTTTTTGTTCGTTTTTTTACATTTTCCTCCGTTTTTGTACGTTTTTGTCTGTTTTTTTAGTTTTCGTCCGTTTTTATACGTTTTCGTCTGTTTTTTACGTTTTTGTCCGTTGTTATACATTTTCGTTCGTCTTTATACGTATTCATCTATTTTTTTATACAGTTTCGTTTGTTGTTATACATTTTCGAATAAAAAGTAAAAAAATAGACGAAAAATGTATAAAAAGAGAGAAAATGTAAACAAACGTACTAAAACGTATAAAACGAAGGAAAACGTAAAAAACGGACGAAAACGTAAAAAATGAACATGAACATATAAAGATGGTTGAAAACGGACGAAAACGTTAAAAACGGACGAAAATGTATAAAAACGGACGAAAACGTAAAAAACAGACGAAGAAATGTCTCTCAAACGAAACGCTTGCCATTCCTCTGGAGGAAATCCAGGTGGGCGAGAGACTGAATTTCATCGAGGAACCTGTCGAGATAATGGATCGGGAAATCAAACGGCTTAAGCAAAGCCGCATTCCTGTTGTTAATGTCCGTTGGAACTCTCGAAGAGGTCCCGAATACGTGTGGGAACATGAGGACGAGATCAAGCGTAAATACCTACACCTTTTTCTCAAATTTATCTGGTAACTCTAAGTGAAAACCGAGGACGGTTTTTCTTCTAAGTCGGGGAGGATGTGACAAATGGTAATTTTCCCACTAATATTTTAATAATAAATGGCAATTTATTATTACACAACTGTTAAACTAAACATTTATGTGTTTACATAACTATTACGGGAAGCAAACCCGCACGCAATAGCGTACAATAACTCACCAAAACTATTTGAATTTTTCAGTAAATGTGAATTTATCACTTCCTGACAGTTACAGACACCAACGTAACAAAAAACGAGAGGTTATCTTGGTTTTCCCGAAAACCAACACCACACGCGTACCGACACCACTTTAGTAATGGTTAGACTTTATAATTCATTTACCGAAAGACGAAAATGGATAAAATATAACATAAAATATGTGTTTTATGCTTTAAAATTTCTTTGACTTGATAGCATCATCAACTTTACTTTCATTTTCTTTATTTGTTTACTTTTAATGCAATTTCAAAAACTTTTCCATATATACCATTTTGTGAGGATTGAGAGTACTGTATATAGGCAGGATTCTTTTCTTCTTTTGAGTTTTAAAATAAATGTGAACTAATTAAAGTGTGACACGTATCTATAAGCTATAATATCATACTATGGTAGTAGCATTGTGTGAAAAGATGACACAAATATTTGAAAGATGTTAAAACAAGAGGTTACTTCACACTTTGTATTTTCCTTGTTTGCTGATATTTATTACTGATTTAGTTAAGTTTTATTTAAACCGAACAAATAGTATTGGTTTCTAATGTTTTGTGTGTTTATTAACAAGTACAAAGGAGTTAATTGTGTTGGTATGTGGGAGGCAACAAAATATGGAAACAAAGAATGAATTTTGGGGAACTTTTAAAGGAAGGGGGAGAAATAAAGATTGGTTAGGAGGGAAAATTTTTGTTAAGATATTTTCATTTATAATGAAACTAAGAAAAAATTACACGTTTGGTTCATGTGGTTTGCTCAGAGTTCATGTTTAGTCCATAAATCGTTTTAATTACACCAGAGATACCTATTTTTGAAACCTTGCACTCATTTAGTCCCTATTTTGGATGGGCCGTTAGTTTGACCGTTAAGTGTTTAAATAATATTTTCCCGTTAGTCCCTCTGTTAATATTTTTTGCACCGTTAGTCCTCATTTTCTAAAATGAATTAAAAAGGGCAGCATGACTCGAAATCGGGTCTTGTTGCCCAAAAACCAACGCCTTAACCACTGGACTAAGCGTCCAGTGGTGTAATTATATCAAAATAAATTATAGAGTAAATTACACAGATCGTCCCTGTGGTTTGTCCAAACTTTCACGTATAGTCCCTCAAAGTTTAAAGTTGCGTGTATCGTCCCTCTGACTGCAAAAGAATAACATCTATGGTCCATGTGATGGATGTTTGTCTATTTCTCCGTTAAACAGCCCTCACGTGATAAAAACATGAGGGTAATAAGGTCTTGTTCCCCAAGTACACATACTCAATCAGCCATTTTTACACACACATAAACCAGAAGATGCGGCGTAACTCCATAAATAGATGCGGCGCATGTCCTCTTGTATCTTGGATCGTATCTGGTGAAATCTTGATAGTGATGCACCGTATGTAATAAGTGAGATGCGGCGCATCTGGAGCAGATTTGTCTTGATCTTGTACATTTCAGTAGACTCTTAACTTCTTGCATGTTTTGCTCCATAATTAGTCCAAAATCGCCAAGTTTCACCAAATGCTTGTTTTTACCTGAGAATTACAAAAGTAATCGATTAAGTATCAATCCTCATACATAATATAATAAAACAAGTTAAATTAATAGGATAAATGATAGTAATAAAATGTACTTATTTGAGTTCATCAATACTCGAGACAATAAGAAGACCTATCCTGATGATTAAGTAGATTGTCACTTGTTTTATTGATAGTTTTATATGAAGTGTATGTAATTAACCCGTTCTCGTTGGTCCTAATCTTATCGGCGAGAAATCCCTTAATGATTACTTATGTCTAAAAGTCATTCCTAAGTGATCAATTTAGTAACAACCTTGGGAGCCACATTCTCTTCCGTAGTCAAATGCGCAGGCCATTAATAAACACAGAGGTTATCAATGCACTAATAAGTAGTAACCAAAGACATCAACATATAAACTTTAATTGATGGGAAAGCAGTTTTAAGGGAGTGCAATCTTTCTCCTCACATTACACAAGCCACCAATCCTGATGAATTAAAGTTTACTAACACAATAAAACAAAACTATTTAATGAATTAAATACATGCAGGACCTTCTTACAGCTCTTGTATCTTCGTTCGGGTGTGTCTTGGGCTGCCTAATCGTCTGAGTTCGGCCTTAGGGTTTCTGTACTTCGGTCTTGTAAAACTGTCTAACTCGGGAACTCTTTAATTCGTCTGGTCTTTGGGGTATTTATAGTTTCTGTCTGAGAGTAAGATGCGGCGCATCTAATAAGTAGGATGCGGCGCATTGACTTAACTTCGCGTGGGGTCCAAGATTAATATATTCAGGAATATTCGTACACCGCCAGAAGATGCGACGTATCTTCATTCTTGGATGCGGCGCATGTCCTCTTGTATCTTGGATCGTATCTTGTGAAATCTTGATAGTGATGCGCCGTATGTAATAAGCGAGATGCGGCGCATCGGGAGCAGAATGTCTTGATCTTGTACATTTCAGTAGACTCTTAACTTCATGCTTGTTTTGCTCCATAATTAGTCCAAAATCGCCAAGTTTCACCAAACGCTTGTTTTTAACTGAGAATTACAAAAGTAAACGATTAAGTATCAATTCTCAAAGATAAATAAAAAACAAGTCAAATAAATAGGATGAATGATGGTAATAAAATGTACTTATTTGAGTTCATCAGTAACAAAAACGAGAGGTTATCTTGTTTTTCCCAAAAACCGACACCACACGCGTTCTGACACCACTTTAGTAATGGTTAGACTTTATAATTCATTTCCTGAAAGACGAAAATGGATACAAACTAACATAAAATATGTGTTTTTATGCTTTAAAATTTCTTTGACTTGATAGCATCATCAACTTTACTTTCATTTTCTTTATCTGTTTACTTTTAATGCACTTTCAAAACTTTTCCATATATACCATTTCGTGAGGATTGAGAGTACTGTATATAGGCAGGATTCTTTTCTTCATTTGAGTTTTAAAATAAATGTGAACTACTCAAAGTGTGACACGTATCTATAAGCTATAATATCATACTATGGTAGTAGCAGTGTGTGAAAAGATGGCACAAATATTTGAAAGATGTTAAAACATGAGGTTACTTCACACTTTGTATTTTCCTTGTTTGCTGATATTTATTATTGATTTAATTAAGCTTTATTTAAACTGAACAAATAGTATTGGTTTATAATATTTTGTGTGTTTATTAACAAGTACAAAAGAGTTAAGTGTTGGTATGTGGGAGGCAACAAAATAAGGCAACAAAGAATGAATTATGGGGTACTTTTAGAGAAAGGGAGAGAAATAAAGATTGGTTAGGATGGAAAATTTTTGTTAAGATATTTTCATTTATTAATAAACTAAGAAAAAATTACACGTTTGGCTCATGTGGTTTGCTCAGATTTCATGTTTAATCCCTAAATCGTTTTAATTACACCAGAGATACCTATTTTTGAAACCTTGCACTCATTTAGTCCCTATTTTGGATGGGCCGTTAGTTTGACCATTCAGTGTTAAAATAATATTTGCCCGTTAGTCCCTCTGTTAATATTTTTTGCACCGTTAGTCCTCATTTTCTAAAATGAATTAAAAAGGGCAGCATGACTCGAAATCGGGTCTTGTTGCCCAAAAACCAACGCCCTAACCACTGGACTAAGCGTCCAGTGGTGTAATTATATCAAAATAAATTATATTTAACATTTTCTTTGCTCAAACTCGTTTTTATCCGTTTTCGTCTGTTTTTATACGTTTTCGTCCATTTTATTTTACGTTTTTGTACGTTTTTATACGTTTTCGTCCGTTTTTTACTTTTTTGTCTGTGTTTTTACGTTTTCGTCTGTTTTTATACGTTTTCGTCCATTTTTTATGTTTTTCTCCGTGTTTTTACGTTTTCGTCCGTTTATTACGTTCTCGTCCGTTTTTTTTACGTTTTCGTCCATTTTTTTCGTTTTTATCCGTTTTTACATTCTCGTCCGTTTTTTACGTTTTCGTTCATTTTTTTACGTTTTTGTCCCTTTTTTTAACTTCTTGTCCGTTTTTTACGTTTTTGTCCGTTTTATTTTATGTTTTTGTTCGTTTTTTTACATTTTCCTCCGTTTTTGTACGTTTTTGTCTGTTTTTTTAGTTTTCGTCCGTTTTTATACGTTTTCGTCTGTTTTTTTACGTTTTTGTCCGTTGTTATACATTTTCGTTCGTCTTTATACGTATTCATCTATTTTTTTATACAGTTTCGTTCGTTGTTATACATTTTCGAATAAAAAGTAAAAAAATAGACGAAAAATGTATAAAAAGAGAGAAAATGTAAACAAACGTACTAAAACGTATAAAACGAAGGAAAACGTAAAAAACGGACGAAAACGTAAAAAATGAACATGAACATATAAAGATGGTTGAAAATGGACGAAAACATTAAAAACGGACGAAAATGTATAAAAACGGACGAAAACGTAAAAAAACAGACGAAGAAATGTCTCTCAAACGAAACGCTTGCCATTCCTCTGGAGGAAATCCAGGTGGGCGAGAGACTGAATTTCATCGAGGAACCTGTCGAGATAATGGATCGGGAAATCAAACGGCTTAAGCAAAGCCGCATTCCTGTTTTTAAAGTCCGTTGGAACTCTCGTAGAGGTCCCGAATACGTGTGGGAACATGAGGACGAGATCAAGCGTAAATACCTACACCTTTTTCTCAAATTTATCTGGTAACTCTAAGTGAAAAACCGAGGACGGTTTTTCTTCTAAGTCGGGGAGGATGTGACAAATGGTAATTTTCCCACTAATATTTTAATAATAAATGGCAATTTATTATTACACAACTGTTAAACTAAACATTTATGTGTTTACATAACTATTACGGGAAGCAAACCCGCACGCAATAGCGTACAATAACTCACCAAAACTATTTGAATTTTTCAGTAAATGTGAATTTATCACTTCCTGACAGTTACAGACACCAACGTAACAAAAAACGAGAGGTTATCTTGGTTTTCCCGAAAACCGACACCACACGCGTACCGACACCACTTTAGTAATGGTTAGACTTTATAATTCATTTACCGAAAGACGAAAATGGATAAAATATAACATAAAATATGTGTTTTATGCTTTAAAATTTCTTTGACTTGATAGCATCATCAACTTTACTTTCATTTTCTTTATTTGTTTACTTTTAATGCAATTTCAAAACTTTTCCATATATTCCATTTCGTGAGGATTGAGAGTACTGTATATAGGCAGGATTCTTTTCTTCATTTGAGTTTTAAAATAAATGTGAACTAATTAAAGTGTGACACGTATCTATAAGCTATAATATCATACTATGGTAGTAGCATTGTGTGAAAAGATGACACAAATATTTGAAAGATGTTAAAACAAGAGGTTACTTCACACTTTGTATTTTCCTTGTTTGCTGATATTTATTACTGATTTAGTTAAGTTTTATTTAAACCGAACAAATAGTATTGGTTTCTAATGTTTTGTGTGTTTATTAACAAGTACAAAGGAGTTAAGTGTGTTGGTATGTGGGAGGCAACAAAATATGGAAACAAAGAATGAATTTTGGGGAACTTTTAAAGGAAGGGGGAGAAATAAAGATTGGTTAGGAGGGAAAATTTTTGTTAAGATATTTTCATTTATAATAAAACTAAGAAAAAATTACACGTTTGGTTCATGTGGTTTGCTCAGAGTTCATGTTTAGTCCATAAATCGTTTTAATTACACCAGAGATACCTATTTTTGAAACCTTGCACTCATTTAGTCCCTATTTTGGATGGGCCGTTAGTTTGACCGTTAAGTGTTTAAATAATATTTTCCCGTTAGTCCCTCTGTTAATATTTTTTGCACTGTTAGTCCTCATTTTCTAAAATGAATTTAAAAGGGCAGCATGACTCGAACTCGGGTCTTGTTGCCCAAAAACCAACGCCTTAACCACTGGACTAAGCGTCCAGTGGTGTAATTATATCAAAATAAATTATAGAGTAAATTACACAGATCGTCCCTGTGGTTTGTCCAAAATTTCACGTATAGTCCCTCAAAGTTTAAAGTTGCGTGTATCGTCCCTCTGACTGCAAAAGAATAACATCTATGGTCCATGTGATGGATGTTTGTCTATTTCTCCGTTAAACAGCCCTCACGTGATAAAAACATGAGGGTAATAAGGTCTTTTTCCCCAAGTACACATACTCAATCAGCCATTTTTACACACACATAAACCATTAACAATCTTCATCTTTTTCAAGCAATTTATATGGTACAAAAGCAAATCCATCTCTATACAAAAAACGAAAATCCACTTTAAGATTGTTCAAGATTGTTTTTATACATCAAAGTGAATAACATCTAAGGTCTTTATACATCGATTCTTCAAGATTGTTCTCAGTTTCGAATTACAAACAAACGAAAATCCAAAACCTCATCGACAAAACCAAATCCATCTCTAACGTAAATCCCATGTCCAGAAACAAAAGCAACAACGACATCAACACAATTCCAAACTAACCTAAACCCATCTATCTTAATCCCAACGCGACTCCAGATGATCAATAAACTATAAATTGAAAAAACATCAACTTATTTTCGACTAGTATTGAAAGTAAAGCTAGCAGAAACTTCACTCAGATTTCTACCTCCTTCCTCTTGATTTTAATAGATCCCTTCATCACCAAGTTCTTCTTCAAAAACCAGCTCCTTTGTTGTTTTCGTCTGCCAATATTTGGAGTTGGTCTTCAAACACCAACGAATCACTACAACACCACCAACAACCGAACAACGAATCACCACAACACCACCAAGTTCTTCTTTAGAACCTACACCTCACCTAAGCTCATCTCCCAAACAACACCTAATTCATTTCTAAACACTAAGAAATAGATATGAATCCAGATCCAGATGCTGACCTCACCTTCAAGTTTAATAAGATTCAGTTCACCGATGAAAGGTGATGACCTTGTTAGATCAAATGAAGGTGATGATGTCACCAGTTCCGGTGACCTTTTTCGATACAAACCCAGTTCCGGCGACCTTTTCCAATACAAACCCAGGTAGGCATGTGGTTTTGTAGGATGAGCTAGATATATACAGTAGATGATACCTATGGCCATAAGCACTTTGGTTGTGGTGATTTTTGAATCGAACCAGGTAGGCATGTGGTTTTGTAGTGATTTTGTGAAGAATATGTAAATGGGAGAGATGAAAGATGATTTTTGGTGATTTTTGTTCTTGATTTTGTGAAAAATATGTAATTGATAGAGATGAAGATAGGGTAGAGAGTTTGCTTTTTGATTGTGTAGGGTGGATTTATTTATTAGAGTAAATTAAGTATCAATACATATGTCCATGTACTTGGGGGAAGGGGAAGGGGAAAAAGACCTTATTACCCTCACGTATTTATCACATGAGGGCTGTTTAACGGAGAAATAGATGGACATCCATCATAGGGACCATAGATGTCATTCTTTTGCACTCAGAGGGACGATACACGCAACTTTAAACTTTGAGGGACTATACGTGAAATTTTGGACAAACCACAGGGACGATCCGTGTAATTTACTCTAAATTATATTTAACATTTTTTTTGCTCAAACTCGTTTTAATCCGTTTTCGTCTATTTTTATACGTTTTCGTCCGTTTTATTTATTTTTTGTATTTTTATACGTTTTTTATGTTTTTGTCCGTGTTTTTACGTTTTCGTCCTTTTTTTTACGTTTTCGTCCCTTTTTTTTACGTTTTTGTCCGTTTTTACGTTTTCCTCTGTTTTTATATGCTTTTGTCCTTTTTTACGTTTTCCTCCGTTTTTATACGTTCGCGTCCGTTTTATTACACTTTTATACGTTTATTACGTTCTCGTCCATTTTTTTTCGTTTTCGTCCGTTTTTTCGTTTTTATCCGTTCTTACGTTGTCGTCCGTTTTTTACGTTTTTGTCCATTTTTTTACATTTTTGTCCATTTTTTTACGTCCTCGTCCGTTTTTTACGTTTTTATCGTTTTATTTTTACGTTTTTGTCCCTTTTTTTAGGTTTTCCTCCGTTTTTATACGTTTTTGTCTGTTTTTTTAGTTTTTATACGTTTTCGGCTATTTTTAAATGTTTTCGTCTGTTTTTTTACATTTTTGTCCGTTGTTATACATTTTCGTTCGTCTTTATACGTTTTCATCAGTTTTTTTATACAGTTTCGTTCATTGTTATACATTTTCGAACAAAAACTAAAAAATAGACGAAAACGTATAAAAAGAGAGAAAACGTAAAAAAAAAAACATATCAAAACGTATAAAACGAAGGAAAACGTAAAAAAAACTGACGAAAACGTAAAAAAAAAAGGCAAAAAAGCGTAAAAAAAACAAACAAAAACGTAAAAAATGTACATGAACATATAAAAATGGTTGAAAACGGATGAAAATGTATAAAAACGGACGAAAATATAAAACACAGACGAAGAAATGTCTCAAATTAAAAGCTTGCCATTCCTCTGGAGGAAATCCAGGTGGACGAGAGACTGAATTCCTGTTTGGTCAAGAATTTGACCCAAGTACCCTGACATACAAGATTTGAACATAAAATAGTCTAACTCACTGATAAAGAAATCAGTGAGTGTTGTATAAAGTTCGTTGTTGAAGAAACACTTTGCTTACTGATATGGTGTCAGTGAGTAAAGTATACGAGCTACAAACAACTCCAGTATCACTGAGAATTGACAAATGTCTCAGTGACCCTGAATATACTATCTCTACAAGCAGACTGATAAATATGGGCGCGAACTTCTACAAGAAAAGATAGAAGTCAGACAAAGACAAAAGAGGAAGAAGAAGAGGGACCACTTGGTGGATGAAAACTCACACCAAGTGGATGACAACTCACACTAAGTGGATGTCTACTCATACCTACCCCACATGCCTTTGATTAGTTACCTGTATATATTGTCTCTGTTGTAATAGAGATTGTTTGCTTTCCTAAACAAACAAAATAACACACAATGTATTAGTTGATAGGAACATCCTCTCATTGAATCATCAAGCATAGCTTGGATCAATGAGAGTTTATTTCTCACCCAAAGGGGATCCTTTACCAAAAGTATCCCCTTTAAGAAGGTGAAGATGTTATCATGTAGTTGTTTGTATTTTGAGTAATCTTGTAACATTTGTTAATCAATATTAATGAACTGTTCTTCATTTACTCAATTTCATGGACCAACAAGTGGTATCAGAGCGGGTGGATTATTCTTATGATCCAGATCCATTCATGATTGCTGATAACAATCTTTAATGAAAAAAATAAATGTGATCTTCAAAAACTGCTACTGGTATAGCAATTTTTGAGGGGGAGAAACACATTTATTGGTGACTGACAAACACCAAAACCCTCCCTGAACCCCACAAAACACACACCCACCACACAAATCTTATCCTCACACAAATCCCAACACACCCCACACCACACAAAAATCTTATCCAAACACAAATAAGATTAAAACAAAAAACCCAGATCTACCATTCTATCTCCCACACACCAAAAATAACACAAACACAAAATAAATCCAGCCACCATCATCGACTCAAAAAACCCACCAAAACCCGATCTAAAGAATAACTATCAAATCTACTACAACCTAAACCTTAGATCTTCACCATCAAAAGCCAAGATTTACAACAAATAACACACATAAAACCAAACAAATCCTATCAAAAAAAAAAACCATATCCACGTTCACCACAAAAAAACAGATCGACAAAAAATTGATCTAAACCATGAGAGCTGAATCATTACCACCAAAATCTAAAACCCAGAAAAAAAAATTGATTATCAGGTTATACACATCAACAAAAACAAATCCACTTGCCATGATCGACTGGAAAGACGGCATAGATGAAAAGGATTAGTTTTTGTCGATTTTTGATGGGTTTTCTGAAGTTGATAAAGTCACTGTTGGTGGTGATAGAAATTGATTCAGGGTGTTGATGACTCGATGGTGGGCTTCATAGGATTGATTAGGGCTGTTGTGTTAGGAGATATATGAGGCGACTGATAAAAGTTATCAGGGAATGATGAAGAAAGAATGGAGTCAGTGGTTGTGAAGGATCCAGTGGTATGGGTCACTGAGTCAAAGACTCAGGATGTGTTAATGAGCTGAGCAGGTGATACCTAAATCAAGGTTGATGTTGTTTTGGGCTGAGTCTGATCAGGGTGTTAATATGGTCTAGGATTGTATTTGTTAAGAGGATCAGGGAGATTAGAACTGACAAAAAGTCAGTATACCTGTTGTGTCCCTAAAAATAAGAGAAGTAGCTGAAAAGATCAGGTACTACGGGTCGTATTTCAGGGAGTGATGAAGAAAGGTGGAGCAGAGGTGATGTTAAATGGGTTGTGTGAATTGGGTTAGAATCAGGAACCCTGAAAAACAATCAGGGACTGAGAATAAAAAAAACCAGGAGTTGATAGTCACTGATAATAGTGACAGAATCAGTTCATTATTGGTTCTCAGGCTGAGGGGTGTTATTTGTACTCAGGGTATGGTAAAACTCAGGGGGCTGAGATGGATAGGAATTTTGGGACTGAAGTGGTACTGATCAGGTAGTGTTATGAATCAGGGAACTGAAATAATGCTTCAGGGTGTGATAAAGTTTGAGAAAACTGAGGGTGAATATCAGTGCATCAGATCACTGAACCTCAACCCAAGTCCCTGAACTCATTGACTAAAACCCAGGTCACTGAACTTCAGACCAAGTCCCTGAACCTATCCTGGTGACTGAACCCCTGAACCTTCAGGAACTAAACCCAAGTCTCCTGAACCCCTGAACCTTCAGGAACTGAACCCTTAAACTTCAGGAACTAAACCCAAGTCTCCTGAACCCCTGAACCTCAGGAACTAAACCCAAGTCCCTGAACCCTTGAACCTGAACTTCAGGAACTAAACCCAAGTCCCTGAACCCTTGAACCTCAGGAACTAAACCCAAGTCCCTGAACAAGCAGGTTTGAACCCAGGCTATTTGTATATTCAAATAGGGGGAGATTGTTGGGTCAAGAATTTGACCCAAGTACCCTGACAAGATTTGAACATAAAATTGCCTAACTCACTGATAAAGAAATCAATGAGTGTTGTATAAAGTTCGTTGTTGAAGAAACACTTTGCTTACTGATACGGTGTCAGTGAGTAAAGTATACGAGCTACAAACAACTCCAGTATCACTGAGAATTGACAAATGTCTCAGTGACCCTGAAGATACTATCTCTACAAGCAGACTGATAAATATGGGCGCGAACTTCTACAAGAAAAGATAGAAGTCATACAAAGGCAAAAGAGGAAGAAGAAGAGGGACCACTTGGTGGATGACAACTCACACCAAGTGGATGTCTACTCATACCTACCCCACATGTCTTTGTTTAGTTACATGTATATATTGTGTCTGTTGTAATAGAGATTGTATGCTTTCCTAAACAAACAAAATAATACACAATGTATTAGTTGATAGGAACATCCTCTTATTGAATCATCAAGCATAGCTTGGATCAATGAGAGTTTATTTGTCACCCAAAGGGGATCCTTTACCAAAAGTATCTCCTTTAAGAAGTTGAAGATGTTATCATGTAGTTGTTTGTATTTTGAGTAATCTTGTAACATTTGTTAATCAATATTAATGAACTGTTCTTCATTTACTCAATTTCATGGACAACAATTACATTGAGGAACCTGTCGAGATAATGGATCGGGAAATCAAACGGCTTTAGCAAAGCCGCATTCCTATTGTTAAAGTCCGTTGGAACTCTCGAAGAGGTCCCGAATACACGTGGGAACGTGAGGACGAGATCAAGCATAAATACCCACACCTTTTCTCAAATCCATCGGGTAACTCTAAGTGAAAACCGAGGACGGTTTTCCTTCTAAGGCGGTAGGATGTGACAAATGATAATTTTCCCACTAATATTTTAATAATAAATGGCAATTTATTATTACACAACTGTTAAACTAAACATTTATGTGTTTACATAACTATTACGGGAAGCAAACCTACACGCAATAGCATACAATAACTCACCAAAACTATTTGAATTTATCAGTAAAAGTGAATTTATCACTTCCTAACAGTTACAGACACCAACGTAACAAAAAACGAGAGGTTATCTTGGTTTTCCCGAAAACCGACACCACACGCGTACCGACACCACTTTACTAATGGTTAGACTTTATAATTCATTTACCGAAAGATGAAAATGGATAGAAACTAACATAAAATATGTGTTTTATGCTTTAAAATTTTGTTGACTTGATAGCATCATCAGTTTTACTTTCATTTTCTTTATTTGTTTATTTTTAATGCACTTTCAAAACTTTTTCATATATACCATTTTGTGAGGATTGAGAGTACTGTATATAGGCAGGATTCTTGTAGGTCGTGTATATCTCAACAACACACACACGTATAACAAAGTAAAACACGTACTACTACTAATCTAATAAGCTACGATATAGAGATAAGAGAATAAGCTAATAAGAGAAGAGAATGAGAGATGAAGAAGAGAGATTTGGAAGGTAATTCAATTCATACGATTAAGGAACAAAGCTTCCGCAACATACATGAAAAACCAACAAGTAAAATGAGCTCCCTACCCTTCTATTTATAGGCAAGGGATTAGGGCAACTCTTACAATATTGTTTCTAGAAGAATTAACACATAAATGGGCGGTCCATGGGCTTCTAATGGACCGCACCTTAAACGCAAATATAAAGCCCCATTTAAGTAACATGTAACGAAATGGTCAAGACTTGAAATATAACAAAAACGTGTTCCTAACAATCTCCCCCTAAGTCTTGATCATCAATGTTGCTCGACGTCTTCTTTGCTTCTTTGGCTTCCGACGTCTTTATAATCTTTGTTTCTTTGTTCTTGTTCTAGGATGATATGATGTTGTCTCGATCTGCCAATCTCCAACGTCTTCTTGTCTTCTCCATCATGCTCATATGTCTTTGACTTGTTTTCTGCAACATGTTCTCACTTTTCAATCTTAAACTTGAGAAAGGTTGAGGTGCTTGAACTTTGACTTTACTATATCATATGTTAAACTTTTGTTGTTACTGAGTCTTTGAGAGAACATTTCTTCAAGATATGAGCATGATGGAGTCTTGATGGTCGAACTCCAGATCCTCAGTAGCAGCGGCAGCAGCAGCATCAGCACGAACCAACCGGTACTTACAGGCTCAGACTTGAGATCGTCAACAGCATAGTGTGAAGACTTTCTCAAATCCTAACCCAGGCCGTTCTGAACCGGATTCCCCCAAAAGGGATAACACGAACACACCGAAGTGCACCCACAATTCAGTGAGTCATTGGAGATCACCCCACGATTGTAGACCATTTTGGAGCAAACACTAAGCGTAACCCACAAAGAGTTACCGAAGTGACATGCTGTAGGGCTGTTTGATGTTGACCCTGGCAGAATCTCCATTCAATCATTGATAATCACAAAATTGTGACTTCTCTCATGAATGTTCTTGGCAGATTGCTAAGATCTGCGAAGGACACTTTCCTAATTTACAACTGATGCCCATGATGTAGAACACCAGAGTAATTCTAAGTGTACCTAAGAGATCTTTGATGAATCTCATGGCTCTAGACTCAATTAGTGCACATTTGTTTTGTCGTCGGAGGCGTGGAGCAGATTGCCTCCTTTTCAATATCAACACTCTCGTAATGAGAGGTCGATAGATTATGAAGGGTTCTCCGTGAGAATGAAACAAATGTCTTTTGAGAGACACCTGAGTGGCTTAGAAGGTTTAGTGCAGTGCGTCACTGGGTTCATGACGTCTTTTGTCTTCAATACCGGTGATGCTCATTAACCAGTAGATTATGAATTGAACCCGGTGTCTGCCCTAAGGTTGAACAAATGGAGGGCTATTTCTTTTCACCCTTTTCTTTGCTTTTCTTTTTAATTCTTCAACCCCTTCTTTCTCCTTTCATTCATTTTCTCCTTTTTTGTATCATACCTAGGACTTTCTAGTTCTAAACTATTGGTATTGTCCTTGGGTAGATCCCTCCGGCTCTGGCGGATCATAGGACGGTTTTCCCTAACCTTAGTCACCTTATAACTCCATGACTATCCTATGTTGATGCCATTTACCAAAACCTTTGAAAAAATCTCTCAAAGTGTCGATGATTGTAAAAAACATTTTATTGACACCTTGAGAGTTTTTGTGTTTTTCAGAAGGACTCCCCCTTAACATGTGCGCATAAGTAATAAATTTGAAATTTGCACATGCCGGAAAGAGTTGGCACTTTTGAATTGATTGATTTTCAATGAACATGATCATCGCGAGACACGCTTACATCACTAGTATAACTAGCTTGAAATTATTACCCGTCCAGATCATATTCAAGGAAAATCGCTCGAAGTCGGTACATTCTACTCAGACACGTCCTTTGCGAGACACGCTTACATCACCAGATAAACTGGCTTGAAATTATTACCTGTCCGGGACATGTCCTTTCGACTACTGACTTTCCTACCATCAATTCGAGGGTCAATTCTGAGTTTGAGCACTAGTGAGATTCCAGCAATGAGACACCATATTTTAATCATCTTTTACTTCTCCTCCTCAAAAATAGCATACTCATGATGTTTTTTGAAAAACGTTATGATTAAAATATGCTGATTTTTGAGTTTTAGGGAAGAATTTCAAGAACTTTTATATTTCAGAACAAAGATTATATTTTCAAATACTCCCCCTTGACAAGGGAATACTTGTCCTTATGAGCAGAATGTTTGAAAAACCTTTAGAAAACATTCTGGTTGAATTCTGCTCATAAGTAAGAAGCTTTCGCTCCTTTTTCAGATCGTTGTTGAAGAAGAATTAAAATGGAATTTATGAGTAGTGATGTTTGCGTATCACGGGAAGTGGCTTGGTCTAATCAGTGATGTAAGGACGGTTTTGACTATCTTGGCCATTTCCTCTGACTACGTCTGGGTTAGCCCAGTCGAAGGGACTTGACATTGCTCTTGCAATGTTCTCAAGGTGATACTCAAGTTCAGCAGCACTGTTGGATTTGTCTTTAAGGAGATTGAACGCATCATTCTTAATCTGACGAAGTTCCCGTTTTGTCATCCTTTTGATGTTGAAACTGCTTTTGATCTGCTGAGCAACAGCAAATGTGTTGTCTTCAACCTTTGAAGCTTCATCATTTTGGATTTGAGCACTTGCAAGCTGATCGAACCAATCATTTCCTTGCTCATCTTTGTCTTCATCAAGCCATGTAATGACAGCTGGTTCTTGAGAAGATTTCTTGCTGCTAGACGGCTTTGATTTGAAGGGTTTAGACTTTGGTGGAGATGGTGGTGGTGATTGTGGTTGATCGTCTTGTGTTTGAAATTCCACATTTTCTTCATGAATATGCTCAGAATGATGTTCAGTTGCTGTAGGACCAGATTCCGGATTTGGTTGAGGTGGTGAAGACGTTGTGGTTCCTGTAGGCTCAGCAATGTGAATTCCAGATCCGCTACCAGTCTTTTGTTTCTTTGTAGTAGGGTCTGGATCTTGTTCATCATCATCACGTTTCCTCTTGCCCTTATCTGCAGAAGCTTTACAAGAATCCATATTTTCTCGAATAGCATTCAAGATGGACAGTTCAGTGTAATTGAGAGAAGATTTTGCAAGCAACTTGGTGTGGAGAGCGTCTTGAAGATCTTCAACAGAATATTCCAGGAGATGTTGTTGCTGAATCTTCAAAGCTTTGATCTTTTCTTCAAATGTAGAGTCAACGTAAGCTTCAATGATTTTCTGAAGATCAGGAATGTACTTCTTGATGTAATGCCTTGTATTTGCTTTCATTTTAGCATCAATATCAGATTCAAGAAAATCATCCATCTTTAGCTTAGTTTGATGCATTTCTTCCATTCGTTGAGACATGTTCTTGACTAAAATTTCCATCTCAGCCAATTTTACACTTGTTTGTTTGTCCTTCTTGACTTGTGCAAGCTTCACTGCTTTCTTAAGTTTTCTTGCAGCAGGAGATACAACTTCCACTTTGGTAACACGGGCAATTCTTTTCACATGCTTACCTTTCAAGGCCGAGTTGATACGATCAGAAATTGTTGCTTTTACTTTAGGTGATGGTGATTTCTTCGGTGATGGAGTAAGTGATGGAATTGGTTCTTCAGAGTTAGGTGTTGATTCCTTTTGAGGGGAAGATGGAGGTGTTGGAGTGTGAGGAGGTGATTCAGGAGGTGTATTCAGTTTGGGTGATGATACAGGTGAAGGTTGAACTGGTGGTGATTTCTGCTCCTGTTGAGTGTTATGAACAACCATAGCAAGGTCGGGTGGAGGAACTGATGGAGAACGGATGTAGCTATCGGCTTCCAAATTAGCTTGAGCATCCTCCTTAAGTTTCCTTTCTAATTCCTCTTGTCTTGCCATTGCTTCCTCAAGTTCCTTAGCAACATTAGTAGTCTTATCACCAAGAATTTCCTTTTCATCTTCAGGATTCCCGTCTATATTGTCTTGATGGAGTTGTTCCTCCCCCTGATCATTATCAAACATGGAGTCTGAAATTTCTTTATCAGTTAAGACGATATTGCTCTCCTGATCATTCTCCTTCTCATTCTGAGCTTGTGCTTCCAAGTCGGGTTGATTAACCGAACTTGGTTCCTGAGGAATGACAGATTCAGCCTTATCGGGTTGAATAACCGTATCAGGCTGAATCGTGGATGTAACAACTCCAGACCCTCCGGGTTGATTAACCGGATTAGAGTGGGTCGAAGCTGCTTCTTGAATGGTTCCTGATCCTCCTGCTCCTTGCTTCATTTCATACTCCCTTTGTTTCTCAACAGCCAATTATGCCCTTCTTTCTTCATCCTCCTTAGTTGAATTTTGACTCAACTTTTGTGCATTTTGAAAGTTGATCGGATTTTGAAGTTCAGCTTCTTCAACAGTCATAAAAACAGGAGTCTCCTCTTCTGATTCAGATGTTTCAGAGTCAGAATCTTCATCAATAATCCCAGTTGCTTCAGGTTTTGGTTGGGGTTTACTAGGTATTGTTCTCTTGAGAGATCTGGGATGCGGTTTCTTCGGTAGTGAGGCACTTGATGCACTACCAGTCTTAGACCAGCTTTGAGAACGGGTCTTTGTAGATCCTGACCCTTCAACCAAGTTAGAAAGTCCCACTCGACGTTTATGGAATGCCTTATTATATGCAAGATATGCTTGAGTTTCTTTTATTTCATCGTTCATTAGAAACGCTAGCAGTCTTGTCCCTTGTTTGTGCGTGCTCCCTTTGGGAAAGTAGACTTTGCGGAAAGTTTTATCCAGCTTGTATGGATGAATCTCTCGATCGGTAGGTCGTCGATCAATGTCCTTATGTAAGTCTAGCAGATAACTTATGAGAACTTTGGTGTAACGGACAAAAGGGATTTGTTTGAAAGCTTTCCGCATCTGGAATAGTATATCTTCCCAAATAAGGGCTGCAAAGTCAATCTTTTCCTGGTTCACGAACACCCAGAAGACTTGAAGATGAAGTAGTCTTGGGTGCTCAAAGCCACTATCTCTACCGGATATTGAACGAGTTATAATGTAGAAGATAGTTCTCCAGGGCTGAGGTATGTATTTAGCATTGACTTTAGAGATCTTGGTTAATGGTGTATCGGGTTGAACATCATAACCAATGTCTACAAAGAATTGCATGATTTCAGATTCTGATGGTGTCGGGTAGAATTGGTTGGAAGCTTCAGGTGCATCTGGAAGGTCTAAGGCTTTGCGGAGGTGATTAGGTGTGACTCTGATCCTTTTACGATCCAGTTTGCATGTGAAATACTTGTCATCACTGCTCAGTGTGAAAGTATCCCAGAATTGATGTATGTACAGTTCTGGAATGGTGTTAGAGCTGTCAAGAAGGTTTCAGCACTTATGTGCTTTGAGTATTTCCACAGCAATCTGGCAGCTTGGGTCAGAACACTTTATCTTATCAAGCTCTACTCGTGCATTGTTTTTCCCAATCTCCAAAGAATACCCATGAGGAAAAACTTCTTCTTTAGTGAGTGTTGGAAGAGGTTGTTGTTGTGGTGCAGCCATTTGATGTAATCTGAAACAACAATCAAGTACAAATATGCAATATACATGATTGTTAGCACATGTTAAAACAAGATACAACACATGGCATCCATTTGCATTTATGATTGGTTGTTACATGCTTGATCAAAGAATTTATCAAGATATTACCAAATTCTATAAAATTTGATTCATTTCGATAAGTATAAAAGATATATCTAAGGAAATAGATCAAATTCTATAAAAGATCACAATTGCGATAATTATGGCAATTGCGATAATTATGCAATTGCGATAATTATCCATTAGCGATAATTAGGCAATAGCGATAATTAGGCAATAGCGATAATTATGCAATAGCGATAATTATGCAATAGCGATAATTAAGCAATAGCGATAATTATGCAATAGCGATAATTATGCAATAGTGATAATTATCCAATAGCGATAATTATCCAATCGCGATAATTTTGGCAATCTCGATAAACTCTTGTACAAGAGTTTCCGATAACTTTGAAGATGAACAGCCACGCAGATTCTTATCGAAATTCATTATAACTTAGATTTTTCAACCACAGATTATCTTAATCAGTTTTTATGACTAAACTAAACAATCTGTCCAAGTTATAACAACATTCATCCATAAAAACTCAATAATCAAACTGCTAGTGTTCGTTGTTCTTCATAAACCCTTAAGCTCAATTAATCCACTTAACGTGTTTCTGGGCACAATCTAAGCATGCATACATTCAATTAAACTCATAACAACAACATCCCAACATACAGATTACACAATAACACTCATATACAGATTTCCCCAAATTTGTCGCTTAAACCCTAAAACATAATTATCAATATCTAAGCATTATCGTACAATTTTTCTCAACTAAAACACTCTCATTCGAAGATCCCCAATTTTACGCAAACCCTAGAACTAAAATTCACAATTGCGATAGTTTTAACCGTTGGATCATGATAAGATTTAAAACCATCTGTTATAATGACATGTTAAGCACAAAAATACTCACAAAATATGATGATCGTGAGTGGATTGACAGATTGAAGGATGGCCGTAGATGATGGTGGGTGGTGGTATTTAATATGGTTGGTGAAGTTAGTCAGCGTATTAACTGCGGTAGAATTATTTTTGACATTTTATATCGTTTTATCTACTTTTGTAATATTAACAACTTTAGTACCCTAACCTTAATGACTTTGAATTCTAAGTCCTAAACCACAATCATACTAACTCTAAGTCTCATATTTTACATTTAAGGCACACAACTTTTTCATCTTGAGATCTTATCACCAAAACTTTGTGAAGCAACAAATTTCTGAAAGCATGCAAGTACAAGTTTAAAAAAAATTGTGGAAAAGATTATGTTCTCCCCCTCAACACGTGTTCAAAAATAATTTGTGACATTTGAAAATGAACAACGTGTTGGATAAGGGTTTGTACTTGCAATTTTTTTTTAATATATATTTACAAAGATAGTTTGGAGATGTTTGACTTGGTTAATTGTTTTTAAGAAATTTTTCCAAATCATTTGGCGTCAAACATCTCATACCAATCCGGTGAACTAGATCCACAAATCTTGCATGAGGCAAGGCTTTTGTGAATAGATCCGCCAATTGGTGTTCAGTTCCCACAAAATACAATTCAACAGTACCCTTTTCCACGTGTTCCTTGATGAAATGGTACCGGAGATCAATATTCTTTGACTTGGAATGCTGCACGGTGTTGCATGAAATTGCGATGGCACTCTTGGAATCACAGTACATAGGAATCTTGTTGAATACGTATCCGTAGTCCATCAGTTGTGATCGCATCCAGATGACTTGAGCACAACAGGCAGACATGGCTACATATTCAGATTCTGTTGACGACAGTGATGTGCAGTCTTGTTTCTTTGATTGCCAAGAGACGAGCTTGTCACCCAAGAATTGTACTCCCCCTGATGTACTTTTGCGTGTGTCTAAGCACCCTGCATGGTCAGCGTCTGAAAATGCAACAAGTTCAAACCCAGAATCCTTTGGATACCAGATCCCCAAATTAATGGTTCCCTTTATGTATCGAAGGATTCTTTTAACGGCTGACAAATGCCGTTCAGTCGGTCTAGACTGATATTGGGAGCAAAGATATGTGGCAAATACAACATCTGGTCTGCTAGCTGTGAGATACATGATCGACCCAATCATACTACGATACTTCGTAGGATCAATGGGTGTCCCATGTATGTCAGCATCTAGCTTCGGGGATGAGGAGGACATTGGGGTATTATAGGTGTCACAGCTGGTCATACCATGCTTTTTCAGGATTTCCTGAGCATACTTTGACTGACTTAGAAATATACCACAGGGCGACTGATGAACTTGCAATCCTAGAAAGAATTTAAGTTCACCCATCATAGACATCTCAAAGTTTTGTTTCATCAGTTTAGAAAAAGCGTTTGAATATTTTTTATTGGTTGAACCAAAAATAATATCATCCACATAAATTTGAACAATGAGAATGTCTTCCCCGTGTGTCTGTATAAATAAAGTCGGGTCAACAGTTCCTATGGTAAATGATTAGCAAGGAGAAATGCAGACAGTTTATCGTACCACGCCCTCGGGGCTTGTTTAAGGCTGTATAGGGCTTTCTTAAGCCGATATACATGGTTTGGATGATCTGGGTCCACGAAGCCTTCTGGTTGTGACACGTACACTTCTTCTCAGAGTTGTCCATTTAGAAATGCCGTCTACACATCCATTTGATAGACTGTGATGTTCTTGTGGGCTGCGTATGCCAGAAACATTCGAACTTCCTCAATCCGAGCCACTGGAGCAAATGATTCCTCGAAGTCAATACCCTCTTCTTGGCTATACCCTTTTGCTACCAGTCGGGACTTGTTACGGATGACGGTACCATCTGCATCTAGCTTGTTCTTCCAAATCCATTTCAATCCAACAACATAAACTCCATTTGGTCTTTCCACTAATTCCCAAACTTCCAAACGTTTGAATTGTTCCAGCTCTTCTTGCATGGATTCAATCCTCTTCTTGCATGGATTCAATCCAGTTGTCATATGTAAGGGCTTCTTTGATGTTTTTAGGTTCAGATTGACAGACAGTGAGTGCATACATGCAGTGTTCACTATCTGAGTGAAGTTTTTGTCTTGTCATGACTGGATTGTCAGGATTTCCAATTATATTTACCAAGGGATGATCTCTTGTCCATTTGTGGGTGGATGGAAAATGTTGAATGTTGTTATGGTGATATGACGGGTCCATATTGCTCAAGGATGACTCTCCTGTTTCTGGAATGGTTGGTGGTGGAGCAAATGGATTAAAAAATGCATTCCCGTCATACCCTGAAGGTGTGGGAACTTGGTTAGAAGTGGGGGAAGAATCTTCAACTGCAGGTGGAGGTGTTTGTTCCATGGGTGATGAGGGTTCAGGTTGAGGTGCATTATTATCAACTGTTGTAGAAGTAGTTGCAGATTGATCAGGTGCTTGATTTGGGACATGTTGAGCAGCGGAACTGGTGGAAGCATCTGATGCACTACTAACACAAACTTCATCAAACATTGGTGCAAACAAATCTTCCAGATCTTTCCTGTTAAAGGGTAGGGGTGCAGCCGAAGATTCAGGGAAGTTTAGACGGTTATGTTCGGGTTCTAAGCGGTCTGGCTCAGAAGCCATTTCCGTGAGTTCATCAAAATTGGCGTGTATAGTTTCTTGAATTTCCCCGGTCCGACGATTCCAAATTCTATATCCTTTAGAGTTCTCACAGTAGCCAACGAATATCCCAATGGCTGCTTTAGCCTTAAGTTTACCAAGATCATCTCTATCATTCTTTGGGTAACACAGTGCTCCAAAGACATGAAAGTAGTTGATGTTTGGTTTTCTGCCTTGAATAAGCTCATATGGAGTTTTGTTGTGTCGTATGTTGATCATGCCGCGGTTCTGGGTATAACATGCAGTATTAACAGCTTCAGCCCAAAGGTAGTCTGGTAATTGGGCATTGATCAACATTGTTCTAGCTGCTTCCACAAGCGTACGGTTTCGTCTTTCAACTACACCATTCTGTTCGGGAGTGCGAGCAATTGAATATTGATGAACAATCCCATGCTTCTCAGTATATTCCTGAAGGGTTTGATTCTTAAATTCAGTGCCATTGTCTGTTCGAATAATCTTGACGGTGTTACAGACTTAAACTTGAATCTTTATGAGAAACGTGATGACCATTGAAGGAACTTGATCTTTTGTCCGAAGAAAGTAGACCCATGTCCATCGTGAGTAATCATCCACTATTACCAAAATATACCTTTTCCCGTTTATAGTTTGAACCCGCATTAGACCACACAAATCCATATGTAGCAGCTGTAGGACATGATCTGTGCTATGTTCTGTTTTGGGAGGAAAGTGAGCATGGTGACTTTTCCCTTGTTCACATGCAGAACACAAATGATCTTAGGCATATCTGAATTTGGGTAATCCGTCAACCAATTTATTCCTTGCAAGGTCAGTCATGGTTTTGAAATTGAGATGAGACAATCTTTTATGCCATAACCAAGCCTTTGTGGGATTAGCCTTGGAGAGTAAACAGATAGGAGATGATGCTATCATGCCTTCAAAGGATATGGCGTATAGACTGGTTCCCCGTTTTCCTTGCATCAAATCATTTCCTTGAAGATCACGAATGAAGCAAGTTTTCTCCCGAAATACTACTTCTAATTCTCCGTCACAGAATTGTCCCAATGAGAATAGATTGTGACCAAGGCCTTCAACCTGGCTCTGATACCACTTGTAGGTCGTGTATATCTCAACAACACACACACGTATAACAAAGTAAAACACGTACTACTACTAATCTAACAAGCTACGATATAGAGATAAGAGAATAAGCTAATAAGAGAAGAGAATGAGAGATGAAGAAGAGAGATTTGGAAGGTAATTCAATTCATACGATTAAGGAACAAAGCTTCCGCAACATACATGAAAAACCAACAAGTAAAATGAGCTCCCTACCCTTCTATTTATAGGCAAGGGATTAGGGCAACTCTTACAATATTGTTTCTAGAAGAATTAAAACATAAATGGGCGGTCCATGGTGTGGAAAACTAGAAGGGGGGTTGAATAGTTTTACGTCTTTTTAATTTATGAAAAAACTTTTGTTTACTTTTTAAAAACTTCGATTCTATCTTATGTGAATTCAACACTTGATCAATATGAACATATATAAACAAATATAGATAAGTAATGCAAGTAATGTAAATGTAATGAAATAAAAGAGAGGGATGGAAAGATCAAACCACAACACGGAGATTTATAGTGGTTCGGCTACAAGGACACCTTCCTTGCCCTACTCCACTCCTCGAGTCACCTACTCGAGAGTTATCTTCACTATGTCAACAAACTCCCTTATGGCGGAGAAACCTTACACAACTTTAGCTTACACCGGCTTAACGACACAAAGCTAGATGTCGAGTCCTAATCGTAGCTAGAACCAATCTCACAACTTATACACAACTTCTACACGACTTAATCACGACTTCTTCACAACGGCTTCACGACTTCTTCACGACTTCTTCACAACGGCTTCACGACTAGTTCTTCACGACTACTTCACGACTACTTCTTCACAACTACTTCACAACTACTTATTCACAACTACTTCACAACTAATTTACAACACCACTACGTAATTACACTTAGATCTACTTATCACAACTACACAACACTTTACACAACAACACAATTGAATGAGGTAAGTAATAACACTTCTTCACTAGTTGAAGTAGAGTTCTTCTTTTGCACTTTTGTTGGTGGAAGCTTGGATCACTTAGAAACCAAAGCTTAAGATTATATGATCAAAGGATTTTGAAGATATGAAATGTGATTTAAAACAGAAAGTTTTAGTGTGCAAAAGGTGAGTAAAAGTCCAGGAGAAGACTAGTATTTATAGGAGAAAAATTGGACAGCTGGAAGTCTACTGGAGCGGGGGCGGTCCCCTTAAATAGGGGGCGGTCCCCTTAATAATTAAGGGGGCCGCCTAGTAAAATTAAGGGGGCCGCCCCTTCTGTCCGTTGGCCAATTTTGTCCTTTTGTGGGGAAGGTTTTTCTGGAACATTTTAACTGATTTTGGTTAAAAATTTGAATTCATATTTTTATAAAAGATTAAACATTTTTATTTAATGCCAAAAATGTTTTTCAAAAATATATAAAATGTTTTTGATGTTTTATAAAAAATCTAGTTATTAACAAAATGTTCCTTTGATCATATAATGCATTAAGCATTAGTTCATTCATACCTTAAGTGATTTGAGTTGTAGAAATAGATATTTACAACTAAATACTTGTTTACGTCATAATTTTCCGATTAATGATTTTACATTTTGTGATTATCAAAACGTAGAGATATCGAAAAATATTAATAACGTGTTTAGGCATTATTTATATCAACAATCTCCCCCTTTTTGATGATTACAAAATCTAAACTCATTAAATCTAAAAATTAGTTTTTAGACAAGTATTTAGTGAGTTTACATCTATTTCTCCCCCTTTTTGTAGAATCAAAAAGGTTAAGCCGACAAGTTTTAGTAACTAAATTTGTCGGGACGAAAACACCCCCTTGATGTGTACTCCCCCTCGTTTGGGGGCACCAAGGAAACGAGCTATGGAACGCTTGCAAAAAAAATGTTAGAAGCACAAGTATATGTAACAACAATAAGCAAGCATATAAGATAAGATCATTCATTTAATAAAGGTGTTGTGGATAAGTACACAACCAAAAGATTACAACAAGAAGCATGCAAGCATACAAATAAAAACTACTAATGAAACTACATAATCATCTTAGAGGTACATGGTCTTCCATGGAGCTTGCTTGCAAGAAGGGTTTGAAAAATTATTTTTAAGCATTGCATATGCTTAATTGGGTGAAAATGGAGGTGGTGGTGGTGTAGTGGGTGAAGGAGGTGGAGGAGGTGGTGGTTGTGGGTTGGCAATCATGTGTTCAAGAGATGAAAACATGTAGTGTATCTCATCTCTAAGACCAAAGATTAAGGTCCGGTTATGGACGCAACAAAGACAATTATCACCATGGGCTTCAAGCATTGCCCAAGGTATAGGAAAGAATGGTGGTGGGGTTGGTGATGGTGAAAAGTGAGCATCAAGAGGTGTGATGGGTGATAGGGAAATGGCAAGTTGGGTGTATGAAGGTTCTTGAGTGGATGGTGGTGATGATGCTCTTGGTGATGATGTTAGGTGAGTGTGGATGTAGTCATTTATGGATGAGGTGGATGGAATGGAGGAAGATGAAGCTCCATGGGTGGATGGTGTTTTTGATGGTGCATTAGGTGCACTTGGGGATGAATTTTGAGGTGGTGGTGATGGAGTTTTGATGTCATCTTGGGTTAGGTCTATGAAAGGTTGTTTTGGTGGTATGATAACAAGTCTTTGTTTCCTTGAGGTCTTAGAGATGGAGGATTTTGGTGATAGCATTGTGGATGAAAATGGGTGTTTGATGAAGGTGATGGTTGATGAAGTGAAAGGTAATTGTAAGGAGGGTTTTTATATTGTGAGAATGTGGTTGATTTAGGCAAATTGTGGAGGTTTTGTGGTAATATTCCAAGTCCAGTTCGTGCATTAAGGGTAATGGTAGCTGGGGCTAGGTAAAAGTGGTCACAAGATGCAAAAGGAAACAGTAAAATTTACTGTCCAGATGGCCGGTCCCCTTAATTGTTGGGCGGCCCCCTTAAAAATTAAGGGGACCGCCTAAGGAATTAAGGGGGCCGCCCATCTGGTGAATTCCCAGGCGACCAAATTTGAAAAATTTCCAGAAAAAGATCATTTTTAGGGTGTCTTTGCAGCAAGTTCCATTTTGATCATGTACATCAAGAATGATTAAATATTATCAATTGCATATTAAAATAAATAACATACATATTGAAGACTAGAAAGAAAAAAATCATGTTAGAAGCATAGTCATATAATTTCACATAAACTAGTAGCTAGGTTCTAATAAGTTTATCAACTAACAAAATAAAAGTCATAGCAAGCAAATGTCAAGATAATAATACTACATATAAGTGTCAAATCACAACATCAATAAAAATCAACTAAGCATTCATCAAATATGTTTATATCTTCTTCTTTCCAAACATTTTTCCAAGAGTCTTTCCAATAGACTTGAAACCGCCTCGTACTTCTTGACGCATCTGATGTGTGGTGTTGAGTAGTTCGATTTGTCTTTCATATAGCAGTTCATCTGTTCGTTCAGAAGGAGAAGGGACTTGATACTCGGTGTAATCAAGATCCGAAAGATTTTGAACGAAGGTCCTAGGTGATGGGGTACTAGCACGTGTTGTGCCCTCCTCCTCATCATCATCATCATCATCGTCTCCTTGATGTGATGTGGAACCACGAGGTGGAAGTGAGACAGATTTACGAGATTTTCCTTTGTCACTTCAGGAGCGACGAGCACGGACACGAACAAGTGGATTGAGGACCGGTAATACAGACTCATAGAGTGGACTCCGTAGCTGTGGATAGTGTTCCATGATATCATTGTAGAGACGGGTGAGAAACATGCCATACGGAAGATTTGCATTACGAGTGTTTTTGGCGGACATGATACGGTAGACAAAGAGATATGCCAAATTGTACGGCTTTTCAGCAACGATACAATACAACATGTGGAGTATGCTCGCCGTGACATGATCACGGTGACCACTGGTACCGAACGCATTCTCATGAATGAGTTCTTCCCAACGTCTCATGTCTTTGCGTAGCTCCTTGAGAAGGACTTGGTTTGGAGTGATGTCAACATCTTTTGATTTGATCTTTCGACTAGTCGTACCACGAGCTAGTCCAAGATATTGACGAATCTCCTCAGGAGATGGAATCTCTGAGTAGTAAGGACCCTGTTGAGGTCGATTTTCCTCAAGAGACGAGAGGTCCCACTCATTAGAGAAGACGGCCTGACCGGAGAAGGGGATTCTTAGAATTTTCCCGAATTGAGCAAGAGTAAGAGTGATGAATTGGTTTTGAATCATGAAGGATATGAGGATATACCCATTGGGATCGGTTTGTAACATCACTTGACTATAAAAGTCGAGGACAAACCGGGGAATGATTGGCTCATTTATTTTGTAGAGACAATCAAGACCAACGTTGGTGAACATTCGTTCGATGAAGTCGGATTCATAGAACGATGGATGGACAATTCTTCCTTCGTGAATGTTCCTATCCTCAATGGGACGATAGAAACAAGCAACAGAGGGAGCCATGCCCGGAGTGGAAGAGACTTTAGGAATGTATGCTTTTGTTTTTGAGACATCGCCAACTGTCACTTTGGGCATTTTCACCTATACAAGATAGCAACAAACAAAAAATAAGAAAATGACATGCATATATTAAATATGCTACCTATGTGGAACTTAAACATACTTCGACTCTAAAACTTAAATCCTAAGAAGTAGTTTACAATGTTCCTTAGTTTTAATTTTTAACTCGCTTGAAATGTATTTTATGATGTTAAAGAATAGTTATAGGGACATTATGACAAGAAATCAACAATATCCTAACGTTCTTTTATACGTCATAAGCTACCTTGAAATGTGGCTAGACAAACATTGAATTGCATATCTAGCTATTTCTTACGAGTGTTTATGTTAAGTAACTTAGATTTTGACTCAAAAATTTCTTTCAAAATGTTGTGCCAAACGCTCCTTTAAATAAGAAAATAACTAGTAAAATTTCAATATACATATGAATTATGTATCTTGATGACTTAAAACAACTAATTGCATGTTTATAAACTTGACAAGTAGTTATGAACTTAATTTTGATTAAATTTTAATGATTCTAGCTCCTAATCCAAACACTCTCTTATATTTAACAAAAAAGCATTTTTTATGATTCGAAAAATATATTTTTAGGATTTGTGAGTTGTAATAAACTAATGTGATTGGTTTTAACATGTGTTTATGGCATAATTCAACAATATGATTAGTTTTGAAAAGGAGTGATTAGTTTGACATAATGGTTTTTTTAATTACTTAGTTTCTAGGTTGTTTAAGCATTCAAATCCTATGGCGAGCATTTGATTACAACATTCTTAGACTTAATTTTAATAAAAATTTAAGTTTTGGAAAAGTTTAGCAAAAGACCTAATTAAGATTAGACTCAAAATTGAATGAAATTAGATGAAATGTATAATGAAAGACTTACTAAACGTGTTGCTAATCGATGTATAGATGTTTGCCCTTTGTGAAATTAACTCGAAGAGGTGATTTGATGATGGATTTGTGATGGCAGTTCGTATACAGCAGAGTGGGTGTGAAGTGAGTTTGGAAAATGGGGTGTTTGGCAAAGTTTTCAAGGAGAAAATTCGTTTTGGCAGCAACAGTAGGCCGCCCCCCTTAAACATTAAGGGGACCGCCCCCGTTTACTAGCCGGTCCCCTTAAACATTAAGGGGGCCGCCTGCCAAATTTTAGAGTTTCTTGATTTTTGTTTCTGACGGCAAAATATTTATATGTATATATTTATAATATATCAAAAATACGTTTATTGGCACGAAGAAGGAATACTTGACACATTTTATTAACATTATGTTAATAAACTTAATCTTGATAATTTTGGACAAAATGCTCAAGACGTCAAGTCGACAGGAGGTTTAAGGATTGGGAAGGAATGTGCGCATATATATATATATATATATATATATATATATATATATATATATATATATATATATATATATATATATATATATTAGTATTATGTGTAAGTGTGGGATGTTGAGTAGATTTTGGTAATGACGAAGATAGGTGCTGGCGGTGACGGGAGTTTGTTTCATCCATAGTTTTCTTGACTCGACGGTCAAAGAGCTACTTCTACGTTAATCCACTTAACTCACTTCTCTTCATCATCATGAGTTATGTAACAGTGGACACGGAAGATTTTCGTGTTGAACGTTAGAGTTCAAAAGAGGCAAAGGGGGAAGAAAAGGTTCGAGGACGAACAATTTCTTTTAGTTCTAGATAGTCAACAAATGACGTATCTAGGTTATGTGCGTATATATTTATATGTGTGTATATATATATATATATATATATATATATAATGTATAAATAGTAGTATAGATATATAAGTATATATGTATAAGGAAAAATCTACTAACTAACATACTAAGCATAAAAGATTAATGGGGCATGCAATTGGCTAGTTCATTTATCTACGCATATAATGGTGAGCATGAAAGAGTGGCGTACCTTTTGGTCTTCAACATGTGGACTTCAAGATCTTCAAAGCGTATTAACTTATAAAAGTCAATTACGAAAGAGAAAACGCCTTTCCCGATGAGTATGCAATCTAGCCACTTGGTCCCCATGATCTCATTTGTCCAAAGTTGTTTGGCCCAAACATGGTTTGCAATTGACTCGGATGCATATATGGTGTAAGTATTCCCCAAGGATTGTAGCTTGGTGGATTTGGGTAATTCCACATTGGGTAACTATTATTATGACTGTTTGGTATATTTTGGTTTCTTTTAGGTTGAGGAGTTTTAGGCCGAGGGTGAGGACTAGGTGGTCTTCTAGGTGGAGGTGTTTTTTACCTTAACCTTGGTTTAGAGTATTTTACTTCATTTTTTAAGGATGGTTTATAAAAGGTTTTTACTTCCTCATCACTAGCTATGGGTATTTTTCTATCTTTTATAAGTATATACTTAGGTTTTGACTCTAAAGGTTTTTGCTCACTAGTTTCACATTCAAACTTTACATTTTTAGTTTGACTATTTGAATCCTTAGTTGAATTAAATCCTAATCCGGTTTTATCACTTGATACTCTTTGAATACTTATTATTTCCCTAAGAGAATTACTACTATTTTCGAATTTATTAAGCCTACAAATTTCCTCCTTAAGTATTTCATTTTCATTTTTTGTTTCTAGACATGTTTTACATTCAAGAATTTCTTTTCCCTTTTCTAAGTTATGTAGTTTAATTTTTAATTCTAGTATTTCTTTTTCTAATTGATTATTAATGTGTTTTAGTGATTTATTTTTAGTCATTACTTTTTGGCCTAATATGCATAACCTATTATATTCGTTATCTAGGTCTATTTCATCTAATGATAAATTTTCATCACTAAAGTATTCGGTTTCAGAACGTACCTCACTTGATGTCTTAGCCATAAGACACTTCTCTTCTTTTGTGGTTTCTTTCTCGTCTTCTTCACTGTCATTCCATGCTCCTCCAATGAACGCCTTTTGGTTTTGCTCCTTTGACATCATAGGGCATCTTCCAATGAGATGATTTGGATCACCGCATTTGAAGCACTTCCTCTCGCTCTTGCTACCTTTGTCGTCTTTGTTTCTTTGGAGTGTTTTCCTTTCGTCATATGGTTGTCTAACGAATCTTCCTCGTCTTTTG
Source organism: Artemisia tridentata subsp. tridentata (assembly GCA_021014915.2). Lineage (NCBI taxonomy): Eukaryota > Viridiplantae > Streptophyta > Magnoliopsida > Asterales > Asteraceae > Artemisia > Artemisia tridentata. The sequence goes on from CP139506.1 coordinate 56,191,822, forward strand.
AAAAACTTCTTGAAGTCTCTTACGGCCATGGCATATTCTTCATCATCACTTTCGGAGGTTGAGCTATCCTCGTCACTTGATGCTTTCCTAGCTTTCAACGCGATTGACTTGCTTTGCTCTTTCTTTCCTTTGACCATCTCGAAGTCTTTCTTGATTATTGCTTCGTAGACTTTCAAGTTGCCAATCAACTCGTCAAGTTGAAGAGTTGACAAGTTCTTTGATTCTTCAATCGCCGTAACTTTAGCCCGCCACTTTGGATGAAGAGCCCTAAGAAATTTCCTGACAAAATTCTTACTAGAAAAACTCTCATCAAGTGCCTTTAAACTTGTGTGATGATTGTGTTAAACCTAGCAAATGCATTATCAATTGATTCCTCTTCCGGAATCGTGAATTGTTCATATTATTGAACAAGAAGATCTATTTTATTATCTTTGACTTGACTATTACCTTGGTGAGTTATTAGTAAAGAGTTCCAAATTTCTTTTGCGGTTTCGCACATAAAGATTCTTTCATATTCTTTACGTGGTAGCGCATTATAAATAACCATTTTAGCCTCATTATTTTTAGAAAGTTTTCTTTTTAAATCATCACTTTGTTTTTCAAAAGGTACAATTTCATCCTTTTTAGTTTCAAGATTATGTTGAATAGGTAAAAAATCACCATTAGTAATAACATGCCAAAGATCTAGATCTTTTGACTTCACATAAGTTTCGAATCGATTTTTCCAATATAAAAATCCATCACTTTCAAATAGTAGTGGTCTTTGCATAGATTGCCCTTCTAAATATTTTTCAGATTCCATAGATCGTTTCAAGTTTTAAAATACAGTTAATTTTAAAAATCTTGTTTGACGTGGCTCTTGATACCAATTGTGGAAAACTAGAAGGGGGGTTGAATAGTTTTACGTCTTTTTAATTTATGAAAAAACTTTTGTTTACTTTTTAAAAACTTCGATTCTATCTTATGTGAATTCAACACTTGATCAATATGAACATATATAAACAAATATAGATAAGTAATGCAAGTAATGTAAATGTAATGAAATAAAAGAGAGGGATGGAAAGATCAAACCACAACACGGAGATTTATAGTGGTTCGGCTACAAGGACACCTTCCTTGCCCTACTCCACTCCTCGAGTCACCTACTCGAGAGTTATCTTCACTATGTCAACAAACTCCCTTATGGCGGAGAAACCTTACACAACTTTAGCTTACACCGGCTTAACGACACAAAGCTAGATGCCGAGTCCTAATCGTAGCTAGAACCAATCTCACAACTTATACACAACTTCTACACGACTTAATCACGACTTCTTCACGACTTCTTCACAACGGCTTCACAACTTCTTCACGACTTCTTCACAACGGCTTCACGACTAGTTCTTCACGACTACTTCACGACTACTTCTTCACAACTACTTCACAACTACTTATTCACAACTACTTCACAACTAATTTACAACACCACTACGTAATTACACTTAGATCTACTTATCACAACTACACAACACTTTACACAACAACACAATTGAATGAGGTAAGTAATAACACTTCTTCACTAGTTGAAGTAGAGTTCTTCTTTTGCACTTTTGTTGGTGGAAGCTTGGATCACTTAGAAACCAAAACTTAAGATTATATGATCAAAGGATTTTGAAGATATGAAATGTGATTTAAAACAGAAAGTTTTAGTGTGCAAAAGGTGAGTAAAAGTCCAGGAGAAGACTGGTATTTATAGGAGAAAAATTGGACAGCTGGAAGTCTACTGGAGCGGGGGCGGTCCCCTTAAATAGGGGGCGGTCCCCTTAATAATTAAGGGGGCCGCCTAGTAAAATTAAGGGGGCCGCCCCTTCTGTCCGTTGGCCAATTTTGTCCTTTTGTGGGGAAGGTTTTTCTGGAACATTTTAACTGATTTTGGTTAAAAATTTGAATTCATATTTTTATAAAAGATTAAACATTTTTATTTAATGCCAAAAATGTTTTTCAAAAATATATAAAATGTTTTTGATGTTTTATAAAAAATCTAGTTATTTAGAAAATGTTCCTTTGATCATATAATGCATTAAGCATTAGTTCATTCATACCTTAAGTGATTTGAGTTGTAGAAATAGATATTTACAACTAAATACTTGTTTACGTCATAATTTTCCGATTAATGATTTTACATTTTGTGATTATCAAAACGTAGAGATATCGAAAAATATTAATAACGTGTTTAGGCATTATTTATATCAACACATGGGCTTCTAATGGACCGCACCTTAAACGCAAATATAAAGCCCCATTTAAGCAACATGTAACGAAATGGTCAAGACTTGAAATATAACAAAAACGTGTTCCTAACAATTCTTTTCTTCATATGAGTTTTAAAATAAATGTGAACTACTCAAAGTGTGACACATATCTATAAGCTATAATATCATACTATGTGTGGGGGTTCGATACACTGAAAGGATGTTAGTCCTTTATAACGTGTGTATATGATATCTTGAGTGAATATGATTAAGTATGCGGAATCTACTTAACCACTCTTAGAAGTTTATTTGTTATTGGAAATGGAACAGTGATGTTTGTTATTGAACAATGAACACATAAAGTTTATCACCAAACGATTCAATATTATTGAAAATAATACGAGTGATCTTCACTATCACTAGGGTTACAAAACCTTGAATCTCTATGTTCTTATGACTGTTGCTATTGTTTGTTTTTGTTGATAATAGATATGAAAGTTCTAAGCATATGATCAAGCACTATTTCAGTCACACTTTTGACCAAGCTAAGATCTCCCTTTTATAGTACAAAGGAGATCTTTACAATATTGTCAAGTCTTGTCTACTACATGCTTGAGTGTGTCAGTCATTAAGATACAACATGTATCTGTGTTTACAACTTGTTCTGAGTATACAACATGATGACTGATCAAAGATATTATCTACCGTATATACTTGACTTTTATACACAAAATATCTTTCTATATTTATCTCTTCAACAGTAGAATATGTGACACTTATCTCTTCAACAATAGAATCTGATGCACTAGCAGTAGTATGCTTGCGGCAGCAGAATCTCTAACACTAGCAGTAGAATGAAATATACTAGCAGTAGAATGACACTTAGTATATTTCTTTGAGCAGAAATGACGTTGTGAATGTTTAATTCCCGATACTAATCTTCAGAACATTTAATTCCCAACAATCCTCCCCTAAACATGTGATTTCCCTAATCAACATGTTTCTTCTGAATTAAATTCTGATTGTGAGGATCTTTCAAACACTAAATAGTCAGACTCTTGATATGAGCTTTTCTTTGTTCTATAAGACTAACTATCTTTCTGTCTAACTCATCTGCTTTCTGTGAATCTCTTTCAACAATAACATCATCTTTCTTTGTCTTGAACACAAACGATACCATGAATAAAAGATGGTGCAATTTCCTTGGATGGAGGAATTATAAGAGGAAATGGTGCTGTGTATCTTGGATTCTTGTTCCAAGAAGTCAAATCATTTCTTTCAGCAAGCCTTTGCAAGTGATGAACAAACGTAGTGAACTGAAATTGAAACTGAAAGAACCTAGACAGAACTTTCTCCATTTGAATGCTTCATCCCTAGTATCCATCAACTGAAAATGGTTATTCCAAGCATCCATCAACTGAATGCTTGTTCTTATTATTGGCTGAATAATAAGACATGTTAGCTTCTCAAAAAGCTGGCATCATCATCTTGTATGCTCTTGTCTTTTCCATTGAAGGAGAAGATACAACAACTGCTGCTGAGCCAGGTGGTTTTCGAAGGGGTGTATATATTATATTGAGATGCTAAAAAGTGGAGTCATGAAACTACTCCCTTCCCAATCTTTCTCCCCTGTTTGATCAATTTTAAACTACCTCCCCTGATTCTGAGCATACACAACCACAAATTTTCTTCCCTTATTGGTTAATCTTCTTCTCCTGAGCTTTATTTCCTCCCCTGAGCTTGGAAGATCTCTCACCATGTACCAAACTATTTCCTCCCCTGTTTGGAAGATCTCTCACAATCATCTGATCTACCAATTAGAACATGTTTTCAGACAATGGTGTACATGTTGGCCATCAATTCCTTAAGAGTTTATCTGCTACCCTCATCACTTCCAGGTGTGTTAACTCCTGTGAGTGGTGAATCATGGGGCATTGACTCATTATCCATCATTTGATGGTTTTTGAGCCACTTTGAAAATTCTTTTTAAGAAACTTTTAACTTAGCAGTATGAACTTGATTTTATATTTAAAAATCATACTGCTATAGGTCCACCGGTTATGGATCTAAGTAGCCTTTGTTACTTGTTAGACAACTTGAATAAATCCAAATTGATCTAAGTAAGAAACTCTAACAAATTGTTTATTGCTAATGCGGAATTTTAACAATAACAATGAAGAACACAAGATAACTAACTTTGTATTCTATTAACTTTAAACCACAATATCGTTCTAATACATGTACTAACTTTTAAGCCCTAGAGTTCCTTTTATACACCAAGGAAACCCTAGATACAAAACGTGTAGAAAGATATACGCATCTTGTATAAAGATAACTACGTATCCTTTCCTAACTTATAGCTAACAAAATTTCTATAATTCATAAACAGACTTAACTAAACACGGCCAAACAAACTTAACCATGTAAACTGTCTACCAGACTTAACAATGAACTGGCAGACTTAACTATGACATAAATAGCCTAACAGACTTAACTACATAACCCAGCAGACTTAAGTCTGTTCTTCATATTAAGTCTTCTCTTGTGATAATTCCCAACAATCCTCCCCTAACTTGATCTTCATGCTTCATGAACTTCAAGTTCCTTCTGAATGAGCTTTCTGAGGATTGAATCTTGAACTCTTGGAATTATCTCTAACTCTTCAAAATATCATATCTGATCTTGATTCAACAACTTTGACTTCAATAAGCTTTCCACCAACTGATCTGCAATCCATCTGATCTTTTCAGCAACAATGACCACTTGTACATCAATTCTTTTAAGTTTCATATTATTCTAATCACTTCCAGGTGTGTTAACTCCTGTGAGAGGTGAATCATTAAAAATTAATGGATTTGATGTCTCTTTACCAGATAGCCATTAACTACTGGAGTAGCCAATGTTTTGGTGTATAAGACCATGGTACATTGATAACCATATCATTTTTAGCAAACCATCAGCTATCAACAGATTTGTTTTGTCTTTACCAAAAGCCGTTTGCTTTTGGACTAGCCAATCCTTTGGTGGAATTGCACCTCACCTTGGTGAATTGATTACCATATATGGTTTTCCACAGCCTTTACCACAACCCATACTCTTGTGGGCTAGCCAACTCTTCACTATCTCAGATATGGTGAGTTGATTACCATACAATTTTTGGCAAATTGTCAGCCATAAACAGATTTGACATATCTTTACCAGAGTCGTTTGCTCTGGATTAGCCAGTCCTTGTGTGGGTTAGACATGGTGGACTGATAACCATTTGTTGTGTTAGTGCAATGCACCTTCACCAAGTGAGAAGTTCCTTTAATCTCACTTAACAACACGAAAATTCTTTCAAGCACTTCAAACACCCCAAGTTGCTTCCTTTTGGGATTTTGACTTAATCAATTTCAAGATCTGTTCATATACTTCATCCTTTTTATCTGCCAACAGCCCCTTCTCAAGCATCTCCTTACACACTTTAGGTGGTAAGGGATATTCTACCTCTGCTAGCATGTAAATATAAGCCCTCTTTATGTTTAAACAGTGCACCTGACAACTATCAAAATATCTCCATCTGACAATCTCTTGTTGGTATGGCAGTTTCCAAATTGTATCAGTCTTAGATGGTGGCTCAAACATAATTTTTAAATCCCCCCAAAGAACCCTTTCAAATTCTTCTTCAGGTCTAGTATCCCCATGCTTGATGTTTACCAACTTGTACAACTCCATAAGATCTTCCCTACTCAAATCATTCAATATCCCTGGAAAGTTTATATATACCACTTCAGTGTAATCTTCCCTTATGATCTGATATGCTGCTCTCATCCCAGTCTTGATGATATGATAATTTACAATTTTGGCTGGTTTTGCAGAACTTTCAGGGATTGATCCCATGGTGAATTCCTCATATGAGGGTTCTTCTTCCTCTTTTTCCTCTTTCACTTGCACTTTATTCTTAGAATTTGATTTTGCTTTCCTAGCAATACTCTTTCTTCTAGTATACATTATGATTGGCTTTTTCACTTCTTCTTTTACTTTCACTTCACTGAATGCCTTCTCATCTTCAGATGCTTTTTTCCTTTACTTTCTCAACTTCAATGGCTGGTTCAGACTCTTTCACCATTTGTCTTTTGAAATTGTTTCTTATAGCATCATCATAATCAATGAGTTTGTAGCCTTGATCCCTTTCATATGCCTTGAGGAACATAGCTTCAATATACTCAAAAGATTTTCCCTTCAAATGCTCAAGAGTTGAATGCATCATATTCTTGAGATACATCTTCATACCATACATCTTTTCTTGCTTAGACATCTTCTTGGGAACCTTGGTTTTCTTCTGAGTTTGTTTTATCCTTGACATAAAATCCCCCAAGGTATCTGAATCCCTTCTAGCATTCATGAAATCTGCTAGTTCTTTTGCTCTCTCCTCATCTGTAAGACTACTATCAGCCTTCAATGCATCTAACTTAGCCTTCAACTCAGGATCACTCTCAATCATGCTTATCAATGGATCATCATCCTCTTGCATCTTCTTAGCAAGTATCTCATCTTGCCTTTTGATCTCCTCAAGTCTTTCTTGTTCAGCAGCATCTTGAGCTTGAATCCTTTCAATCTCTGCTAAGGTTGCTTCCTCCTCTCTTTCTTGTCTCTTAGTCTTTTTAGGCTTAGGAGTTTCCACTAGAATTTGTTTTCCTTCCCTTCGTGTACCAACAGACTTAACTCCCTCAGCAGACTTATCTCTACCAGACTTAACAACATCACCAGCAGAACTAATATCAACAGACTTAATCTGGTCACCAGACTTAAGTACTTCTTCCTCAGACTTTTCTTCTTCAATTATCAACTTCCTTTTCAACCTTCTCTTTTTCCCTTGTTAGATTTTCCTGAAGGATTGAGCTAGTGTTTCTGCTGCTTCCATAGTCTCAGGACTGATCTCAATATCTTTCTTTTGAGTAGGGGTCTTGAATATCTGTTCATCATGTAAATTCCTCCCCTATTTGGAAGAATTTTCATCCTGAGCCCCTTCCTGATCATCAAAAGTAACCCCCTTTTCTTTCATCACCTTCTCCATTTTCTTCACCTTCCTAACCAATTTCACAATAGCATCATTCATGGTATTGTTTGCTTTCTCCAAAACAGCTATCCTTTGATCCAATGTAGGAACCAGCTGCAAGAGATCTTCCACAGACATCTGAACTGACCCCTCTTCATGAGTTGGACTTGGAGTCTGGGTTTTCTGTGGAGGTGAAGGTGGTGGAGGTGTTTGTGATCTGAGTTGTGGTGTAGGTGATCTTTGCTGAGGTGGGGGTGACCTTGGGACTGCTTGGGTTGGCTCCTCATGTGTTGGTGATGGGGAGTGAGCCACTTCATCAACAGTAGATGTACCTGCAAGGTTAGTTGTACCAGAAAGCATAGCAGGCAAAAGTGGCCAATGTGCCCCAGAGAAACCCCTTTTCATATTTGCAAAGATTTTATCCTTAAAAGCCACACTCACATAAGTCTGCAGTTTATTTTCAGTTTCAAAATTCAAAATCATTTGCAGAAATCGAGGGTACATCAAGAACTTGTGTTTGCTGTTTATATTTGCTACCATGCCATCAAAAAATAGTTTTGAAAAGTTGAAAGACCTTCCAAGTGAGAGACAGACCAATGCAGAAGCAATATTGCTTCCAAATTGATCCCATCCACCACTCTTGGGACTTAGGCAATGGAGTAAATGATGAAGTAAAAACTTCCACTGAGGTGAGAAAAAGTTTTTCCAAAAAGTAAAAGTACCATCAGTGGGATAGCCTATGGTTCTCATACCCGCTAAAAGTTCATTATTAGGCAATATATAATCCCCGGAAGCATCATCCAATTGAAGGCTACTCCGAATGGATGCTTCAGTGATAATGAATTCATGTGTATCTATTGTTTCCCTTAATTGTGGTGTCCCATCAGCAAGAGTTTCAGAGGAAACAGACCCCCAAAACTGCTTAACTAGGGACGCATAGATAGTAGGATTATGGGTTAGAGTATACCGAAGTGAAGAACCCCTCAAGAAATCCACTATCTGCTCGAAACCTTCACTTTTGTTTGGTTTCTTTAAGAAACCAACCTGGTTGTGCTTGTCACAAAACTTTAGAGAAGCCATGGATGAGAGAATGATTAAGTGCTGGTTGAGAATTATGTTAGGGTTTGCGAATTTGTAGTGTAAAACAGAGTATCGTAGGCCGAAAATAACGATTTTTAAAATTAGAAGTAAATAATGAATAAAAGTGAAAAATTTATCAAATTTTATCCTTATATACCCCTTTTCCCCGAAAATTAAGTAACGGTATTATTTTAGATGAAAAATCATTATATTACTGACCAGACCTAACGGTAATAAAATTTATTACATTTTTACACTACCAGACTTAAAAATGGTCAACCAGACTTAACCAGTGACTCACCAAACTTAACCAAAGTATCAGACTTACACGCATAAAAAGCAATAGCAAGGCTTCGTATCATCACCAATCCATGTTTTTCCTGGAAAAGTTAGTCCAAACACCAAGAAAAACCAAGAAAAACACACAAATATACATTTTTGCAATCAAAATCAAAAATACTAACTACCAGAATTAACTTATAAAACTACCAGAATTAAAATTTCTAAGTACTGGTTATTATACAAACTCTACATTTAACCTCCCATTAAATGTAACATCCCCTTAATTCCAGCTATGGGTTCATCATACCTATATTAACCACTAAATAATTGAACCTAGGTCCATCAAAGGCTTTGGTTAATAGGTCTGCCACATTAAAGTCTGTGTGTATCTTTTCCACTCTTATTAGTTTCTTTTCAAAGCAATCCATTATGAAGTGATGCTTTATTTCTATATGTTTAGTTTTAGAGTGGTACACAGGGTTCTTAACTATACAGATAGTGCTCTCATGTTCTTGAGTGGATGATCCTGCACATAAAGAAAAGAGATTAGTTTCTCTCAAGGACCCAGGCCTCTGCAGGCTTGGGTCTGCCCTGTGGATCAACATATTTATAAGTCTTATATGAGCTTGATCAACTATTGTTCTTGGATTGATAGGTAAGTGTATTCTTAAATGGATCCCAAGACCAACATGCTGGGGCCTTAACAGTAGACCCCTCATTTCCCTTTACAACATTATTGTTTGAAACTTGTGTTGTAGTCTTAGCAAAAGGACTCCTCACAGGTGAATGAGGTTTATAAAAAGTATTTCTTTGATTATAGGAGTTCACCTCTGGTCTATTTACTGGTTGTCTGGGTCTAAATTGATTAAACCACCCAGAATTAACATTTGGCCTCACAGAATTAATACTTGGCCTGACATAATTAAAATTTGTTCTACCAGAATTAACTTGTGACCTAACAGAATTTGTTAGCATTTAATTTATGCTATTTAGGAAGTGATGGTCATTTGCCATTTAGAATTAATGTGCCATGTATAATATGTATTTTGTTTAGTGGGCTTATGGCATTAGTTTAGTTTGTAAAGTAAGTATGTGTGTAGTGCAAACATAAGCCCACTCCAAGTCCCTTGTGAAAGCCCACCAAGCCCATCTTGGTTGGCTGAGTTATCAAAGACACACACACACTCTGCATTATTGGTGTGTGTCTCATTTTCAAGATAACAGAGAAAGAGTGTGTGTGTGTGTTGGGAATAAAATGATCAAAGTCAAAGAGCCTGCCAAAGATGTTAAAGAGCCTGCTAGTTGATTTTGAAGTGTATGAAGATGTTCTACCAGTACCTTCTGGGTAGAAGGTACTGCTGGTTGATGAAGAGCCTGCCAAGCTTATGTCAAGTCGATTAGATATTTTGTAATAGATATTTAGTTGAATTATTAGTCTTTGTACATTGTTATACATAATGTAGAAGTAGATTAGTCTTCTGTGGTGACAGAAGAATATTATCAGAGTTGTACATGGGTAGTTGTATTTAATTGTAGGCGCCAATATAGTCAAAGTAAAGTATAATACTCTTCCACTTGACAACTTGTAATAAGGTTGCCTTATCTTATAAAAGGTTTCCTTAAGTCACACTTCATGCATGCATCTTCACAAACCAATTAACCAAAACCAAACTATCTCTCAAGTAACTTAGTTACTTCAAATCACAAATCCTTTTACAATCTTAGATTCAAGATTACTTTGTAATCCCGGTGATATTTAGATCATCCGTATTATTTCATCAATAATATTGAATCGTTTTGTGTTAATCAAAGTTGTGTTCTTTGTTCATTGCATTCTCACGTTTACTTAAACTCACCACCTTGTGTTCTTTTAAAGTGTGTTGTAGTAGATTCCGCATGCTAAACACATTCAATACATAAATATCTCAATCGAACAACAAAAACGTTCCACAAGTGGTATCAGAGCTAGGCTTGATATTTACTAATTTAAAAGAAAAATGGATGTTGAACATATTCAAACAAATGTTGCAGCTAAACTTCCATTACTCAAGCAAAACGAGTTTGAAATGTGGAGACTAAGGGTTGAACAATACTTTCAAGTGCAGGACTATGCACTTTGGGAGATCATTGAACAAGGCAATTCATTTAAACCCCAAATCACCACTACAACAGTAAATGATGCTCTTGTAACAAGAATACAAGACCAACCATCAAATGCAGATGAAAGAATTCAGAAGAGAAATGATCTAAAGGCAAGGAGTATGTTACTGATGACTATTCCCAATGATCAACTTCTGATCTTTAACAAATACAAAGATGCCAAAACCCTTTTTGAAGCAATTGTGGCTAGGTTTGGTGGTAATGATGCTACCAAGAAAACACAGAAAACACTTCTCAAACAACAATTTGAGAACTTCATAGCCACAACCAATGAGTCTTTGGACAGTATGTTCAATAGACTTCAGAAGCTTGCAAGTCAGTTAGCCATCCATGAAGTGATGATAACTCAATAAGACCTAAACTCTAAATTTCTTAGGAGTTTACCTTCAGAATGGTCTATGCATGTCATTGTCTGGAAGAACAAGTCAGATATTGACCAGATGAGTCTCAATGATCTCTACAACAATTTTAAAATAGTAGAGCATGAAGTAAAGAAGACTACTGGGTCAAACTCAGGAAATATGGCTTTTGTTTCATCCCCAAGCATCACAAAGGTTGATAATGAAGAACAAGGTGGCAGAGAAGAAGGTACTGCCAACACAACCTTTGGTACTGCTAGTACTTCTAGTAGTACCAAATCCATTTTAGATGAAACTATTGGGTGTGCTTTTCTTACATCTCAACACAATGGGTCCGTATTAACATTTGAAGATCTTCAAGAGATTCATCCTGATGATCTTGAAGTGATGGACATAAAGTGGCAACTTTCACTTTTAAGCATTAGAGCTAAGAAGTTGATGATGAGGACTGGCAAGAAGATAATGATAAATGGAAATGAGCCTGCTGGCTATGATAAGTCAAAGGTTGAGTGTTACAACTGCCACATGAAAGGTCACTATTCTAGAGAGTGTAGAAGACCTAAGAAGCAGGATGACAAGGGTAGAGGGTTTGACAACAGAAATAAAGAAAGCTTTGAGAAGAGAGGAAGCTTTGAAAGCAAGAGTAAGGTTGTTGAAGTTGCTGAGCCAAAAGCAATGGTTGCTATTGATGGCATGGGTTTTGATTGGAGTTTCATGGGTGAAGATGAGTCAACTTCTGATGAATTGGCTTTGATGGCATTATCCAACCCTGAGGTAAAAATTTCTAAATGTTCAAATACATGTGAAGCTTTTGAAGAATTGCAAACTTTAAGAAAATGTTATGATGAACTCACAATAGAAGAAAGAAAAACCAATCAATCCTTATTTAACCATCAGTGTGGAATGGCCAAACTAGAAAAACAAATCATTCACTATAGAGAAAATGAACTCACATTTTCTGATGCTAAAGGTGCTCTTAATAGACAAATATTTTTGAAAGATTCAGAAATAGAAATGTTAAGGACTGAGTGCACTAAAGTGACATTGGCTAGAGATAATATTCAACTGACTGTTACTAAATTGGAAATTGCTTCTGAGTGTACTAGGAGCATAGTAGAGAATCAGATGAATAAGAGAATAAAATCAGGGATAGGATACAATAAATGTCCACCTCCTTATAGAGGAATTCCTTGTCCCCAAGGTAGTGATCTTGCTGCATCAGGTTTACATGAATTTGTTAACAAACCATTAGCTAAACCTGTAGTGATAAGTGAACCTTCTGAGAGTGCTAAGAATGTCCCACTCTCTAAGGTGCTCACTGATAAGAGACCAGATGTCCTAATTATTGAAGATTGGGTATCTGATGATGATGAAGATCAGACTATTCCTATCAAAGGAATCAAAGTAGGACCAATCAGTCCTAAGAAGGTAGAAGTTAAAGCTAAGGCTAAAGCTGTTTTAAAGACAGTTGAAAGTTGTGAAAAATGTAATAACAAACCTAGGGGAAGCCAAAGAAATTGGAACAACCTTAAGTCACAACAACTAGGTGATGACTTTGTTATGTTCAATAAGGCTTGTTATTATTGTGGTAGCTTTAATCATCTTCATGCTTATTGTAATAAATGGGTTTCTGGGAGTAAATCAAAGTCTAAAACAAATGTTACTCACCCCAGAAAAAGTTTTGTTAAGTCTAACACCACAAATGTTAAACATACTGTTAGACAAAATAAGCCTGTTATTGCAAAACTAACTGATAAGGGTACAAGAAACACTTTCAAAAGTGTACCAACAGTTGAGAATAGTCCTATTCAAAAGAAATCTGTGGTCAAAACACAAATTTGGACACCAAAAACCAAAGGTCCTGCTAGACCAAATGGTACTGCCAAAATTGGTATTGCCAAAATTGGTACTGATAGACCAAAGACCACACAATGGATTAAAAGGGAATGTGCTGTTAAGTCCTCAGCATGTTGGATTTGGAAACCAATCCAATCAAAAGGTGCATCAACAATCCTGAAAAGGTTTGATTTCATTGATGCAAGAGGCAAACCCAAGTCTGTCATGGCTTGGGTACACCAAAGAAACTAATATGTTTATTCATGTGCAGGAACATTCTACTGATATTGGAGATCAAGGATATGTTGATAGTGGATGTTCAAGGCACATGACAGGCAACATGTCATTCCTCTCAGACTTCAAAACATTTGATGGAGGATATGTTACCTTTGGGGGAGGATTGTTGGGAATAAAATGATCAAAGTCAAAGAGCCTGCCAAAGATGTTAAAGAGCCTGCTAGTTGATTTTGAAGTGTATGAAGATGTTCTACCAGTACCTTCTGGGTAGAAGGTACTGCTGGTTGATGAAGAGCCTGCCAAGCTTATGTCAAGTCGATTAGATATTTTGTAATAGATATTTAGTTGAATTATTAGTCTTTGTACATTGTTATACGTTATGTAGAAATAGTTTAGTCTTCTGTGGTGACAGAAGAATATTATCAGAGTTGTACATGGGTAGTTGTATTTAATTGTAGGCGCCAATATAGTCAAAGTATAGTATAATACTCTTCCACTTGACAACTTGTAATACGGTTGCCTTATCTTATAAAAGGTTTCCTTAAGTCACACTTCATGCATGCATCTTCACAAACCAATTAACCAAAACCAAACTATCTCTCAAGTAACTTAGTTACTTCAAATCACAAATCCTTTTACAATCTTAGATTCAAGATTACTTTGTAATCCCGGTGATATTTAGATCATCCGTATTATTTCATCAATAATATTGAATCGTTTTGTGTTAATCAAAGTTGTGTTCTTTGTTCATTGCATTCTCACGTTTACTTAAACTCACCACCTTGTGTTCTTTTAAAGTGTGTTGTAGTAGATTCCGCATGCTAAACACATTCAATACATAAATATCTCAATCGAACAACAAAACCGTTCCACAAGTGGTATCAGAGCCAGTAAACTAGATTTTGAAAATGTGTATTTTGTGAAAGAACTTCAGTTTAATCTTCTTAGTGTCTCACAAATGTGTGACAAAAAGAACAATGTTCTATTTACTGACAATGAATGTATGGTTCTTTCTTCTGATTTTAAGATGCCTGATGAAAGTCAGATCCTTCTTAAAATTCCAAAAAGGAACAATATGTACAGTGTCAATTTAAAGAACATTGATCCTAAGGAGAGTCTAACTTGTTTGGTAGCAAAAGCCTCATTGGATGAATCTATGTTATGGCATAGAAGGCTTGGTCATGTAAACTTTAAAACAATCAACACTATTGCAAAATATGATTTAGTAAGAGGTTTACCCAAAAAGATTTTCCAAAACGACCAATCCTGTGTTGATTGTCTAAAAGGCAAACAACATAGAGCTTCTTGTAAGCCCAAGTCCCAAAACTCTATTTCTCGGGCTTTACATATGCTTCATATGGATCTCTTTGGTCCTACTAATGTGTGCAGCTTGAATGGAAAAAGATATTGTCTGGTTGTTACTGATGACTATAGCAGATTTTCATGGGTTTTCTTTTTAAGATCTAAACATGAAACTAGTGACATACTTAAAACCTATATCACTGAGGTAGAAAACCAATCTGATAAGAAGGTCAAGGTCATCAGATGTGACAATGGGACAGAGTTCAAGAATAGAGTTATGGATGACTTTTGCAAGGAAAAAGGCATAAAAAGAGAGTTTAGTGTAGCTAGAACACCTCAGCAAAATGGAGTAGCAGAAAGAAAGAATAGAACACTTATAGAGGCTGCTAGAACTATGTTAGTAGACTCTAAGTTACCTATTTCATTTTGGGCTGAAGCAGTTGGTACTGCTTGTTATGTACAAAACAGGGTTCTTGTGACAAAACCACATAGAAAAACATCTTATGAACTTTTCTTTGGTAGAAAACCATCTTTAAGTTTTATGAGACCTTTTGGTTGTCATGTCACTATTCTCAATACCAAAGATCATTTAGGCAAATTTGATGGAAAAGCAGATGTTGGCTATTTGATAGGGTATTCCTTGCAGAGTAAGGCCTATAGAGTGTTTAACACTTGCACTAGGCTAGTAGAAGAGAATCTTCACATAGAGTTTCAAGAGAAACTAACAAATGTGAAAGGAGTTGGACCAGATTGGATGTTTGATGTTGATAGGCTTTCAGAATCTATGAATTATGTGCCTGTTTCAGGTACAAATACTAATGATGATGCAGGTTTTGAAGACAATGTTGAAACTCCTAAAGATCAAGATTACATCTGGATGCCAATTTGGAAAAGTATGGATCTATCTTCAAGTCAAGAAGGACCTTCAAACACAACAAAAGAAGGCAATGAAGAAGATCAAGGAACTCAGAATCAAGAGAATCAAGAAAGTGGTGCTAATGACAATGGTACTGCTAGTTCTTCAAATGGTCCTGCTAGTTCAAGTATTGGTACTGTTGAGCCATTGAATGTTCAAATAGATGATTCTTTTCAAGAAGAGGTGGGGATTAGCAATCTTCCATCTACCTATGAAGTTCCTAAAACACCAAACACTAGAATTCTCAAAGATCACTCAACTGATGATGTGATTGGAAGCATAACTTCTGGTGTTAAAACAAGATCTCAAGTTGGTTTATCTCAAGTCTTATCTTCAGATGAAGAAGGGTTTATCTCCTCTATTTATGAAGAAAAGAATAATGATACTTCCAATATATGCCTGTTTTCATGTTTTCTATCTCAGGTTGAACCCAAAAACATAAACAAAGCTTTAGATGATGCAAGTTGGGTGGAAGCAATGCAAGAAGAGCTTCTCCAATTCAAGATTCAGAAGGTTTGGATATTGGTTGATTTGCCCAAAGGTCATAGGGCAATTGGAACCAAATGGGTGTTCAGAAACAAGAAAGATGAAAGGGGTATAGTGATCAGAAACAAGGCTAGATTGGTAGCACAAGGATATACTCAAGAAGAAGGGGTAGATTATGAAGAAGTGTTTGCTCCAGTTGCAAGACTTGAAGCAATTAGGCTATTCTTGGCCTATGCTTCATTCATAGGCTTCACTGTCTATCAAATGGATGTTAAGAGTGCATTTTTATATGGTGAAATTGAAGAACCAGTATATGTATCTCAACCTCCAGGCTTCATTGATGCAGAGTATCCAGACAAAGTTTACAAAGTTACCAAGGCTTTGTATGGTCTACACCAAGCTCCTAGGGCATTTAATTTTGCTGATTCTAAGGTTGCAAGTACACCAATGGATCCAGACAAAGGGCTACTCAAGGATGCTGAAGGAGAAGATATGGATTTGCACAATTATAGATCTATGATTGGGTCCTTGATGTATCTTACATCATCAAGACCAGATATCATGTTCTCAGTATGTGTATGTGCAAGGTTTCAAATACATCCCAAGATCTCTCATCTCACAGCAGTCAAAAGAATCTTTAGATATCTTAAGGGTCAACCTAGGTTGGGTCTTTGGTATCCAAGGGAATCATCTTTTGAATTGGTGGCTTATTCGGATAGTGACTATGCTGGTGCAACTCTAGACAGAAAATCCACAACTGGTGGATGTCAATTTCTTGGTTGCAGACTAATCTCTTGGCAATGCAAGAAACAAACAATGGTGGCCAATTCTACAACTAAGGCAGAATATGTTGCTGGTGCAAGTTGTTGTGGGCAAGTTCTTTGGATCCAAAATCAAATGCTTGACTATGGGTACAATTTTCTTAACACCATTATTTATATTGACAATAGCAGTACTATTTATATCATTAAAAACCCAGTTCAACACTCAAAAACAAAACATATTGAAATCAGACACCATTTCATAAGGGATTGCAATGAGAAGAGGTTAATTCAAGTAGTTAAAATTGATTCTGAAAAGAATTATGCAGACCTTCTCACCAAAGCTTTTGATTTAGGTAGATTCAAATATCTTGTAGGAGGTATTGGAATGATAAATCTTTGAAAATCATATGTTTTTGTTCATAAAATTAACTGGTATTGGATTTTAAACATGGTACTGCTAGTTAGTCAAAAGGTCCTGTTAATTCATAATTGGTCCTGCTGATATAAAAATGCTATGTTTTGTTCATATAAAGGCTTGAATGTTTAAAATGCTATAGATCAAGTGCTTTGCATTTTGTTCTTTTGGTTTGCAACTAACACATTTCAGGTTGATAACAAAACAAGAGTTCTTCCAAACAGAAAGGAGCAACAAAAGTTATATTCATTTCAGGAAAGATAACAATCTCAGGGGAGGAATTGATAGCCCAGAATGGAAGAAAAACCAATTAATGAAAGGAAAGACAAGAGCATACAGGATGATGCAGAGTTGAAAAAGAGAGAGTTATATCACATATCTAGAAGGGATGAAGCATTTCTCAAGGAGAAAGTTCTATCTAGATCAAACTAAGGAAAGTTTCAACTCAAAGGCATGACATTAGATGATTTCACTTGTTGAACCAATCATCCAAGATATACAGCATCATTGCCTGTTTTAAATTTCCTCCATCCAAGGAAATTGCACCATCTTTAGGCCAATATGGCTTTTGGCATTCAGCTCACCAAGTTTTTACAAACTCAAGAGTTGGCTAGTCCTTAAGCAAACGGATTTTGGTAAAGACAAATCAAATCCGTTGATGGTTGATAGTTTACCAAAAACTATATGGTTGTTAACTAACCATACTTAATTGTAAATAGTTAGCTAGTCCTTAAGCAAACGGCTTTTGGTAAAGACAACTCAAATCCGTTGATAGCTGGTAGTTTGCTAAAAACTATAAGGGATTTTTATAAAACTTTCAAAGGTACTGGTAGTTCAAAATTGGTACTGCTAGAGTAAAATGGTACTGCTAGATAGCCGTTGAGCCTGTCAGACAAAGTTTTAGCCGTTGGGCCTGGTAGTTAAAATTAGCCATTGGGGTAGTTATGTAATTTACTGATGATTATATTATATTATATTTCATATAAAAGATCTTTTTAACCGCCTTTTCATTTACTTATTATAATCTTTCTTATTGTCGGTTAAAAGTAATTCTCACATATCTTCTTTCATCAGTCATTATCATAATTCACATACATCTTTCATCTTCTACCAGTACTACCAACAAATCCCACCATCATATTCAAAATTTTCATTATGGCTTCCACAGTTGTTCTAGATTTTGTCCAACGTCACAATCAGTTAGCATTTTTGGAGAAGTCAGAGGATAATGCCTCATTTCATCAAGTAGTGGACTTTTTAAACAACTCCTACATCAGGTTTTCTTTGCTAGTCAATCCCACTATTTATGAAACACAAATTAAACAATTTTGGAAAACTGCTAAAATTGAAACTTCTGAAAATGGGGAACAAAGAATTAAGGCCAAAGTGGATGGTAAACATTTGACTCTTACTGAGTCATCCATAAGAAGACATCTTCATTTGGATGATTCTGATGGTATTAGTCAGTTACCAGATACTGAGATTTTTGAAAATTTACAAAGAATGGGGTATCATGCTGAGTCTAACAAACTCACTTTTCTGAAAAAGCATCTTACTCCACAATGGAGATTTTTGATTCACACAATCCTTCACTGTTTGAGCCAGAAGAAAACCTCTTGGGAGCAATTTAGTGGAAACATGGCTTCTGCTCTCATTTGCTTAGCTACAAACAGAAAATACAATTTTTCAAAACATATTTTTGAAGGGTTGATTAAAAATGTGAAAAGTGAAACAAAGTTTTTGATGTATCCAAGATTTATTGGATGTATCATTGCAAAATTGAAACATTTGTTACTTCCCACAGACTCAATTTATGACACACCAAAACTTTCTCACAAAGTATTTTCAAATATGAGAATTGGTTTTAGAGGGGAAGAAATACCACTTTTTGATGAAATGTTACCACAACATCCAGAAGAACCAACACCATCAGCTGAAACACAATCATCTAGTTCTTCACATGGTTACATTTCACCAACACATCAAACATCACCAATACCATCTCCAGTACCATCACCAACATCATCACAACATGTATCACAACCCCAATCACCTCAGACAATGCAAGAACTAAAGCAGAAGGTGAAGATCTTAGAAGAAGCTCTTAAAAGACAAAACAAGAAGTTTTCTGAGATCAACATCAAATTAGTAAAGAGGGTAAAGAAATTGGAGGATAAAGTGAAGAAGTTGAAGGGTAAAAGATCTGCAAAGGTTGTTTTATCAAGTTCTTCAAAGTCAGATGATGATAGGATAGGTCACTCTTCCAAAAAGGGGAGGAAGGATAGTTCTGAAGATGAGGAAGAGGCTCAATTTGAATTCCATGATGGAACTCAAGTTTATGATGAAGAGCCTGTTGGAGCAGGGCAAGAGCCTGCTAGGCCAGAAGAAGAGCCTGCTAGGATAGAAAGGCTATTGGCTATGGGGTACAAAGGGTCTGCTGAGAAAGTGTACAAGAGAAAGAGGGATTTAGTTGCTGATGAGCAATCCTCTGCTCCATCACAAGATCAAACTCCAAAGGATAAGGGCAAAAGTATTCTGATTGAAGATGAGCCAAAGTCCAAGAAGTTGAAAAGAACTCAGCAAATTCAGATGGATTTAGGAGAAGAAGAGGCCAAAAGAGTTCATGAAGAAGAGCTAAGAGCTATTGAAGCTTCAAGAATGCTTGATGTAATGAAAGAGCAGAAAGATGCTGAAGATGCTGCTCAGACTCTTCTTGATACTCAAATTGCTCAAGAAACCTTTGATCCTCAGATGCTATGGATTATCAATAATGATCCAATTGTGAGAGGACAAGCAGCAATTATAGTAAATGACAAGAATCTTAATTCTGATGAGATGACAGCAGAGCTTGAAACTTTTATCAACAAGAAGTATAAGGAAGCAGCTCTAGCTGACATTTTTGAGAAGATGAAGGAAAGTCAGAAGAGAGGTTTTAAAGTGGGCCAATCTAAGAAAGATCAAGCAATTTTTATGAAGAAATTTCTGAAAAATCAGGCAAATTGGACTGATTATCAGCTAAAGAAGAAATCTGCTGATGAAATTTTCTTCTTGTATCTTCAAGCCTACAAAAGTCTTTACTACAATGTTCCATCTGATGTACACCCCTCAATGAAGAAGAAGGATGCTCAGAAGAAAGAAGTAGCAAAATTGGACACAGAGCAAGTAAGTAAAATGTTGATTACTTTGCCAACAATCATACATGCTGATCCAATTAGCTGTAGAAGACCTATTATTGATTGGGAGATCAACCATGATAGATTAGGAAAATCATGGAAAATAACAAGGGTTGGAGGTCAGTTTGCTATCTTCAAGAATTTTGAAAATTTAGTTAGAGCATGTGACAGAGCAGACTTGGAAGAATTGTGGAATCTAGTGCAGATTAGGCTAGACACAACTTCTAGTTCAGATGCTAAGGAACAGGAACTATGGGTAGAATTCAATAGGATGTTTGATCCTAAACCCAAAGATGTTCATTGGAAATTTCCCTATTATGATCCTTCAACAACTTGGGAATTTCTAAGCCATAGCAACATTCATCACCTTTTCACACAGAGTGGGATAGAACTCTTTATGTTGGCTGAGAAAGAGTATCCACTTAGTTATGAAGTGCTTAAAACTATGATCTCCAAGAGATTAAGGTGTGACAAAGATGATGAGAACTCAGAAATTGTTCAGAGTTTGCTGAGGAGCATATCTGAGCAATATGAAAGAAAAAGGAAGAACAGAGAGTGAAGGTTTTTGGAAGAGTTCTCACAAATCCTCAAGGTATGTATTTTATTCATCAGAAACTTGTGTATTTTAATGGAAATAACAAGTTTAGGGGAGGATTGTTGGGAATAAAATGATCAAAGTCAAAGAGCCTGCCAAAGATGTTAAAGAGCCTGCTAGTTGATTTTGAAGTGTATGAAGATGTTCTACCAGTACCTTCTGGGTAGAAGGTACTGCTAGTTGATGAAGAGCCTGCCAAGCTTATGTCAAGTCGATTAGATATTTTGTAATAGATATTTAGTTGAATTATTAGTCTTTGTACATTGTTATACGTAATGTAGAAGTAGATTAGTCTTCTGTGGTGACAGAAGAATATTATCAGAGTTGTACATGGGTAGTTGTATTTAATTGTAGGCGCCAATATAGTCAAAGTAAAGTATAATACTCTTCCACTTGACAACTTGTAATAAGGTTGCCTTATCTTATAAAAGGTTTCCTTAAGTCACACTTCATGCATGCATCTTCACAAACCAATTAACCAAAACCAAACTATCTCTCAAGTAACTTAGTTACTTCAAATCACAAATCCTTTTACAATCTTAGATTCAAGATTACTTTGTAATCCCGGTGATATTTAGATCATCCGTATTATTTCATCAATAATATTGAATCGTTTTGTGTTAATCAAAGTTGTGTTCTTTGTTCATTGCATTCTCACGTTTACTTAAACTCACCACCTTGTGTTCTTTTAAAGTGTGTTGTAGTAGATTCCGCATGCTAAACACATTCAATACATAAATATCTCAATCGAACAACAAAACCGTTCCACAGTGTGTCCAAAGTACCACAAAGTCTCGGTTTGTTTATCTTCCTCAGATTAATAAACATTTGAATTGAAATCATCATATGATCCACCACATCTCTTGTTCTTAATGTATATGTTTGTCACCATCATTGTGGTTGTGTTTGTGTGAAGAAGAAGGTAGTGTTTTACAGTGCTGCAATTGGCATCAGAGATAACCAGGGGCGGATTGTGGGGTTTTGAGGTGGATAATGTGATTTTGGCATCGTTACTGTTCATCAGATCTGGGTGATCGAACTTTGGATTTGATCGAACTTCATGTTTGATCGAACTTGGTCATTAGTCGAGTTAGACTAATTGATCGAATTTTGATCTAATTTTGATCTAATTTTGACATAAACCAAATGGCCTCTTCATCTCCTATTTGTCTCATGACCAGGGCAGGCGAAACAAAATCCTGGTTGTGGCATAGACGTTTGTCCCATCTGAACTTTGACACGATCAACAAGCTTGCCAAAGACAACATCGTCTCCGGTCTTCTGAAATTTAAATACACCAAAGAACACCTATGTCCATCATGTGAGCAAGGCAAGAGCAAAAGGGCATCATATAAACCTAAACCCGTACCTAGTTCGGTTGATAGGTTGCATTTGCTGCACATGGACTTATGTGGCCCAATGCGAGTTCAAAGCTTAAATGGGAAGAAGTATATTCTTCTAATTGTTGACGACTATTCAAGATATACATGGGTAAAGTTTTTGAGATCAAAGGACGAAGCACCAAGCATCATCATCACCTTTCTGAAGCGGATTCAAGTTCTACTTCAAGCTCCAGTTAGGATAGTTAGAACGGATAATGGCACGGAATTTGTCAATCAGGAGTTAAGAACATTCTTTGAAGAAACTGGTATTACTCACCAGACATCAGCTGTTAGAACTCCACAGCAGAATGGAGTAGTTGAAAGAAGGAATCGAACCCTTGTAGAAGCTGCTCGCACTATGCTGATCTATTCCAGTGCTCCGTTATTCCTATGGGCTGATGCTGTTTCTACTGCTTGTTTTACTCAAAACCGATCCCTAATCCATCCAAGATTCAATAAAACCCCATATGAACTAATCAACAACCGAAAACCGGATATTTCTTATCTTCATGTATTTGGCGCTTTATGCTATCCAACAAATGACAGGGAAGATCTGGGAAAGTTAAAGGCTAAGGGTGATATTGGAATCTTCATTGGTTATTCTGAAAACTCGAGGGCATTCAGGGTGTATAATAGGAGAACGAAAAAGATAATGGAGACGATGAATGTGAAGTTTGATGAAATTTCACAAATGGCTTCTGAGAGACTCGCTCTAGAACCCGCGCTTAACCCAATGACTTCTGGACATATCAGTTCGGGACTCGCACCTCAAGGAGCTCAATCAATTCATTCAGAACAACCCACAACTCAGGAACTGGATAATTTCTTTGAGTTTATGTACGATGAATACTATGGTGGCGCTTCGAAAAATGCATCTAACCAACATTCCGCTGCAACCACTCAACATCAACAACCACCACCACCTCCACAAAATCCAGATGCATCCACAACATTCGAAGCTAGCGCACCAACTCCCTCAACATCAACATCATCTACATTTACTCCAGCAACTCCATTCATTGAAATTGTTCTACCAAGAATTGATGAGCAAGAACAAAATAATGCTGTGTTAGACGAAGAAGTCTTTGAAAACCCGTTTGGAACGGAATCTGGTGAATCATCTTCCAGATTACATGAACCGTCTAACACGCAGTCGTTCAGTCCAAGGTACCCTTCAACTCTACAGTGGACAAAAGACCATCCGATTGAACAGGTTATTGGTGAACCCTCAAGACCAATTCAGACGAGAAAACAACTTCACACCGATTGCGACATGTGCATCTATGTCTGCTCAGTTAGTCTCATAGAACCTAAGAACATTCGGGAAGCAATGGCAGATAATGCCTGGATTGAAGCGATGCAGGAAGAACTTCTTCAATTTCAAATCCATGACACCTGGGATTTAGTTCCAAGACCAATTGACAAACTAGTCATTGATCTTAAGTGGTTATGGAAAAACAAAAAGGATGAAGAAATGACTGTGATTCGCAACAAGGCTCGTCTGGTAGCAAAGGGATACAGACAGGAAGAAGGAATAGATTTTGAAGAGTCATTCGCACCGGTTGCAAGGCTTGAAGCTGTTAGGATTTTCTTAGCTTATGCCGCTCACAAGAACATCACGGTTTACCAGATGGACATCAAGACAGCGTTCTTGAATGGAACTCTGAAAGAAGAAGTGTATGTGAGTCAACCAGACGGTTTCGTTGACAAAGATCATCCGGAATACGTCTACAGGCTAAAGAAGGCAATCTATGGTTTGAAATAAGCCCCACGGGCGTGGTATGACGAATTATCATCTTTCTTGTTGTCAAATAATTTCACCAAAGGAACAATTGATCCAACCTTGTTTACAAGAAAATACAAAAATGATATTTTGATTGTTCAGATTTATGTGGACGACATAATATTTGGGTCCACTAATCCGTCACATTCAAAACATTTTGAAAATCTCATGAAAAGCAAATTCGAAATGTCCATGATGGGTGAATTAAAATTCTTTTTAGGCTTACAAATTCATCAATCCCCACGTGGAATTTTTCTTAATCAGGCTAAATACACAATTGAGATTTTGAAAAAACATGGAATGGAAAATTGTGACTCTGTTGGTACTCCAATGGTTACTTCACCAAAAATTGGCGCTGACCTATACGGGAAACCCATGGATCCGAAGAAATATCGGAGCATGATTGGTTCTCTCATATACCTAACTGCAAGCCGACCAGATATTCATTTTGCTGTTTGCTTACTTGCACGGTTTCAGGCAAGGCCTACCGAACTTCACCTCCAAGAGGTTAAACGGATCTTTAGATACCTTCGAAGAACCATTAACATGGGACTTTGGTATCCGAAGGATTCGGAGTTTACACTAATTGCCTTTTCAGATGCCGATCATGCTGGATGCCAAGTAACAGCGAAAAGTACATCAGGCGGAGCGCAATTTCTGGGAGAAAAGCTAGTAGGCTGGTCGTCAAGAAAACAAGACTGCACTGCTTTATCAACAGCAGAGGCTGAGTATGTGTATCTATCTGTGTGTTGTGCTCAAGTCCTTTGGATGAGAACACAACTCACAGATTATGGTTTCTCTTTCAACCGCATACCTTTGTATTGCGATTCAAAAAGTGCCATAGCCATCTCGTGCAACCCAGTGCAACACTCGAAGACCAAGCATATTAGAGTCCGCTACCACTTCATAAAAGAGCACGTTGAAGAGGGTACTGTTGAATTGTTTTTCGTGAAGACAGATTACCAGCTCGCCGATCTATTTACTAAAGCCCTCCCAAAAGAGCGGTTTGAAAACTTAGTTCGTCGAATTGGAATGCGAAGCCTAACTCCCGTAGAGTTAGAAAGTCTTCTCGAATCTCATTGATTTACTTCATAAAGCTTCGCATGTAAATATTTCCGTAAATATTTTGGTAAACATTTTTGTAAATATTTATGTATATATTTTTGGTAAATATATACATACTTTTTCAAAAAAAAAATAATAATAAAAAAATCAAAAAAATCAAAAACCAAAAATATTCTTCTTACGACATGTCTCTCGTCTAATCAATATTCTGTACGTACTTAGAATTGTCATTCAACAATGACACGGGTGTTTACAGATGCTTGAGCGAGAGTTATTTTTTATGTTTTTCTAAAACATGTCGTTTCTCAAATTTCTTCATTATGGCTTTCGTGCATTTCAGTACGGAACCCGTTCTTAAACGTGAAATCTTTTAAATGTAGCTCGGGTATGCCGGAAAAGGTTTCAAATAAAGACTACATTGAATGACTTCTGATTATTTCCGATCAGAACTCGCAATGTTAATGGCGAAAAGCTAAAACCCGTGAGCACTTAATCAAAATTGTTTCAAAAGATTTTTCAAAGTCTTTTTATAAATTTTGTGCTCACAACAACTCCCTCTAAGACCTCTAAATGCTTTTAAACTCAAACGTTTAATCATTTGCTCTGATTAAGGGGAGTAGAAAAAGAAAAAATGTTCCATTTTTCATGCTAAAATCAGTCCGTCTCTCCACAAAAAGTTTCATTTTAATCAACTGTTTTCAAAAATACCACTTCATGCTATTTTTGAGCGGGAGATTAGGTGTTTATTATAAATATGGGGGAGAGGACATGATGAAAATGTGATCTAAAAGAAGTTTTGTCGTTTGAATCTCAAAACGAGTTCTTCAAAAAGACTCAGCATGAACCCTCGAATTGACGAAACTAAATGTCCGTTCTCGAAAAGACATGTCCTGGACGGGTAATAATTTCAAGCTGGCTTTCCAGTGATGTAAGCGTGTCTCGCAAAGGACTTGTCTGAGTAGAATGTACCAATTCGAGAGATGATCTTTGAATATGACCAGGACGGGTAATAACTTCAAGCTAGTCTAACTAGTGATGTAAGCGTGTCTCGCGAAGGTCATGTTCATTGAAAATCGATCATTTCAAATGTGCGAACTCTACCCAACATGTGCAATTTATTTCAAAAATGCATGAGCACATGTGAAGGGGGAGTGTTTCAAAAATGTAAAACTCTCGATGTGTTAACAAAATGTGTTTTCTCATAAACACGTTGAGAGATTTTCACAAGGTTTAATGGCATGTGACAAATAATCTAGGATAATCATGGAGTAATAAGGTGATTATAGTTAGGTTATGTCCAATGATCCGCCAGAACCGGAGGGATCTACCCAAGGACTATTCCAATAGCTTAGCATTAGAAGTCCTTAGGATAGATTGAAAAAAAGGAGTATAATGAGAAAGGAGAAAGAAGGGGTTGAAGAATGAAAAAGAAAAGTTTTTGTAAGGGTGAAAAGAAATAGCCCTCCATGAAAACTTAGGACAGAAACCGGGTCAATACATCTGCTATCGGTACTCACTAAGGTGATACTGGTATTGAAGACAAGACGTCATGGACCCAGTGACGCATTTGCACCACCCCTCCTATCCAATCAGATATCTCTTAAAAGATATTTGTTTCATTTCTCACGGAGATCAATGCATAATCTATCGACCTCTCACTCCGAGATGTGTTGATATTGAAAAGGTGGTACTCTGCTCCATGCCTCCGATGACTAAAACCAAAACGCTCATTATTGAGTCTAGAGACATGAGATTCATCAAAGATCTCTTAGGAACACTTCCTATGCATTACACTTGTGTTCACTCAAAAGGATACAAGTTGTATGAGTCTTAATGAGATCCAAGGATCTTGCCTCACGACATGATGGCCGCTGGACGATTTATTGCTAACTGTCTTATGCAGGTACCGACGAAAGTTCATCCACCATCATCATCTACAACAACGACACATCCGGACAGAAGAAGTAGATCAAGGCAGGATCGACCAGAAGACGATACTTTGAAGATCACAGTGCATGAAGGAACATTGAACGAAGAATATTATACATTGACACACAAAGTTCAAGACATCAAATGCAAAAGACCATTCACGGGAGCATCATTGAAATGACCATCCCTTAGGGGGAGATTGTTAGCATTTAATTTATGCTATTTAGGAAGTGATGGTCATTTGCCATTTAGAATTAATGTGTCATGTAT
Source organism: Artemisia tridentata subsp. tridentata (assembly GCA_021014915.2). NCBI lineage: Eukaryota > Viridiplantae > Streptophyta > Magnoliopsida > Asterales > Asteraceae > Artemisia > Artemisia tridentata. The sequence continues at coordinate 56,219,125 of CP139506.1, forward strand.
AATATGTATTTTGTTTAGTGGGCTTATGGCATTAGTTTAGTTTGTAAAGTAAGTATGTGTGTAGTGCAAACATAAGCCCACTCCAAGTCCCTTGTGAAAGCCCACCAAGCCCATCTTGGTTGGCTGAGTTATCAAAGACACACACACACTCTGCATTATTGGTGTGTGTCTCATTTTCAAAATAACAGAGAAAGAGTGTGTGTGTGTCCAAAGTACCAAAAAGTCTCGGTTTGTTTATCTTCCTCAGATTAATAAACATTTGACTTGAAATCATCATATGATCCACCACATCTCTTGTTCTTAATGTATATGTTTGTCACCATCATTGTGGTTGTGTTTGTGTGAAGAAGAAGGTAGTGTTTTACAGTGTTACAATTGGCATCAGAGCATACCAGGGGCGGATTGTGGGGTTTTGAGGTGGATAATGTGATTTTGGCGTCGTTACTGTTCATCAGATCTGGGTGATCGAAGTTTGGATTTGATCGAACTTCATGTTTGATCGAACTTGGTCATTAGTCGAGTTAGACTAATTGATCGAATTTTGATCTAATTTTGATCTAATTTTGATCTAATTTTGATCTAATTTTGATCGAATTTTGATCTAATTTTGATCTAATTTTGATCGAATTTTTATCGAATTTTGATCGAATTTTGATCTAATTTTGATCTAATTTTGATCTAATTTTGATCGAATTTTGATCGAATTTTGATCTAATTTTGATCGAATTTTGATCGAACTTTGATCGAATTTTGCTTTAGTCGAACTTTCTTGATCGAATTTTTGATCAAACTTTCTTGATCGAATTTTTGATCGAACTTTTTTGATCGAACTATTTGATCGAACTTCAGTGATCGAACTTCAGTGACCGAATTTCAGTGATCGAACTTTGTTTGATCGAACTTTGTTTGACCGAAGATCTATTTGATCGAACTTGGATTTGTTCGAACTTCTTGTTTGATCGAAGTTTAGAGATAATCGAATATGCCAAAAAAAAAAAAAAAAAGTTTTTTTTTGGCGGGAAAAGTTGAGTAAAATTTAATTCAGAGGAGAGACTATACGGTCCATTTTTACGCTAAATTCAAATTATGGTGTAACGATGAAAATTTTGGCCCAAAATTCAAATTTTTAGGTCAAAATTCGGGTTTTTTCGGCAAAATTTGGCGTAAAAATTTCTTAAACTCAAATTTTCCTAGCATGTTTAGAATTGAAAATAAGGCATATTTCAATCTCGCACCACACCAAAATCTCAAAAAATATTATTGGCCTACATCCTCAAAACACCACGTATCGCTTAAACGATCCTGATCAAGATTCATTATCAAATGACAATGGCTACAAAATTGATTGTTATCAACTGTGACTACTTGGATGATGATTCGTTGTTACTTATTTGAAGATGAATTGGAATGTCACGGGTGCGTGTACTTAGTATCTTGAAGATATCACAAATCTGACCCTTTCGCAATTGGTTGAACTCTTTTGCAATTGGTTGAACTTTTTCGCAATTGGTCCCTTTCGCAATTGGTCCCTTTTAGCAGTTGATTGGTTGCATGATTCTTCGAGATCCTTGTTTGAGCTAACAGATCATTGAATGATTAAGTCTTGATTTATCTAGTTTTCATAGGTCAAGGGGTGGACGGACGAAGACCTAGTTAACTATCACTTAAAGGAGATACGTTGTAGTACTCAGTGTCACACAAAGATGTGGATAATTCAAGAGATGTTCATATACTATTAAGGAAGGATGGATGGGTATATGAAACGATCTATGCTATAAGGAGTTACGTTGTAGTGCTCAGTATAGGTTCTTAGTCATACAACAGTGCAAGCTTAAGTCACAAATTTGGGTTATTCTACTTCAGTCTCAAGTTCGTTATAGTGGATTTTCTCCATCAGTGGTCACTACATGAAGCCGTTGTTTTTAATACAGGAGGTTAGATTGGGTATATCGACATCTTCTCACGGGCTGATATGATTCCTGATATAGGGCTTCCAGTTTGTATTTCACGTACACATCAGCATGCTGATTCCGATTAATCGTAACCAGCAGGGGAGAGAAATGTACGAGCTGATCTCTCATGGGAGAAATAACTGGGATGCATTTGGTGAGATAAAGATGTTGATACCATATTCACCCGAACTGCAGGGCACTCAGGGCATTCAAAATATGAGGTTGTCAGTTTGGGGGAGAGCACTCAGGGCACTCTGAATTAAACCCTAATTAGATTTGCTCACTTAGTTCGTCTGCAAGTAAAGAAATGGCGGCTGAGAAGATTATGCAAGCTGAACGAAGTAATGAAGTTTGAAGATCTTTCTCATGTTTTGTATTGAATTTTACTTGTAGGGAACATTGTAAGCAATTCCCGTATGACATCACTTTGGGGAGAGATTGTTAGCTTTAAAGTTTTGTCATTTGTCGGAATTGCATAGTTTGTAAATACGAGGACTAGTCTTGCCATTAGGGCAAAGATATCTTTGTATAAATACCCTCCTTATCCACATTTGGAGGGTTGGGATTCACAGGTTCTTTTGGAGGTGTATATGTTTTCTCTGCTTCTCTCAATAGAAAACATATACACCTCCGCCAATCTATTAATAAGATCATGCTTAATCGTTATCTAGTGTTTCCCCACCTCCTAAACATGAATCTTGGTCTCTATAGAATTAACTTGAGGTCTACCAGTATTTATTTGTGCTGGTATATAAACAAACTTATTAGCATGATTAATCCTGTTTGCATTATTCCAAACTGGTTTAGCATTTACATGACCAATATTAACACTTTTCTGCTTCCTAAGTTCAGCTTCTCTTTTCATCCTTTTCTCATGAAAATCACAGTCTTTAATTAGATGACTTAGACTACCACAGACAAAACACCTCTTAGGACCAAAGGTGTAGTTTTTCCTGTACTCTCTTCACATCCTATCAGATTTTGGTGACTCTTGATTTTGACAGACTTCCTAGAAGATTTTATGTGAATATCACAACTAGGTTTATCTGTATCAGGTTTGGGTGTAGTCACAACTGGTTCACTATGTTTGATAGATTTTGACTCAGAAACTTCTTTTGGTTCACTCTCTGATTCTGATTCAGACTGCTCAGAGACATCTCTTGTGGATCCTTCACTGTCATTAGTTTGACAGGTAGAATACTCACTTGATTTGTCATCTGAGTTGCCTGTTTCAGAATGTATAGGACCCTTTTTACCATATATAAACAAAGAATCATCAAGATCTTCCTTTTGTAGAGGAGTGTAATCCCCACTTAATGGAGGTGGTACTCCTTTAAAATCATCAGCTTTTATGAACCTATTGTACAATGGTCTACCAGTAGACTCATCTTCTCTACAAGTGAACACAGATCTCTCCATCTCTTCCTCATAGCTTAGAATTTCACTATCTGACTTAATCTCATAACCTAAGCCAATTTTACATGTAGAGCTCATTTGGGAATCAACGAGCCTACACAGATTTTTAGAGGAATGGTTCCATGAGTCTATTCTCTTTTGCAATTCATCTCTTTCTTTTATTGCTTTCATGCCAATTCTTCTCTATCTCTTAAGTTTTTCATCCTTTTCATATATTTCATTAGCCTGAAAGGTGAGTTTTGTATTTAAGGAAGCTTGTTGTTTTTGATAAGTGACTATTTGTGCTTCTAAAGTTTTAACAGCCTTAGTATAAGCAAGAATTTTTACTTCCTGATCACCTATTTGTTTTAATTGTTCATCACACAAAGCTTTAAGATGATTGTATGAATCAATGCATATTTTGGAGCACAAAGATACCTCATTACTGGAACCAATAGCCATAAGTGCATGGTTTGGCACTTCTTCCTCCTGTGTGTGTTCATCCCAATTCACAGCTCCATCTTCCAGTGTCAACATACTCATCTGATTCTTCTCCAGCTTGTCATCATCTTGAGAGTTAGAATCCTTCTTCCTGTTCCCATCAGTAGTCATCTTTTCCTTGCAATCTCTAGCAAAAGTGACCAAGTTTGTGACACCTGTAGCACTCAACAGTCCTCTTATTGTACCCTACTTATCAAGCCTAATGTTCCTCCCAGTCTGCTTGTAAAACTTCTTAACCCTGAGAGCAATCATGGCAATTTGCCATTTGATATCCATCTCTTCAACTTCAATATCATTGATCTGTTCCAGATCCTCACTGATGAAGTCCTTCTCTTCTGGTTGCTTAGCAAAAAATGAGTAAACTACTTCATCAGCAAAACCTGCAGGAGCATCTCTCTCTCTCTCTCATGCTGCTTGAAGAGGTTTCATAACCACCAGAATTAAAACCGCCATACTTAACCTTGTTAGTGCTGCCCTTGCTTTGAGAAACAAAGGCAACATTGGTAGAACTTGAAGATGCTTTTGTGTTTCCTTGGATTTCCTGTTCAAAAACCCGAAGATTGTTGTACAGGTCATCAGTTGTCATGGTGTCAATTTCTTCCTTCATCCTCATGGTCATTGTCACATTTGACCATTCTGTTGGTAGTGATCTGAGAAACTTGTGGTTTGCGTCTTCTTCAGACACAGCAGCACCATGAACCTCCAATTGTGATAGAAGATGTTGAAACCTGTCATAACCTTTTTCCAACCCCTCTGAACTGGATACACTGAATGCCTCAAATTGCTGTTTAAGAACAGCCTTCTGCATCTTCTTGGAGTTAGCATTCCCTCCAAATCTTTTCTTGATAGCATCCCAAATTTCCTTGGCATCATTCATGCCATGAAACCTTCTCAAGTGCTCCTTGGGAAGAGCCATCAGCAATATAGTCTTGGCTTTTCTCTCCTTTTCCACAGCATTTATCTCTGCATCAGATACTGGTGGAAGTACCCTAATCACTCCATCTTTACCAACCGAAATCCTCTTCTTTGAATACCCATTTTGTATGACCTTCCAGACCTCGTTATCATTATACTCCAAATAGTGTTCCATCTCCATAGCCCAGATGTCATATTCTTCCTTCTTCAGGATTGGGAGTTTTATGTTGGATATGGTTGTTGTTGCAGGGATAGTTTGTTGTTTAGATGTGCCAGCTTCAGATTTTTCATCACCATGGGTTGATTTCTCCTCATCACTGGGATGGTTTGAGAAATCATCAATCTCCTCAGGATTCTCGAACTCAGACATTGTGCAGGGTTTATTTGAGAGAATTTGGGTTTGTGATTTTTGTGTTTCTTCGAACTCAGAGTCTCTTTACAGGCTCTGATACCACTTGTAGGTCCACCGGTTATGGATCTAAGTAGCCTTTGTTACTTGTTAGACAACTTGAATAAATCCAAATTGATCTAAGTGAGAAACTCTAACAAATTGTTTATTGCTAATGCGGAATCTTAACAATAACAATGAAGAACACAAGATAACTAACTTTGTATTCTATTAACTTTAAATCACAATGTCGTACTAATACATGTACTAACTTTTAAGCCGTAGGGTTCCTTTTATACACCAAGGAAACCCTAGATACAAAACGTGTAGAAGGATATACGTATCTTCTATAAAGATAACTACGTATCCTTTCCTAACTTATAGCTAACAAACTTCCTATAATTCATAAACAGACTTAACTAAACACGGCCAAACAGACTTAACCATGTAAACTGTCTACCAGACTTAACAATGAACTGGCAGACTTAACTATGACATAAATAGCCTAACAGACTTAACTACATAACCCAGCAGACTTAATTCTATTCTTCATATTAAGTCTTCTCTTGTGATAATTCCCAACAAATGCTTTCAACCATTTTGAAGGGATTAAGTGTGTAACAGACACTTAATCAAGATTTCAGTTTGAAGTAACCTCTGGTTATGTGAGAACCAATGTATTCAGTTATAAATAACTGCCTGTGTAAAGATAAACCCATTCAAAGGGATTTCTTGACAGGTTTTCTAGCTCGTGGCAATTGTTGCCTTAAACACAAGTGTTAGATTCACTTTTGCTCGCTGTTCTTTCTATCAGATGTCCTTAGACTTGCTCATTATACTAATTAAAGTATAAAATGATAGAAAGTGAGTTGAGTCAGTTACTATCTGACCAACTGAGCCATCAAGTCAATGTGAAACATCATAATCAGGCTTCAAGAAAGAAGTTTTAAAGAATCAAGTAACTTAGGTGTAAATCTTTGTTAATGAATTCTCAAACTCTGTCTATCATGAACCTATTATGTAAGCAACTTGTATAATCATTCTGCTGCTCCACATTTGCACTTGTAACTTCCTTTATGTTCAAATGTCCATACCTAAAATTGTTAGTCTAAAACCAAGAAAAACAAGGTACAAAGTACATGTCTCATATTAGAGTATTCATATGACTAACAGTATGAATAACACAATCTAAAGTTGTACTAGCAGTTAAACTTTTGTAATAGCAGTATGTAGGGTATTCACAATACAAGAATCACTAGTTTGAGGCTAGTTTGGATCGAATAGAAGAGATGTTAGAGTGAGAAAGTGGGAGCCTTTTAGAGAGAGAAAGTAACTTGTAATCTATTAGCTTGAAAGGTCCAACCCTTCCCAAGTGTGGGAAGGGGTATTTATACTTCTACATATTTGTGCCCCTAGTGGGCTGTGGAGTGAGCTGACAGTGGGGAAAGCCCCGACCCACTCCACGAATATAAATACGACTAATACTATTAATACTAATACTAATAATACTAAGCTAATATAAATAAGCCTACCAGCTATATAAATGCTAATTAGATGCTCGGGGTGACCGAACCTTCATATGAATATTTATATTCCTAACAATCTCCCCCTAAGGGAGGTCACCCCGGAAATAATAACTTGAATTCTAGCATTTTATCTTTTGATCTTGATTTCATAGCTCGTAGTCTTCGATTCTTCAACGTCTTGTATCTTTGTGCCTTTAGCAGTGATCTTGTGATGACTGTTCTTCTATCTTGGATGATCTTTGAGAATTCTTCGAATTTATCATCCAACTTTTGTCTTCATGTCATCATTCAGAAGTATGTTTCAATGTGATGTATAAATCTTTGAGCCAACATGCTCACACTATTTGGTGTCATGATCTTTAGCATCAGAGTTTGCAGAAGCCGTGTTAAAGGTCTTTTAGGTTGATCACGACTTTGTTGAGTTACAATGATGATGTAGTGTGAACATGTGGTAGAGGATTGGCATCTTTTCTGCAACCAGCTACAACCGCAACCAGCTACAGCATTCCACAGCTACAATCGCCAGAAGTTCCTGCATACGACAGTTAGCAATAAAACGTCCGGTACTTACAGGTTCGGACTTTGAGATTGTTAACAGCATAGTGTGAAAACTCTCTCTAATCCTTACCAAGACCGTTCCTAATCGAAAACCCACAGAGGGCTTTTTAAGATCGAACCGTAGCACATCAACGATTAGGTGAGTCGCTGGAGATCACTCCACGACTGTAGACCGTTTGAAACCGCCGCGACCACTAAGCGTAATCCACGAGGAATTACCGAAGTGACCTGCTTGCAGGGCTGCTTGATGTTGACCCTGGCAGGAATTTCCATTCAATCATTGAGAATTACATTCGTAAATTCTCTCATAAATGTTCTGGCAGATTGCTAAGATCTGCGTAGGACTCTTAAGTTTACAACTGGTGTCCTTAATGTTGAACAACCAGCGTAGAAATAACTAGTGTCCCTATGAGATCTTATTATGCATCTCGTGGCTCTAGACTCTATAGTGCGTTTTGATTTAGTGAGCGGAGGCTGGAAAGAACTGCCACCTATTCAATATCATCTAACTCGGAGTGAGAGAGATGATAGGAATGTATTGAACTCCGTGACAATTGAAACAAGAATCCTTTGAGGGACCTTGAGTGGCTAGGGAGGATTGTGCAGCGTATCACTGGGTCCATGATACTTTGTCTTCAATGCCAGCAATCAACTAAGTGATTCTGACAGCATATGTATTGACCTGGTTTCTGCCTAAGTTGTAAGGAGGGCTATTTCTTTTCACCCTTTATCTTTACAATTCTTTTTCATTCTTCAACCCCTTCAGTGCTTACCGAGACTTCCTTACTAGTACCTTGTTGGGTTTGTTCTAATACTAGCTCCATCTCAGTTGGCACTTTTCCCTTATCCACTTTTCTCCTTTTTAATCATACCTAAGGACTTCTACACTAACTAGTGGATTGTCCCTGGGTAGATCCCTCCGGCTCTGGCGGGATTGTGGGAACTTGAGCCTAACCTAACCATCCTTATAACTCCATACATTAATTAAAATGGTCGGTCTTTGGTATTCTTCCACGATTGCCATAAACCAAATCTTTGAAAAATCTCTCAAAGTGTTCATGATTCTGAAACACATTTTTGCAAACACTTGAGAGTTTTATATTTTTCAAATGCTCCCCCTCAACATGTGCTCGAATAATTGTTTTATAAATTTGCACATGTCAGGTGAAGCTCGCACTTTTTGAATTGATCAACTTTCAGTGAACATGACCGATTCGAGACACGCTTACATCACTGGTTAGACCAGCTTGAAATTATTACCCGTCCTGGTCAAGTCCATAGAAAGTTTCTCGAAACGGTACACTCTACTCAGACACATCCTTTTCGAGACACGCTTACATCACTAGTTAGACTAGCTTGAAATTATTACCCGGCCAGGATATGTCCTTTCGATTCATGACAGTATATGTTTCGTCAATTCTTTTGTGAAGTCTGAGCCGTGCTCACATAAGATGCATGCCAAATCCTTTGCTCCCCCTCAATAAGTGCATTGGTATACAAAAGAGTTTAGCACTTACTGGAGAGCTTACATTCACATCCAAAACATTTTGCTCCCCCTCAATATGTGCATTGATATATAAAATGGTTTAGCACATATGGGAGAGCGTACATTATACTTTCCAAAACATCACATTTTCATCAGGTTTCATATTTAAATCACATTCTCTCCCCCGATCAAAAATTTCAAACCTTTTGAGATTTGTGATCCCAATTGATTTAAATAAGTTAGAAAATGTGGGAGAAAATGTGTCCGATTTAATATATTCTGATGATGAGAACATACTATGCTCCCCCTTAAACTAAGAGGGAGATTCACTGCTTATTTTGCACATTTGATTATTATGACACATCTGATATTGACCTTTTTGTGCAGACGATGTAATTATCCGCTTTTCTGAGTTAGTAGTCAACATCAACTATCCAACCACCAACAAATCTTTCGCAAATGTCGTTGATCCCCACTTAGCGAGACCAAAATAGATGAATGGTGGTGATGGTGGTGAAAGTGTTGTTGTTGTTGTTGTTGCCGACATTGTTGTTGAGGTGAATTCCGAGCCAATCAATAGAGTTTGTACAGCGGAAACCGTAGCAAACCACATCAAGTATTACTGCTCCTATTTAAGAATAATCATCGTGATTCTCTGTTCGGGGATCCTCAAATAGATCAGCAACGAATCATCTCACATATGAATAATTCTTCTCACATTTCTTCCCGTTGAAGATTGAAGAAATGCCTACCAAAAGTATCCAGAGACCACTTCCCCCCAAGTAGTTGAAGAAATTGCAGCCAGTCTCGATATATGAAGCCCAAAAAAAACCCGAAGTACATACTCAATCCCATTAATGAAGTCGACAATGCATCATCAAGATCAATTAAGACCCGAAAATCCCCTTATCTCCTTTCAGGACATTGCAGATGAGAATTGTTACATCAAATTCAGCTAAGTCCTGAGTGTAAGCAATTTATCCCGTATGTAGTCGACATGATAACACCAAGACAGTACCATAATAGCTACTGAGTACCGGATGTACACATTTCCTTCAGTAGGATACCGACTAACCATAGGAACCATCATACAATTGTGTACCTCTTTTATCATCAGAAACTAACATTCTCTTCCCACACTTAGTTGGAATGACACACCAGAAAGCACGAGTTAGAACACTGATTTTCTCTGCGGTTATGACATTTGTCTTCCCGGAATAATCTTCAATTGAGAAGAAGTATAAAGCCCATCATGTGTACTCATTGTGCATTCAGAGTATGTCTCCTTCCCCCTTGCTGGTTTTGATACCTCAGAATCAGCAACACATTATACTAACATATCCTTGAAATCTTATGAGAAGAACAAATTAGGCTCAAGTAGATCAAGTGAGAATTAACCGATGCCGAAACCGTCTCTGACTATCTTTATCAACCCTTAAGTAGGCTATTCGAAGTGATAACTGATGGAGCAATCCCGATATACCAACTTTGAACCTGAAGATAGAATTCCCCATTCTTGTGACTTACGCTTGCACTAATGTTGGAAGAACGGTGTAGAGAATTAGTGCTCCAAGCAAATCTCTAAGTACTCAATACCCAACCAAGATATGAGACATTAACACCTCTTACGATTATCCACAACGTCATCGGCGTGTGACACTGAGTAACTCCTTTAAGTGATAGTTACCCCGACTGCTGGTAACTAGATAACCTAAGTCTTCAACTTAAATCTTAAGCACTAGCAAGTTATCATTGAAGGTCATGCATCTAACCAACCCCGACTTCAAGATAGAGTAAGATCACGCCTTTGAGAAAGTCAACTTCAACCCCAAATATGTAATACCTGTTCAACTCCGTAGTCACCATTTGATGCCCAACAAGTGAGTGAACCAACAACCAAGTGTACATCGAATCACTTGTTCACACTTCTCCCCCTCAAAGATTGCATATGAGGATGCCATCTTTGATTGAACAAGTGCATATGAGGTTGATCCACTGTTCACACTTCTCCCCCTCAAAGATTGCATACGAGGATGCCATTATTGATTGAGTGAATAAACGTCCAATCGGATGGAAGTGGATCCACTTGATATCTGAATGAGCATGGAGCAAGTATGAAGCCTTTTGATGAGAATAGTCAGAAACATGGAGAGTCGTATGACCACTTCTCAAATCTCAATCACTCGTATGACCACTTCTCAAATCTCAATCACCATGTAGATTATTCACCTTTCTCCCCCTCAAAAATTGCATATGACGGTCAACTGCCATTTTGATAGACCGGGTGAATAAGAATACCATCGGCGGTAAGTAGATTCACTTGATGACTGAATGAGCATGAGAAGAACATGAAGCTTGATGATGAGAATGGCCATGAATAAGAAGACTCCTCTTCTTTTGAAGATAAAGTGCACTCAAGCGTACACTTTTCTTTTCTTTGATGAACGGGGCCTGAAGTGATATCTGCAGACGCCATAATGTTGACATTGAGACCCGAGGCTTGAACTGTTGTGTTCAAACGTCATCATGATGAAGAGCGAGGCCTGAACTGACTTGTACAGACGTCATTGTCGTTGATGTTCATCAAGCTTGAATTGTTTGAACCCCTACATCATGAGATATCACTCTTTTCGGCACCCAAACCCTGAGTCTTTCCTTAATAGGAGGGAACGATGTACCTGCACTTAAGTAAAGACTTCCTGCATTGACATTAAGAGTTTGTTTGCATTTATATGGGTTAGTGATATCAGCAGTTGAGCCATTTGGGGTTGCACTGTCAACCTTGGTTTCGCACTTAGTGAACATCTTTCGAATAGGTATCCATCTAAGACCAACAATCTTAAAAGTTCTACCCGTCGGTATCCACCTAAGGCAAGATCTAGGAGTGTGTGGTTTCTCACGTACAGTGGAGGACTTGTTTAGAGAAGACCTTTGACCTACAGTGATCTGCCTACCAGGTTTTTGAGTATGACTCTTTGGTTCTACGGGCTTGTTATTGTTTCTAGTCTTAGAGGATTGAACCTTAGCACGAGCATTCACTTCCTTCAGGAATTTTGTTATACAAACATCATGGGTAGCATTAAAAACACATTTCTGACAATTCGAGCAAACAAAGTGTTTGGAATCAGAAAAAGATCTAGGGTTCTTAGAGTGATCGGCTACGGGAATTGCCTTAATTGGCACGCAACTACTCTTAGAAACAGGCAAATTCCTAGTCTTTTCATGTGTGTTTTTCTTAGCGTCCACTAGGTTTTGATTTTGAACAATGTCTTTATGTCTAACATGTTCCTTTGGTGTCACAAGTGACACACGCGTTGAACTAATCCTAGAAGAACTAGATGCACTCATGTGATGTGGTTTTGCAACAGCATATTCCTTCTCACTAGGTCTAGACTGTGAAGTGACTGGTTTTGACAAAACTTTTTCCGCATCAACTTGGGAGGCAAACCGTGTTTTTGAAACATTTAACCGTTCAGATCTAAACGCTGTCAGTTGTCTAACAACTGATTGGTTCCTAAGTGGTGGTTTCCCCAAGATTGATGGTTTTGCAAACTTAGTGTTCACACCATTTCCATTCAATTTTCTCAATTCGTTTTTCAATGATGCAATCGCAAAACCCTTTTCCTGAAGTTGAGCCTTGAATTCATCATTTTTGGCAATCAAAGAGGTAATTTGCTCTACATTCTTAGTTTTCGATTCTTTGATTGTATCACTCAGTTCTTTGCAATGAATTTTCAAAAACTCATTTTCCTTAAACAATTCAGTCACTTTATGATCTAATTCTGCATTATTAGTTGCAATAACATCATTGTCATGTTTAGTCTTAACTTCATTACATATGTCACGCATCTCAGCCAATCTGTTTTTCAGGTTTTTGATCGTTAAGTTTTTGGCTTCTAGCTGAGCTTTCAAATCATTTATCATAAAAAATTCACGGAATTCAGGAAATTCCGGGTTTCTACATGGTAGTTTATTTTGAAGACTTTCTTTCTTTTGTTGCATTGAGATTTCAAGATCAATACAATGTTTTTCAAGCTGTAAAAATCTTTTTGAAATTTCATTATAAACTTCTTTTTCAACCATATCATTTGATTTGAAAAACTCAGCCGTAGGCAAAGAACTCGACGTATTATCATGTTCATGTTCAGCATCCTGATCAATTTCTCCCCCTTTATGACTCATATTTGTTGAATCAGAGGTAATATTGCTATCAGTCTTATCCAACAGATATGTGTCATAAGTAAGTTTAAGATGATCAGTATGTTGTTGTTCATTAGAAAGAGCATTATCTAGATAAGACAGATGTACCACAACAGATTGTGCTTGGTGATTTTCAGGTATGTAGGCTGCATTCTCACATATTGTGAAATCACCTCCTGTGCTGTCACCATCATCAAATTTGTTTGATCTTGTTCCATTCCCCATTTGTTTAGCCCTTTCATCAATAAACCCATTAACATTACTCATCAATTGTAGTAATGTAACTCTGAACACGTCAACCTCGAATCCAGTGTAATTAGCAAAACACCCTTTTGTCATCTGACTGTCATAGTCATAGTCCTCAGTGTATTGCAAGTCAATGAACACCTGGAGTTGGTTATTGATCACACTGAAAGCTGCTCCGGATCTTGCTTCAGAGAATTCTTCTTTGTCAAGTTGTTGTTCAAGTTGATCTAAATATAGAGTCATTTCGACTGTGAAATCATGAACATCTTGACCAAAGAGTGCTGTGAAAGCCCGTGTGTAACCCATCACGTATTCAGATTTATCAAACAGAACCTTGAGATGTGAATGAAGTAGACGAAAACATTCGATGCGACTTTCCTTTGCATTAAACAGCATAAGTGACTGATGAAGCTCTTTCTCTTGTGATTTCGGGCACGAAGATTCCACATTAGTATTATTAGAATCACACACGTACATTTGTTGTCCAGAATTGGAAATCATTTGGTTATCATATGTGTCGTACAACTTGAGTACCTCAGATATTAAGGAATCTGAAGTAGTAGACATGATGTAACCGTGCACGGGATTTTACAATTCTATGATTTAAACCGAGAAATAGATTCTTTCGCGGGATTTTACAAAAATCAAGAATGAACCGTGGAATGATGCTTGATATGTGTTATGATGAAGGTCTGGTAGACTTGTTGATCTGATTGGTATGGTTGATGCAAGTTGTTACAGCGAAATTTTGGTCTGAAAACTTAAAAACTCAATAACTTCATTCTGGAGCGTTTTCAGGCCTCGAAAGTTGGGTTGAATGAATAAATTTATTCAACGTGTCCTTCTCCTCGGTCTCACGGTCGTTTTGACAGGTGTTTCGCTGAAAACGGAGTTACGGTTCAAAAGTTATGGCCGTTTGAAGTTTTGACGTAAAAAGTCAACTTTGGATACAAACCGCCTAGACAAACCGAGTTCACGCTGGAGACACAAACCGAGTTCACGCTGGAGAGACAAATCGAGTAGACACAAACCGAGTAGATTCCTCAGAGACAAACCGAGTCTACACAAACCGAGTACACGCTGGAGGGACAAACCGAGTAGGCACAAACCGAGTAAATTCCTCAGAGACAAACCGAGTCTACACAAACCGAGTAGACTTTTCAGAGACAAACCGAGTACGCGCAGCAGGGACAAACCGAGTAGACACAAACTCCCAAGCACGTCGCTTTCACTGCCTTTTGTCTTTTTGCCTAAACAAGTAATAAGACAAACCGAATCAGTGAATTGACACAAACCGAGTCCACGAATACGTCCCAATGACACAAACCGCTGCCAAGAACACTACCACAAAAACCCACGAATTGCTCCAAAATCACCACACCGTTCTTAGATCTGTGAATCCAAACACCAAATACCACTCTAATACTATTCTTAAGCTAGAAAGTACAAAGTAAAACAACTTCTAATCACTAAACAAAGTACAAAATGAAATTTATGCTACTAATCAAACCTAACCAAAAAAAACTTAAAACTACAAATCGAACCAAGAAGAAAAACCTCAAAAACTACACAAATCCGTGAATACCAACTCTCATGGACCTAACCATGGCTCTTGATACCAATTGTAGGGTATTCACAATACAAGAATCACTAGTTTGAGGCTAGTTTGGATCGAATAGAAGAGATGTTAGAGTGAGAAAGTGGGAGCCTTTTAGAGAGAGAAAGTAACTTGTAATCTATTAGCTTGAAAGGTCCAACCCTTCCCAAGTGTGGGAAGGGGTATTTATACTTCTACATATTTGTGCCCCTAGTGGGCTGTGGAGTAAGCTGACAGTGGGGAAAGCCCCGACCCACTCCACGAATATAAATACGACTAATACTATTAATACTAATACTAATAATACTAAGCTAATATAAATAAGCCTACGAGCTATATAAATGCTAATTAGATGCTCGGGGTGACCGAACCTTCATATGAATATTTATATTCCTAACACAGTACCAATTCACTATGTTAGCAGTACAAACAAAATTTTATATACAAAAACACACAGATTGAAAATTTTAAGGATTAAGCATCCCAATACTTGCTACCATGTATTGAAACCTCCCTACATCAAAAGCTTTTGTGAGAAGATCTGCAAAGTTGTGATCAGAATCAATTTTAAGAACTTGAATCAACTTTTTCTCATTACAGTCTCTAATAAAATGATGTCTAATTTCAATTTGTTTTGTTTTAGTGTGTTGCACTGGATTTTTAATTATGCAAATTGTACTACTATTAGCAATATAACTTACAGTGTTCACGAAATTGTACCCATAATCAAGTAGTTGATTTTGAAGCCAAAGTACTTGACCACAGCAACTTGCAGCAACTACATATTCAGCTTCAGTTGTTGAAGTAGCCATAATTGTTTGCTTCTTACACTGCCATGAAATAAGTCTACAGCCAAGGAATTGACATCCTCCAGCTGTTGACTTTCTGTCCAAGCTTGCACCAGCATAATCACTATCTGAGTATGCTACCAAGTCAAAGGGTGATTCCCTAGAATACCATAGACCCAACCTAGGTTGACCCTTGAGATATTTGAAGATCCTTTTGATAGTTGTTAAGTGAGAAACCTTATGAGTTACTTGAAATCTTGCACAAGCACAAACAGAGAACATGATATCAGGTCTTGATGATGTAAGACACATCAAAGAGCCTATCATAGATCTGTATGTGTGTGCATCCAAATTGTCTCCATCTACATCTTTAAGAAGTGGCTTCTCAGAGTCCATTGGCGTGCTTGCTACCTTTGAATCAGCAAATTAAAATTTTCTTAGAATCTCTGCAACATATTTATCTTGGCTGATAAATATGCCTTCATTTGATTGCTTCACTTGCAGACCCAAAAAGAAAGTAAGTTCCCCCATGGAACTCATCTAAAACTTATCATGCATAAACTTCTTAAACTCTAAACACACCTCCTTCCTAGTAGATCCAAATATGATATCATCCACATACACCTGAACTAGCAAAAGATCCTTCTTGTGCTTCTTGATGAATAATGTTTGATCAATCTTCCCTCTTTGAACCATTGGCAATTAAATAGGAAGCCAGTGTTTCATACCATGCCCTTGGTGCCTGATGAAGGCCATAAAGAGCCTTAACTACCTTGTACACTTTGTCTGGATGGTCAGGATCAATGAAACCTGGAGGTTGTGAGACATACACCTCCTCTTCAATAGTACCATATAAAAATGCACTGTGGAAAACTAGAAGGGGGGTTGAATAGTTCTATGTCCTTTTAAATTTTATTGTGAAAACTTTGTTTACTTTTTAAAACTTAGATTCGAATTTATGTGATCTCAACTTCTTGAACAATATGAACAATATGTATATAAGTAAATATAAATAAGTAATGCAAGTAAGGTAATAAAATGAAATGAAAGCTAGAGATGGAAAGATCTAACCGAGAGACAAGAGATTTATAGTGGTTCGGCTACAAGGACACCTTCCTTGCCCTACTCCACTCCCCGAGCACCTAACTCGAGAGTTTTCTTCACTATGTCAACAAGCTCCCTTATGGCGGAGAAAACCTTACACAACTTTAGCTTACACCGGCTTAACGACACAAAGCTAGATGTCGAGTTCTAATCGTAGCTAGAACCAATCTCACAACTTAAACACGACTTAATCACACCTTCTTCTTCACGACTACTTCACGACTTCTTCACTACTTCTTCACGACACTTCACGACTAAGCACAACCTATGTACACTTCTACTTCTTCACACCTTCACTACTTACACACCTTAACAACACAACTTCTCTACTTACACACTAACCTATCCCAAATAATTATACACACAACTATCTAATAACAATACACAACTTATATACAAATATATGTGATGACACAAACAACTTAGGTATCTAAGTTGCAATACTTCTTCTAGTTGTTGAAGGAGTATTCTTCTCTTGCACTTGAATGGAGGAAGCTTGGATCACTTAGAAACCAAAGCTTAGGGTTATATGATCAAAGGGTTTTTGAAGATATGAAATGTGATTTAAAACAGAAAGTTTCATTGTGCAAAAGGTGAGTAAAAGTCTAGGAGAAGGCTGGTATTTATAGGAGAAAAACTGGACAGCTGGAGGTCTACTGGAGCGGGGGTGATGCGTGGTTTTGCAACCTTACAACAGGTTTTACCTCTCGAGGGATCTCAAGAGGCTTACAACCCCACCAGGCAGTGTACCTGACCGATGTAGTATAGTGTAGTGGTAAGTACGGGGGATTGATCGTTCTCCACAGGGAATAGTGTTCGTTAGGTATGAAAAACTACTCTAATAGGTCTAAGGGTGAGGGAAGATTCTTTTTGTATTTTTTATATTTTTTATGAAAGCAAGTAAAATCTCGGGTTTTAAGGAGTGGGCGGAATTAGTTGCTAGTCAACTAACCCAAATAACTACGAATGCAAATAAAATAAAAATAACAGAAAATGAAAAGGTTGGTAGAACTTATATGGAGAGAAATGTGTTTACTTAGATTTCCTTACTCCCTAACTATCTTTTACCGGTTGATTAGTGTGTATTAATTGCGTGGATGACGGGTGTATTCCTTAATAACAATCGTGGGGTGGCGTACGTACTTCCCCAACTCTATGAACTCCTACTTCACTCCTATGTCGAGCCGGCTAGGAAGCTCCTAACATGGGATCACTAGAATTCGCTCATGCATTAAATACAACCATAAAAACCTTAGTACGCATTGGTTCATGTTTCTTAAGACGTTCAAGCAAGTTACCGAATTGGAAGTTAGCCAGTTTTCTTAAGCCTAACATCGATGACAATCATCCAATACAATTAATAACACACTAATAACCAATAATCAATAGCTAGGTTTCATTAGATCTAAGCAAACACAAGATAAATCTAGCCTAACATGTTAATCAAAAGACAAGAACAAGATGTAATCAAACAACACATAGACATATTGAATGATTAAATAATAACTTATCTTCAATTAAACATGGGAGATCCAAGGGTATGAAAACCCTTAAAAATGGCAGAAATTCGTCTAGGGTTTCTCCTCCAAAGTTACACACAATAAGTTCCACACCAATGACAAAAAATTGCAAAACTATATATAGAGTTTAAGGGCTGACGGCGTCACGTTGTAGATTTTGACGCCGTCACCTCGCCGCTTTTAGGGTTCCCGGATGGCCTTCCTGACGCCGTCCCTCTTTAGACCTCCAAAATCAGTTCTGGCTTATCAAAGCTTGACGCCGTCAGATTATGGCTTGACGCCGTCCCTCTTTAATTTAAGCCGTGATGACCTTGATCACATTAAAGGGTGACGCCGTCAGATTTTTCATGCAAAATTCTCTGGCTTATCATGAGTAATTTTCATATCCATCTTTTTTTTTGCCAAGCCGTGACGCCGTCTGGGGAAATTCCTGACGCCGTCAAAGGTACTTTTCAGCCGATTTTGAGACTTTGTCGTTTTCTTCACTTTTATGCTCCAAAAACGTCCAAAATGCTTCCTTTTCCAGATTTCTTCTCCAAAGTACCTAAAATGACAAAAGGAACGATTTAGGGCAATATTTGATCAAATAAATACGATTTAGGGCTTAAATGACCCCCTAAAAGCGGTACACTTTTCGCTTCATCAAATACCCTTACACTTGAGATTTGCTTGTCCTCAAGCAAATGCGCTTTTATTCTAATCAAAATACAAGTTAGGGGTCATTTAACACTAATATAAAAGTAATTACAATAAATAGTCGTTCCACTTTAATCATAATAAGCACGGAGATTATAGACTAGCACCTCACAAGTAGTGTTTAGATACTCACATCTCTCAAGTGTCATCAAAATAAATCTCATAAATGAAAACGGATAATATCTCTCACTACCTGTCATAGCAAATAGATTACCATAGGCTTGGGAAAGGATCGAAAACCTCCTCCACTAGGCGTAAGCACCTAAGATAAACTATCAAAGAGGGCTTTTACATGGGTTATAACGTTAGGTGTAGGGAAAAGGAAAACACGGTTTTGTTGGATAAAAGATATTTTACTGGTGGCGAGTTAAAGATCTTGATCAATTACATGTACTATACAATGTTGCTAAGCCAAGACTCGACTCAATCTTAAGCTAAAAACAAAATAACAAAAACATAAAACAAACATAAAATGAAACGGGATGGTAGTCCGTATGTTTTTTCTATTTTTCTTTTTCTCATTTTTTTTTTTTTTTGTATTTTTCTTGATTTTTTTTTTTTTTTTTTTTTTTCATACACTCTTGCCCTACCATCCAAAATAATACATCATAGGGCGGTTGCATTCCCCTTACACTTGAACTTTTACATAACTTTACAAATAACTATTCTAATGACTCGAATTAAGATAATCGAAACACTTGGAGTACTTTTAAAATATTTTGCACATATGGGGGTAATAAATGATGTTCTTCCCCATTACTCCATTACACTAGTACTTTACCCATGAGTCCCAATCGTCCCAAAACAATATGTACAAGGATATGACTCGACTTAGCAACCATGTAATCAATTAGATAATTAACTTGGGTTTAAACAAATGTTGTCACAATAATGCACTAAAAACGAGTGCATACAAGGTAGGCTAAGGCGATTTGGGTGTACATTTTAGTGGGGTGTAACAAATTCTTCCTTTAAGTAAAATGCTTAAAGGTCGAAACGAAAAGATAGGCTCTGAGGGGTGTACTAGGGGTATCGTGTACCAAAAATGGGTACAACGCAAGGTGTATTAACTTCGTCTAATGTGTACAACGCAAAAACTTGATGCGTGGTTTTGCAAAAAATGGGTACAACGCAAGGTGTATTAACTTCTTCAACATTTAATCCCCTATGTCATAAGCCTTGCGTTGTACCCATTTTTGGCAACCTTACACGATACCCCTAGTACACCCATTAGCCGATCTTCAACATTTAATCCCCGGCAACGGCGCCAAAAACTTGATGCGTGGTTTTGCAACCTTACAACAGGTTTTACCTCTCGAGGGATCTCAAGAGGCTTACAACCCCACCAGGCAGTGTACCTGACCGATGTAGTATAGTGTAGTGGTAAGTACGGGGGATTGATCGTTCTCCACAGGGAATAGTGTTCGTTAGGTATGAAAAACTACTCTAATAGGTCTAAGGGTGAGGGAAGATTCTTTTTGTATTTTTTATATTTTTTATGAAAGCAAGTAAAATCTCGGGTTTTAAGGAGTGGGCGGAATTAGTTGCTAGTCAACTAACCCAAATAACTACGAATGCAAATAAAATAAAATAACAGAAAATGAAAAGGTTGGTAGAACTTATATGGAGAGAAATGTGTTTACTTAGATTTCCTTACTCCCTAACTATCTTTTACCGGTTGATTAGTGTGTATTAATTGCGTGGATGACGGGTGTATTCCTTAATACCAATCGTGGGGTGGCGTACGTACTTCCCCAACTCTATAAGCTCCTACTTCACTCCTATGTCGAGCCGGCTAAGAAGCTCCTAACATGGGATCACTAGAATTCGCTCATGCATTAAATACAACCATAAAAACCTTAGTACGCATTGGTTCATGTTTCTTAAGACGTTCAAGCAAGTTACCGAATAGGAAGTTAGCCAGTTTTCTTAAGCCTAACATCGATGACAATCATCCAATACAATTAATAACACACTAATAACCAATAATCAATAGCTAGGTTTCATTAGATCTAAGCAAACACAAGATAAATCTAGCCTAACATGTTAATCAAAAGACAAGAACAAGATGTAATCAAACAACACATAGACATATTGAATGATTAAATAATAACTTATCTTCAATTAAACATGGGAGATCCAAGGGTATGAAAACCCTTAAAAATGGCAGAAATTCGTCTAGGGTTTCTCCTCCAAAGTTACACACAATAAGTTCCACACCAAGGACAAAAAATTGCAAAACTATATATAGAGTTTAAGGGCTGACGGCGTCACGTTGTAGATTCTGACGCCATCACCTCGCCGCTTTTAGGGTTCCCGGATGGCCTTCCTGACGCCGTCCCTCTTTAGACCTCCAAAATCCGTTCTGGCTTATCAAAGCTTGACGCCGTCAGATTATGGCTTGACGCCGTCCCTCTTTAATTTAAGCCGTGACGACCTTGATCACATTAAAGGGTGACGCCGTCAGATTTTTCATGCAAAATTCTCTGGCTTATCATGAGTAATTTTCATATCCATCTTTTTTGCCAAGCCGTGACACCGTCTGGGGAAATTCCTGACGCCGTCAAAGGTACTTTTCAGCCAATTTTGAGACTTTGTCATTTTCTTCACTTTTATGCTCCAAAAACGTCCAAAATGCTTCCTTTTCCAGATTTCTTCTCCAAAGTACCTAAAATGACAAAAGGAACGATTTAGGGCAATATTTGATCAAATAAATACGATTTAGGGCTTAAATGACCCCCTAAAAGCGGTACACTTTTCGCTTCATCAAATACCCTTACACTTGAGATTTGCTTGTCCTCAAGCAAATGCGCTTTTATTCTAATCAAAATACAAGTTAGGGGTCATTTAACACTAATATAAAAGTAATTACAACAAATAGTCGTTCCACTTTAATCATAATAAGCACGGAGATTATAGACTAGCACCTCACAAGTAGTGTTTAGATACTCACATCTCTCAAGTGTCATCAAAATAAATCTCATAAATGAAAACGGATAATATCTCTCACTACCTGTCATAGCAAATAGATTACCATAAGCTTGGGAAAGGATCGAAAACCTCCTCCACTAGGCGTAAGCACCTAAGATAAACTATCAAAGAGGGCTTTTACATGGGTTATAACGTTAGGTGTAGGGAAAAGGAAAACACGGTTTTGTTGGATAAAGGATATTTTACTGGTGGCGAGTTAAAGATCTTGATCAATTACATGTACTATACAATGTTGCTAAGCCAAGACTCGACTCAACTTAAACTAATCACGAACTAATAAACATAGAACAAAACAAAACATAAATAAAAGATAGAGGCGGATGGTAGTCCGTATGCTTTTTCTTCAATTTTTTTTTTTTTTTTTTTTTTTGCATACACTCTTGCCCTACCATCCAAAACAATACATCACTAGGGATTCTTTGTACCATCCCTACACTTGAACTTTTACATACTTTACATAAAATTATTCTAATGACTCGAATCAAGATAATCGAAACATTTGGAGTACTTTAAAATATTAACGTACATATGGGGGTAATAAATGATGTTCTTCCCCATTACTCCATTACACTAGTACTTTACCCATAAGTCCCAATCGTCCCAAAACAATATGTACAAGGATATGACTTGACTTAGCAACCATGTAATCAATTAGATAATTAACTTGGGTTTAAACAAATGTTGTCACAATAATGCACTAAAATGAGTGCATACAAGGTAGGCTAAGGCGATTTGGGTGTACATTTTAGTGGGGTGTAACAAATTCTTCCTTTAAGTAAAATGCTTAAAGGTCGAAATGAAAAGATAGGCTCTGAGGGGTGTACTAGGGGTATCGTGTACCAAAAATGGGTACAACGCAAAGGGTGTGGGAGAATTACTTGACCAATGTAGCCAAAGTAATTATAACAAAAACACAGGTGTAAAACAATGGGTTAATCCTAATGCCTCTTATCATGTAGTAAATCTAACTACACGAATGTAGTCTCACTTGTGGCCTCGGAATGGTCCTAACGCAAGTTCTAGAATCTAAGTGCTACCGGTACACACATCATAGCATAAATGCTTTTCCTACCAATTCTAGGGGCGAACCTCACATATTTGGGGGTGGAAAATTTTTTAGTGGTACGGTTTTTGTGCTAGTCATATAACTCCTATCCATGAGACGCTCATTAAGATCAAAGTTTCACTCCTAAATGTTGTAAAAAATTTTAAATTTGGCACTAAAATTACCCTAACAGGTGTTTCTCTTAGTTTTATTACACATCTACTATTAAATAAACAAAAATCAAGTGCAATTGTATTCTCTAAAGTATCGTACTTTTACCCCCCCCCCCCCCCTTACACTTAAGATGAACATTGTCCCTAATGTTCAAATAACAAGATGTAAAAGTAATAAGGTAAAAGAATGAAATCAAATACTCCCCTGATTCGCTCGGTGGATAATGTGGTAACACGGTTAGATCTTCTTCCAAAGTAATGTTGAAGCTCCATGACTAATGCATCGCCAAAAGCTTGATCCAACAAACATTTCCTTGTCCAAAATAACCTGTTAAACCTGAGAAAACAAACACGAAAACCTGCATAACATCGGCGGGATAAACTCTATATATAAGGATATAATGCTTGTGGAATGATAGTTTTGCAGATTCCTGGAGATTATAAGTTAGACATTTAATAAAGACTTTTTATGAAAACAAAACTTTCAAAAATTTTCAGAAAATTAAACCTGACGCCGTCAGGTTGTAAAGCCTGATGCCGTCAGAAATAACGGAAGTGGGTTAAGGCTTGATCCAAGATCGGCTAATGTGTCATAAGCCTCCGAATTACCGATCTTGCAAGGTAGAACAAATAAGCCCGGATCATCTAACTTCTTAGGTAGCTTGTTTTGAACAAAGGCGGTCCCTTTTTCGCCTAACTTGAGCTTCTTCTCATCCAACACATCAACAACCGGACTTTCAAGGTGGAGCTCCTTGAATTCTTCGTCAAGGTTTTGAGTGGGAGGTGTTTCAACTATGACTTGGGTTTGTTTGAAACACGTGCTCATGGAATTGACCGAATAATATTGTGGACAAGAACTAGGAGACGAAACCGACGAAATGGCGTTGATGTTTAGTTTCGGGTTCTTGACTGTGTTGCTAGGGAGTGCTCCCATTTCTCGGTCATTGAGGGCTTTCAACAAAGTGTCAATCTTATTGGTCATCTCGCTTTGTTTTTGTTTGAAATCGGCTTCAAACTTGGCTAAACGAGCTTCTTGAGATGCCATAAATTGAGACATCAATCCTTCAAAGTTATTGGTACTACCATTGCTGGAAGGATTGTTGTTGAAAGTACGGTTCGAGTTGGAACCGCTTGATTGGAAACGATTAGGTGGGTTGGAAGAATTGGTTTGTTGTGCGTTTTGGTTTTGTTTCCACCTAAGGTTTGGGTGATTTTTCCATGAGGGGTTGTATGAATCACCGTAGGGGTTTGGCTCGGGTTTGAAAGTGTACCACTTGTCTCCCGCTCCGTCGGTACGCGAGGATGCGTAGTCCGTAAAAGCTTGTTCGGGGAGTTCCATGCAATCACGAGTGTCGTGGGGACCACTACATAATTCACATGAAGAAGTGATTTTGTTCACTTGGCCTGAAGGTTTAGGAGCCTCGTAGGATTTCATAAGAAACTTGACTTGGTCTTCAAGTTCTATGATCCTACGGTCGGAAGTGCTTGAATTTTTCGAAGGCAAAGATATTGCCTTGACCGTTTTATTCAAATCACGGGGATCACTCCAACTTTCGTTGTCATAAAGAGCAAGATCTTCTAGGAGAGCCCATGATTGTTCCGCACTTAGATCACGTAGCTTACCACCAGCCGATTGGTCAATGGTTTGCCTCGTGGAGAGATTGATATGGTCATAGAAGATTTGGACTTGGAGCCAAAGTTCTATGCCATGGTGAGGGACTTTTTGGAGTAAGTCCTTGAATCGAGTCCATGCCTCGTAGAGGGTTTCGCCTTGACGTTGTTGGAACATCAAGATATCATTCCTTAGCTTGGTAGTTCTTCCCGGTGGGAAAAACTGAGCAAGGAAACGAGTGGTGAGATCATCCCAAGAGGTGATGGATCCTGCGGGTTGACGCTCTAGCCATTGACTAGCTTGGTCCCGCAGAGAGAATTGAAAGAGACGCAGTCGGGTCGTCTCTCGAGTGGCAACATCAAGGTCTATGGAATCAACGATTTTGAGAAAGTCCTTGAGATGTCGGATGGTAATGGTTACGAACAAAGAAACGAAGAAAAAAGATAGACTAAAGAAAACCTAGAAAAATAAAATAAAAATCTCACTAGAAAGGAATCTAGTGAGTAGACCTATAAAATAAAAATTCAACCTAAACAATAACTATTCCCCGGCAGCGGCGCCAAAAACTTGATGCGTGATCTTCATTAGGATATGACTCGACTTAGCAACCATGTAATCAATTAGATAATTAACTTGGGTTTAAACAAATGTTGTCACAATAATGCACTAAAAACGAGTGCATACAAGGTAGGCTAAGGCGATTTGGGTGTACATTTTAGTGGGGTGTAACAAATTCTTCCTTTAAGTAAAATGCTTAAAGGTCGAAATGAAAAGATAGGCTCTGAGGGGTGTACTAGGGGTATCGTGTACCAAAAATGGGTACAACGCAAAGGGTGTGGGAGAATTACTTGACCAATGTAGCCAAAGTAATTATAACAAAAACACAGGTGTAAAACAATGGGTTAATCCTAATGCCTCTTATCATGTAGTAAATCTAACTACACGAATGTAGTCTCACTTGTGGCCTCGGAATGGTCCTAACGCAAGTTCTAGAATCTAAGTGCTACCGGTACACACATCATAGCATAAATGCTTCTCCTACCAATTCTAGGGGCGAACCTCACATATTTGGGGGTGGAAAATTTTTTAGTGGTACGGTTTTTGTGCTAGTCATATAACTCCTATCCATGAGACGCTCATTAAGATCAAAGTTTCACTCCTAAATGTTGTAAAAAATTTTAAATTTGGCACTAAAATTACCCTAACAGGTGTTTCTCTTAGTTTTATTACACATCTACTATTAAATAAACAAAAATCAAGTGCAATTGTATTCTCTAAAGTATCGTACTTTTACCCCCCCCCCCCCTTACACTTAAGATGAACATTGTCCCCAATGTTCAAATAACAAGATGTAAAAGTAATAAGGTAAAAGAATGAAATCAAATACTCCCCTGATTCGCTCGGTGGATAATGTGGTAACACGGTTAGATCTTCTTCCAAAGTAATGTTGAAGCTCCATGACTACTCTCAAAGTAATGTGGATAATGTGGTAACACGGTTAGATCTTACTTCCTGGAAATCCTGCAAAACATCATTATGACTCGATACAAGCATTTGACTCAAACAAATACTAATATGTATGTTAATTTATTATTATTATGATTCATGTTCATTTGTTCTAATAAACCGGTTTGGATTTCCCTTACACTTAACTTTTGCAAAATACCTTTATATGTAGTTAAGACGAAGTTAAAAACAAGATAAAGCATTTTCACAATTTAGTTTTTGAACATGAATCAATAATAATAAAAATTAAACATACATACGGAAACAAATAAAATCAAACAAACAAAGAAATAAACACACAAAGCAAATAAAGCTTGGGTTGCCTCCCAAGAAGCGCTTTTCTTTATTAACGAGTCTTGTAGCTAGACTCAAAGTCCTTCTACCTAGTGTCGCTTATGCTCACGTATCCGAGTGTGAGCCATCTAATTGTTGCCTCATCTTTCTTGTATTCGTCATTTAGCTCCAAACATCCATGATAGTATCTCTTATTTTTCTCATGTGGATATTTGAGCCCCTTTCTCTTATCATTCTCACTTAACAAATCAAGAGGCACAAGTCTATTGCAAGATTCAATGGAGAAGTTTTTAAACCTAGGATGTGCTCGGGGCATTTGGTAAACAAAATCTTCATCCCCATCCGAGAATGTAATTAACCCGTCCACAAGTTTCTCGTCAAGGTTGGTCAACCTTTTGAAGGGTTCTCCAAAAATGACTTGAGTTAATTTGTCATCAATAAATTCTCCTAAGTTTTCCATAACCATAAAATCTACCAAATACACAAAACTTCCAACGAATACGTGCAGTGGCTCAATCCTAGCAACAATGTTATCCCCTTGATATTCTAGCTCATCTACAATGATTTTATTATAATTAGCGCGAGAGATAATGTTCATAGGCAAAGATGAGTTAAGATAGGCATGAAAACTATGATAACCAATCTTACATGTAAATTGCATGTTAAAGAGGCTATCCTTTCCGATCTTAGTCCTAGGGTCAACATACTTAAAGGGATCAATTTCCTCTTTTCCCCGTTCCTCGTTAACAACTTCTCCATTACCGGCATCCTCATCGGAGTCTGAGTAGTAAAACGGACTAATATAGTCATTCTCATGGTCAGACTCCTCCATCTCAGAATTGTTACCAAAGTGGTGGTCGGGTGAAAGGTTGTTGTTTTCTACGATGGGGGTGGGAACGGGTAGTTGAAAGTTTGCACGGCGGAAAATACGAATAACAGGGATCAAGCGATCACTATTACTCATGAGGTAAGTGGAAGGTATCACAAACAAAAGTACAAAGAAATAAGATAGACTAAAGAAAACCTAGAAAAATAAAATAAAAATCTCACTAGAAAGGAATCTAGTGAGTAGACCTATAAAATAAAAATTCAACCTAAACAATAACTATTCCCCGGCAGCGGCGCCAAAAACTTGATGCGTGGTTTTGCAACCTTACAACAGGTTTTACCTCTCGAGGGATCTCAAGAGGCTTACAACCCCACCAGGCAGTGTACCTGACTGATGTAGTATAGTGTAGTGGTAAGTACGGGGGATTGATCGTTCTCCACAGGGAATAGTGTTCGTTAGGTATGAAAAACTACTCTAATAGGTCTAAGGGTGAGGGAAGATTCTTTTTGTATTTTTATATTTTTTATGATAGCAAGTAAAATCTCGGGTTTGAAAGAGTGGGCGGAATTAGTTGCTAGTCAACTAACCCAAATAACTACGAATGCAAATAAAATAAAATAACAGAAAATGAAAAGGTTGGTAGAACTTATATGGAGAGAAATGTGTTTACTTAGATTTCCTTACTCCCTAACTATCTTTTACCGGTTGATTAGTGTGTATTAATTGCGTGGATGATGGGTATATTCCTTAATACCAATCGTGGGGTGGCGTACGTACTTCCCCAACTCTATAAGCTCCTACTTCACTCTTATGTCGAGCCGGCTAAGAAGCTCCTAACATGGGATCACTAGAATTCGCTCATGCATTAAATACAACCATAAAAACCTTAGTACGCATTGGTTCATGTTTCTTAAGACGTTCAAGCAAGTTACCGAATAGGAAGTTAGCCAGTTTTCTTAAGCCTAACATCGATGACAATCATCCAATACAATTAATAACACACTAATAACCAATAATCAATAGCTAGGTTTTATTAGATCTAAGCAAACACAAGATAAATCTAGCCTAACATGTTAATCAAAAGACAAGAACAAGATGTAATCAAACAACACATAGACATATTGAATGATTAAATAATAACTTATCTTCAACTAAACATGGGAGATCCAAGGGTATGAAAACCCTTAAAAATGGCAGAAATTCGTCTAGGGTTTCTCCTCCGAAGTTACACACAATAAGTTCCACACCAATGACAAAAAATTGAAAAACTATATATAGAGTTTAAGGGCTGACGGCGTCACGTTGTAGATTCTGACGCCGTCACCTCGCCGCTTTTAGGGTTCCCGGATGGCCTTCCTGACGCCGTCTGGTATGTGCTTAAACACATACCTTTATTTGACCAAAACCGGACCCAAATAGACCAAAAACTAACCATAAATGCCAAAGATATTTGTGTTTTTGTGTTTGTTTCTATGCAGGTACGGATATCATGAAAAAGGGACAAAATCAAGCAAAATCCGAGAAAATGAGCACGAGACGTGGAAAAGAGATTTATAGAGCCGAAGCCGGGGAAAAATTCGTCAAAGATAATATTTTTGAAGAATGGCCCTTGGATTATTCTTACTTGGCATAATTGGCCCCTAGAAGAACTTTGCTACGTGCAGATTTGGTCCTTGAAGATTGCATGATTACACTTGTAGTCCTTTTACTAAAATCCCTTTAGCCAAAACAAAACACAACCGATCTAAAATAACCACAATCCACAAAATAGCTCGACCCAATATTCCCTTAAAACCCATAAGCCCACTACCTAAAAACTATACCGATCAAGTCCACAAAATCCACCCAAGCCCATCAAACCAAAACCGACCCACCCTCCTAAAGTTAATATAACACCGGGATCTAAACATTTGGTCAAATCCCCAAATCAATGGGTCAAAATCCCTAAAGCATAACACTCTTCTTCTTCTTCACCTAAATTACCGTCCATAACCTCCCTAATCCGCCCGCTAATCTCCCCTCTCCACCTCACCACAACCAGACAAACATTCACATGGGTATTGTCTTTGGTCCCCTCCCCTCCACCTCATCAATCCGAGGCACCAAAAGGAAATTAACGATCAAGATTCGAAGTTGTGAGGAGCACGTTTGATCCAAGGGTCCAAGAAGAAGCAAAGAAGCACAAGAGAGAAACACTCTCACACAACAAGCACACTCGATTCTAGGGTTTTTCTATTTTTTTAGTATAAATAGTTAAGAGCAGCCGAGCACCTTTCTTCTTTTTTCTAGGTTTAATTTAGCTAAGTAATTTAAGGTAATTTGTATTTCTTTATTTCGGTTGTAACTTTTAATTTTTATTTTTAATATAAGTCAAGTTTATTGTTTAGCTTATTTACTGCTTTATTTCTGCTTAATCAATTCGTGTGTTGCTTATTTTGATAAGTTAAGTTGTTAGTAGTTTAAGCTTGAAAAAAAAAAAAAAAAAAGAAAAAAAGAAAAAAAATTATTTATTTTTTTAGCTTATCTTGTTTTTCTGCTTGTTTGACTACTGATATGGATAGTTTTTGCTTGTTACTAATATGGTTAGTGTTTGCTTGTTACTGAATATAGTTAGTTTTTGCTGGTTACGGAATGTAGTGGTATCTGAATATAGTAGTTATTAAGTAGAAGTAATATAGTGCTTACTAAATGTTTTAGTTTGAGTTGGATTTAGATTTGTTAGTGTTTATTGTTTTGAGTTTGTGTTTAATGTTTGTGTTTGTGTTTGTTTGGGTTAAATCTTGTTCTCTTGGATTTGTTGTTAAGTTTCTAAGGTTCTAATGTTTATCTTTTGTGAATGCCTTTTGTGAATTCATTCTGAATGAGAAAAAAGGGGTCATCAGAAGTTGATAATTGGATTTCAAGAAGAAAAGAAAATATATATATATATATATATATATATATATATATAGATTGTAGAAATTTTGTTGTGTTTATCGTAGTTAAGTTTAGATTTGATTTGTGTTTATTGCTTTGTGTTTATTGTCGGGTTTAGAATTGTTTATTTGAGTTTTTAAAAGAGAACTAAAAAAAAAAAAAAAAAAAAAAAAAAAAAAAAAAAAAGATAGCAAAACTGCTACACCTGGGACTCGAACCGAGGGCAGCAGCAACACAACACAACTATTCTTACCACTGCACTCACTTTTTCTCTTTAGTTAAACTTTACAAAAATTTTATTTAAAACCCTTTTATTTTTATTTTTTTCTTTTTAGCTTATTGTGAGCTATTGCTTATTTTTGGCTTATTTAAAAAGCATTTTCACTTTTTATATTTTTCATAGCTTAAGTTTAGTATTAAGTATTTTAGAAAAAAATTTCAGATTTTTAAAATTAGTTTTAGTATTTTTAGAAATTTAAAATAGTTTAAATAGTTTTTAATTTATAAAAAATTATTAAAAAGTCAAAAAAATATTTTTCTTTTTTCCAAAATTTTTCTTTTTATATTTAAAGTTTAGAAAAATTATTTTTATATTTTTAGCTTTTAAAATTTAAAAATTTACTTTTTATTTACGTTTTTTAAAAATTCGTAACGTACGTTTTTAATTTAAATTTTCGTTTTAGATTTCGTATGCTTAGATTATTTGTACTCGTAGCTTTATTAGTTGTTTTTATTTGATATTCGATCATTCGTAGTGTAAAAATCAAAATCTCTCACTTTTTATCACATTCACGACACGTTTCACGTTCCGAAAACACGAAATTCCATTCACACCCTCGTCGGGACAACGAACCTGGGGTTTTCACATAATTTCCCTTTTGTGAATTCCTTTTGGGATAAAAAATTGATTAAATTGCTTTGATCCAAATCAATTTTTGGCGCCGCTGCCGGGGAGGGTTGAAGTGAATTCGTGAATTTGTTTCTCGATTCGTGTTTTGAAGATCCTTCCCTCGGAAGTTATTTGCTTTTATAAAAAGAAAAAAATACAAAAAGAAAATAAATATAAAACACTTTTCCTAAAGTGTTTTCAAAAATACAAAAATAATATAACCTCACTTTTTCTGAAAAGTGTTGTAAACCATTCCTAATTAAACAACAAAAGAGATCGTGAAGCTAAACGTTTCTCGGAATATTTCTTTACTACAACCTAATCACGGGGTTTAAGGAAATCTTGACATTAAATTGCAGACTGAAGAGAGATCCATTCTTCTCTCCCGCCACGCTGCGCGTAGTTTTGAAAGAAACGAGTACGGTTGATCGAACGATCACCAAAAATATAATAATTCTAATTTTTCCTTAAATATAAAAAAAAAAAAAAAAAAAAAAAAAAAAAAAAAAAAAAAACCCAAAAAGATTTTCTTTTCAAATTTATTTTCCATTTTGAAATTTTCCATGTTTCTAAAAAATAAAATCCCAAAAAATAATCTTCGTCTCCTCTTATATGTTTAATTCTTATCTCTTCACCCTCTCATACCGTTTAATTCTTCTCTTCTTATCCCTCTTTATTGTTTAATTCTTATGGCAGACACGCGGACTATGGAGGAATTACTACGCATACCAGTACGTTTTGAAAAAGCCATCGTTATTCCACCAATTCCTGCGGATGAATATGAAATAAACGTCGAGTTACTTAATTTCATAAATCCTTTCTATGGTTTTGAAAATGATGATCCTTATTCACACATCAGCAGATTTCTTCTAATAACTGAAACTTTCAAAATACATCAAGTGCCTGATGATGCGGTGAAGTTAATCTTGTTTCCGTTAACCCTTAAAGGAGCAGCCTGGAAATGGCTTGATTATGAACCTCCTAACTCCATCACCACTTGGGATGATCTTGCATCGAAGTTCTTAAAGAGATTTTATCCTCATTCCAAAATAATTGAGATCAGAAAAGAAATCATGAATTTTCAACAAAGTTTTGATGAAACTTTTGCCGAGGCTTGGGAGAGATTCAAAGATTTAAAATGGAAATGCCCACATCACGGTTTTTCGGAATTGCAACAAGTTGATATATTCTATAATGCTTTAACTCAATCGGATCAAGATTCGTTTAATACTGCCGCCGGTGGCAATATCTATTGTCGAACTCCGAAGGACCTCATGACGATTATCGAAAATAAATCGAAAGTTCGCGCTGCACGAAACAAACCGGTAGTAAGTTCCCAATTTCGCAATGAAAATTCAATTGGAGAATTACTAGCCGAAGAGCAAGCAGCTAAAGTGAGTGCCCAATTTTGCAAGACTTTCGTTCACATTGACAATGATGATGAGGATTCCATCCAAATGGAGTATTATGAGAATTCGTCAGGTGCAATCCCACCCGTCTTACCGACGATGGACCCAGAGGACTCTCTCATAATGGGGGACGAGCATCTCAGCACTATTCCGGCAACGGAATCGGACAAAGTAATAAAGTCTAGTGTTGAGGACCTTGTCCCAATCCAAAGTGAGTCCGAGGGTATTTCCGACAAAATATGTGATTTGCCTCCTCTCGATAATTTTGAGACTTCTTTCGATGATTATACTTCGAGTGATGACGATTCTTATGGAGACATTGATTATGTTGAGGCATCACCTCCCCATATTGAGCTCGTGATAGATTCTGACCCAGATGATGGAGAGATTGACACTGATATTCTTCTGACAATCAAGGATGATATACTTCGTGAAAGATTGTTGAATATCAATCTTCTAATTTCTAAGATTGAATCATTGAATGACAATCCAACTCCATCTTCTGGTTATGTGCTCAATTCTCCCTCCTCGTTTCGTATCCCCGTCAAGGATAATGACTTTTTCTCGGATAATTCTCCGAGTGGCAATCCCACTCCGTCAAATCCTCCGGAGCTCGAGCTCAAGGATGCTTTTCCCGAATATGAGAGTTTCATATTTGATGATGAGAGTAGTGGCAATCCCACTTCTCATTCTGATTTCTCTATCCCGGCTTTTGAAGCCTTCTACTTTGATATTGATCATTCGGAGGAGACGAGTAGTGGCAGTACCACTTCTCATGCTCATATCTCTCCTCCCGAATATGATTCATTTCTTTTTGAATTGAATGATCTCTATCACGAGGAGTTCTCCGATGAACTCTCTCTTTTGTTATCTCCTCCGGAATACGATCATTTTTACTTTGATCTGGAGGAAGATTCTAGTCTGGGGGGAGGTGTACCTTCTCATGAAGATTTCATCCAGACCCTCCCGCCCGAGATTCTTGACAAAACTTCTGCTGATGATGAAGAGTATTTCATGATAATCATCCAAATCTTTATGCTCTTCATCACATATGTTGTGGCTTCTCCCATCCTTCACTCCTTCGGAAGTGAGGATACCATCTTTGACCCCGGTATTACCATTTCTGGTTCTTCTTTCTAAAAATACCGCGGGTATCTCATCGGAGTGGAACTTTCGTATGCTTCAGTGTTTACCCAAACATCTTGAACGAAAGTCCGATGGAGATTTCTTTTTCCACATGCTCCCCCAAGGACAAATGAATTCGGGGGAGTCTAAGCTTTCCGACTCGATACTAAACAAGCGCTTCGTGGGAGGCACCCCATGCTTATCCATCTATTTTCTAATAAAGTGACGTGAAGAGGGTTTCCTCTTCCATTTGTTGTGTTTCGTGGTTTTCTGTGCTGTGTTCAGGATTGCCCGATTGATGAAGACTCTCGTGCTCATGGTTCTGCCTTCTCTCCACTCGAGTTTCATCATTCGTTGCTCATCCGATATCCTTAATCTTATCGTTTTACGTTTATCTTTGGCATAATTAATAAACGGCCTTAGATTTATGTAGAAGAACCCTTACCTTTAAGACATTGAGGACAATGTCTCGTTTTAGTCTGGGGGGGTAATCTTTCGATTTGATTTTTGCCTTGCATTTTTTCTGTTTTCTCTCGCAACCCCGTTTTTCCTCAAAATTTGAAAAAATCCAAAAAAAAATGAGAAAATTTTAAAAATTTTTGCAAAAATATAATAAATTTTGACATTTTTGTTGACTTTCCGCTGGTGAGAGTAGGAATAAAATTCTGACTTGACCGGGCGTGTTGAGCCCTAGCTTGTCCCCTTAACCTTTTATAATCTATAAGCTTGTGCTAGTCTTTTACACAAGGAGCTAGAAAACGCGAATTCTTTTTAAGAATTTGCAAGTTCCCGTATTTGACTTTATATATGCATGGCTTGATTATTTGGCTAAGCATTCGCGGATCTTATTATTTAAGATTTTAAATTTGCGAAGAACGAGAAATGATAGAGTTTATTTAGAAGTTAGATTGCTAAACGTGGAGTAGTTGGTTCTCTTTAGAGCTCATCGAAGTTACTTGTGGCCTTTTGCTCCCGCAAAATTGTTTCACAATATATAACTGTAAGAATAATTAAAGATGTTAGGTTTTGCCGATGATTAGTTCTTAGTCTTCTTAAAAGAATTCTTGTTTTAAAAATTGGGTACACATCAAGGTTCCTTAATAAATAAGTTTAATAATAATAAGTTAAGTGCTCTAAGCTACGGATTCGAGATCGGGCCTTGGATCCTTATTTCCGGAAGGCGTTTAGGTCTTGGCTACCCTCTTGCACCGGCCCTTGGACCTCTAGTTCAGGAATGTGTGAGGTCTTGGTCTAACCACCTTGGATCCTCATTTCAGGAATGTCTAGAGTCTTGGAACACTCCGTTGTAACGGCCCTTGGATCCTTTATTCCGAAAGGTGTAAGGTCTTGGATTTAAACCGTGAAGGTCCGTCGTTTAGGGTACGCAAGTGAAAAAAAAAAAAAAAAAAAAAAAAAAAAAAAAAAAAAAAAAAAAAAGGTGATGAATGAAAAATAGAAAAAGTCAAAAATATAAATAAAAGCCTTGATGTGGACCTCATTTTCAAAGCAACGGTTCTCGAGAGAAGATTGAAAACTACTTAGCGTCTTAACTTAGCATCTTTATCGGCACTAAAACTTATCGAAACGAGAATATGAAGAAATTCATTTTTCACAAAAATAAAATAAATAGAGAAAATTAGGAAAAATGGGAGCAAGAGGTAATTACACAAGTAACTTTCATGGGTAGTGTTGGCATCTAACTTATAAATAGACAATGATTTCTTTTTTACGCTTAGTTTGGGGACTCGTGAAAAATCAGGAACGACGAATTTTATCCGTATGGTCACTTCTTTACGAGTCGTGTTTCCTACTCGAAGACCCTAAAAGTTATCGTTAGATAATGATTGTCGACAAAGCCGTCACATGATTATGAGAAAAATACAAAAATAGAATAAAAGGAAAATCGGGGAGTTTTTAGAACTTAAGATTTCTTAATCTCTTTTGAAAATTTTGCTACTTCTCAAAGTTAGTAAAAAGAGATTGGAAATTTTTGGTTTCAAAAACGTGTTTATATAACATTGCGTGAGGACACGTCAATATCTTAGTCTGGGGGAATTTTGGTATGTGCTTAAACACATACTTTTATTTGACCAAAACCGGACCCAAATAGACCAAAAACTAACCATAAATGCCAAAGATATTGTGTTTTTGTGTTTGTTTCTATGCAGGTACGGATATCATGAAAAAGGGACAAAATCAAGCAAAATCCGAGAAAATGAGCACGAGACGTGGAAAAGAGATTTATAGAGCCGAAGCCGGGGAAAAATTCGTCAAAGATAATATTTTTGAAGAATGGCCCTTGGATTATTCTTACTTGGCATAATTGGCCCCTAGAAGAACTTTGCTACGTTGGCAGATTTGGTCCTTGAAGATTGCATGATTTACACTTGTAGTCCTTTTACTAAAATCCCTTTTAGCCAAAACAAAACACAACCGGATCTAAAATAACCACAATCCACAAAATAGCTCGACCCAATATTTCCCTTAAAACCCATAAGCCCACTACCTAAAAACTATACCCGATCAAGTCCACAAAATCCACCCAAGCCCATCAAACCAAAACCGACCCACCCTCCTAAAGTTAATATAACACCGGATTCTAAACATTTGGTCAAATCCCCAAATCAATGGGTCAAAATCCCTAAAGCATAACACTCTTCTTCTTCTTCACCTAAATTACCGCCCATAACCTCCCTAATCCGCCCGCTAATCTCCCCTCTCCACCTCACCACAACCAGACAAACATTCACATGGGTATTGTCTTTGGTCCCCTCCCCTCCACCTCATCAATCCGAGGCACCAAAAGGAAATTAACGATCAAGATTCGAAGTTGTGAGGAGCACGTTTGATCCAAGGGTCCAAGAAGAAGCAAAGAAGCACAAGAGAGAAACACTCTCACACAACAAGCACACTCGATTCTAGGGTTTTTCTATTTTTTTAGTATAAATAGTTAAGAGCAGCCGAGCACCTTTCTTCTTTTTTCTAGGTTTAATTTAGCTAAGTAATTTAAGGTAATTTGTATTTCTTTATTTCGGTTGTAACTTTTAATTTTTATTTTTAATATAAGTCAAGTTTATTGTTTAGCTTATTTACTGCTTTATTTCTGCTTAATCAATTCGTGTGTTGCTTATTTTGATAAGTTAAGTTGTTAGTAGTTTAAGCTTGAAAAAAAAAAAAAATAAAAAAAAAAAAAAAAAATAATATTTATTTTTTTAGCTTATCTTGTTTTTCTGCTTGTTTGACTACTGATATGGATAGTTTTTGCTTGTTACTAATATGGTTAGTGTTTGCTTGTTACTGAATATAGTTAGTTTTTGCTGGTTACGGAATGTAGTGGTATCTGAATATAGTAGTTATTAAGTAGAAGTAATATAGTGCTTACTAAATGTTTTAGTTTGAGTTGGATTTAGATTTGTTAGTGTTTATTGTTTTGAGTTTGTGTTTAATGTTTGTGTTTGTGTTTGTTTGGGTTAAATCTTGTTCTCTTGGATTTGTTGTTAAGTTTCTAAGGTTCTAATGTTTATCTTTTGTGAATGCCTTTTGTGAATTCATTCTGAATGAGAAAAAAGGGGTCATCAGAAGTTGATAATTGGATTTCAAGAAGAAAAGAAAAAATATATATATATATAGATTGTAGAAATTTTGTTGTGTTTATCGTAGTTAAGTTTAGATTTGATTTGTGTTTATTGCTTTGTGTTTATTGTCGGGTTTAGAATTGTTGATTTGAGTTTTTAAAAGAGAACTAAAAAAAAAAAAAAAAAAAAAAAAAAAAAAAAGATAGCAAAACTGCTACACCTGGGACTCGAACCGAGGGCAGCAGCAACACAACACAACTATTCTTACCACTGCACTCACTTGTTCTCTTTAGTTAAACTTTACAAAAATTTTATTTAAAACCCTTTTATTTTTATTTTTTTCTTTTTAGCTTATTGTGAGCTATTGCTTATTTTCGGCTTATTTAAAAAGCATTTTCACTTTTTATATTTTTCATAGCTTAAGTTTAGTATTAAGTATTTTAGAAAAAAATTTCAGATTTTTAAAATTAGTTTTAGTATTTTTAGAAATTTAAAATAGTTTAAATAGTTTTTAATTTATAAAAAATTATTAAAAAGTCAAAAAAATATTTTTCTTTTTTCCAAAATTTTTCTTTTTATATTTAGAGTTTAGAAAAATTATTTTTATATTTTTAGCTTTTAAAATTTAGAAATTTACTTTTTATTTACGTTTTTTAAAAATTCGTAACGTACGTTTTTAATTTAAATTTTCGTTTTAGATTTCGTA
This sequence comes from Artemisia tridentata subsp. tridentata, assembly GCA_021014915.2. Taxonomy (NCBI): domain Eukaryota; kingdom Viridiplantae; phylum Streptophyta; class Magnoliopsida; order Asterales; family Asteraceae; genus Artemisia; species Artemisia tridentata. The sequence goes on from CP139506.1 coordinate 56,257,067, forward strand.
TGCTTAGATTATTTGTACTCGTAGCTTTATTAGTTGTTTTTATTTGATATTCGATCATTCGTAGTGTAAAAATCAAAATCTCTCACTTTTTATCACATTCACGACACGTTTCACGTTCCGAAAACACGAAATTCCATTCACACCCTCGTCGGGACAACGAACCTGGGGTCTTCACATAATTTCCCTTTTGTGAATTCCTTTTGGGATAAAAAATTGATTAAATTGCTTTGATCCAAATCACCGTCCCTCTTTAGACCTCCAAAATCCGTTCTGGCTTATCAAAGCTTGACGCCGTCAGATTATGGCTTGACGCCGTCCCTCTTTAATTTAAGCCGTGACGACCTTGATCACATTAAAGGGTGACGCCGTCAGATTTTTCATGCAAAATTCTCTGGCTTATCCTGAGTAATTTTCATATCCATCTTTTTTTTTGCCAAGCCGTGACGCCGTCTGGGGAAATTCCTGACGCCGTCAAAGGTACTTTTCAGCCGATTTTGAGACTTTGTCGTTTTCTTCACTTTTATGCTCCAAAAACGTCCAAAATGCTTCCTTTTCCAGATTTCTTCTCCAAAGTACCTAAAATGACAAAAGGAACGATTTAGGGCAATATTTGATCAAATAAATACGATTTAGGGCTTAAATGACCCCCTAAAAGCGGTACACTTTTCGCTTCATCAGGGGGCGGTCCCCTTAATTATTAAGGGGGCCGCCTAGCAAAATTAAGGGGGCCGCCCCTACTGGACGTTGGCCAATTTTGTCCTTTTGTAGGGAAGGTTTTTCTGGAACATTTTAACTGATTTTGGTTAAAAATTTGAATTCATATTTTTATAAAAGATTAAACATTTTTATTTAATACCAAAAATGTTTTTCAAAAATATATAAAATGTTTTTGATGTTTTATAAAAAATCTAGTTATTAAGAAAATGTTCCTTTGATCATATAATGCATTAAGCATTAGTTCATTCATACCTTAAGTGATTATAGTTGTAGAAATAGATATTTACAACTAAATACTTGTTTACGTCATAATTTTCCGATTAATGATTTTACATTTTGTGATTATCAAAACGTAGAGATATCGAAAAATATTAATAACGTGTTTAGGCATTATTTATATCAACAATCTCCCCCTTTTTGATGATTACAAAATCTAAACTCATTAAATCTAAAAATTAGTTTTTAGACAAGTATTTAGTGAGTTTACAAAATCTAAACTCATTAAATCTAAAAATTAGTTTTTAAACATATTCACTAGAAACTAATGGGGAATAGGTGATGGAACAATTGTGGGGATGTGATTAATAAGCTTGTTCTAGTGTGTGCCTATATGCAACAAATGTGGAGATGTGATTGTTTCGACTCCTAAATGTAAAAATTTCCTAAGAAACAATCCAAGGTCTCCTTGATTTGATTTTGCTCAATATATGAATATCAAAGATATATATATTAGATTATATACTTTGACAATTCATGTGAGATCTTTATGCATGAAAAAAATGTTTTTAGCATTATTCAACAATGTAAGAAAAATGTGTTTTCCTAGATGTGAGAATGATTTGTAGAAAATAGATTGGGTTTTGTTTATAAATATGTTTATGCAAAGAAATATCCCAATCTTTTATTTTGTGCAAAACAGATTCCTAGACTCAGATGGGAGGAAACAGAAAAAAAATTTTATAGTCAAATGGCCGGTCCCCTTAATGACAAGCCGGTCCCCTTAATAATTAAGGGGACCGCCTTTATAACATTAAGGGGTCCGCCCATCTGGGAAAAAAAATTACCAAAAATGCAGAAAATTCAGTCAATTTGTTCCATCATTCCTAGGCCTAAACGTAAGTGGTTAAAGAGTTCACGCTTAAGGGGCTTAGTGAATATATCTGCTAAGTTATCTTCCGATGCAACCTTTTCTATAGATATGTTTCCTTTTTGAACGTTATCGCGGAGGAAGTGGTGGCGTATTTCTATATGTTTAGTCCTAGAGTGTTGAACGGGATTCTTACTTAAGTCTATAGCACCTTTATTATCACACATAATTGGGACGTCATCTAACCTAATGCCATAATCTACGAGAGCTTGTTTCATCCATAGTGCTTGTTGACATGCCTTTCCAGCGCTTACATATTCGGCTTCTGTGGTAGAAATAGCAAGAGTGGTTTGCTTCTTCGAGAACCAAGATGTTAGACAACATCCCATTAACGTGCAAATTCCGCTAGTGCTTTTTCTATCCACGTAGTCTCCCGCATGATCCGAATCCGCATAGACGATGGTTTCTATGCCCGATCCCTTAGGATACCATAATCCTAAGTGTATAGTGTCTTTAATGTATCGGAAGATACGCTTAACCGCTTCTAGGTGAGAGGTTTTGGGATCCTCTTGAAAGCGAGCACAAAGGCAGACACTAAACATGATATCCGGTCTACTTGCCGTTAAGTATAGTAAACTACCTATCATTCCTCTATACTTAGTGTTTTCTACGGACTCACCATCTTCATCTCTTGTGAGTTTTACTTCCGTAGACATTGGTGTCTTCATGGGCTTAGCGTCTTCTAATCCAAATTTCTTAAGCATTTCCTTAATGTACTTAGATTGATTAAAAAATATTCCATCTTCTAATTATTTTATTTGTAATCCTAGGAAGAAATTAAGTTCACCCATCATACTCATCTCAAACTCATCATGCATGATTTTGGCGAATTCATCACACATATCCTGACAAGTCGATCCGAATATAATGTCGTCGACATATATTTGGACAATGATGAGATTTGGGCTCTTCTTTTTCGTGAAAAGAGTGTTATCTACCATTCCCATGGAATAATCATGTTTAATAAGAAATGCCTTTAATCGATCATACCAAGCCTTGGGAGCTTGTTTGAGTCCATATAAAGCTTTCTTGAGTTTATAAACATAATCAGGTTTTGCGAAGTCAATGAATCCTGGAGGTTGTGCCACGTATACCTCCTCATTGATAAAACCGTTAAGGAATGCACTTTTCACGTCCATTTGAAATAACTTAAAATCTAGGGCGCATGCATAGGCAAGTAGTATTCTTATAGATTCTAATCTAGCTACGGGGGCATAAGTTTCTTCATAATCTATTCCTTCTTGTTGATTATATCCTTGGGCAACTAACCTAGCCTTGTTCCTAGTAACTATTCCATTTTCATCTAACTTATTTCTATAAACCCACTTAGTTCCTATGATGGTCATGTTCATGGGATTTGGGACTAGTTCCCAAATGTCATTAGTCTTAAATTGATTTAGTTCTTCTTGCATAGCCATAACCCAACTTTCATCTTTTAATGCCTCATTTATATTTTTAGGTTCTATAGTTGATAGGAAACAAAAGAAGTTATTTTTATCTTGAGCTTGTGATCTAAGGGTTCTTTGATTTAAGTTTCCTATTATATTATCTAACGGGTGTGATTTAGATTCCTTAACATTTACTATTTCGTCTTCACCTAATATTATATCTTCATTATCATCACCTAAGGGTTTAATTTTACTAACCTCAATAGCTTCTTCTTCAACTAGATCATCATCTTCTAGGGGCAATGTCTTAGGTGGTGGTGGAGTTTCATCAAATGTTACATTTAAGGACTCTTCTACTTTCATAGTGTGTTTATTAAGTATTATGTATGCTTTAATATTTTGTGAATACCCTAGAAAGATTCCTTCGTACGACTTAGGATCAAACTTAGTAAGGTAATCTTTTGTATTGAGAACAAAACATTTGCTCCCAAATACCCTAAAGTAATTTAGATTAGGTTTTCTACCTCTTAATAACTCATATGGGGTTTTTCCTAATATTCTCCTAATTGAGACTCTATTTATTATATAGGTTGATGTATCTACGGCATGGCACCAAAATTTTTGTGGGATAGATTGTTCATTTAGCATTGTTCTACTCATTTCTTGTAAGGTTCGATTCTTTCTTTCTACTACCCCATTTGATTGTGGAGTGCGAGGAGCGGAGAAATTATGAGATATCCCATTTAAATCACAATATTTTCCGAATTGCACTTCATTATCAAATTCCCGACCATGGTCCGTCCTAATTGATACTATAGAACATCCTAATTTATTTTGAACCATTTTACTAAATATTTCAAATTTATTAAAGGCTTCGGTTTTATCACTTAAAAAACTAGTCCACGTGTATCGTGAATAGTCATCTACGATTACTAAGGTATAACGATTACCTCCGTAACTCCGCACAGCGGTTGGACCAAAAAGGTCCATGTGTAATAATTCTAGGCATCTAGTAGTGGAGACTATATTCTTAGCTTTGTGGACTAGCATGTGCTTGCTTTCCTATTTTACATGCATCGCAAAAGTGTTGGTCATATTTTAGGTTAGGCAAGTTTCTAACTAATTCTTTAGAGGCTAGGGATTGTATTTGTTGCATATTTGCGTGACCTAATCTTCTATGCCACAATGTAGAGTTTTCATCTAAGGTTGCTAGACATATTTTATCTTCTGGTTTATTTCCTAGTTTCATAACATATACGCCACCTTTCCTAACTCCTCTACCTATGACCTTTCCGTCCTTAACTATTTTGCTATCGTTACTTGTAAAAGTAACCCTACACTTATTATCGCATATTTGTCCTATACTAAGCAAGTTATATGTTAAGTTATCTACATGCTCAACATTTTCAATAGTTAGGGAGTCTTGAGAGATCGTACCTTTGCCAATGATTTTTCCACGAAAATCACTACCGAAAATAACGTTACCTCCGTTGTATGCCTTGTAGGAGGAGAATAGCTTCCTGTTTCCCGTCATGTGCTTCGAGCATCCGCTATCCTTAATCCATTCGTCAGGCTCCAAATTTATTCCTAGACATATTTCATCGGTGGCTTGAGCTACAAGGCACTTTTCGTCTTTTGCTTTGTCCGCTTCATCTTTGTCGCTATCGCTCCATGTTCCACTAACAAATGCGCTTTCGTAATCATAACCCGGTGGCTTTGGACATTCGCCAATGAGATGGTTTTGACTTCCACATCTAAAGCACTTTCTTTTCCCGTAGTTATCATTTCTATTTCTTTGTAGCGATCTTCTTTCATCTCGTGGTTGTCTCGTGAATCTTCCTCGTCTCTTGAAGAATTTCTTGAATTCTCTAACGGCCATTGCATATTCTTCGTCTTCACTCTCGTCACTTGAATCATCGTCATCACTAAGTTCCTTTTTGGCTTTTAGCGCGAGAGACTTGATTTGATCTTTCTTGCTCTTGACCGTTTCCGAGTCCCTTTTTATACCTTGGTTCGCTAACGACGTTACTTGCATAACGGATGGTCGCCAAAATACGCCCTAGATTGCTAACAACGTTAGTCAATTCCTCAAGAAATCGGATGGTTACTACATGTCCATACACTTAATAATTTCACAAAGTCAAAAAGGGTAGGATAAGGCATGGGATATGTTTATGAAATTGGTTGAAAATAAAAACAAAATTAGTCAAAGTCTACGAACCAAATGTTACTAGCTATTACAAACCATTATCATGCCATTTTGCGAAAAACTCCATACTTCCTTTATTCATACTTGATTCACTTAGCCCATTGGCTTATTCTTGTCACCTTATAGTTGCAATGACTTTTCTTCTTTTTTTTTTTTTTTTTTTTTTTTTTTTTTTTTTTTTTTTTTGACTTGTCATCTTATAGTTGCAATGACTTTTCTTGGATAACAACTTTCGGAGTTTACGCTGTCTTTGATCTTTCATGATTTCCACATAACATCCATCCTTTCATATAGCTAGCAACCAACCAAGACTTGACTATGGATAAGGCTAGGCTAAAAAGGTGTAAAATCTTTTTTTTTTTTTTTTTGAATTTTTCTAGATTGTATCAGAAGAAAAGAAAGGCTCAGCGGGTGTAACTAGGGGTATCTAGCATTAAAGATAAATGCTAACAAATGGGTCCATATGAGTGATTAACTAGCCAATGTAGCTAGCTAATATAGCATTATATGAAAATGGAAGGCCATTTGGGGTAAAACCTAAGATTGCCTCTTATCACGCATATACACTTATATCGCAAACGAAATGTGATCTCACAACGGTCTCGCAATGATTTACAAGTACAAGTTCTAGAATAAATAAAATCACCGGCACACTCATAGCAAAAAATCTAAGCATAAAAGATGTATGCTATCTATAGAACAGGCTCAAATCCTCACACTTTAGTGGAAAGGGCTATAATCTGTGCTAGCTAATGTTATCGATCCCAGAATGGATTGCAATATTAATCGGGACACATCTCGAATTTTCAAAATTACAGATTTCACCAGTGGATAAATCCAGTTATTCTAGAATATGATCTTTAAAATGCAAAAGACAAGATTACAAGGGCAAACAAAATTTTAAAATTCAGCTCAAAACTACAATCTATTCTTATTTTCCTATTCACACCCCCCCCCCCCACACTTAAGTTAATCATTGTCCTCAATGTGATAAACGACAAAGAATGAAATAGGGAAATAAGAGAATAAACCGTATTTTCTTCTCAAGAGGAGTCTTGATCCTAGCGTCCAAGCTTCGAAATCATTATCTGCAGTAATCTAAAAACAAAAGAGACACACATACGAAATATTTCTTCGCTTTATTCAAAAGACAGTGATACACCCCCACACTTAAGTTCAACTAAGCAATTTAGAAAAAACTTTGGGGTTTAATCACTAGAAAATAAAAATGAAAAATAAACATAGCAAACACACGGGTTGCCTCCCGAGAAGCGCTTGTTTTATTAACGAGTCATCAGCCGGACTCGAACTTCTCTCTCTTCATGTTGGTGCTGACTTCTTCTTTTGAAATTTTGGAACGTACAGCACATTTCCAATCACTATTCCTTCTCCAGTTTCATCTATGTATTCCAGCTTAACTTTCTCCCACGGTCTTGGTAGAACATCATAGATATAACCAGAATCTTCGGCCCACGGAGTGTTTTTCTTGAAATCGGCCGGGAAGGGTGACATAAAGGTTATAGCTTCATATTCTGATTCAGGCGGAATCTCTTGAATAGAAACTTCATTTATCTGCTCCTTGTCATAGTATAACTTAATTCGGTGCCCATTAACAATGAAACTTCCACCATGTTTGTCATGCAATTCAACATATCCGGATGGAAATCCATGTTTCACTATATACGGTCCGAACCATTTCGGTTTCAGCTTGGGAGCTTTGAACTTATACTTCATGTTAAAAAGCAGAACTTTGTCTCCAGCTTTGAATTCTTTTCTGATTCTTAGCTTTCTGTCATGATAAGCTTTTGTTCCTGCTTTGTAAAGTTTGGAGTTCTCATAAGCTTGTAGTCTAAGCTCATCGAGTTCATGCAATTGCAAAAATCTCTTTTCTCCAGCTACTTTGAGGTCTGGGTTACAGTTTCTCAGTGCCCAGTAAGCGCGATGTTCGATTTCGAACGGCAAATGACAAGTTTTTCCATACAACAATCTGTATGGTGTTGTACCAATTGGTGTTTTGTAAGCTGTGCGAAATGCCCACAGAGCATCATCTAGTTTTCTCAACCAAACGGCGGGATTGTCTTTAACCATTTTTTCGAGTATCCTTTTTAAGGCTCTGTTGGTATTTTCGACTTGACCACTGGTCTGTGGGTGATAAGCTGTAGCGAAACGATGATGAACTCCGTATCGCTTCATAATTTTCTCCATTTGTTTGTTACAGAAATGGGTTCCACGATCACTTATCAAAGCTTTAGGAATTCCATAACGAGCGAAAAGCTTTTTGAGAAAATTAACAACTACTCGTGCATCATTTGTGGGTAGAGCTTCCGCTTCAGCCCATTTGGAAACATAATCAATAGCAACGAGAATGTATTCGTATTTGTGTGATTTAGGAAATGGTCCCATGAAATCAATTCCCCAAATATCGAATAATTCACAGACTTGAATGCTCTTCTGAGACATTTCATCTCTTCGAGAAAGACTACCGGATTTTTGGCAAGCATCACAATTCTTGACAAGAGTATGGGCTTCTTTAAAAATAGTCGGCCAATAGAATCCAGCATCAAAGACTTTTTTAGCTGTGGTAGAAGGACCATAATGTCCCCCAGTTGGGCCATGATGACATTCATCGAGAATTCTTCTTGTTTCAGAACCATAAACACATCTTCTAATCATCCCATCGGGACACATTTTGAAAAGATAAGGTTCTTCCCAATAATAATGTTTAAGATCCGAAAAAAATTTACTTCGTTGGGCATGAATTAATCCTTTCTTTAGAATTCCTCCAACGAGATAATTTGCATAATTGGCAAACCATGGAATTTCGTTCTCATCATCTGTATCAACAGTCATGAGTGTTTCATCCGAAAAATAGTCGTCAATCTCATCCTCTTTTAACTCTTCCAGATTTGGATTTTCTAAATGAGATAGATGATCAGCGGCTAGATTTTCTGCTCCTTTCTTATCTTTGATTTCGATATCGAATTCTTGGAGTAGTAAAATCCATCGGATGAGACGCGGTTTGGCATCTTGCTTCTTAAACAGATATTTTAACGCTGAATGATCGGTGAACACGATTGTTTTCGAAAGTACAAGGTATGATCTGAATTTATCAAAAGCGAAAACAACGGCTAACAATTCTTTCTCTATAACTGTGTAATTCTGTTGAGCATTGCTGAGTGTTTTGCTGGCAAAATATATAGGAAGAAAATGTTTCTCTTCTCGTTGTCCTAATACAGCTCCAACAGCAAAATCGCTTGCATCGCACATAAGCTCGAATGGTAGTGACCAATCAGGGGAAACCATAATGGGTGCACTAGTCAGTTGTGTTTTCAATGCTTCGAATGCTTTCATGCAGTCTGCATTAAAATCGAAAACAATATCTTTTTCAAGAAGTTTCATCATTGGACGAGATATTTTGGAAAAATCCTTAATGAAACGACGGTAAAAACCTGCATGTCCTAGGAAACTTCTAACGGCTTTAACGTTAGTTGGGGGTGGTAATTTGGTAATGACATCGATCTTTGCTTTGTCAACCTCCATTCCTGCGCTGGAAATTTTGTGTCCTAACACAAGTCCTTCAGTCACCATGAAATGACACTTCTCCCAATTGAGAACAAGATGTGCAGCTTTACATCTTTCAAGCATTTTATCGAGGTTAGAAAGGCAAGCTTCGAATGAGCTTTCGAAAACTGAAAAGTCATCAATGAAAACTTCCATAGACGTTTCAAGCATATCTTGGAATATGGCAATCATGCATCTTTGAAAAGTCGCGGGAGCATTACATAATCCAAAAGGCATACGCCGATAAGCATAAGTTCCAAAGGGACATGTGAATGTGGTCTTTTCTTGATCAGCTGGATCAATAGGAATTTGAAAATATCCTGAAAAACCATCGAGAAAACAAAAGTATTTGTTTCCTGCTAATCTCTCAAGCATTTGATCCATGAAAGGCAAAGGAAAATGATCTTTTCTGGTGGCTTTATTTAATTTTCTGTAATCAATAAATACTCGCCATCCGGTGATAGTTCTAGTTGGAACTAGTTCGTTTCGTTCGTTGGTCACAACAGTCATTCTTCCTTTTTTCGGAACACAGTGAACAGGACTCACCCAAGGACTATCCTCGATGGGGTAAATAATACTGGCATCAAGAAGTTTGATGATTTCTTTTTTAACAACTTCTTTCATGTTGGGATTGAGTCGACGTTGTCTTTCTACAACTGGTTTGGCATCTTCTTCGAAATTGATTTTGTGTTTTCAAAAATCAGGACTGATTCCTGGGATGTCAGAAGTTTTCCACGCAAAAGCTTCTTTATGCTTCTTAAGAACTGAAATCAGACATTCTTTCTCAAAATCATTGAGCAACGAAGATATGACTACTGGAAGTAGCGAATTGTCTTCCAAGTAAGCATACTCAAGATTTTCGGGAAGTGGTTTCAACTCAAGATCAGTCGGTGGTTCTTGAAGTGATGTTTTGATCCTCATTTGATCATTAAAACTGATTTCCTCAAAATCTTCTTCTATTATCTCTCCTTCTTCTTCTTCTTCTTCTTCTTCTTCATCAATCTTAATTTCCATAAAATCAGCGAATTCTTTATCAAAAGTTGTTTCACTAATCTTCTCTGAAATAGTCATGAATGGATCAGAATCTTCAAGTAATGCATCCAACTCTTCCTCAGTGACTTCATCGATTACATCAATGTTAAAGCAAGTGTCATCACTGGAAACCCATTTAGTTCCTATGTGGTCATGTTCATGGGATTTGGGACTAGTTCCCAAACGTCATTAGTCTTAAATTGATTTAGTTCTTCTTGCATAGCCATAACCCAACTTTCATCTTTTAATGCCTCATTTATATTTTTAGGTTCTATAGTTGATAGGAAACAAAAGAAGTTATTTTTATCTTGAGCTTGTGATCTAAGGGTTCTTTGATTTAAGTTTCCTATTATATTATCTAACGGGTGTGATTTAGATTCCTTAACATTTACTATTTCATCTTCACCTAATATTATATCTTCGTTATCATCACCTAAGGGTTTAATTTTACTAACCTCAATAGCTTCTTCTTCAACTAGATCATCATCTTCTAGGGGCAATGTCTTAGGTGGTGGTGGAGTTTCATCAAATGTTACATTTAAGGACTCTTCTACTTTCATAGTGTGTTTATTAAGTATTATGTATGCTTTACTATTTTGTGAATACCCTAGAAAGATTCCTTCGTACGACTTAGGATCAAACTTAGTAAGGTAATCTTTTGTATTGAGAACAAAACATTTGCTCCCAAATACCCTAAAGTAATTTAGATTAGGTTTTCTACCTCTTAATAACTCATATGGGGTTTTTCCTAATATTCTCCTAATTGAGACTCTATTTATTATATATGTTGATGTATCTACGGCATGGCACCAAAATTTTTGTGGGATAGATTGTTCATTTAGCATTGTTCTACTCATTTCCTGTCAGGTTCGATTCTTTCTTTCTACTACCCCATTTGATTGTGGAGTGCGAGGAGCGGAGAAATTGTGAGATATCCCATTTAAATCACAATATTTTCCGAATTGCACTTCATTATCAAATTCTCGACCATGGTCCGTCCTAATTGATACTATAGAACATCCTAATTTATTTTGAACCATTTTACTAAATATTTCAAATTTATTAAAGGCTTCGGTTTTATCACTTAAAAAACTAGTCCACGTGTATCGTGAGTAGTCATCTACAATTACTAAGGTATAACGATTACCTCCGTAACTTCGCACAGCGGTTGGACCAAAAAGGTCCATGTGTAATAATTCTAGGCATCTAGTAGTGGAGACTATATTCTTAGCTTTGTGACTAGCATGTGCTTGCTTTCCTATTTTACATGCATTGCAAAAGTGTTGGTCATATTTTAGGTTAGGCAAGTTTCTAACTAATTCTTTAGAGGCTAGGGATTGTATTTGTTGCATATTTGCGTGACCTAATCTTCTATGCCACAATGTAGAGTTTTCATCTAAGGTTGCTAGACATATTTTATCTTCTGGTTTATTTCCTAGTTTCATAACATATACGCCACCTTTCCTAACTCCTCTACCTATGACCTTTCCGTCCTTAACTATTTTGCTATCTTTACTTGTAAAAGTAACCCTACACTTATTATCGCATATTTGTCCTATACTAAGCAAGTTATATGTTAAGTTATCTACATGCTCAACATTTTCAATAGTTAGGGAGTCTTGAGAGATCGTACCTTTGCCAATGATTTTTCCACGAAAATCACTACCGAAAATAACGTTACCTCCGTTGTATGCCTTGTAGGAGGAGAATAGCTTCCGGTTTCCCGTCATGTGCTTCGAGCATCCGCTATCCTTAATCCATTCGACGGGCTCCAAATTTATTCCTAGACATATTTCATCGGTGGCTTGAGCTACAAGGCACTTTTCGTCTTTTGCTTTGTCCGCTTCATCTTTGTCGCTATCGCTCCATGTTCCACTAACAAATGCGCTTTCGTAATCATAACCCGGTGGCTTTGGACATTCGCCAATGAGATGGTTTTGACTTCCACATCTAAAGCACTTTCTTTTCCCATAGTTATCATTTCTATTTCTTTGTAGCGATCTTCTTTCATCTCGTGGTTGTCTCGTGAATCTTCCTCGTCTCTTGAAGAATTTCTTGAATTCTCTAACGGCCATTGCATATTCTTCGTCTTCACTCTCGTCACTTGAATCATCGTCATCACTAAGTTCCTTTTTGGCTTTTAGCGCGAGAGACTTGATTTGATCTTTCTTGCTCTTGACCGTTTCCGAGTCCCTTTTTATAATTTCTTCATGAACCTTTAAGTTGCCAATAAGCTCATCAAGTGATAATGTCATCAAGTTCTTTGATTCTTTAATTGCCGTGACCTTCGCGCGCCATTTTGGATGTAATGCCCTAAGAAATTTCCTTACACAATTTTTGCTAGAAAAAGTCTCATCAAGTGCTTTTAAACTTGTGATGATTGTTTTAAATTTAGCAAATGCATTATCAATAGATTCCTCTTCAGGAATTGTAAATTGTTCATATTGTTGCACAAGAAGATCTATTTTATTATCTTTGACTTGACTATTACCTTGGTGAGTGATTAGTAAAGAATCCCAAATCTCTTTTGCGGTTTGACACATAAAAATTCTTTCATATTCTTTGCGTGGTAACGCATTATAAATAACCATTTTAGCTTCATGATGTGCCCGGTTCGGTGCAAGTTTTAAATTTATAAGGGGGTGAATTACCGAATCTAATAACAACACATACGAGCAAGTATACTCGTCCGTTGTAGCAAGATTTTGATGGTAAGTCGGGATCGTTCGCAGGGATTTGTGTAGTGAATCGAATTGTAAGTTAAAAGCAACTATCTCAAATAAGTAGTAATGATATGATGAAAATTCAAATGATTAAAAACTACACTTGCTTAGACTAGTGTACTACAATTGACTAATATGATTGTGATAACTTTGGAAAACATGTTGGTTGTGATAATTAGTTTTGACACTAATCTATTGTTTCTACAAATTAAACCTTCGTCAAGATTTTGGTTTATAAAAACAAGCATTAAGTTTAACCAATCAATTCAAGATCAATTCAAGGTTCATGAGTTGGTGTTCCTCAAACACAAAAACAATCTTTTGTCTCATCAAACAAGCTTAGGAAATGGTCAATACAAAAGGTAACCAATTATAAACAAAAGGTCACAATTGAAAGTAAACTATTAATCTCTCGACCTTTAAAGTGGTTCACAATCAATCCGTTTTGATAGACAAAAGCATTTTCATTACAATCACAATTAAGTTCCTTTGTTTAATCAAGAATAGTGAAAAACAACAATCATTCATAGACAAATGATTATAACTAGTGGAATAACAATAGTTCTTTCAACCCTTAAGATTACTAGCACTAGTTAAACTTGATTACCCAAATGTCACTATGAAACTTTATCACAATTGGTTCTTAGAATTGACTTGAAATTGAATTAAAACATGTTATCACAATCATATGCCAATCAATGAATAATACACATCATCTAAGCAAGTGCACAAAGGCACTAGCCACTCATAGCAAACATAAATATAAACTCAATACTTTGAACATTAGAAACCATGATTGAAAGTCTTACAATGATTTGGAAATAAGATTACAAGTGAAAGACAATGATTCCACAAGCAATAAAAATGGTATAATCGACTTTCTCCCTTCTCCTGGACTTATGGACGAATTTCTGAGTATATTTCTGTATATGGTTCTCTCCTAGCACTTGTATGTATGTCTAGATTGATTGGTATATAAATACTCAACAAATGGTTCCATAAATTGCTCTAACCAAAGGTCTAAGTGCATAAATGCTTCTCTTGCTCTCCAAGTAGTATTGAATGGTTAGAATACTGAAAAGAAGGTCCTAGAACCGGATTTATAAAGTCACAATCCTTAATAAAGAAGTTATGGGTCAAGCAGCGACTTCCAACCGATCGGATAGAATGGTCTACCGATCGGTTGGTCTTCTCGGTAAATCCAAACTCACTCCATCCGAATCGGTTGCGGGCGGCGACCGATCGGATGGCTATGGCTGATGAACCTTTTTCTTGGACTTTTGCGTACGACTTGTTTCTCGGTTGTAGCTCTTGATTCTTTGATCTTTCCCTTCATCCTTAAGCTTATGAACTCGACTACTTGGACTTTAACTCATTGAAGTACCTTACGGAGCGGACTTGACACAAGATTCACATGAAATCTCAAATACTTCCTTTTTCCTCATTTTTGCATCTTTTCCATCCATTTTCCTGTCTTTGGCTACAAATGCTTTGCAAACACACTTTGGTACGATTTAGTAACAAAAGCATATAAATATAACCACAAAACATATATAAAACTACCAATAACGCTATCAAAAACATGTTAGATTTAGGCGTTATCACTTCATTATTTTTTGCTAGTTTCTTTTTTAAATCATCATTTTGTTTTTCAAAAGGTACAATTTCATCTATTTTAGTTAGGATATTATATTGAATAGGGGGAAAATCACCATAGGTAATAACATGCCAAAGATCAAGATCCTTTGATTTCATATAAGTTTCGAATCTATTTTTCCAATAAAGAAAACCATCACTTTCAAATAGTGGTGGTCTTTGCATAGATTGCCCTTCTAAATATTTTAAAGATTCCATAGATCGTTTCAAGTTTTAAAATACAGTTAATTTTAAAAATCTTGTTTGACGTGGCTTTGATACCAATTATGGAAAACTAGAAGGGGGGTTGAATAGTTTTATGTCCTTTTAAATTTTATTGTGAAAACTTTGTTTACTTTTTAAAACTTAGATTCGAATTTATGTGATCTCAACTTCTTGAACAATATGAACAATATGCATATAAGTAAATATAAATATGTAATGCAAGTAAGGTAATAAAATGAAATTAAAGCTAGAGATGGAAAGATCTAACCGAGAGACAAGAGATTTATAGTGGTTCGGCTACAAGGACACCTTCCTTGCCCTACTCCACTCCCCGAGCACCTAACTCGAGAGTTTTCTTCACTATGTCAACAAGCTCCCTTATGGCGGAGAAAACCTTACACAACTTTAGCTTACACCGGCTTAACGACACAAAGCTAGATGTCGAGTTCTAATCGTAGCTAGAACCAATCTCACAACTTAAACACGACTTAATCACACCTTCTTCTTCACGACTACTTCACGACTTCTTCACAACTTCTTCACGACTTCTTCACGACTTCTTCACGACACTTCACGACTTCTTCACTATTTCTTCACGACACTTCACGACTAAGCACAACCTATGTTCACTACTACTTCTTCACACCTTCACTACTTTCACACCTTAACAACACAACTTCTCTACTTACACACTAACCTATCCCAAACAATTATACACACAGCTATCTAACAACAATACACAACTTCTATACAAATATATATGATGACACAAACAACTTAGGTATCTAAGTTGCAATACTTCTTCTAGTTGTTGAAGGAGTATTCTTCTCTTGCACTTGAATGGAGGAAGCTTGGATCACTTAGAAACCAAAGCTTAGGATTATATGATCAAAGGGTTTTTGAAGATATGAAATGTGATTTAAAACAGAAAGTTTCAGTGTGCAAAAGGTAAGTAAAAGTCCAGGAGAAGGCTGGTATTTATAGGAGAAAAACTGGACAGCTGGAGGTCTACTGGAGCGGGGGCGGTCCCCTTAAATAGGGGGCGGTCCCCTTAATTATTAAGGGGGCTGCCTAGCAAAATTAAGGGGGCCGCCCCTACTGGACGTTGGCCAATTTTGTCCTTTTGTGGGGAAGGTTTTTCTGGAACATTTTAACTGATTTTGGTTAAAAATTTGAATTCATATTTTTATAAAAGATTAAACATTTTTATTTAATACCAAAAATGTTTTTCAAAAATATATAAAATGTTTTTGTTGTTTTATTAAAAATCTAGTTATTAAGAAAATGTTCCTTTTTTCATATAATGCATTAAGCATTAGTTCATTCATACCTTAAGTGATTTGAGTTGTAGAAATAGATATTTACAACTAAACACTTGTTTACGTCATAATTTTCCGATTAATGATTTTACATTTTGTGATTATCAAAACGTAGAGATATCGAAAAATATTAATAACGTGTTTAGGCATTATTTATATCAACATGCACTCTTGACATCCATTTGATAAACTGTGAAGCCCATAAATGAAGCATAAGCCAAAAATAATCTAATGGCTTCTATCCTTACTACTGGAGCAAAAACCTCTTCATAGTCTATCCCTTCCTCTTGTGTGTACCCTTGGGCTACTAATCTAGCCTTATTTCTAATCACTATACCCCTTTCATCCCTTTTATTTTTGAAAACCCATTTAGTGCCAATTACCCTTACACCCTTGGGTAAATCTACTAGCACCCAAACCTTCTGAATTTTAAACTGAAGAAGCTCCTCTTGCATAGCTTCTACCCAGCTTGAATTATCTAGGGCTTTAAGAACATTCTTTGGTTCTGCTTGTGAGAGAAAACATACAAATAAGCAAGATTTTGCAAACTCATGCTGCTTTGATGCATAAAGAGCATCAAAAAGCCCTTGTTGGTCTGAAGAAATCAGTTGTTGTCTCATCTTCACACCTGATTATACATCTCCAATCACATTGTCCAGGGAGTAGACTTTGTAAATCCTTGTGTGTGGTGTAGAAGGAACTTGATAATGAGGTGGTAGATTGTTGAAATCCACCTCATCTTCTGAGAATTCTACTTCATGAGATTCATATGGGCCAGCAGTAGAAACATTTAGCCTAGTAGTATGTTGCTCTGTCTCAGCAGTAGGAACTTCTGGCTCAACATTAGGAAGAATTATTGTACTGCTGACTTGTTCTTCTTGTTCCTCTTCCTTGTTTTCATCTTCAATCCTATCTTTAGCTTTATCAGAAGAAGGTTCATCATTTATTGAAGTTGAAGCCACATTGGTCCATATTGGCATCATCACATAATCTTGATCTGTCTCCTTTTCTAACCCCGCCTCATTTGTTGCTTGTGAACCTGAAAAATCATTAGTTTCTGCAACAACAGGCACATAATTCATTGATTTGGTTAGTGACTCAAGATTAAATAGCCATTTGGGACTTTCACCTGCTACATTGGATTTGTTCTCTAAAAACTTCACATGTAGGTTTTCCTCAACTCTCCTAGTTCTTGTATTGTAAACTCTAAAATCCTTTCTATTAAGAGAATATCCAACCAAGAATCCTTCATCATCTTTACCATCAAACTTTTCTAGATGGTCTAAGGTTTTCAGAATTGTCACATGACATCCAAAAGGTCTAAGAAATCCTATTGCAGGAGTTCTACCTCTAAAAAGTTCATAGGATGTCTTATTGTGAGACTTGACAACGAAAACCCTATTTTGAACATAGCAAGCAGTATTAACTGCTTCAGCCCAAAAAGTGATAGGCAACTTAGAATTGGCTAACATGGTTCTAGCAGCTTCTATGAGTGTTCTATTGCTCCTCTCAGCTACTCCATTCTGTTGAGGGGTTCTAGCAACACTAAATTCTCTCCTAATACCTTTTTGTTTGCAGAAATCATCCATAACTCTATTTTTAAACTCTGTCCCATATCACATCTAATGACTTTTACTTTCTTGTCCACTAGGTTTTCTATCTCTGTAATGAATGTCTTAAGAATGCTAGAAGTTTCACTCTTAGAACCTAAAAAGAAAACCCACGTAAATTTGCTATAGTCATCAGTTATAACAAGACAATATCTTTTTATGCATAATACTACTCACTGAAGTAGGTCCAAATAAGTCCATATGAAGCATAAACAATGATTGATCAATAGAGTTAAAAATCTTGGGCTTACAAGTGGCTTTATGTTGTTTTCCTTTAAGACAAGCAATGCATGTTTGGTCATTTTCAAATCTTTTCAGTGGTAAACCTCTTACCAAACCATTTTTAACAATCTTATTAATAGTTTTAAAATTTATGTGACCAAGCCTCCTATGCCATTTTAGTGACTCATCCAATGTGGATTTTGCCAGCAAACAAGTAAGATTCTCTTTAGGAACAATGTTCTTCATATCAACACTGTATAAATTGTCTTTTCTAGGAACTCTAAGAAGTACTTGACTTTCATCAGGCATCTTAAAGTTAGGAGAAAGGACAAGACATTCAGTGTCAGTAAAAAGAACTTTGTTCTTTTTGTCACACATCTGTGAGACACTAAAGAGATTGTACTTAAGTTCTTTTACAAAGTACACATCTTCAAAGTCTAAATTTCCAGTCTTAATGGTACCTTTACCGGAAATTTTGCCACCAATACCTCCTCCAAAGCCAACATATCCTCCATCTAAAGGTTGAAAGTCTGAAAGATAAGACATGTTGCCTGTCATGTGCCTTGAACATCCAATATCTGAGTATCCTTGATCCTCTTGTTTAGCATTTGAATATTCGTGCACATAAATAAGGAGTATTAGTTTCCTTTGGGGACCCAAGCCATTACAGACTTGGATCTGCCTTGTGCATTAATGTAATGTAATCTCTTGAGAATAGTTGATGCACCATTGGATTTAAGAGATTTCCAAATCCAACATGCTAAGGCCTTAACAGCATTTGCCCTGTTTTCCCTAGCAACAGTATGAACTATTTGCCTAGCAGTAGGAACTGCTAGCTTTGCTGTTGAACCCTTTGGTTTCCAAACTTATTTTTGGACCACTGCTTTTGTTTGAAAGGGCCTTTGAACAGTTGTAGGTGCATGTTTGTAAGTTGTTTTTGCACTTTTAACTGTTGTTTTTGGGTAAACAGACTGAAGTGGTTTAGCAATAGGAACTGCTTGCCTAGCAGTAGGAACTGCTTTTGAAACTGCTCTGGGTTTTGTTCTATTAAAATTAAAGTGACTTTTAGGTGTATGCCTTTTTAGATTCACCCTATTGTTTGTATACCCAGATACCCATTGGTTGCAGAAAGCTGCAAGATAGTCAAAACTACCACAATTGTAACAAGCTTTGTTATAAAAGACAAAGTCATCACCTAATTGGTGAGACTTGAGGCTATTCCAATTCCTTTGGTTGCCTTTGGGCTTGTTGGGGGTCCTATATTGCTCACAATATCTAACTGGTTGCCTAACATGTTTAACATTTAGTTTAGGCCTATCAGTATTATGTTTGACACTTTAGGAACACTTGTCCCTGCTTTCTTTACAACATCAGGTTTAGACATAACCTGTTCTTCTTCATCACTATCAGATGTCTAGTCCTCAATGATTGGACCACCTGATTTCCTAACAGAGAACACCTTGTCCTCAGGAAGTGAAGTTTTACTTAAACTCTCACTTACTTCTTCTACCTTAGTACTTTCAGTAGACATAGAACCATATTCCATTTTTGGTTCTTGAAACTCAGGTAAACCTGTGTGTGCTAAGTCAATACCTGGAGGTGAAGGAACACCTCTGAATGGTGGAGGAACATACTTGTAACCTATACCAGACTTAGCTTTATTGATAACTTAAGCTTCCCAAATCTTATTGATTCCATCTGAGGCATGAGCTAGTGTATCTACTGTGATCTTAACATTTTCATTTTTCTTTTTGTGCTCTTCTAGTGCTTCTTTAAGAGCATCAATCACAGCTTCTTTGTACTCTAAATCTCTTTTTAGCACAGCAATGTCATCACTAAACTTAGATTCATTTTCTCTGTAATGCAAAATTTGTTTTTCAAGAACAGCTAGACCTCTTTTATGATTAGCTAAGTTAAAAATTGTTTTATATAGCTCTTCTAGTTGATCATCAAATTCCTTTTTAAGTTTTTCATATGCATTAAGAGAAGAGCAAGATTCAGTACATTTGATTATATATTTTACCTCTGAATCAGAAAATGCCATCAGATCAATCTTAGTGGCCACCAGTGCAGTCTTCTGTTGGTACTTCCTCTTCATCAGCCATGAAGCTCCAATCATAGCTAACACCATCAATAGCCAGCATAGCCTTTGGCTCTTCCACTATTACTTCCTTCTTCTTATCTTGCTTATACCATGTGCTCCTATTATCCTGCTTTCTTGGGCTTCTGCACTCTCTTGCAAAGTGTCCCAACCTGTGACAATTGAAACACTCTACTTTCTTCTTATCAAACCCAGCAGTTTCATTACCATTAATGGTAATCTGCTTTCCAGTTCTCTGCCAGAACTTCTTAGCCCTCATGCTAAGTAAAGCAACCTGCCACTTGATATCCATCTCTTCTAAATCATCATCATCCACCTGTTCAAGGTCTTCATGATTTAGAGGAGAACCACTAGATTGACTAGTCAGGAATGCATAAAATGTTGGATCTCCAAGTCCAGCAACATTCCCAGAACTAGTACTGTAGTTTCCAGACTTCTTTAGACTTTGTTCAACAATTTTGAAATTGTTGTACAAATCATTGAGTTTCATGGTTTCAATGTCTGGCTTATTCATCCAGACAATCACATGAGTATTGAACTCTACAGGTAGACTTCTTAAAAACTTCATGTTGAGATCTTCCTTTGCTATCTCAACACCCAACACAGCTAACTGACTGACAAGCTTGTGCAATCTTGAGAACAGCTTATCAAGAGATTCATTGCTATTTGAACTAAAGTTTTCAAATTGTTGTTTCAGCAATGTCTTCTGCATTTTCTTGGTGGTTTCATTACCACCAAACCATGCACATATCTCTTCAAAAAGAGTTTTTACATCAGGATACTTGCTAAAAGATAACATCTGTTCACCAGGAATGGTCATAAGCAGCAAATTTCTAGCCTTTTGATCATTCCTATTCTGTATCCTTTCTTCATTGGTAGCTGGTCCGGTATTTATTTTCTGAACTGTTTTGCCTTCAAGAATGGCTTCTGTATAACCTAGTATAAAAGAATCACCATACAAAATAATATCCCAGAGAGCATAATCGTGTACCATGAAGTATTGCTCAATCCTTAGCCTTCACAACTCAAACTCATTCTGTTTGAGCATAGGTAACTTTGCAGCAATATTTGTAGTTTGAGTATTCTCCACCTCCATTTCTTCTTCTTCTTCTAAAATCAAAGATATCAGCCTGCTCTGATACCACTTGTGGGGGTTCGATACACTGAAAGGATGTTAGTCCTTTATAACGTGTGTATATGATATCTTGAGTGAATATGATTAAGTATGCGGAATCTACTTAACCACACTTAGAAGTTTATTTGTTATTGAAAATGGAACAGTGATGTTTGTTATTGAACAATGAACACATAATGTTTATCACCAAACGATTCAATATTATTGAAAATAATACGAGTGATCTTCACTATCACTAGGGTTACAGAACCTTGAATCTCTATGTTCTTATGATTGTTGCTATTGTTTGTTTTTGTTGATAATAGATATGAAAGTTCTAAGCATATGATCAAGCACTATTTCAGTCACACTTATGACCAAGCTAAGATCTCCCTTTTATAGTACAAAGGAGATCTTTATAATATTGTCAAGTCTTGTCTACTATATGCTTGAGTGTGTCAGTCATTAAGATACAACATGTATCTGTGTTTACAACTTGTTCTGAGTATACAACATGATGACTGATCAAAGATATTACCTACCGTATATACTTGACTTTTATACACAAAATATATTTCTATACTTATCTCTTCAGCAGTAGAATATGCGACACTTATCTCTTCAACAGCAGAATCTGATGCACTAGCAGTAGTATGCTTGCAGCAGCAGAATCTCTAACACTACCAGTAGAATGAAATATACTAGCAGTAGAATGACACTTAGTATATTTCTTTGAGCAGAACTGACCTTGTGAATGATTAATTCCCGACACTAATCTTCAGAATATTTAATTCCCAACACTATGGTAGTAGCATTGTGTGAAAAGATGGCACAAATATTTGAAAGATGTTAAAACATGAGGTTACTTCACACTTTGTATTTTCCTTGTTTGCTGATATTTATTACTGATTTAGTTAAGTTTTATTTAAACCGAACAAACAATATTGGTTTATAATGTTTTGTGTGTTTATTAACAAGTACAAAAGAGTTAAGTGTATTGGTATGTAGGAGGCAACAAAATAAGGCAACAAATAATGAATTTTGGGGAACTTATAGAGGAAGGGAGAGAAATAAAGATTGTTTAGGAGGGAACATTTTTGTTAAGATATTTGTCCGTTAGTCCCTCTGTTAATACTTTTTGCACCGTAAGTCCTCATTTTCTAAAATGAATTAAAAAGGGCAGCATGACTCGAAATCGGGTCTTGTTGCCCAAAAACCAACGCCCTAACCACTGGACTAAGCGTCCAGTGGTGTAATTATATTAAAATAAATTATATTTAACATTTTTTTGCTCAAACTCATTTTTATCCGTTTTCGTCTGATTTTATACGTTTTCGTCCGTTTTATTTTACGTTTTTATACTTTTTCGTCCGTTTTTTTACGTTTTCGTCCGTTTTTTACGTTTTCGTCTGTTTTTTTACGTTTTCGTCCGTTTTTAAGTTTTCCACTATTTTTATTTGTTTATGTCCGTTTTTATACGTTTGCGTCCGTTTTATTACATTTTTGTCCGTTTATTACGTTCTCGTCCGTTTTTTACGTTTTCGTCCGTTTTTTCGTTTTTATCCATTTTTACGTTCTCGTCCGTTTTTTACGTTTTCGTCCATTTTTTACGTTTTTGTCCACTTTTTATGTTCTGGCCCTTTTTTCCGTTTTTGTCCGTTTTATTTTATGTTTTTGTTCGTTTTTTTTACGTTTTCCTGCGTTTTTATACGTTTTTGTCTGTTTTTTTAGTTTTCGTTCGTTTTTATACGTTTTTGGCTATTTTTAAACGTTTTCGTCTGTTTTTTTTATGTTTTTGTCTGTTGTTATACATTTTCGTTCGTCTTTATACGTTTTCTTCTATTTTTTTGTACAGTTTCGTTCGTTGTCATACATTTCCGAACAAAAACTAAAAAAATAGACGAAAACGTAAAAAAACAGACAAAAACGTAAAAAACCGGACAAAAACGTAAAAATGAACATGAACATATAAAAATGGTTGAAAACAGACGAAAACGTTAAAAAACGGATGAAAATGTATAATAACGGACGAAAACGTAAAAAAACAGACGAAGAAATGTCTCTCAAACGAAACGCTTGCCATTCCTCTGGAAGGAATCCAGGTGGACGAGAGGCTGAATTTCATCGAGGAACCTGTCGAGATAATGGATCGGGAAATCAAACGGCTTAAGCAAAGCCGCATTCCTATTGTTAAAGTCCGTTGGAACTCTCAAAGAGGTCCCGAATACACGTGGGAATGTGAGGACGAGATCAAGCGTAAATACCCACACCTTTTCTCAAATTCATCGGGTAACTCTAAGTGAAAAACGAGGACGGTTTTCCTTCTAAGGCGGGGAGGATATGACAAATGGTAATTTTCCCACTAATATTTTAATAATAAATGGCAATTTATTATTACACAACTGTTAAACTAAACATTTATGTGTTTACATAACTATTACGGGAAGCAAACCCGCACGCAGTAGCGTACAATAACTCACCAAAACTATTTGAATTTATCAGTAAAAGTGAATTTATCACTTCCTGACAGTTACAGACACCAACGTAACAAAAACGAGAGGTTATCTTGTTTTTCCCGAAAACCGACACCACACGCGTACTGACACTACTTTAGTAATGGTTAGACTTTATAATTCATTTCCCGAAAGACGAAAATGGATACAAACTAACATAAAATATGTGTTTTATGCTTTAAAATTTCTTTGACTTGATAGCATTATCAACTTTACTTTCATTTTCTTTATTTGTTTATTTTTAATGCACTTTCAAAACTTTTCCATATATACCATTTCGTGAGGATTGAGAGTACTGTATATAGGTAGGATTCTTTTCTTCATTCTACTCAAAGTGTGACACGTATCTATAAGCTATAATATATGGTAGTAGCATTGTGTGAAAAGATGGCACAAATATTTGAAAGATGTTAAAACATGAGGTTACTTCACACTTTGTATTTTCCTTGTTTGCTGATATTTATTACTGATTTAGTTAAGTTTTATCTAAACCGAACAAATAGTATTGGTTTCTAATGTTTTGTATGTTTATTAAGAAGTACAAAAGAGTTAAGGGTGTTGGTATGTGGGAGGCAACAAAAAATGAATTTTGGGGAACTTTTAGAGGAAGGAAGAGAAATAAAGATTGGTTATGAGGGAAAGTTTTTTTTAAGATATTTTCACTTATAATAAAACTAAGAAAAAATTACACGTTTGGTTCATGTGGTTTGCTCAGATTTCATGTTTAGTCCATAAATCGTTTTAATTACACCAGAGATACCTATTTTTGAAACCTTGCACTCATTTAGTCCCTATTTTGGATGGGCCGTTAGCTTGGCCGTTAAGTGTTTAAATAATATTTTCCCGTTAGTCCCTCTGTTAATATTTTTTGCACCGTTAGTCCTCATTTTGTAAAATGAATTAAAAAGGGCAGCATGACTCGAAATCGGGTCTTGTTGCCCAAAAACCAACGCCCTAACCACTGGACTAAGAGTCCAGTGGTGTAATTATATCAAAATAAATTATATTTAACATTTTTTTGCTCAAACTCATTTTTATCCGCTTTCGTCTGTTTTTATACGTTTTCGTCCGTTTTATTTTATGTTTTCGTACGTTTTTATACGTTTTCTTCCGTTTTTTTTTACGTTTTTGTCCGTGTTTTTATGTTTTTCTCCCCGTTTTTTTACGTTTTCGTCCGTTTTTATGTTTTCCTATGTTTTTATTTGTTTTTGTCCTTTTTTTTTACGTTTTCCTCCATTTTTATACGTTTGCGTCCGTTTTATTACATTTTTGTCCGTTTATTACGTTCTCGTCCGTTTTTTACGTTTTCGTCCGTTTTTTCTTTTTTATCCGTTTTTACGTTCTCGTCCGTTTTTTACGTTTTCGTCCATTTTTTTACGTTTTTGTCCTTTTTTTACGTTCTCGTCCGTTTTTGTCCGTTTTATTTTATATTTTTTGTCCCTTTTTTTACGTTTTTATACGTTTTTGTCTTTTTTTTTTTGTTTTCGTCCGTTTTTTATACGTTTTCGGCTATTTTTAAACGTTTTCGTCAGTTTTCTTTTTACGTTTTTGTCCGTTGTTATACATTTTCGTTCGTCTTTACACTTTTCATCTGTTTTTTTATACAGTTTCATTCGTTGTTATACATTTTCGAACAAAAACTAACAAAATAGACGAAAACGTATAAAAAGAGAGAAAACGTAAAAAAAACACAATACTAAAACGTATAAAACGAAGGAAAACGTAAAAAAAGGGTCAAAACGTAAAAAATAAACATGAACATATAAAAATGGTTGAAAACGGACGAAAACGTTAAAAAACGGACGAAAATGTATAAAAACGGACGAAAACGTAAAAAACAGACGAAGAAATGTCTCTCAAACGAAACGCTTGCCATTCCTCTGGAGGAAATCCAGGTGGACGAGAGACTGAATTTCATCGAGGAACCTGTCGAGATAATGGATCGGGAAATCAAACGGCTTCAGCAAAGCCGCATTCCTATTGTTAAAGTCCGTTGGAACTCTCGAAGAGGTCCCGAATACACGTGGGAACGTGAGGACGAGATCAAGCGTAAATACCCACACCTTTTCTCAAATTCATCGGGTAAGTGAAAAGCGAGGACGGTTTTCCTTCTAAGGCGGGGAGGATGTGACAAATGGTAATTTTCCCACTAATATTTTAATAATAAATGGCAATTTATTATTACACAACTGTTAAACTAAACATTTATGTGTTTACATAACTATTACGGGAAGCAAACCCGCACGCAGTAGTGTACAATAACTCACCAAAACTATTTGAATTTATCAGTAAAAGTGAATTTATCACTTTCTGACAGTTACAGACACCAACGTAACAAAAATGAGAGGTTATCTTGTTTTTCCTGAAAACCGACACCACACGCGTACCGACACCACTTTAGTAATGGTTAGACTTTATAATTCATTTTCGGAACCAACAAATTTTATTTTATATCAATTTTATAAAAACGGCTCTAGATTTATGTTTTTCACGTTTGCATGGAACAGAGATACCACGATTTTACCTCAGCTCAACAGAACACGGGGTATACACAATACACTATACAAATAAAACAAACAAATAAAAACCACCCCACTCCCTACGTGATACTTTCTCCTTTATCTTCTTCCTCTTTTCTTCTTCGATCCTCCCACCTCCACCATAGTAACCCTAGTTTGACCCTTTTCCTGGTGATAAAAACCATAAACATCACCATCACTATCAACAATCGCTGTCTATACATGGCTTAGAGCGCTTTTCGTACCTCCCAATGGCTTTGTCGGTTCTCAAATCCGCTCCTTATGAGTCAAACATCCTCGAGATCAAAGAATGGAGAAGGAAAATAGCTCAAAATGGTGAAATCCTATCCTTGAAGGATCGAAAGGGAGCCAAAGGCTTGCCATGAATTATTCCTTAAGAACCACCGATTTCCAGGGGAAAGCAACCACGCAAACCCATCTCACCACAAATTGTATACCACAGTCGAAGGCTCAAGAAGAAGAAGGGGGTGTGTGAGTGCTTGGAAATCGGGTTGGTCTTGCTGTTTGTCTCCTGTAATCGACTCTTATCCTTTGTAAGGTTAAATTCCACTCATTTTTGTTGTTGTTATTCATTGTTGTTGTTATTGAATTTTGCGTATATATTTTTCTTGTTGTCGTTGTTGATATGAATTATATAGTCACAATTATGTCGAATGATGTGTTGTGGTGGTGTGGCTAAAAGAAATTTTGAAACTAAGAACTATTGGAACTCGATTAAGAATCTGTTTTGGCTCAAGAACATGGAGTATATGCTGATAAAAGTGGTTTGTTTGTTGTCTCGTTAATCTCACTCAATCGACCTTAAACTGAAATGTGTGTTAACTAAATCTAAGAAAGAAAATTTAGGTTGATTCGAGCCAAAATCTTTGTGGTTAAAGTTGTGTTCAAATCGGCATATTGGTGTTAAGATTTCATCTTGTTTTTCCTTGTGTTTTTCCGTGTATATGTTCCTGTGAATGGTGTCCATTAGTGTTCGAATGGTTGTGTTTGCATTTTGGTTAGTCGAATTCCTAGTTGAATAACATGCTCACAAGGTGTTTGTGATATGGTAAAATTGATACTCAACATATGAGTTTGATTCGAATAGGGTGTTAGTACTCAAGATTTGTGTCTTAAGCCGAATTGGGCTTGCTCTTGTTCTCGATATGTGAATTGATTTGTACTCAACTTAAAGGTAAACCGAGTGCTTGTAGTCTAAGACTTTTCATGTTGTCTTCTATATCTCATTCGAGATTGTACCTCGATTGAATGAGCCTTGAGTCATGGGTCAAAGTGCCCTCGAACCCGCGTGAAAAGATCCTAGTCTAAAGGGATTTATGTCAAACCGAGAGACCATGTGTTATAGTCACGGAGTTTTTCTCAAAACTCGGTTGACACACTCTTCTTCCTTTGTTTTGGGTCGACCATTTGGTCGTAAAAGACACCCATTGGGTGCTCGTTTCATTGGTCTTACAAAGGAGTACACACTATGACCAACCCCTTGTAAGTCACGCCTTGGTCGGGTTCATGGTTCGAACCTTCTTCCTCACAAGGCTGCTCAACTGAAACAATTAGAACTCATGAGTTGCTTCTCTAAAACTTGTGCTACACTGGAATTGCAGTTACATAAGTGGGCCAAAATTTTCTTAAACGTGTGATGGGCTAATGTACTAGTCCACCAGGCCAAAAATCCCTTTTGTATATTAAATTGCCAAACTTGGGCCGAAGCCCATGTGGTATATAGGACACACAGGCGCTGGTCCTCTTTACTATTGCAGCCCATAATGGGTGAGCAAATTCGGTCCGGGTGAATCAAGCGTGGGCCACAGCCCAACCCGTTACAACTTAAATATTATATCGACCTCGAGATAATTCGTTCCGAATACCCTAGTTGTGATCGTCACCGTTCGAGTGGTCATTAAAAATCATTACAACTTTATATTGAAACAACTCGACTAGTATTTGTATTCCGTTACATGTCACAAACATAACTCGATATATATATATATATATATATATATATATATATATATATATATATATATATATATATATATATATATATATATATACATACATTGGTATCACACGGGATAATTTAAAAACTCAACGTGAGTTTCCTAACAAACGCCTTCACGTTATAAAACATTTTGATTGTCGAGCACGTACCATGAAAAACATATTTTCATAACTATCGATATATACAAATAAGTTGAAACACTAAATTTGAAATATAAATTAGTTCGTTGTTTTATTGGCATATAACTCAAAACGTTTTATCAAAACTTATATAAGTCGTTGGGTTATGAAACGATTATTTTACAAACACAAGCTTACAATTTTGTTAACACAATGATTACTTGTATACGCGAATTTTTAACATATCGTGAAATGATATAAACAATGACGAGAAATTTTCAAACGAGACATTCCTTTACAAAAACTATATGTATGTATGAATATACACACATCATCATATACACACTTACTCATGTACACAATTGGTAATATATATACACTCACCTAACAACAACGTCTCCATATGTCATCAATATTTAACATGCGATAGCAAATGTCTTCCGTATGTAGTCGTCCGATTTATGTCAATCCGGAAGCTTACTTGTCTTGATCTTTTTTCTAATGTACACTTGTACACCTCCAATGAGCCAATACCTACAAATATTAAAAACATTGTTCCAACTTGAATGCTGCCACACCAACAACAACCACCTAAACTCTTTAAAACATCTCGAATTCTTGAATTTGAACTGTGAACTAAAACAAACCTTACTAATTTAGGTCGCGTGTTGGTGCTGAACACTGTCTGAACTATTTTGTGACTTGACTGCTATTTATCAAGGTGAGTTTATAGCCCCACACTATTTAAATTTGTTTTACTATTGGGGTGAGAAATATGCAAAACTATTTTATGGACCAAACAATTGTCTATGCTGTTACGTGGTTTAGCCTAAGCCCTGTTATGTCCCTCTATGCCCAACTCATGAACCGTCAATTCCTGCTGGGAAGCGCGAATGTTATAAATAGATCTATTGGGAGTAACGTCCCCGTTCGGGTTGACCGGATAGGCAAACGAACGTATACCATGTCGAAACCACAAATGTCTGGGATAAACACTTGTCGGGCCTTGATATTTAACATGCTTCTAGAGCATGCACACAGTTATAGCTTCGGTTGCATGAACTTAGTGCTAACGTAATAGACTGTATTTTTATATGGCATTACATGGGTTGTAATGTTCATATGCTAAACTCATGGTCCAACTACTGATTTACTGCTTATTGATAAACCTATGAACTCACCAGCTTTTTGCTGACTTTTAGCATATTTTTCTCAGGTGTTTAAGGTGACTGATATGACAAGGTGGTGGCAGGGCAAGGGTCATAGCCTACTGTCTGATTACTGTGGCTTTTAAACTATGACTTGTTTTTGTCTGGGACAACCGAATTTGTGGGCCTCACTTTATTAACTCAAACTATGTTGTAAACAATATTTTCTTGATTGAATGAATTAAAACGGAGTATGTATTCCGTTCTTTGTTACCTTGTGTTGTGATTATCAATTTAGTAGCACCCCATGACCCAAATGCTTCCGCAAATGCCAGATTTTGGGGGTGTTACAGATAAAAACGAGTTTGAGCAAAAAAAAGGTTAAATATAATTTATTTTGATATAATTACACCACTTGACGCTTAATCTAGTGGTTGCGGCGTTGGTTTTTGGGCAATAAGACCCGAGTCCGAGCCTATGATGCCCTTTTTAATTCATTTTAAAAAATAATGACTAACGGTGCAAAAAATATTAACGGAGGGACTAACGGGCAATTAATATTTAAACACTTAACAGTCAAACTAACGGCCCATCCAAAATAGGAACTAAATGAGTGCAAAGGTTTCAAAAATAGGTATCTATGGTGTAATTAAAACGACTTAGGGACTAAACATGAAATCTGAGCAAACCACAAGGACCAAACGTGTAATTTTTTCTAAAACTAAAAAAGTTTAGTTGTAAATATAAAAGTACAAGTCTTTTGATAAAATCGAAAGTTATTATGTCACTTGGATTTATTATGTTCATATACACCATGTTAAGTCAACGATGTCGTTTAGTTAATATTAAGTTTATCTAGTTATTTGACTAACGCGTAAGACGTTGAATTAATCATTACAATTACTAGAACATGATACAACTCATCACAACTTTTGTGAACCAGTACAATGTTATGACATGCATTTAATAATTCATTTTGACCGTTAAAAACTCAATATCAAAGCTATTGAGATAAGCATTTTACTATAGATCATTTTTGTCTACGTATCATGCCCGTGATATCGAATCAAAATTGAAAGATCATATCTTCTATATGTCATGTAGTACGTATTATGCTCGTGATTTGTGTCCACTTTATGAAAATGTCTTTTTAATTGATAACTTTACGAAAACTCAACAAAAAGTGGTTATTTTGTGCGCCTTGGATTACGGTTTTTGAGTTTGGACATGAACATAACTTCATTTTTTAATCAATGACGATTTAAACATATAAATATTAGATGTACTTTGGGAAAAACACATAATCTACTAATATCCCATGAGAGCAAAATTAGACCAAAACTAGATACAAACATAATTAATGTCGTCCATATGATTTAAGAAACTCAAAATTTCCTTCACTTGTGATGGCTTGGTGCTCTCCTAGTCTCCTACCATCCCCTGGTCATGCATCAACTGTGCCTGAACCATAAGCAGCCCATCGGGAACTACATTTATACCCAATAAGACATCACTATGAAAAATATGTCTTATTAATCATAAACATTGATGTACAAATGGCATATGCTACACTTTCATCAATCTCACATTTTCCAACCAAATATATGCATTACCGAACGATATATTGTGTAACTTTATTTTCAGAACCCTATTAATTGCGAGAACTGCGAGAACTCTTTTTGGACCATTGGATATTTTAATCAATGGATGAGATGATATGTGCCATTAGTGTCATTAATAAAAAGAATAGGGAAACTTTTGTAAATGACTTAAATGGCTAAAGGGTATTATAGTCACATCCTAAAAAAGTGCCAGCATAAATTGTGGAATCACATCTTCATTATACGGTTATATTATTTTCACATTCTCTCTCATAAAAACTCTCCATGTTATCTTCTCTCTACAAAGGTTTGTCATGAAACCCTAGCCGCCGGATTCTCCATCCCCATTGTCATCAGATCTTCCCCCGCCATCAAACCCCATATTCGTAAAAATCTCGTCATCAAGTCTCGTAGTCATCGAAGTTGATTTGCAAACAGCTGCCAGAAGTTGTTTTAATTCGGTAAGGTTATTATTCGTATAAATCAGTTTTGTGTTTTAGATCCGGTATAAATCAGTTTTGTGTTTTAGGATGGAAAAGTTATTTATGCGTATTACTAATCAGTTTTGGATAATCATTTGTATACCAACTGCAACAAAACTGGTTTTTAAGGGTAAAGTAATTTTACTTATCTCTTTTTAAACATAATACGAAACTATTTCCTTCATTTAACGAAACCTCTCCTTATTTCGCAATAATGTTTCTTTTGCTCGTTTTATTTATTAATTACTGTAATTAATTAATCGGATTTTTCAAACACTCAAGCATCTGATTTGATTTATTTATTTATTTATTCATTTATTTAATTGATTTGATTTATTAGAAAGATGATTAATGATATTGAAGAGTATCAAGGTGAAGATCCTTTACAAGCATGGCTTGAGTAAGTTACTTGTCAATAATGAATTATTGTCGTTAAGAAAGTGGTAGGCAACTAATTTAACTTGATTCTTTTGGCTAATGATTGGTGTTTGGATTTGCTTATGGTGTGAAAAATGCAATAAGGACTTGCTTATTTATTTGGCTAGTGATGGTGTTTGGATTTGCTTATTTATTTATTTATTCATTTATAAAACATATATGATTTGCTTATTGAGTTATATTGAACATGGCTGTTTGAACATACTTGTTTTTTATATTGAACATGGCTGTTTTTCATGTGTAGATAATACATGTCTAGATTAAACTTGGAATTCGTGTTTGAACATATTTGTTTTTACTTTGAACATGCTTGTTTTTCATGTTATTAACATACATGTTATTGAACATACTTGTTTTTACATTGAACATGGTTTTCATAGAACATACATGTTATTCATTGAACATACTTGTTTTTACATTTATTAGAAAGTTACTTACACTATTTGGTTATGGTTTAATTGTTTTTGGGCATGTTTGTATCAGATTGATGAAGATGGTGATAGCAATGAAGATATTAGAAGTGGATGCACACATAGATACAATGCGGCGTTTGAAGAAATATGAGTATTGAAGGCGTGCATATATGTTCAACTTCTAAAAATGTTGATAATAATGTGAGTGCACATATGTTCGTTTGCGTTATATATATTAGTGCATGCATGTATTGATCGATTAGATTCATGTATTTAATTGATATTGAATTTTGTATGTAACATTTATGTTCTTGTTTTGTTATAAATTTACATTATATAAAAAACACATATGCACCTTACTATTTGGAAAACAAGCATGTTCTAAAATTATTCAAAAACATCTATGCGCTACATCTCGAAAATAAAATGAAAAAATTAGTACATATAAAACATACATGCACCTAGTCTTTTTTTTCTTCAAATAATCCATGCCGGAAATAAAAAAGTTAAAAAAAAAAAAAAAAAAAAAAAAAAAAAAATCCTAAAATTATGGGATTTTAAAAAACGAATTTTAATAAATAGAAATTGTCTTTTACTATTATACCCTTTTGATTAAATAAAAATATGATTGGTCTAGGGGAGTTCTCGCAGTTCCCGCACTTAACAGGGTTCTGAAAATAAAGCCCCCCACGATATATTTGTCAGGTAATGGATGACCTTTTAAAAATGTAGATTACGACTTTAAGACAAAATTAATCACTTTCAGAAAATCATAGGAAGTAAATTAAAGGATTAACTAATACAAAAACAACAAATGGGAGTTCAGGTTTGACCTTTAGAGCACATGAACACTCTCTGATTCGAATGTCTGAAGTTTAAGAAAGCTTGGACGATAAGCTATCTCAGAGAAGTAAGGTCGTAAACACTAAGTAGTGTTAGCATTTTACAAAAGCATTTGCATAATGAGTTTAAGCTTAGTTGGGAGTATAAAAAAGTGGATGACGATTACAATTCCCTGGAGACACCCATTTTGTGTGAATCCCGTTCCATGATACCATTTTTGAAAATCAAGCATGTTATCTATTTTGTTCTAGTTTAAATTTCGTGCATTGTATAAAAAATCAAAACGGGGTATACTTGGTATTCTTTTGATCCTTTCATTACTTTATATGATCGGATTGCTAGGGACTAGCAATAGCTTAGTGTGGAGGATTGATGAGTGTGTAAATACTCATCATTTTATACCCATAAAAGACACAAAAATGACCAAAAACACCCAATATATATTGCAGATATCCTTGGTTTGTGTTTTATGTGTTTCAGGTACAAAGGATGGAAAACGGAACGAAAACGAATATTTTTGGATCGACTCGACAGCAATTGTACAATTGATCAAGTGAAGACAAAAGTCAAAGACAAAGTCAAAGTCAACCCCCAAAAATACCAAAATGACACAAATGGTCCTTGGAAATAATTTCTATTTTTGGCAGCCTTGGTCCTTGGATTTTTAGATTGTACAACTTTGGTCCCTAAGATTAAACCTAAATCTAATTTCTATCCTAAACTAAACCCAGCCAAAAATAAAATAACCCAATCCACACTAAACCTAACCCAGCCCAAAATCACACAAAGCCCAATCCTAAAATAAATAACCCGACCCATTTCTTTTTGAGTTAGCCAAAACCAGGTTTGACTTTTGTCAAACCCACCTTCTCTATACCGTTGCCCGCCAAAACCATACCACCATAGCCACCCCTATCCCTGACAATACCACCTCCCTCCAAGCTCCTTCAACACTTCTCCTAACAAACCAAGGAGCATTAAATGCTTCTTCCCCATCACACGTTACCAGTCAAGTGGTTTTTCCCACTTTAACCATTTTGGCGCCAAAATTAGTTTAGAAGGCTGAGATCAATTCAAGGCTATCCAAGGGCTGAGAAATGATTAGAAGAAGATAAGAAGAATGTTAATACAAATATCGTCCTAAAAACGTTATTTATATTTTACGATCTTTGCTTAGTTTTGTTAATGACAATTACAAAGTATATCTTTAAGCAAATTATAAATACTAGCTAAAGTCTCTTTAGAACACATTTTACATTTCACAAGTTTACTTGGAAATACATTTCATACATCTACATGTTTATTTCCTTAAAAGGAAACTTTATTTCTAAAATGATACAATGACATCATGGCATGCATCATACATGTAATCTTGGTAAGATCTTGTTATATCTTGGATAGATCTTCAAGTAAGATAGTTGACATTGGAAGATCTTGATATGACAACACAAAGATATGGAGAGATTGGAGAGATTTGGAAAATCTCTTAGCTGTCTTACCTCTGGCATGCCCACGGATCCTTTCGACATAAAGGACGGATCCCTTTTAAGGGATCCGCCGGATCCGCCGAGTGTTTCTCAGCTTGCCTATAAATAGCAAGCTGATCACTTGGCCTCATCATCACTTAGAAAGTAGAAAACATACATACTCATTTATATTACTAACATCATTCATTCATAACATTTGATCTATCTTTTGTAGCAAAGAAGATCAAGCAAAAGAACTTCAACAAAACATACTGTTGCAAGTTATAGTAGTTAGTGTCTGTGTGATCTCTGTGTAATTCACACATCATTATTTGTATCATTTATCTCAGTGAGTGTGGTTAGTGTTTTAGTCCTCAAAACACAAAGAGTGCAGGGAGTGGTTGTACCCTTGTGAAAGAACTCGACATTTAGCTTAGTGTCGGTAATTGTATAGGCGACGTTGGGTTAGTTCTGCCCTGAAGTAGAACTCGGTGTTTAGCTTAGTACCGGAAAAGGAAGTAAGCAACGTGTAAAGGTTTTCTCCACCTAGAAGAGAGTTTGTTTCTTAGTGAAGGATAACTCTCGAGTTAAAGGCTCGGGGAAGTGGAGTAGGGCAAGGAAAAGAGTCCTTGTAGCCGAACCACTATAATCATCCGTGTGATGTGGTTTGATCATTCCTCTCTTTTCTTTTCAGATATATTGTTTGATTATCTCTATGTGCATAAGTTTAATTGAATTCACATAAACAAACAAAACGGTTTAAATTAATTTTAAACGGTAAAACTATTCAACCCCCCCTTCTAGTTTTCCACAATTGGCATCAAGAGCCACGTTACTTAAGATTTTTAAAATATACTGTATTTTAAAACTTAAAACGACCCATGGATTTTGAAAACTTTAAAGAAGAAAAATCTATGCAAGAACCGCCACTATTTAAACAAGATAATTTTACATTTTGGGAAAACCGTTTTGGGATCTATGTGAAATCAAAGAATCGTAGGGATTACTCTAAATGCAGGAATTCTAGTCAATTAGTAGAAGAATGCTCAAAGCCTTCAAAGAACAAATCCCAAAAAGCACTCATTAGTAGAACTTGGAATGAAAGTGAAAAAGATGACGACAAGCCAATAAACAACAAGATTACTCCTATAGCTAATGAGGTACAATCTGATTCATACTCTTTCATTAATGATAACATGTCAGATATAGAATATAATAAATTATATAAAATCATTCCTAAAATCATAAGCAATAATAAGATCTTAAAAACCAGAAAGGAACTCTTAGAAAATGAAATTCATCGGTTAAAAGAAAAAGTTATAGGATTAGAAAAAGACAATGGTATTAGAACATGCTTATCATGTCAGAAACTAAAACACGAAATAGAAACAGTAAAATTCACACAGAAATATTTTATCAAACACAACAAACTTAAGAGATTTGATAAACATCTAAACAATGTAGATGACATACTGAGGTTACTAAAAATACCTCATGGTAGTTTCAAACCAGATTATATGAAAAATGGTTGCTTAAGTGATTTTCAGAATCAAACTACACCAACTGAATCAGTGACCCACGGATCCAAACATTTGGATCCGCGTGAGATAACCAAAGGATCCGTAGGTAAAAGTCAAAACTTAAAAAGTACTAAACCTGTTAAGTTATCTAGAGAGCCTAACAATAATACAATTAGAAGAAAAGATAAGAATGAAGTTAAAACGACAGTAGACACTCCAGTAAGTAAAGAAACAGTGTTTAGTGAACAAATTCCATTTGATTACCTCCAAGATATTAGTGAACCTTGGTAATATTGTGATGAACCCATGAGATGTTGGGGACCATATACTTGAGCTTTCATTTGGTACGCTTGAAAGAAAGGATTATGGATTAATGGAACTCCAAGATACATTGCTGAAAACAAATGTATCTTCTTAATCCACAAAGTGTTCAACGGAGGTTACATAGCATTCTTAGAAACAATCATTGTAAAAAGGTACGATTCCTCTTGACTTCTCATGATGATTGCTCTCATAGATAATTCAGATTCATACTCACTAAGTATAAGTTATTAGGTACCGTGATTAGTATCACATCCTTTGTGATAATAGAAATAAAGTATTTAAGTTGGCATAATAAGTAGGAAAAGAATCTTAAACCTCTATGACATAAAACACCTAAAGACAAGTAGTGTCTCATCTTCTTGGATTATATCTCAACTATATAGCATCAACTCTTAGGTAATAGTTCAATAAATCTATTAGGATTCTAACCAAGTTGAGATATAACCAACACCTTTGTGAGTAATTAGATATGTTGTCACTTCCATGAATATTATAAATTAAGTTCCGACTTAACTCTAGGATTCCACAAAATACTTAGAAAGAAGTTAATCTATTTTAGAATAATCTCACCACTTCAAATCATAAAAAGGTACATTTCTCAGGAATTTATGATAATGTAAGGTTTACATCATTCTCAAAAGTCAAAAGAGTTGTTGAACTCAACATTTAACAAAGGTCCTCCTCTTCCTAAAAGACATCATCTTTGGTAGATAATGACCTTTGAAAATCACTCACCAAGGATAAAGTTAGTAAATTCATAAGATGACCCTAAACACAGAGATGCATTAGATAGAATACTCTATCCCATAGCTAGTACTCAAAATATGATATAGTCTACACCTTCAAAATGATTCCTACTTGAAACCACCAAACAACTTAAGAGACATTTACGATATCCCAAAGAATCAGGTGTAAAAACCATATTTAACTCTGTAATTAGAGATATAGGAATAACAAAGTGTGTACTAATGTAAGACATTGTATCACATCATAATTTACTAAGAAACAAACAGTCCTTGTTACTTTAAGGCAAAGTGTAGAGAAAACTCTCGTGGTCTATGATATTGACCTCTATAAACCTTCTCCTGTGTTGCAATTACAACCATTCATCCCAGCAAAAGTTTTGCTTTCCATCATCATTTCCGTATTATACAATGCTTAGATGAGTAAATATCCCGAGTTGAGAAAGTTTCTCAAAAGATAAATAACCCTCTCACAAATGCCTCAAGTAAGAACCTTACTTCTATCTATGGTTTACTGAAACCTAGAAAGTAGTTAAAACATTTGTTAGAATCCTAGTTCAAACCAAAAACGGAGATAAGCAAACACATTTTCTGATCCTGTGGATCCCTTCGATAACAAGGGCGGAACCCTTTTTCGGGATCCGCTGGATCCGTAGACTGCTGAGAAAAATTCTCTAATAAACAAACACTCCTTATTTCTCAGTACACTAATTAACCTACTGATTGTCGACCCTCATCACTCTAAACTCAAAAATTAGCCTTCTCTCCACAATCAACTCATGCTTAATTGATCAAACTGTTAGTATTCTAATTCATTCTAATTCCTTATCAATGTCTGGGATTCCTAATTAGTTACACCAAATCAAAATTAGAATCATATATTTGTATAATCATGAAGCATTTCAAAAATACATTAAACCAGTTTTTGATTAAAAATATCATCAAATACTCCATTGAAATACTTCTCAAAACACCTCTCAATCATTGTTCATACAAAATCAAAAACGTTATGTTTTAAAAACATCATGTACTTTTTGGATACATTTAAAACAAAAGCATTTGAGTTATCTCGCAAAAACTTGCTTCAAAGAAGTCGAGATAATCGCACCTTCACATTGCACTCATTTAGGTACACACTAGAAATATTTCTAACTAAAATTATAACATTCATGTCTAGGTGAATCATGCCTCCCGCAACTAATTATGATCACAAAAAGACTACCAAGTATCTACCCAAACATCATCAAGCCAAAGGTCTAACTGATGCTTAGGTCAAGATTTTTAAAACACTAGAAAACCATTATGTTCATGAAGGTAGAACTATAGACTCATCATTCTTAGAAGAAACTAACATCCGTGAACAACTGGCCTTCATCCACTTTGATTCACTCCTAGACATAGATGAGCCTATCGTTCCTAGGTTCATTCTTGAGTTTTATGCTTCAGTAAAACTCAGTACTGATGACTTAGGATTGCTAAACATTCACTTCAAAATAAACCAAAGTCAATTCAGTTTTCCTTTAGCTCACTTCGCAGAAGTTTTAGGTGTTCCTAGTCAAGGAACTTGTTTCTACTCAGACAAATGGCCCTTATCCATTCTTGAGTCTAACCTTGGTCATGAATTCCCATACGACACTCCACTCACTCCCAAAGAAATTATCCGTGATCACCTCTTCAAACCTAGAACCAACCCGACTAAGAAACTACGTGGCAAACAAGTAAATCTAGATCCATTTGCTATGGAACTTAATGAACTCAAACCTAAATTTAAGAAACTATAAGAAATTCTTAGGGCAAATGTTATTAGCACTGTTGGAAACAAAGATCATGTGAATGCAAGCTTATGTTACATGCTCTACTTGTGTCGACCCATCAACAATTCAATTTGGCTTACTACATCGCCAAAAGAATGGTTTACATACCTATCTTAGGAAAAACCGCAATGCCATATGGAATGCTCCTCACCCGTCTATTTAAAGCTTCAGTTCCCATCCCTCCAAACTCAGTTGGTTTTCTTCCATACTACATCGAAATCCAACATACTTTCGTTCCACTTAGTGAAAAGAGAGTAATAGTTGGGAAAGGAAAACGTGCCTAGATTTCATCTTCATCTTCATCATCATCGGCTAGCGATGAAGATGGTTTACCTAACTCCAAGATCCCTCCACTCGATTACTTACGTCAACTTCCTTCCATTGATAATGAGTCTGAGGAACATCGACAAAGAAAGGGAATTTTGAAGAATGTAGGACGATGGATGATGAAACTTCGCAAGGATCAGAAGAAAATACTCAAAATGTTGAAAGATAAGTGAGATAGTGGAGCATTTGGGACTAATCTTTATTAGACAATGTTATGTTAGACATATGTGTTTCTTATTATGGTAGTACTTGATGTCAACTAACTCATATTTGCAGGTCGATAACATTTAGTGTTATCAATTTTCCGAGAATAAGCTACTGTTTGGCTTAACTCAATTTTAAGTAAGTTATGATGAACGGATGTATGTTAGAATATATATATTTAGCATATTTATAGTACATATTAGCCAATTGATATATTCTAGGAGTATTTTCAAGTCTTCATCGAAAAACGCAAAATTTGCATTGCTCTCTGTTTGTTTTAGGATTTTTGTTCGACGGATCTGGCGGATCCCTAAAATTGGATCCGCCTAGTGTTTATGTTGGATCCGCCAATCTTAAACCTGCGGATTAGACGGATCCAAAGGTTTTGGATCCGCATGCCTTGGCAATTGGATCCGCAGGAATACATAATAATCTTTTTCACAAAATCCAACTCATTCCAATACTTAGATTGTAGTTTAGTTTTTATTTAGACATCTTAGGAAAATCCACCTCCCACCAAAATTTGAATATCTTGTCCTGCTCATAACTCACAGACTCTCTCTCTCGAAAACAGTGAATCAATCACATTTGTCCCTTTTGAGTCATCATTCTGCATACCTTCATGTCAACTCCATTCCTATGGATTGACTTTGTCATTAGGACAAATTACTTTTTCTTGTTTCAAGTCCTTGAAATTTACAAACCATTAATCCAAACACCAATTTCCATAAAAATAGGAAGTACATATTAGAACCTTAAGATGATCATAACAAACACCAACTTCATCTTCTTTGCACACCATTCCTATAAACTTTACAAATCTCATATGTCTAGATCATACAGACAAACCGCTAGAATTAGTGTTAGACCTTACTGGCTCATCAATCCAGTTCCTAACTTAAGCTCATCAATCATATCCACTACTACCACTACAACTTCTATCATGCCTTCATCTCTGAACTCACCATCACCAATCATAATTCCACTAGGTACAACATCATTACCCACGTATAGTACACCGTCACCTATAACTACACCAATAGCTTCTTCACCATCACCTTTACAATCTGAAGGAAGAAAATCATCATCACCACCAAATTCACCCAATCTTCAACCACATGATTTACTTACCACACTTCAAAGCATTGATGATTCAATGTGGCTTAATCAAACAAACACTCAAGAAAATGAAGAACATGACACTAACCCTTGTGACACCAAGGATTTAGAAACTATGTGGCTAGCTTCTATCATATCTCCATCAACACCAACAAATTCCACTTCATAGAAGCTGTTAGCTTTTCTTAAGTATCATCTAAGTGTACTTCATAGAATTATTCTATGATTTCTTCAATCTGTATGGATTTTCTAATGTAACTTCAAGTTTGAGATGCTTGTCACAAACAAATTTTCAATGAATAAAAGTTATATTTCAATGTTTGTAGGTGATCAAATATTTGTAGTACGGATCTAGCGGATCCCTCATTTTGGATCCGCCATGTGTTATCGTTGGTTCCGCCAACCTTCATCTTGCGGATTCTGCGGATCCCATAAATTGGATCCGCACGTGTTATCGTTTGGATCCGCAGGTATAACAGTCAAATTCTTAAAACTTTTCGACTCATCCCGATTCTTTGACTTTAGTTTCTAGTGTTCTTTAGAATAGGTTCACTGATCACTATAAATCTTAGAATGAGTTAGAAACCCTTAGAAACATAAGAACAAAATTTCCCACCAAAATTTGATTTTTCAAATCTTAGGAAGTAAGTTACCTTTCTGTTACAAGTAAGGAACCCTTTTTAGGGATCCTTCAAATCCGTGGGTACATCACATCACAGGATTTTCCACTATCCCTTTGCATTTACTGCATATCTTCCTCCTCTTACTCAACATAAGTTCTATGGATTGACTTATGTGATGTGACTTGCACAAATCTTTGTTCCAAATCATTCAGAACCAACATTCTCTATTGGATACACATCAAATCAAAACACACAAACTCATATACCTTCTGCCTATAAATTAGTGCTTTAGGACAATCACTTCACACAACAACCATTTCCTCTCCTGTACATCTTAGCTATCATACTTCACCATGACCAAGTCAAACAACTCTTCCATCTCTAGACCTCCAAGAAGAACAACCCACATTAGTGTTAAACCATGTTGCTTTGTCAACTTAGCAAACTCATCATCTGAGGAAAATTCTCCTCTCAATATATCATCACCCATTGCTAGTGAAAATTTCCTCACACTATCAACACCAACACCATCCAATATGGTCATACAAACTCCTCCTCTAACAATCACACCCATAGCAACCACACCATCACCCACTCCATCACAGACTGTCAAATCTCCATCACCCCCAAAATCACCCAAGTTGCAACCTATGGAGCTATTTAGGACTCCACCTACATCACCACATCCATACCTTGATGACTTGGAGGATCTCCCACCAAGATCAACCAATCCTCCACCCATAACCTTTGAAAATCAACAACCTATGCTTTTTCATCCGATTTTTACGGATATCCATGGCACTTTATATCATGATGCACAATCATCTCAACCTCAAATACCACCTTTGTCACCCACATCAACTCTCATTTCCATAGACGAGGCAATGTGGATCAATTTGCCTCAAACCCACGAGGAGATTAGTGAAGAGCCTAACCATCTCTACACTCTCTCGGGTATAGTAGATCACCGCCTCAATGAAGCTATAGACCTCCAAAACATCCTCATGAACTCCCTCCAAACACCACCACCACCTCAACAAAATGAGCCTACTTTTCCGCCCGGTTTTTCTCGCCATGATTACAACATGTGTGAAAGAACCACTCACATAGCTCAAAGGATAAACATTTTGGTGCACGAGCTCCAAAATGAAATGAGGTTCATATTGAACCACATTCTTGAGCGTCTAAATGCCATCTCTCATTCTCCTCAATA
The DNA here is from genome assembly GCA_021014915.2 of Artemisia tridentata subsp. tridentata. Classification (NCBI taxonomy): domain Eukaryota; kingdom Viridiplantae; phylum Streptophyta; class Magnoliopsida; order Asterales; family Asteraceae; genus Artemisia; species Artemisia tridentata. The sequence goes on from CP139506.1 coordinate 56,299,519, forward strand.
GGGGTGTTCTAATCTCATTATATAGGATCTTTTAAAAAAAAATTAGGATGTATGTTTCATTTTCATGTAGTATCATATTATGGTTGTGACTTTTGTCACACAATTTTCAATTAATGAATGTGATGTTTTTATGCTTATAAGTGATCAACATAGCATATTCTCATTATTTAGGTGACTAACATTATAGTTATTTGGAATCTACATTATAGTTTAATCATGTACTTCAGGTACAAAATTTTGATCAGACACTACATTTTGACTTTTTCAAGTCAACTAGATTAAAAGTCCTATTTGGATGACCATTTCATATGCATTATGCTTCTCCATTGAAGCTACTCACAACTAACATTTTTTTTGTAGCATCTCATACTCTTCAAATGTATACGTTGGGACTCTTATAATGGGGAGTATACACCGAGGGGGAGCATATCATATTCTAACCATTTGTTTTGTAGGATCATGCATCATTACCTTGTTACTCCATTTAGGGGGAGTATCAAATAAGGGGGAGCTCTTAAAGTTCTCAAAATCGCATTCCGCTACGCAACTCTTCTTTTTATTTTGATAAAAAGGGGGAGAAAGGATTAAGTTTGCATAACTGTGAATCATCACAGTACATACACTTCTTGCATAAAAATAGTTTTTAAACTCAAATAAAACAAACTTAATCTATATTTTCAAGAACCCATGCTATACTTACTCTTTTGCTCAAAAATATACTTTATGTTTTGTCATCAACAAAAAGGGGGAGATTGTTAATACAAATATCGTCCTAAAAACGTTATTATATTTTACGATCTTTGCTTAGTTTTGTTAATGACAATTACAAAGTATATCTTTAAGCAAATTATAAATACTAGCTAAAGTCTCTTTAGAACACATTTTACATTTCACAAGTTTACTTGGAAATACATTTCATACATCTACATGTTTATTTCCTTAAAAGGAAACTTTATTTCTAAAATGATACAATGACATCATGGCATGCATCATACATGTAATCTTGGTAAGATCTTGTTATATCTTGGATAGATCTTCAAGTAAGATAGTTGACATTGGAAGATCTTGATATGACAACACAAAGATATGGAGAAATTGGAGAGATTTGGAAAATCTCTTAGCTGTCTTACCTCTGGCATGCCCACGGATCCTTTCGACATAAAGGACGGATCCCTTTTTCAGGATCCGCCGGATCCGCCGAGTGTTTCTCAGCTTGCCTATAAATAGCAAGCTGATCACTTGGCCTCATCATCACTTAGAAAGTAGAAAACATACATACTCATTTATATTACTAACATCATTCATTCATAACATTTGATCTATCTTTTGTAGTAAAGAAGATCAAGCAAAAGAACTTCAACAAAACATACTGTTGCAAGTTATAGTAGTTAGTGTCTGTGTGATCTCTGTGTAATTCACACATCATTATTTGTATCATTTATCTCAGTGAGTGTGGTTAGTGTTTTAGTCCTCAAAACACAAAGAGTGCAGGGAGTGGTTGTACCCTTGTGAAAGAACTCGACATTTAGCTTAGTGTCGGTAATTGTATAGGCGACGTTGGGTTAGTTCTGCCCTGAAGTAGAACTCGGTGTTTAGCTTAGTACCGGAAAATGAAGTAAGCAACGTGTAAAGGTTTTCTCCACCTAGAAGAGAGTTTGTTTCTTAGTGAAGGATAACTCTCGAGTTAAAGGCTCGGGGAAGTGGAGTAGGACAAGGAAAAGAGTCCTTGTAGCCGAACCACTATAATCATTCGTGTTATGTGGTTTGATCATTCCTCTCTTTTCTTTTCAGATATATTGTTTGATTATCTCTATGTGCATAAGTTTAATTGAATTCACATAAACAAACAAAACGGTTTAAATTAATTTTAAACGATAAAACTATTCAACCCCCCCTTCTAGTTTTCCACAAAGAAGTTCCCACCTCAGTGTAGTATAAATAGAGCCACATTGTAGCCTATAATGAAAAGTAGTTAATTTTCCTTAATCGTATTGTATTTTTATTGTTTAAGTTTTATCAATTTCAATTTTCAGTTATCATTCCAAGTTATTCTCAGTCTGTTTACCATTAATCTTTGTATAATTTCCATTAGTTAATGAAAATTCCATGTTTTCAAGTTTCTATGGTATACTGATAATTCGAATCAAGTTAATTGTTGTTTGAAAAAGCTTATTTTCTGTTTCTATAAGCTTACATAAGCTCACTATAGCTTTTGATAAGTTTATAATAGTGTAACTCAGTCTTAATCTTAAAAATACCAAAAAAGTCAAGAAAAGTCAAATTAAGCTAAAAAATAAGCTGTTAGGGCAATATAAGCTGGAGCAGGGTAAAATATGGATGATCATGGTTTAGAGCTTCTTGGGAAGCAATAGGATGATGTGGTGATTTATATTCAGACCTTGTTTGAAGCAAAAGCAAATTGTGAGAAATTTTCAAATTTCATGTTTTACTGTTCAACTGCTTATTTTACTGCTATTCTGCTTTTTCTATGCTTATTTGATCTTACTAATGTTATTTGAAGTTAATGTGATAGGTTGTCATGGTTTAAATTAGTTTTTGCTTAAATCTCACTTAATAAGCTTTAAACAGTCAAGATAAGCTTTAGCTTATCTTGTGCTTAATCAGTAATCTAATTAGCTTAAACATAGTTAATATAGCTTAAGTAGTTAGTTTAAATCAGTAACATAGCTTATTTTGATCATTGGTAGTTTAAATTACCAAAACAGTCCCTTAAAGGACTGTTTGGCATAAGCTATTTTAGGGTCAAAAATAGTTCAGCACTGTTCATTTGTCATTTTGCCAACTTCAATCTAGCTTAAACTTCGTTAGAATAAGCTGTTTGTTTGATTTTTTAGAGATATTTTGATTGCTTTGATGGTTTTGAGTGGACTGTGATAAAATAAGGCCACGGACTGCTCAAATAAGCTTCTCATAAGCTTGAGCTCATTTGGACCTCACTTGTAACTTTTCTGAGGTTTTTGGAATCCATTTAATGTAATTGCAAGAGTTGGTTAAGTCTCCATATTGATTTGACCAATTTTGTGCAAGTCTGCACATCAGACCCAAATAGCAGTCTGCATCAATTTTCTAGATCCCATCAAGTGCTTATTTGTCATGTTTAATGCCTGAACTTTTGGTTTCTGAGACCCTCAATAGGTGAACTTTAAGTGTATTAAGTTGTTGTGGTCTTTAGTAGTCATCTAAGTGCTTAAATATAAGCTTGAACTTGCCTAGGTTGACTGCATAATGCCCTGTGCATAGCAGTCCTTTGTGCTTATTTTGAGTTTTGATCAGTGCTTATTTCTGAGTTCTTGTGGCTTATTCAGTTTCATTTTAGCTTATCTTCAGTTACTTAACTATTTTCAGTTTGCCTTTAGCTTATTTAATAGCTTATCAGCTATTTTGATCAAAAGCCTTTGGCTATTCCTCTTTTTAGCCAACTGATCAGCCACTTGGCTTATTTGAGGTTTTCAAAATAAGTATCAGTTATAAAAATTGCTTATTACCTTGTGCTTGTTGAGTTTCAATCATAAAAATCCAAAAAAGAAAATAAAAAGCAAAAAGAGTGTAAGGAATTAAATATTCCATAGATTTGATGATCACAAACAAGAAGAATGAAACATATTATATACTGAAATGATAAGCAAAATACGCTAAAGTGATGGTACTTGTAAAACCCGAAAATTCTAAAACATGTGAAAAGACCAAAATGCCCCTATAACTTAAAAGTTAATTTAAAGCTTATTAAGGTACCAAATGAATTCCAAATTTTGAGAAATGATCAAGGCATGAAGTAAAATAAATTCCTTTACAACAATTGACAATTGTGAAGCCCCAAAATTATGTTGTACACAATATATAGTCCGAAAATACTTATAGTATATTAATAATAATATTTAACTTATAATATATATTCAAAATACATTTAAAATACATAACCAAGTATGGAAATTATATCACCATTGATTGGGTCTTGGTATCACATGTTTTTCCAGCCCATAACACCCCAAAATCTCGGCACAAATCACACATATAGAATAACAAATCTCTAAACCCTAATTTACTCCTTGCCGCCTAGAACAAATAGCACACAAAAATCCCTAAAACCTTCATACGATTTTATGGAGGGCAAAGCATATTTTTTTGGTGTTAGTCGTGGTCCAAGGAAGTGTAGAAAAATTGGTTTTGGTCGTGGTTCTCCATAGATTGCTCGCTAGCTTTTATTTTGTCACTTAAGAGGTAAAACTCAAAACCCTTCGTACGTACCATCTGGAGCTCATCCATTATTTTTCTCATGTTCCTCACGTCATATATACTCTATGAAAAATGTTCCTAAGGTTGTGGAGGCTGTGGCTCGATCGCTAGGAGTTTTTGGTTCAAAAATCCACTCGATAAGGTGTTAAATTGCTTTTTGCTCATCCACACGTTAAATCCTTGATTTGGTATTTTTCCTATGATCCTTTGGTCTCATATAACTCAGATAAAATGCTCAATTCGATCCATGCACACCCTATGAATTATTTGTGAATTAAATCTTAAAAACATGTATAAAACCTAAATAATTCAATCCGAATTTTTGAGGCTTCATATCTATTTTATTTGGACTCTATATGATCATATTAACCTGAGAAAAATGCTACTTCGATTTGTTAAGGCCTAACATAATTATTTTTGATTTATTTTGTTTACCGGATTAAAAGAAAATAAAGAAGAAAAAGAAATAAAATGTAATTCGGTTAGGGTTTGGATTTTAAGGTTTTTCTTGGTTAATAAATGATGTTGTAATGATGAAATAATGATTTGGTAATTATTGGTATTTTAGGGTTAGGGTTTTGGTTATAAAAAGTGTTATGCGATTGTAAATAAATTATAAGGGGGTGTTTTGTAACTTTTAAAACTCAAGGGTTATTTTTAGAACTTAATTTGGGCTGTGTATTATTCGAATAAAATATAAGTTGGGGGTGTCATGTGTAATTTTTATATTTAAAAGGATTAAAATGTTTAATTTAATAAATTGTAATTCGGTTTTGAAAATAATTAAATAGAGGGACTAAATATGTAATTTCTGGAAACTTAGGGTGGATTTGAGTAATAAATTATATTCAGGGGGTTATGTGCTATTTTGGTAATTTAATGGCTTAATATGTAATTATTGATAATTAAAGATTGAAAATGTAAATTAAAGGGCTAAATATGTAAGTTAATTAATTTGAGGGACCTATTGTGTAAATTATGGAAACTTGAAGGTGCATTCGAATAACTTATTAAATTAAGTACTAATTGTGTAATTTTGATAAACTAAGGGTTTAATGTGTAATTATGGATATTATAAGGTTTAAAGTGTAACTTAATAACATAAAGGGTGTAATTTGTAAATTATGAAACCTAAGGGACTAAATGTGTAATTCTAGTAACTTGAACAGTAAAATGAGCTAATTATGATATTTTCACTTTAAACCCTCATCTTTGGTATATTTACACTTCAAACCTAGAATATGGAAACTTTTCAAATTTAACCCTAAACTTTTGTGAACTGTTAAAATACACCCTAGAGCCATAATGTGATTTAATGATGACTTAACCTAAATGAGAATATGGAAATCTTACTAATTATGGAAACTTTCTAAATAGGAAAACTTTCTAAAAATAGAAACTTACTAAATATGGAAACCTGCTAAAAATGGAAGTTACTTAAAATGGAAAGGTTTGTAATTCTTTTCTACCCCTCTAGGTGTGAAGAAGGAGAGGACCTGATCCTTTGCATCTTTTTCATTTTGGTTTGTGCTTTGCTTTTGGAATAAGGTACAGATATTCTGCTCTTTGTATAAAGAGCCTTCGGTCTCTTATTTGATTTGTATTAGGGTTCCCTATACCATTGCTATGTTCCCTACACTTTGATATGAACCTTTGATTTCTGAACCTCTTATATGACCTTTGCTATGAACCTTTGACATTTGAACCTTTGGCATATGAACCCTGTGATTTGGACTTTGATATTTGAACTATGACTACATGGACCTTTGCTTTGATTTAGACTTTGACATTTGACCCCAGTTTGATACCCGAGCCAAGTTCGTTTCCTAGCCATGAAGGTAACATGGCCGTGTCTGTGATGCACCACTGGCATGACTAGCGTGTAGCCCTAGTGATTTGGTTACACCGTCCCCATTTTGTTTATGATATGCATGCACACTATATGATTTGTTATGGCCTATATTATTGTTCGGGGGGCGAATGGATGCATCCTAGGTTCGTGTCCGTGTTCGTGGACAGTTCGTTTTGATATGATGTGGTGACTGGGGATGGGTGCAATCCACTCCTTTCACAAAGTTCGGGAGCTGATCACTCCAACTGGTACATGAGGACACCCCTCATATTATCGGCTTATTTGAGAGGCATCCCCTCTACATGATTATGATATGATATGTGATTTGTTTGGGCTCGTGGTGGATGACTGTCCTAACCTTTACTCTTGTACCTTATCTATTATCTCTTTTATTATGTTTCATTTGTTCATTTCCGTTTATTATATATATCTGTTCACTGGGCTTTTTAAGCTCAGCCGCGTTTCTTTTCCCGCGGCAGGTATCTAAGCTAGGAGCTTTTGGATTATGCTTTGGATGGGATGAGAGTTAGATGGAGCTTTGACCTTAGATGACCACCTCTATCTTATGACTTTGTTTTGGACATGATTTTTCTTTTGTATTCGTATTTTGGATGTTTCTTTATCTTTCGAACCTATGTATTATTCAAGTCGTGTTGACTTGACTTTTCCTTATGTATTTGTTTAAGACTTCCGCTGTGCTATTATGTATGCTTTGATTTGTCACCATAATGTGATACTTCTACCCTTGTCGGGTTGGGGTGTTACAGTACTGATAGTGTATTTTATGGTACTGATGGTCCAAAGAACAAGGTACTGCTAGTTCAAGAACAAGGTACTGCTATACCAAGAAGGTACTGCTAGTTCAAGAACAAGGTACTGCTAGACCAAAAAGGTACTACTGATTCAAGAGCAAGGTACTGCCAGTGCAAGAATCGGGAAATACTCAAAGTATCTGTTCCTGCTTATAGAGTATTCATTGCTGCTGATAGGCTTAGCATTCTGCTGATGTGGATTCTGCTGATAAAGATACTTGTTTCTGCTGATAGTTATAACACTCTGCTGATAGAGTTAATGACTCTGCTGCTAGGCATATGACTCTGCTGCTACAACTAACAGCTGTCACATGAGTTGCTGCTTGAAGGATAAGAACGAAGAAGATATTATTTTGTATGAGTCATGTTTATACAAATATAATATCTAGATATTTATCAAGTCATCAAGTTGAACACTCAAGATACAAGTTGTATCTTATTGACTTGACACATGTAAAAACAAGTGGATGACTAAAAGCTTATCAATTTGTAAATGATCTCCTTATGTTATAAAAGGAAGATCATACCCCTTAGATAATGTGTGGGTCACTGTGGACAGTGAGTGTGTCACTGTGAGATTAGTGATCAACCAAAGTGCTTCGTACTCTCAAATTACAACAACACAAAGTTGTGTTAAAATGTAAGAGCACTTAAAGAGTGTGTGTGATGAACTTCAGACATGAGGTCTGAAAAACATTGGACATGGGGTCTAATGTTGTTTAGGTTTGTTTAGCCTCAAGGATCTTCGATCCCTGATTAGATAGTAATCGTGTTATATTGATCATGTAACATTGGGGCTAATGGAATAACAAACGATGAACTTGGAAAAACCTTGTTGTGATAGTATTGTTTCTTTATTAGAATATTCCGTCAATATTATCATCATGCTTTTCATAAACAAAATCCTAGAACAAAGGTGTGTAACAACCTTGAGCCCATAAACGATCAGAAAACTTATAAGTAGTTAGTTCTCTTGTTCTATAAAGTTTTCAACAAGTGGTATCAGAGCGGGGGGCTCTGAATCTAGGAAAAGAAAAGGTTTTTGCTAAAGAAAGAAGAAAAATTCGTTTTTGCTTAATTTTTCGCAACTTTCTGCAGAGCAGTTTTGCAAAGGCTATAACTCCTTCGTTAACCGTTGGATCGGGCTGAAATTTTTGTTGAAGGTTCTTGGTATATCAAGGTAGATTCTCACCGGAGGGATCTTCAATCTGAGCCTTAGGTTGCAAGATATGCATCGTTGAAAACTGCTGCAGAAACAGTTGAGGTATGGTCGAATTTTTGGTTTTTCTTTCTTGGTTTACACACACAAAGGGGAAGAATCACACACAGAAGAGAGTTGGTTCTTAAAAGATAAAAAAGGCTTGTTTATCAATTTATTATTGGTGAAAAAGGTTATTTGTTGCTTATTTGAAGTTGAGGTTGTATTTTTCAAGATTGTGTTTTGTCATATCTTTGGAAGAAAAGATAACTTGTTTGTGCTTCAATAATTATGGCGATGACTTGTTAAATCTAGTTTTCATAGGTCAAGGGGAGGATGGACGAAGACCTAGTTAACTATCACTTAAAGGAGTTACTTTGTAGTGCTCAGTGTCTCATTGAAGATGAGGATTTTATCAAGAGATTTTGATCTACTTATATGGTGTTAGTATAAGTTCAAAGTCAGTTTTAGTACAAGATATAGGACACAAGATTGGTTTATTCAGCTTCATCAACAAGTTGGTAATGATTGGTTTTTCTTCATCAGTCATAAAAGCCTACAGAATGGAGATTCGAATGGTTAACATATTAGTTTCAGGGGAAGCTTCAATGTTAAAGATGTTTAACCATTTATTGTATTTGTGCAACACCACAAGGGAAAGTTATTGATTCTTACTACTATTGATTAGTATTAGTTTGTAGTTGTAAAAATCATATTTGTAATATTCTCTATTTGTTGATAACAAAAAGGGGAAGAGATGTGGTGAATAGCATAGATTAAGGGGAAGTCAGTATAGTTTTCATTCATGGTGAGATTTAGTTATCTCAATTTCTCTACTTCGTCTAGGGAAATTCGTACAAGAATGTGTTTGTTTTGTAATCATCAAATAGGGGAAGATTGTAAGGAATTAAATATTCCATAGATTTGATGATCACAAACAAGAAGAATGAAACATATTATATACTGAAATGATAAGCAAAATACGCTAAAGTGATGGTACTGATAGTGTATTTTATGGTACTGATGGTCCAAAGAACAAGGTACTGCTAGTTCAAGAACAAGGTACTGCTAGACCAAGAAGGTACTGCTAGTTCAAGAACAAGGTACTGCTAGACCAAAAAGGTACTGCTGATTCAAGAGCAAGGTACTGCCAGTGCAAGAATCGGGAAATACTCAAAGTATCTGTTCCTGCTGATAGAGTATTCATTGCTGCTGATAGGCTTAGCATTCTGCTGATGTGGATTCTGCTGATAAAGATACTTGTTTCTGCTGATAGTTATAACACTCTGCTGATAGAGTTAATGACTCTGCTGCTAGGCGTATGACTCTGCTGCTGCAACTAACAGCTGTCACATGAGCTGCTGCTTGAAGGATAAGAACGAAGAAGATATTATTTTGTATGAGTCATGTTTATACAAATATAATATCTAGATATTTATCAAGTCATCAAGTTGAACACTCAAGATACAAGTTGTATCTTATTGACTTGACACATGTAAAAACAAGTGGATGACTAAAAGCTTATCAATTTGTAAATGATCTCCTTATGTTATAAAAGGAAGATCATACCCCTTAGATAATGTGTGGGTCACTGTGGACAGTGAGTGTGTCACTGTGAGATTAGTGATCAACCAAAGTGCTTCGTACTCTCAAATTACAACAACACAAAGTTGTGTTAAAATGTAAGAGCACTTAAAGAGTGTGTGTGATGAACATCAGACATGAGGTCTGAAAAACATTGGACATGGGGTCTAATGTTGTTTAGGTTTGTTTAGCCTCAAGGATCTTCGATCCCTGATTAGATAGTAATCGTGTTATATTGATCATGTAACATTGGGGCTAATGGAATAACAAACGATGAACTTAGAAAAACCTTGTTGTGATAGTATTGTTTCTTTATTAGAATATTCCGTCAATATTATCATCATGCTTTTCATAAACAAAACCCTAGATCAAAGGTGTAACAACCTTGAGCCCATAAACGATCAGAAAACTTATAAGTAGTTAGTTCTCTTGTTCTATAAAGTTTTCAACAAAGAGAGCCTAGGGATTCGAACCCTGGTCTCTTGACTCACACACAAGCACACTCACCAACTGCCCTTGGGTCTTTTTCAGTTAGACTCTGCACCCATTAATACTTAACCCCACTTTTCATTTTAAGCTATCCGAGCTTCTTTGCTTATTCCCAGCTTATCTCAATAAGCTGGCACCTTGTTTATATTTTTCCTAGGACTGGTTTAGTATAAAGTAATTTCACAAAAAGTTTCAGAATTTTTAGAATAGTTTTAATATTTTTTATGCATTTTTTTCTAAAACAGTTTTTAATTCATAATAAAAAATATAAAAATCAGAAAAATTTAAATCTTTTTTCTAAAATTTTCTTTTATCTTATAGATCTTAGGAAAAATAATTTGGCACTTGTAAGATTAATTTTTAGAGATTTTGGTTTTTAAACCCGTTTTTATAATTCCCAATTTGCGTTTTTTAGCATAATTTGATATTTGTTTTTCTTTTCTTTGTTTATTCACTTTTCATATCTAAATTAGAATAAAAAAATACAAAATTCCATATTCCAATCATCAGTCACTCTAATTCCAAACCTTACACGATTGTCGATTCCATCCTTGCTGGGACACGACCCGGGAAACACTTGCCCGGTATCACACATATCGTATTCACGGGTTTTTGTAAGTTAACCTTTTTCCTAAAAGGTTGATTTTTCATTTCCCGCGTATCACGCATATCCGTCTGATATTATATATATATATATATATATATATATATATATATATATATATATATATATATATATATATATATATATATATATATATTAGATATAGTGTAACTTTATTTTCAGAACCCTCTTAAGTGCGGGACTGCGAGAACTCTTTTTGGACCCTAGGATGATAAGATCAATGGATGAAAATCATTGTGGCATTTTGGTAAATAAAAAATAACCATATATATTTAATTATTCAAATTTGGGCATTTATGTAATTTTACCTAAATCATTTTAAAAACCGTCCTATATTTACTACTCCATATCAAATTCACGATCTCCAATATCTTTCTTTCTCTCCTTCAAAAGAAAACCCTACTCACTACCATAACCACCTTCATATTGTTTCCAGATCTGAGAGCCGCCCCCTCTTAGTCCTAATTAGATTTCATTTTTTGTTGTTTCTTGTTACTCGATATAAAAAACAAGAAATGTAAGTGTAGAGATCCGTGTATAAGGGTTGTTTTCACCATATTAATAATATGGATCTCAAACACTCTTCTACAGCCGCTCCTCCCTTATAACCGTTGCTACCGATCTCGTTCTATCGGCTTTTGCACATGGTTAGTCTTCTCCCTCTCCTATTTTTGCAGGTGTGTATGTAGATCTATGGGTTATGATGCGTATCGAGGTGTTTGTTATGCATTCATTGTACTGTTTTGAAAGTTATAAGAAATCAATAGTGAAAAGTGAAATACAATAGATTAAAAACAGCTTGAGGCGAGCAATGAGGTCCTCGATCCACGATTGACTGAAGTGACAAAAGAAATTGACTTGAATTGGTTGTTACCAAATTAAAATCATACTCCGTAACAAGCTACAAAAAGGAATTAAAATGGCTAAATACGATTAGCTTATGTTATGTTTTTATATCTGCTAGTTTGTTTTGGTTTAGTAACAAAATATGGGCATAAGTACGTAATTACGAGCATGAATGTCAGAGAATGAGAACTGGGAACGCATTTAATTCTGAGGTAATGGGTGGATTATTTTATTTTATTGTGTGTTGAAGGCTTACATCTATAGGTTATAATTTGTATTGATATGTATTGAGCGAAGGTTGTGTTACTGTGAATGTTACATATCATCTTTTGGGCATTGTGAATTGATAATGTGTAATGAATGATAGTGCGAGTATGTAGTGAAAGTGGTGCATATGTGTTCAAAGGATAATATACATGTTTTCTATGAACATTTATGTTTAGACAGTACCTTTATTAAGGTGTGGGGTAAAAAACATACATGTTTTTTATGAACATACATGTTTATCTATTAGCTTTATTAAGGTGTATGGTAAAAACATACATGTTTTCTATGAACATGCATGTTTATCTATTAGCTTTAAATGGTGCATATGTGATTAAATTTCGTTTTCTATTTGTTTGTGGATTAATTATTTTTGTGTATTATTCTTTCAGATTAAAGAAGATGATGATCATTGAAGACCTAGAAGTTGATGAACATATTTATACATGAAGATAATTTGTGATTTTTTTAAAAGATGCGATTATTTCATTTGTTTTTTTGTATTTGTAATTAAATGGAATGTAACATGTAAATTTATGAATCTTGTTTTTTATTTTATAAATGTTTATGTTTTTATATTTGTGTTTCAAACTTCCAAAAAAAATAATGGTTAGGCAAAAGTATTGGTAGGTCGATAGAAAAAGTGTAAACAATTATATAGTAGAAACATATTTAAAAAACATACATGCACCTAATCTTTTTCAGCAAAAAACACATATGCACCTGGAACCATGCTAAACTTAAAAAAAAAAAAAAAAAAAAAAAAAAAAAAAAAAAAAAAAAAAAATTTCCCAAAATTTTGGAATATTTTTAAAATCCGGATTTAACAAAAGAAAAATCAAAAAGAATATAAAAATTGTATTTTACTATAATACCCTTTTGAATTAATAATAATTTTTAATGCTAAAAAAATTTTGATTGGTTTAGAAGAGTTCTCGCAGTTCCCGCACTTAACAGGGTTCTGAAAATAAAGCCCCCCTATATATATATATATATATATATATATATATATATATATATATACTTTAGCACGGATCAGCCACGGACAGAATTTGTGGGTAAAAGCCATATTTTCGTGGGTAACTGGGTAATACCCACGGACTACCCATGATCATATGAAGATGGGTAAAACCTCCGAGGCTAATTGTATGCCCACGCCATTTACACTCTGTGGGTAAATTTACCCACATCATTTTAGGTGGGTGATTGAGGTTCTTTCGTGGGTGAAGTTTTCTTTTTTTTAATGCACCACGAGAATACCCATAGATATACCCGTGGGTAATTTGTGTGTAATATTGCTCACAATGTTATTTCGTTTGTAAAAGTCGACACATAATATGCAGGTACCTTTCCCACCTATTTGTCGTGTGTAAGAGCCATGAGTAACAATGACCTACTTTTTAGTAATATTTCGTGAGTAAATTCGTGACTAAATTAACAACGGTTTTATGGGTAAACCGTCACTACAACAAAACTGGGCTAATCTAAAGCAATTCATATAAATCTCTATACAAATAGAATTCAAAACATAAAAACCAAACATGATCAATTCAGTTACCATATCATCCAAATACAATCTATTGAGTGACTAATCTATCACTTACTCCAATAATAAGGTACTAACAGAACATAGCTAACACTCAGATGTTTTTACAATGATATGTTGCATCAACAATGTATGTAGAAGTAGTTCTATGTGTTACTCATTGAAGTGTATTCTCGAGCTCGCAGTCCATCAGAGAGGTTTCCTCATTTAGTAAGGTGCTTATACATAAGTTGGAACATTTGGTCTTCGCTCAAAACCATTTGTTTTTCCATACCCTGCATATTATATAAGCAATCAGTTTTAGTAATGAAATAACTAAAAATCTGCTATGTTAAAATAGCTACACAACCATGAATCAACATTAAATAGATCAGTAAAGGCATAAAGTATTAAAGTATCATGACGACTTGCCTTACTGGTGATGAAGATCTTGGAAGGAAGAAAATTGAGAATTACAACATCAGTATGATAATCATTTTTTTGGATAACGTCATTGTATTAGATAACCGGTTCTATTATACACAAACTAATAAAAATAATGCTTACTTATAATATGAAGTCAATGTCATATAAACAACAAGCTCATCTGAACATAGTAATATAGTATCATGACAAGTATGATAACATCATTACAGATTATTATATACTAAGAAGATATCTAAAACTTACAACATATTAGACATTTCAAGATATATAGAAACTCCTTTAAAATAATAGAAACCTCGAAAGGCCTCATTTGCATAGTTGTCATATATGGTATAAAGAATAAATTAAGAACACAAGAAAAGTAGCATCCTAAGTACTATTTGATCATACCAGGCATGTTAATCCAGTTGCAAGTTGCAAGGAAGTGAACTAAATTTATCATTGGTTATACTAAATTTCAATCCACATTCAACCTACTACTTCTCAACAGACTTGGTAACGTAAGTTTAAACGAATCGATAAACCAACTCAGTAAACTTGAAATGTTTTTTTTTTCTTTGTGATATACCTTATCTAAGAACATGTAAGGTGCCAATATATTGTACTCCGTAACTATAAAATAAAGAAACTAGTCAATTGCGTATGAAAAAATAATCATAAGAAAAAAATACAGAGATCGAGTACAACTTGTAAATCTATTGTAGTGGGTTCAGCACAAGTATGCCAAATTGGTTTATTTTTATTTGTGATTTGTTCTCTACAAATGCAAGACCTTGGTCAATAAGGTAGCTATTATTGTACAAACTACAAAAGTATATATGCCCAACAACATAAAGCATGTTAATAATCTTCTTAGAATTCTAAGAAAGGGAAAGATAATTACATGTAAATAAAGAACATATATTCCATTTTATGTGTGTGAAACTTTTAGAAGTCAAACCATTAAACTATGAACCATGCCCTGCTCATCCGAATACATGTTATCATCGATTCATAATTTCCATCGTATGTGTATCTGCTGTTGTATTGAACTTTAATAATCAACAAAACTATTACAAAAGAAAATAACATCAACTTCGGTTAAACCAAACATGGTAAAAAATAGCCTAGAAATGTATTAACAACATCAACTAGACGTTATAGCGCAATAAGAATCCTCAAATTCAACTAACCATCTTGTAGGTTATTCTCCATTAGAAAACTAACAGAAACAATTGGATAGGAACATTTTATAACATTTTGACTTTACATTACCACTTAGAGTTTCAATTCAAGTTCTTAAGAGTTATCAGTGCACTCTACGAGTTCCAAAATAAACAATTGATGTTCCGTGTTAACGGTTAGTATTTTTTTTTTCCAATAGTCTAAAGTTGTAACAATCTAACCAAGGATATACTAATTCATACCACAAAATAAGGCCCATCTAGATAACACTAACCTTTTTTTAATAAATGTGTATATACATAGATCAAAGCCTATGATATAAACCTAAAATTAACAAATACATGAAACCTTTAGTTAACAGTTAACACACAGATATGTACACATTAACACATACAAACATTAAGCCTAATTTTAATCTTAAGTTTCAATAAAAAAATATATGAGAGAGAGGGCGATGACTCACCATTAGAGGTGGCAACGATTGATGAAGGGACGAAGGGTGGTGCCCGGTAACAGCGTGTTTAATAATAGTGTGTGTTTGCGCGCGTGCTAGCAGTTGAGAGCGAGAATGAAAAGAAAATGATGAGCGGTTGGTTATGAATTTTTGATTTGGGGGATTCACAAGAAGTTCTTTTTTTAGATCAAGATGCGGGGGTTTGAATTTGGGATAAACAATGGGCGGGAATGAAATGAATTTTTGAGGAAAATGGGAGGTTACTTGATTTCTTTCTTTATTTTCGAATGAATTTTTGGGGAAAATGGGAGGTAACCCAATTTAGGCGCCATTACTCTTTGTGAAATTTCAAGTTAGGAGACATTTTTTTAATTCTTGTGAAAGTATCATCTTAATTAAGCGCCACAATATTATATTAAAAAAAAAAAAAAAAAAAAAAAAAAAAAAAAGCACCACAAGTTATTGTTTTTTCATGGGTATATTTGTAACCACGAGTTGAACATAAGCGATTATTCACAACAAAATACCCATACAAGTAATAGATGGGTAAAGTCATGGGTATATATTTCACCCTCAAAACACCCACGTAGACTTACCCACCAATGAAAAGGATTATGCGTTTCGTGGGTAAATAACGTTTACCCACTAAATTACCCACATATGTACCCATGATAACTCACGATGTGGGTAATCCATGAGGAATATTTTCGCGCCAATTATTTACCCACATATTTCACACCAAATATATTTTTGTGACTATTTATGTGGGTAAATTCATGGGAAATTTGAGGGAAAATAAGATCGACTTGTTAAGTCAGTGATCGTGGGCAATGGGTGGGTAGTAGGTGGGTAAATTCCCTCAAAAGTTTGGGTGTGGGTAATTATCGTGGGTATTCTATCAGATTCTTGAAGTGAGTATGGTTGAAAATGTTGTTGGAAGAACTGGGGCACAAACAAGAGAAAATTACTCTATTTTGTGACAACCAGAGTGCCTTGTATCTTGCAAGGAATCCAGCATTTCATTCAAAGCATTTCATTCAAAGACAAAGCATATACGAGTTCAGTATCACTTCGTTCGTGAGAAAGTGGAAGAATGAACCGTGGATATGCAGAAAATTCATACTGACGATAACGTGGCAGATTATCTGACGAAAGTAATCAACAGTGACAAGTTTACATGGTGCCGATCCTCATGCGGCCTAGCGGAAACGTAAGCAACATGGAAGTGCAAGGAAGGATAACGGTGTGAAGATCGATTTAGCTTCAATCGGATCTTTAAGTGGGAGATTGTTAATAGTTGGTGGAACAAAATGAGCCAACAAGGCTATGGTGGGACCATTTAATGTATGAACTAAAATGTGACAATAAAGTTGGTGAAATACAACTGAAAAAAAGGGATGTCGACATTGCATGAAACAACTGGCGGTGCATGAACCAAAACTTTGTTGGCGCCTGATATTTCATTTTTGTGTTCACACTGGAATACTCATTTTTACAAACACTATAAATAGAAGTGTTTGTAGATGCAGTTATCTTCCCAAAAATCCCATTCGAACAATAACACACACAAGTGTTAATTATTGGTCTCTTTCTTTTTCCTAGTATTTGAGTCTATTAGAGAGTTTGTGAAATATCTCCTAATACAAGAGATATATGTGTTTATCCTTGTAGTTAGAGAGAAGGTGTAACTCCTAATTTTCATTATAGTGAAACGTATATTTCCTTGCCCGTGGTTTTTTACCCTATTGGGGTTTTCCACGTAAAATCCGTGTGTCATCTTTTATTAGTATTTTCTTATTTTAGCCGTGGGTTTGCTTCAGTCCGGTGTCACTTTTCTCAACACCAATGTCGCGATAGTTGGGACTGATCGAGGTAGATAATTTGTCTCACGAAGAGCCAGGGTCCAAGAAGTATGATGATGCAACAACAACAACAACAACAACAACAAACTCAATCCCGCCGGGGCAGGGTATGGGGGAGGTAGAATGTAGACAGATCCTACCCCTAACCCAAGGAAAACCCTGGAGTAGAGAGACTGCTTCCAAAGAGACCTCCGGCAAGTGCATATGTGCGCGTGAGAGAGCAAAAGCAGGAAAGCAACCAAGAAAACGAAACAGACAACGAGCAAGCACAACAAGAAAACACATAAACAAAGCAGACACAAAAACACCAAAAGCAAAGAGCAAAGCACCAAGAAAAGCAGACAAACCTAAGGGGCAAAGCACGGGGCCTAAAGCTAAGGCAAAGGCGAAGCAACCAAACAAAGCAAAGCATGGCAACGCACGAGCCTAAAGCTATGGCAAAGCAACCAAACCCAGAAGCAAGAAAACACAAAAACAAGGCAGACACAAAACACAAAGAGCAACGCACCGAGAAAAGCAGACAAACCTAAGGGGCAACCTAAGGGCAACGCACCGGGCCTAAAGCTAAGGCAAAGCAACCAAACAAAGCTAAGCAGGGCAACGCACGGGGCCTAAAGCTAAGGCAAAGCTACCAAACCTAGACCTACAAACACATAGCCGGAGCTACCCGCAAATCCTAATTCTATCTCTCCACGCCTTCCTATCTGAGGTCATGTCCTCTGACAAGAGCAGCTCCTTCATGTCGAGCTTAAGTTTATCCTCCCATCTGAGCTTGGGTCTACCCCTCCTTCTCACACCGTCCACTACTAGCGCTTCGACTCTTCTCACAGGTGATGCGTAGTATGATAAAGAACTCGAGGTCTACTACACCCCGGGAGACAAATGCGATTGCGATGGTAAACAAAATAAGAACGGGAAATAATAGTTCCTTCTTACAAGGGATAGGAGTTTCAAAATAGATAAATACTATATGTATAAGTTATACAACATATTTTAGTAATGGAATAAAAATTCAATGACTACGAAATCCGTTGGTCACGTAACTTTGTAAGAATAGTCCTTAATTTCTTCTAACCAACTGGGCTAGCTCAGTTGGTTACCAAGATTCCTTAAGAGCTTGAGGAGGGGATGTTTGGCTAGGGAAGTTCTCAAGTTCGAGTCCCACCCGGTACTTTTACCCCTTCAGGCGGTAAAGGAGGGCAAGGCGGGTCTCAGGATACATCATACTGCCCAATTGTATGTCACTGCTGGATCTGAGCCACTAACAACTAACAAGCCGTTATAAAATAAATAAATAAATATATATATATATATATATATATATATATATATATATATATATATATATATATATATATATGTATATATATATATATATGTATATATATATATATATATATATATATATATATATATATATATATATATATATATATATATATTCCTTAATTTCTAAAGAAAAAGTGCGAGTTTACCTTTGGTAACGTCACTGACATTCGAAAATATAAAATTTTGCCCATCTCTTTGCGTTATAGCTAGATTACAAGGATTAAGTCATTAAGCTCATTTTAATGC
Organism: Artemisia tridentata subsp. tridentata; assembly: GCA_021014915.2. Taxonomy (NCBI): domain Eukaryota; kingdom Viridiplantae; phylum Streptophyta; class Magnoliopsida; order Asterales; family Asteraceae; genus Artemisia; species Artemisia tridentata. The sequence goes on from CP139506.1 coordinate 56,318,470, forward strand.
TACAATATGATTAGAAAGAGATTTAGATTATTATCCTCACCAGAGTTTGGTTATCTAATCTCCCATCCATGTTTTTCCAAGTATCTAATAATCACTTTTGTTTACTTTTTACAACCAATTAATTACTTATTGTGGTTTATTATTGTTTATTTCAGTTACGAATTTCTTGTTCATTTTAATCAAACAACCGAACATGAGATTAAGGTTATAAAAATATACTACCATATTATGGTCTATTTTGCAAACACATGGAAATGTTTTATAATAAACATATACGGAGTATAAAAAATAGTTTGGCAAACTTTATAGTTTGTTGGTAAAGTTTAAAAAGAAATCATGAAGGCTAATATTGAACCCTTCCCATAAGAGATTTAAAATATCAGACTTGTCAATGGGGCTAGAAAACGTTTTGTGTTACACTTCCAAATCATAGTATATCTATCTATCGTTAATTTGTTCAAAAAGGACAAAATAAGTACAACTATCTTGTCTTTTGGTACGTAATTTAATACTTAAAGTTTGACTAAAGAGATAATCAAAACAACAAATATCGTTGGAGAAGGTGATGCAAATAGTCACTACAGGATTCTTACTTAGGTTGTGTTTGTTTTTTTTATTCAGATCTGAATACGTCTGAAGTCTGATTCGGTCAGACATTTTCAGATTCAGACTGTTTGTTTTTTTTCAGATCTAAAGTCTGAATACATCTGAATAGGGTCTGATTCATTCAGACATTGAATACCATCTGATTACGTCTGAAAAGCCTAAACTTTACAACTACTTCTTTTCAATCCTTATCTCCTCATCTTGGTCTTGATTTTTTATTAATAATCACGAATGGAGTGTCTTTTGGTTTGTTTTATAGCGAAAGATTGTTTTTTGTTTATTCAGACATTCAGATTCAGACATAAAAACAGACAGTCTAAAATAATTCAGATTCAGACTTTTGGACCACTCATTCAGATTCAGAAGTGGTATTCAGATTCAGACATAAAGGCTCTTAAAAAACAAACAGCACCTTAACCTATTGTCAATGGACGATAGTAAAATGGTAAACAAGAAGCTAGAAATAAGCATTTTGCGCAACGTGGCCCTTTGGTATTGGAGAAGTAGGTCCGGATATTGGAGGCCTTTCGTTAAACAAGGAAATGACTATGGGTATAATAATTGGAATGAGTTTGTAAGCCCATGGGTTTAAAAATTACATACTTTTGAAGGTTTGATGCTCATAATTAAATATCAAACTTATCCACCAAATAACTATATTATAAATGAAAATCATTTCTTGATATCTATATAAATAGGCCCACATATTTTTATTCATCGTTTAGATTTGTTTTCGTATAAAGTTTTGTTAATATTTTGGACGAATGATTTGACTTTGTTTAGCTGTCATTGTGTAAAGGTTGATGTAGTTGTTGTTTAAATTTTTAACTGGCATTGTGTAAAGGTTGATGTATACGAATAACTCGCAAGACATCCCTAAAAAATGGTAAAAATGATTAGGATGAGTAATTGAGTAAATGAGTTATATCAAATTATATAACGTACCGAAACATATCAAGCACATCTATCGTAATGTATACACAAACAAAATCAAAGAACCCAGAAAAAAAATGTGTTCGACAAACGCAAAAGTAAAATTGTATTTTTTTTTTCTTAACCACCAAAATTTAGAACTCTTCCTTTCTTTTAAATTGTCCTTATTTTTTATAGTGACAATCAAATAAAAGGATAACCATTTGTAATAATGTTTGTTGTCCTTATTTTTAACTGTGTATAACTAGATACTATATTTCTTTTTATCAATCTTTTTGTTAAAACAATGGATCAAGAGCTAGAGTCACAACCACAACACCTCAATGTCACCTAACCAACCTCCCCTTGGTGAAATCTTTATTAACAATATAGTCAAAAAGATGAGTCCACAAAATGTGTGCTCACCAAACAAATACAAAGAAAAGAGTTCGTCCCCTTCAGAAGGATCCAAACTATCACACTACAATGATTCAATAAAAATAGCCTCACTACAAACACTCTCAAAGTAGAACAATAACAACTAAACTGATCAAGATGATCAATACCAGAATACCAGACCTAATGAACAGACTATAGAGAGAAACCCTAACTTGAGAGAGAGATGCTAAAACTTGAATGAATGAGATCCAGAGCTGGGATGAAAGCTTTTATAATGCATATTATCACTTCAGCCCTTGTAGAATGTAAAACCTGTCAAAACCAACTAAACATACAAACATACAAGATAAATGACATAAACAGTCCCTGGACTAATTACATCAACTCATAAGCTTGAACATAAAGCATATTTCAACACTTTTATTTTGCTCATTTACATACGAATCTTTTAATAATGTTTGTTGTGTATATCATTACGAATATTAATAAGTAAAGTGCCCCAAGTTATTCACCATTAATCTGTTATTAACTAAATGACTTGTGTCCAAATAGTATCTCATGTTGTGTGAGAAGTTCCGTAACTAAATAGTTGTGGGTTCAAGTCCTGCTTAGTACATGTGAGATGTTACTAGGAAGGTCGTCGTTACTAGGAAATGTTACTAGGAAGGTCGTCTTCCCGAGTTTCATCAAATTTTCATATCCGTTTTAGAAGTTATTTGATGAAAAATTAAATACTTGTTACAAGTTATTTGTATAAACATGTTAATTGATCTTATATATCTATTTACTAATCGCTAATTCGAATAGGAGGGTCTTTTGATGCTTAATCAAGCAGTAGTTTTTTTCAAGTCACTCAACATATTTATGAAAGCTCTTCAAGTAAAACCATAGAATAACTTGCGAGTATGATTCGGAAACTGTTAAGAAATGAATTCTCCTGTTTTTGGCCATTTCTCGGGCAATGAAAAACCTGAGGGTTGAGCATATTTGAAGGATGAATATGTGCAAGTGTGTAACATTTCATCCACACTAGTATCCAACTTTATTGGTGCCACATTAGTATACAACTTGTAAGTAAGCGTCTACTAATAACGTATCTCATGTAACTTAAATCCACCCAATCATGGATCGTTCAGCTGTGATAAATAAACATCTCAAAGTCGAGTCATGAGCTAACAAAAATACAATGCCAAGTAGTGCAACATGAAATAAATCCTTAAGAAATCAATAACACAATGACATACCTGGCGATACAAATGTAAAACTACTCATCTAAAGAAATGGAGGGTGGGACAACCTATTTGAAAAAAAGAAGAAAAGAAAATATTTAGTTCCTAACATTAGAAGCTATCACACAATCATCAAAACTATAATCAAACTCCAGAAATGGGTTACAGAAATCGTTCAAACCCCAATGTTCGTTCAACACTGTAATAAGAATCCTTATATATCAGAATGAATTAATAGCTAATACCTTGATAAGCATTCAAACCATTTGTACATTTGGTCTAAACTTGCCAAATAAGTAATGATCGAATCATCTAGTTTTAAACCAATAATTGTTTAACATCGGCCATTTTCCACTAACTTAAGTACTTGACATCCTCAACTCACTACCAGAGTACCTGACCTGCAGATAACTCAAATCAACAAAATCTTTATCAAACTTAACAGACATATATATTATCTTTGTTATGAAACAAGGAAAACAAATATCAAGAGGTCCTACACAAGATGTGGAACAAGTGTCGGAACTAAGGATCAGTATGAGTCCTTCAACTAAAGAGGTTTTCATTACATTCTGCTAACTGTAAATAAAAGAACACCACACAGTGTAACAACTGCTAAATGTAAAAATTTCAATCATAAAAAGTTGAAACCAATAAAAGTCTAAATGTAAAAATTACAATCATAAATAGTTAAAACAAATAAAAGTCATCTATCACACGGCAAAGGGTGCAAGATGTTTACATGAAATCAAGTCAACCAATAGAACATAAATAGATAAAAAGATGCAAACACGTTTGATGTGTCTTACAATGTTATAAAACATAATGATACAAATGACGACGTCTCTAGGACCAACTTGGTTCAATCCACGCATGAGGGGAGAAATGTGATGTAGTTCCAACGAAATCCCCCAAATATTCTTCGGTGTATTCGCCATCAAATACATGATACTTGCATGTGTCAAGCGAATAAAACACTATAGTCCTGTTATTGGTTAGCATCCGTGGAAAGAAGATTTTGTTCTCCATTTGTGGCATTTTGGCTTCGGTGCAAAGACATGTTGTACCACAGATACCTTAACATGTTTTCCACGCTCGTCCACACTGACCAGTAACAAATGTTGATCACATTTCGTTAAATAATTTTCTGTCAAAGATCCGGAACAATTTTGAGGGACTTCAGCCCCAACAACCTCCCAAGAGTAATCTTCCTTGCCCAAATTACTGAATACAACAAGTTTGCCCTCTTTGCACAAGGCATAAAGATGCTGACCATAAAACGTTAAACGATAAATAGAATGTGGATCACAGCCTAGTGGAAACTCACACCAAGATGGTTCCTGATTTACAAAGAGGATGTAAGCATCCCAATCCTTTGTAATTCCAACAACCATACAATCAACTGAAGTAGGTGGTGCTGAAAAACATAAGCTTTCAGGAGTATTATATTCAAACTCTGGAAGCTTCCGAAGATCATTGGTGAAAGGGTTATAGAACACTAAGCGCTGCGTCTTATTGTTCTCAAGCAACAACCAACCAAACCTTGAACAACGTATTCTGTAATCAACAATTGATACCTGGGAAATTTTCATAAGGTAGTTTTCACCCAACATCGGATCAGTAAAAGTGATAATGCCTTGTTTTCTGTTTAGTACCACGAACCAAGGTGAAACAACTGAATGCCTTTTCAATCTCCTTAATGATGTTTCGTTGCTCCATTTTATCAGTGGTGCTGCTAAATGACATTGTTTGCACGTAGCACGAACGTTCATGTATTCAACACCAACACAATGCTCCATAATCGTCTCCAAAAGATTAAACGGAATATTGAGGAGGTGGGATTCATTTGATTCAACACCATTATGTTTAACCGGTCTTGACAATATCTCATCGTTGTTTTCCATCTCTCCTTTAGAATCAACGCATTTGGCTTCTCCATGATCATCTTCAAACCTACGTATATAGGATTTTAAATAAGCTTTTTAATTATCCTGTTCTATTCATTTTACTTTTTTCAGTAGATAAAAGTCATTAAAAGATGGCCTTGTGTCACATTTAGGAAGTACATTAACATTTTGCAATTAGAACCCACCCGTTAAACCCCAACCCACTTTCAAAAAAGCAAGTTTACACAAAAATATTACATCTCTGTATAAAAATGTCATATTGATTAATATCATGAAGTTTTAAGATATGAGTTACAATATGGCTCAAATGGGATAAAAAAGATTTTAGTTACCAAATGTGAACAAAGTTATAGAATGACAGATGAAAAAGTAAGTTGGTATTTTGGGAAAAAAAGCTAACAATAAAATGTATGTGATAAATAAACATGAATCAAAGCAATACCTGTATTCCCACATTGACACGTGGCTTGATGGCAGCATTGGAGAGGGTGTATGTAATAGGGAGACAGTATCATTATTGACATGGTATGAGTATATTATATCACCCATTTCTCCACGAATGTGTATAAAACCTCCTAACTCTGAGGCAATCACACGGCTATAAGTTACCGAGTGATCACGACCGAGATCCACAAAAAAGTTAGTGTCTTTGAGGTCATCCATTTGTTCCCATATTTCAACACTCATGTCCAATTCTTTATGATCATGGTATACATCAAAATCGTAATCAGTTATGTCCCACTCTTTGAGGCATTCCCTTTTTTCCCAATCTATACAAGTCATGTCTGATTTATACATAAGCACATCAACGGGTGTTTTCTCTGTTCTCACAGTTTCCTCATCAAGATAAAGTCTAATGTAGAACAATTCTGTAGAAGATCCTTTCAAATAATGAATCATGTCTTTACTACCATGCACCGAGGAAGGAAAGGGGCACTCACTAAATAGCATTAGTTTTATTAAAACTTCTTTGTCCTTGACCACAATGTCAACATATATGACAAATATACCAAAACAAGAATCTGTACACAAGGCGTATACTTTACCATTGCAAGAAGTTAGGCTATGTACCAATTCACCATCGTAAGTTAATCTCTTGAGTTGTCTAGCGTATGACATTTCAGTCCACCTAAACTTCTTTCTTTTCTTATCTAGCCGAGAAAATACAAAGGTAGATTTATCGGTTCTTGTTAACAAAAGAACTGAAGTCGGATCATCGGGAGGGGCTGACAAACAACAATGTCCGATAGATTCATATTGTCCATCTTCCAAAATCAAGGTGGGGAGACTTATGATCTTGGAAGTCACTGGGTTCCAAAGAGACCATTTATTGTTGAGAGGATGACTTGAAAGTATCACCCATCCAAAAAAACACCCTCGGACGCGTTTCTCGAGTAACTCAGGGATTTGACATCTATAATGAGGCAACTCATCGTGTATGGTGCAGAAAAACAGGTCTTGGGTGTTGTGCTCATCGGCTCTGGGAAATGAACCACGAATATTTTGAAGATAATGAAGGCAATCGATCACATAGTGAACCATTAGATCCACCAAGCACTCAAAAAAGCTTATTACTTAATATATACTACTTAAGAGTCAACAAGCTTATTGCTTATACAAAAACACGCACGAAAAACGTGATTTCTTAGCATAAAAAGAAGCGAACAAAAGAACCAAATAAGAGCATAAAAAGTAGTCCTCAAAATCTAAATTCCTTATGAAAAAAACTAAAAAAGAGCTCATTTAGCAGTAAAATAATATGACAAGCTAATGAAGGATTAGAACAACCAAAACACTAAGAAAGCTTATTGCTTCTAAGCCAAAAAAAATTGCTCATAAGTAAGCTAGATGAAGGATCGAAACTTAATAGCAAAACAATGATGATTTTTAATTAAGATAAAATTCATACCTTAAGCACCCGAAACTGTTATCTGTCGATTAAGAACCTTAAGCTCACCGTATACCGGAAGTTAAGTGGCATTGCTTATCAAATACATCCTCCTAAACAAATTAACTTTATCCATTCCCGTTCACCTTGTTAATTAAAGATTTAAAGGGTGTTTGGGATTGGGTTTTTTTTAAGAGATTATTGCACTTCCAAATCAAGAAAATAGTGTTATGACACGTGTTCATTCCCAGATTAAACCAAAGAAGAAATACATTATGGTTATAACATTTTAATATAGAGCAATATGGTGTCAAGTTTGAATCCTCTAATCCGAGTGGTATCAAAAAGCAATCACAAGCACCCCTAAACAGCTCGTTCAAAATGCAGATCTAAGTCTCATTACTTTAGCTCATACTCAAATAAAAGCATAACCGTATGTATATCTCCTGCATTGCAGTTTACTCTAGACTTGAATGGTGTTTGGGATTGCGTTTTCTAGAATCCCAAACACCCCCTAATATCTCCTGCACTGCATTGCAGATAACCAGTTGAAAAAAAGTGATTATGTTTGTTGTTCTAAGAGAGAAAATGCAGCTTTGATGCTAGCTTTGCCAAAAAGGATTTTTCAAATACAATCCCAAACTTGTGTTTTTGCTAAGTTAAATAAGCATACCCCCACCAACTTCAAAAATGGTCGCCACCCAGTTCATAACCAAAAATGGAAGATGAACCTATACTTATAATGGTTCATACAACTATTATATCCAAGATGAACCTATACTTATAATGCATATTAGCAACTTATGATTATCTGCTTAAATTGTTTGAATATTAGCATCAACAAAACATAACTAACCTAGTTATAGAGTTATGAATCCAACGTTAACCTAGACTTATAATGCAAAATAACTACAAAAGCAACAATAATGATCAAACATCAGATTTCCAATGAAGATATTAGAGACAGCCATAAGATGAAGATTATCCTAAAAACAGAATCCAATTGTTTGTACACATATATATATGCGACAGATAGCATATTTCAAGAAGCGAGGTTATTCATTCATATCCATAAGCAAATTTTCATAAAATAAGCACAGATACAAAACAAAATCATAAAATCATGAAGATTGAAGCAACATCATATAAATAAGATGAAGATTATCCTAAAGACTGACCTGATTATTATCAAAACAAAAACATCAAACATGAATAGTATAAAAACATCATAACATGAATCACAAAAATGACCATAGAGAGTTTTAAGGTTTGGGAAATGGAAATGGGGGCTGCTGGTGCATATATGTAGAGGATGAGAAAGTTACAAAAAGGTCCCTGTGGTATTGAATGATTGACACCTATGGTCCTACAAGTAGTTTTTGTTTGATTTCAAACAACAACAAAAACATCAATTAGTTTTGTTCCCCAAGAATATAAGCAATAACAAACTAACGACTTGAAACAAACCACCATGAGAATATGAAAATCAAAACAAAACACCAAACATTTTACATCATCATCATCAACACATCATTCATAATTATCAGATTCAGCATAAAATCCCAGTCACGTGATCGATTGAGAGAATCAAACATAACAAAAACAAAAGTAGCTTGCTTTAAAAAAGCATTCAGAATCTAAACATACGTAGTAATAAAAATCTTCAAGCAGCAGCTTTAATCTTGCCTCCTTTACCGTCGTCATCCTTGTCGTCGTTGTCCTTTGGTTTGCTGACGTCACCACCGCCTTTTGTCTTGTGATGGTCAGTGCCCTACGTACATAAAACACACACATGAAGAAGAAGAAGAAGAAGAAGAAATGTAGTATTACCCTGCAGAGCAACTCATGCTTGACGTGAAGCCTGTGATCATCACCTAGCTTTCCACACTTGATGCACTGAAACAGATTTTTCTCCAATTTTCTCACCATTTTCAATTACTTGGAGAGGAAGAAGAATAATGAATACTATCTTTGTCCTTTTATGGGGTGGATGTGATCACAAAACAAGAATAATGAATACTATCTTTGTCCTTTTATGGGGTGGATGTGATGATCACATCTACCTCATAAAAGGACAAAGATAGTATTCATTATTCTTCTTCTCCTCCAAGTAATTGAAAATGGTGAGAAAATTGGAGAAAAATCTGTTTCAGTGCATCAAGTGTGGAAAGCTAGGTGATGATCACAGGCTTCACGTCAAGCATGAGTTTCTCTGCAGGGTAATACTACATTTCTTCTTCTTCTTCTTCTTCATGTGTGTGTTTTATGTACATAGGGCACTGACCATCACAAGACAAAAGGCAGTGGTAACGTCAGCAAACCAAAGGACAACGACGACAAGGATGATGACAGTAAAGGAGGCAAGATTAAAGCTGCTGCTTGAAGATTTTTATTACTAAGTATGTTTAGATTCTGAATGCTTTTTTAAAGCAAGCTACTTTTGTTTTTGTTATGTTTGATTCTCTCAATCGGTCACGTGACTGGGATTTTATGCTGAATCTGAGTATTATGAACGATGTGTTGATGATGATGATGTAAAATGTTTGGTGTTTTGTTTTGATTTTCATATTCTCATGGTGGTTTGTTTCAATTCGTTAGTTTGTTACTGTAGTCATCAGTCATTAAATAATTGTGTGTGTGGTGTGTGGGGGGGGGGGGGGGGGTTGGTAGTCAAATATTTTTGGAAAGTGATAGAGCACGTGACTTTTGCATTTTCTGGGTTTGGTTGATTTTTTATTCTGGTTTGTTTTTGACTTTTTTGATTGATGTTGATTGTATTATTATTTGGATAAGGTACTAAAATAATTGCTTATATTCTTGGCGAACAAAACTAATTGATGTTTTTGTTGTTGTTTGAAATCAAACAAAAACTACTTGTAGGACCATAGGTGTCAATCATTCAATACCACAGGGACCTTTTTGTAACTTTCTCATCCTCTACATATATGCACCAGCAGCCCCCATTTCCATTTCCCAAACCTTAAAACTCTCTTTATGGTCATTTTTGTGATTCATGTTTTGATGTTTTTATACTATTCATGTTTGATGTTTTTGTTTTGATAATAATCACGTCAGTCTTTAGGATATCTTCATCTTATTTATATGATGTTGCTTCAATCTTCATGTTTTTATGATTTTGTTTTGTATCTGTGCTTATTTTATGAAAATTTGCTTATGGATATGAATGAATAACCTGACTGCGTCTTGAAATATGCTATCTGTCATATATATATATGTGTACAAACAATTGGATTCTGTTTTTAGGGTAATCTTCATCTTATGGTTGTCTCTAATATCTTCATTGGAAATCTGATGTTTGATCATTATTGTTGCTTTTGTAGTTATTTTGCATTATAAGTCTAGGTTAACGTTGGATTCATAACTCTATAGCTAGGGTAGTTATGTTTTGTTGATGCTAATATTTAAACAATTTAAGCAGATAATCATAAGTTGCTAATATGCATTATAAGTATAGGTTCATCTTGGATATAATAGTTGTATGAACCATTATAAGTATAGGTTCATCTTCGATTTTTGGTTATGAATGGGGGGGGGACCATTTTTGAAGTTGTAATTGTGTTGAAATTTTAAAAACTGCTTATGCTTATTTAACTTAGCAAAAACACAAGTTTGGGATTGTATTTGAAAAATCCTTTTTGGCAAAGCTAGCATCAAAGCTGCATTTTCTCTCTTAGAACAACAAACATAATCACTTTTTTTCAACTGGTTATCTGCAATGCAGTGCAGGAGATATTAGGGGGTGTTTGGGATTCTAGAAAACGCAATCCCAAACACCATTCAAGTCTAGAGTAAACTGCAATGCAGGAGATATACATACGGTTATGCTTTTATTCAATTATTTGAGTATAAGCTAAAGTAATGAGACTTAGATCTGCATTTTGAACCAGCTGTTTAGGGGTGCTTGTGATTGCTTTTTGATACCACTTGGATTAGAGGATTCAAACTTGACACCATATTGCTCTATATTAAAATGTTATAACCATAATGTATTTCTTCTTTGGTTTAATCTGGGACTGAACACGTGTCCTAACACTATTTTCTCGTTTTGGAAGTGCAATAATCTCTTTAAAAAAACTCAATCCCAAACACCCTTTAAATCTTTAATTAACAAGGTGAACGGGAATGGATAAAGTTAATTTGTTTAGGAGGATGTATTTGATAAGCAATGCCACTTAACTTCCAGTATTTGATAATGATGTTTCGTAGACTTCATTTTGATGATGTTGAATTTTTGGATGTGCTTTCCGTTGACTTCACTGTATTTGTTATGTTGAATTTGTTTAGGAGGGTGTATTTGATAAGTAATCAGAACTATATTAATTAGCAATCTAGGACTATTTTAAAACACAATAATCAGATTTTCCTTTTTTTAAAAACACAATCCTAAACACCCTATAGGTCTGTAATAATTAGCAACCTAGGACTATTTTATGTTGTAACAAAATGTGGTAATGGTTATGCTTGTTCATGTGTTTGCGATTGCTTATTGGTACTTCTTGGTTTCCCTTTTGCTGTAACAAAACAATACATTTTTGTGTAGGATTTTTATCGAATATGTGTTTATGGTTGACATTGTTACTTTCTACTAGTTAGTTTTGGATTCTAAGTTTACCTTGGATATATAACTAGGCTTGTATTTGATTACTATCCTTCATCATCATAACCCTTACATTCTCAGCATTCCTCCCATTCTTATCCAAACTGCTATCCTTACTCGCACCACTTAGACTAGGCCACTTTTCAACACTGTTAAAGGAAAAAGGAGCACTACACCATCACTTAAGACCTCACCTCTTTTCAAAATCCTAGGACCAATCACATTTTCAATAGCCTTACTCACATTGACAGAATTACGCAACACATTACTCACCTTATCCTTGTCAGAAACTGAATCCCCACAAGTCCTTGAATCAATACTCTGAGCATCCACACTTGAAACCACATCACCATCAAATCCCTCTTCCTTCAATTCCGCTGCTGCATCACTCTCCTCATCTTCATACTCAACACCATCCATGCCCTCTTTACTACCCAATTTCAGAGAAGCCCTTTTGAGACTCACATGAACTGGATTATTAATGATCTTAGACTGCTTATTGGTGTTTTTAACGCCACTATTATGACTCCTAGTGGCTCTTTTGGTGCATATGACATCATCTCTCCCTTTTGGGGAGGGACAGAATTAGGGTTTAAGGGATTCGGACCATTCATAATAAGTGTTTAGGATTAAGGTTTGTATTTGGGGAAATGAACGATGGCCTCTATTATCCACACACCCCCTTATATGTGGGGTCCGGCTACTTTTGAGGGAATGTACAACCCGACAAAGCAGACAGTACAAGCGGCGGCAGCAGGAGAGAAAGTCAACACCCCCCCCTAAGGGGGGTTTGGATAAGGTTTGTATTTGGGGAAATGAACGATGAACAGTGTGTACTAGAAACACTTTATGATTTCCAGTTTATACTAAGAGGGTTTGGTGCATTGAATGGTTGTACTGTGTGTGTATCGTAATGTTGTACTGTGTGTTTCATGGTTTGTACCATTGACAATAGGGGGTTTTTATAATCATTGCATGCATTAAATGGTTGTACGGTTTTTATAGTATACTTTTTTTTCTTTTTTTTTTTTCTTTCTTTACTATTATTCAAATAAATGTAACACATAGAATTATTTAACTTGTCCATGTGGCTAGTTAACTTGTTATCAAACTTTGTTACGGAGTACATTATTTTTTCCTGCTTGGTTATTATTATTAGCATACCGTCTCTAATTTTACAGAGGCTCTATGCAAAATTCAATCTAATAACAAAAACGGGGCCTAAAATACAAAATTAAATAATTTTCTAAAGAATTAAAATGATAAATAATCGTTTTCAAAGTGCTTCGGCCACTATTTTCAATGCAACTTTTTAAATTAAAATACTTGAAGTCACTTTTATAGTTTTATATTATATATCTATGCATATCATACAACATTTTTTAGGCCCTTATTATAATTTTGAGGCCTTGTGCGACACCACACCTCGCACACCCTCATATATATTTTTAGTCACACTCGACCTACCACTCCACTCTATATCTTTCATCTTTTATAACTAGACCTTCCGATCCTTTCTCAAAATATCTTTCTTTTCTTTTTCTTATTCTTATCACAAGCAAATTTTTTGGCCGAATAAAACATGCATGTCTTCAAAAATCACCACACAATCTTTTCTACAATCATCTCATCGCCTTAACAAACAAACTGTCTCATACTCATTCACCCGCAATAACACATCACTCTCGTTAATTAATACAACAAAACCCACCAATCCCTTGTGTTAGCCTCTCACGAATGATTTATCTATACTACGCCGGCCACCTCATGTACCACACGTTACCGGTCCTCAGCCAAAACCCCCTACCAACAATGAGTGTGTCGCCCGCTTTCACCGCTCATATATACACCTAAGAATCACGATCGAGGTAATAACACAATCATATTCACATGCCTTTGACCAATGAGGTAGTAACATGCGCCATTCATGTCTACTAATTGGATCATATATTTAACTACGAGGTACTTGATGCGTTGTAAGCACATCGCAGTTTTAATATTTGTATTCCCGTTAGATAAAATAATCACTTGAGGACAAATGATAATTAAATCTTCCGGAGTCGTATTCCTCGACGAGATTTGAATTGAAAATTACGGTTATGTCTTTTGTTAATGCTTGATTGTCGTTGTTTTTGGTTCGGTTTTAAGAGATTTAAAAAACTATTTTAACTAATTAAAATTTAATCTAATTTAAATGGCAAACTACAAATGACGATGAAATTAAGCTAAGAATATGATATTAAAAGATATCCTTGTCAAGAGTGGTGAAAAGATTATAAAGTGTGAATTCTCGTTTTAAGCCATTTTTTAATTAATACCCGTCAAAATAAATCATTTTCTCACAACGTTGGCTTATATTGAAAACAATTAATTTTTCTTGGTAAAAATTATTAGATATAAATAATCAATTATCCTAACGGCTTTTGCCCGTTAAAACAACCAACTAAAAAGATCTAAAAATAATTCGGAAATTATTAATCAACAACCTTTGAATACCCGTTTAAAAAGGAATGTTTTTTCACAACGTTGGTTTATATTGAAAACACTTCTTTTTACCTAGGTAAAATCTACTTTGTTTAGATAATTAGTTACCTTAACGGCTTTTGCCCGTTAAAGTTACTAAAAATCAAACCAAGTAAACCAAAGGTTATCAACTAATAATTTCTAAGATTTCACACTTAATTTCACAATTCACCAACACTTAATCAAGCATATAACAAGATATATTCACTACTCATATTAATTAAACTAATAAAAACAAATAATCCAACAAACATAAACATATTTCTACACTAAATATTTAAGATAAAGAATTGAAAAAGGAAGGAAAGTAGAACCCGATCTAAGAGATGAGACGAAAATAACCGCCCGATTTTACAAACTTGTCAAATTCTAAAGTTTACTTTTTAAAAAGCTTTAATATAACAAAGTAGTTAATAAAGTTTGTGACTTTATTAACTAATTAGCTTTATTAAGACTAAAAAGTAATAAACTTTAGTAATAAGCTAGCTTATAAAACCCTTAAGTTCCTCGTCTTAGATGTAGGATGATGAGAAACAAAAAAATATCAAAATTTTATCAAGGGTTAGAACAATTAAGCAATAATATGAATCAAGTAAGCGATGGAAAAGCTTATTGATTGAAAAAGTACCAAACTTTAATGAAAATAAGCTAAGAAAAAAACTAAAAGATTAAAACTTTATGACCAAAACTTAATAGATCTAAGAGATTAAGCTATTGAATAGCTTATTAATGAAGAAAAACTAATAAAGGTGCAAGCTTTTTATGAAATAAGTACAAAACTATTAAGATCTACAATATTAAGCTATCTAAAAAGCAAAAAGCTCTCGAAACTAAAAGGTGTCAAGACTTATTTATAAAATAAGCCGAGCTTAATAAGCTCATGCACCTCTTTTGGCGTTCGAATCGAGCTAGAGGGTGAAGAGAAGAAGAAGTAAATAAACATAATAAGCTAAAGACTAATAAAACTTAAAACTTTTTATAAAATAAATGAAATAAAAGCTATTTATGAAAAGTATAAAAGAAAGTTTTATAATAGAAAAGAAAATAAAAGAACTTAATGGATAAGCTTATAGAAAAAGCTAACCCAAAAAGCAAAACCTAAATAAGCTATAATAAGCTAATAAGCTAATATGACTTAATAGATAAGAAAAGAAAAAGAAAAGAGAGAAAAAGATTAAGCTAAGTAGGAAGCCTTAAATTCATTGATAAGCCAAAAGTGTGATACAAATAATCAATTTAAAATAAGCTATAAGATAATAATCTTTTACAAAATAAGGTAAAATGAAACAACTATAAAAGAAAATAAAGGAAGAGCTGCTACTAGAAAAATACTATAAAGAAATAAGAGTGTGTAGTAGAATGAATGATCCCCGGTGAAATGCTTCATTTATAACTCAGTCAGCGTATTCCCCAAGCTAAGTGGGGCCAGGGGCGTTTTAGTAATTTCGCTCGGCCAGAACAATAATAAAAATAACTTAATGCCAGGGATTCGAACACTAGACCTCTTCTCCACATATGAGCGCCCCTCCGAACTGAGGTAGTGGCTTTTTTTTGTTATATCTCCCACATTCTTTCATTTATTTTCATTTTGGGCTGATCCGATTTTAGCTTATATATTTGGTAGTTGTCCTCGCTCGGCCTCATTTAATCTTTCAAAATTCTGTATTTTGCCTTAACATTTCAAATAAAATTACCGTAGGTCTCGTAGTTACGTGCTCTTTCCAATAGTGTTCGGGAAAATTACCGTTTTTGCACTGTTTTCAAACCTTTGTACCTGCAAGACATAATAACACATTCCAAACATATTTGCAATATAATCTAACATATTTCATGGTTATTAGTCCGTTTTAGCGTGTTTTTCGGTATAAAAATGATGTGCGTTTAGGCACACATCAGTACTCATATCTTCTCACGGGGTTCTTATCAATAATTAACGGGAATCAATCCACGCCCAAAAATAAAATGTTTTACTTATTTTTCGTGAATCGTCCGCGAGACTCTTGACACAAAAGTTCACTTAAAACTTTAACGGCTTTCTCATATGTATCTTTCATAAGAAGGTTATAATTCATTGTTGTTGTTTGAGTGTTTTAGCAAAATTTAATTTCAAAAACACTAGACGAGGCAATGAGTGAACCAATGCCGCGGCAGTTGGGACTGATTGAGGTAGATAATTTGTCTCACGAAGAGCCAGGGTCCAAGAAGTATGATGATGCGTAGTATGATAAACAACTCGAGGTCTACTACACCCCCGGGAGACAAATGCGATTGCGATGGTAAACAAAATAAGAACGGGAAATAATAGTTCCTTCTTACAAGGGATGGGAGTTTCAAAATAGATAAATACTATATGTATAAGTTATACAACATATTTTAGTAATGGAATAAAAATTCAATGACTACGAAATCCGTTGGTCACGTAACTATGTAAGAATAGTCCTTAATTTCTTCTAAACAACTGGGCTAGCTCAGTTGGCTACCAAGATTCATTAAGAGCTTGGGGAGGGCTAGGGAAGTTCTCAAGTTCGAGTCCCACCCAGGACTTTTACCCATTCAGGCGATAAAGGAGGGCAAGGCGGGTCTCAGGATACATCATACTGCCCAATTGGATGTCACTGCTGGACCTGAGCCACTAACAACTAACAAGCCGTTTTAAATTAAAAAAAAAAAAAAAAAAAAAAAAAAAAAAAAAAAAAAAGTCCTTAATTTCTAAAGAAAAAGTGCGAGTTTACCTTTGGTAACGTCACTGACATTCGTAAATATAAAATTTTGCCCATCTCTTTGCGTTACAGCTAGATTACAAGGATTAAGTCATTAAGCTCATTTTAATGCTACAATATGATTAGAACGAGATTTAGGGTCCGCTTGGTTCAAATTAGGGGGAATACAAAGGGAATGCAAAGCAATGCATTGAGCAATCCCCCCAATTTATTGGGTAATGACCCATTACCCACTACTGGGTAATGGGTCATTACATTATAGCATACCAAGCACCATCATTCATTACCTTTGCCATTGATTAGGTCATATAACCCTACACCAAGCACCCTTTGGTTATCTAATCTCTCATCCATGTTTTTCCAAGTATCTAATAATCACTTTTATTTACTTTTTACAACCAATTAATTACTTATTGTGGTTTATTATTGTTTATTTCAGTTACGAATTTCTTGTTCATTTTAATCAAACAACCGAATATGAGATTAAGGTTATAAAAATACTAGCCTGTAAACCCGTGATAAATCACGGGTGGCTTAAAAAAGTCTGAAATAAACATTATTCAACTATGTAAAAGATGTTGATCTTGAAACAAAAAGCGAAAATTTTAAGGACTGCTATTATAGACATGCAATTTCAGAATTGTAAATGGATATTACAATTTAAAGAAAATGACACGCCTATGCATATTACTATTGAACTTTTTACTTAACACAGTATACATGCATACATGATACTTCACCGAGCCTAAAAAGAATATTTAAATGCCAAGAGATTAGAACATTATGATATATTAAATGTCACATGTTAAATGTTAAGAAATGTTTCATATGATGGTCATCAAATGTTAGGATCTCTGGGAAATAAGAGTTTCATTGTTGCTGCCGATAGTGTTAAGCTGGTTCCTGCCGATAGCTTTGGTTCCTGCTGAAAGCTCATTGCTGCCGACAGTGTTATCTTGTTTCTGCCGATAGTGTTGTTGCTGCGGATAGTATTATTTGTTATCCGTATATTTAGAATGTTTGTTAAGATTTATTTTTAGAAGAGATTGTTGTTTATCTCTTCACACGTTTACTTGTAGAACGGGTTAGGGTTAGGTCATCTTGTTAGTATAAAAGATAAACCCGTCTATGAGTTTATGTACACCTTTAACGTTTTTCAATATTCAAGATCACAATTCTTAGTTCATAATTTGATCCATAGAGGATCATTGTCCTTTAGAGTTTTCTTCTTTATAATACTTGCTGTTTAGTTTCCGCATAAACGCTTGTATTGCATACAGAGGTTCTTGTTTATACCAAGCTCAATCAAGCTCGAAGTACTCGATCCTACAAGTGGTATCAGAGACTGGTAAGGATCTCTGATAAAGAAGAAAAAGGTCGATCTCATATCTCTTAACCCTCTCTCAATGGCAGACGATAACCCAGAAACCAATGTCATTAACCAGGAAGATCAACAACCCAAAACTGAAACATCCCAAGTCCAAACGCAAATCGTCACCACTATGTCCACCAACAATGCTAAATTCCCATATCTGAAGAAAGATGAGTATGAAGTCTGGGCTATGAGAATGGAATATTGGATCACAAACAGTGATTACAATCTGTGGAATGTCATTCTCAAGGGAAATAGCAAGAAGAATACAGGAAGGAACGAGGATGGCAATATTTATATAGAGCCACCTGTTACTGCAGAAGAGCACATGGCTGTGCAAAGGGAAACCAAAGCAAGAACCCTTCTCCTTCAAGCTATTCCAGAGGATCATATGAGTGATTTCCATCACTTGGATGATGCTAGAAAGATCTGGCATGCTTTTAAAAGCCAGATTTGGAGGGAATGATGAATCCAGAAAAATGAGAAAGTCTATGCTTAAGCAAGAGTTTCAGGAATTCAAGATCTCTGAGGCTGAGGAGATTCACAAAGGGTATGATAGATTCCACAAGATCCTGAGTCAACTCAACCAGTTGAAAGCTAGGCCGGATGATGAAGATTGCAAACACAAATTTCTGAGGGCTTTACCACCATCTTGGTCGCAGGTTTCCATAACCCTCAAGGCCAAAGGAGGACTGGATTTTATGAGCTTTGATGATCTGTACAACAAGTTGAAAACCCTTGAACTTGATATCAAAGGGTATTCCACCTATACATCTCATACTCCAACCCATACTGCTTTTGTTAGTAACTCTGGTGCTAACAAAACATCATATGGAAACAGTCCAACTCCATCAACATCATCAATCTCTTACTCACCTGTCACACCAAAAGCTCAAACCAGTTCTGAGAATCTTGTAGTGGATCTGCTTCATTCATTTGTTGCTGATAGTACACCACAACAGAAGATTGTGTATGATGATTTCAATCAGGTTGATGAATTGGATATGGAAGAGATGGACTTAAGATGGCAGATGGCTATGATATCGTTGAAGTTGGATAGGTTTGAAAAGAAGGCAGGAAGAAGGGTCAATTTTAATGGACAGGAGCCTGCCAGGTTTGATAGAAGGAAGGTGAGGTGTTATAAATGTTCTCAAACAGGACATTTTGCTAGGGAATGTACAGACAAGAAGGTGGATGATAAAGCACGGTATTCTGCTTTCAGAATTCAAGAGTTGGAGTCAGAAGACCCCAAGGCTTTGGTATCTGTGGATTCAATGGTGGACTGGGAGCAACATGAGAAGTCTCTTGCAAGTGGAGCAGATAAGGTCTATAGGATGGTAGCTGGATATGGTGAAAAGAAACAAGTGGCTGGTCAGTTTGGAATGATGGGTCATCCATCTCAGGTACATAACTGCCCATTTGGTTGTGATTCTAAATATGATAAATTGAAACAGGAATTTGATGATAAAGATAGTGAAAATAAGGATAACTTTATTCAACTTAAGGCTCATAAAAAGGCTGTTAAAACTTTAGAACAACAAAAGGTCTGGTATCAACAACAACAGTCTACTTATGAAGTAAAAATAAAGGTATTGGAAAGAGATTTAAAAAATGCTATTAATGAGTTTAAACATACTGAACGGGAAAAAGCTAAGGTTGTATTAGATAATCAGGATTTAAAGTCTAAACTAGATGATACCTTGGCTAGATTTGATAAGTGGAAAGAGTCATCCACAAACCTTCACAGGCTTATTGATAGTTCTATGTCATCAAAAACTAAAAGAGGTTTAGGGTTCGGTGACCTGGTAGGGCCAAATCAATATTATGATCCTAATGAATATAGTGTTTTTAACCCAGAACCTGTAGATTATAGAAAGCCTGTAAAGTTTGTGAATGAGGGAGGGATGAATGATGTTCCTCCACCCATAACTGGAACATTTAAGCCTGCTAATCCTTTTGATGACTTTGATGATTCACAAATGATGTATGGCAAACAGGCAAAGGACTTGCCTAATCTTGATTGTGACTCTAATGAATTTGTCTCTTGTTCTTACAGTGACAAATCTTCAGAAATCAAGACAGATGACTATGCCACATGTGGATCAAGTGACAAGTCAGCATCAATAAAGTCAGAAGATCTCTCCTCAGAAGTAGCTAATGATGAATCTCACTCGAAGATAGCTGCATCTAAAGATATTTCTTTTGATAGTGTTAAAAACAATAATGTTTCTGGTTGTGGTTCTTTTTCAAACAATTCTAGTTGTGGTTCTGTTTCAAACAATTATGATTGTGGTTTTCATTATGTTAAGGATAATTTTGTTTCATGTGTTGGTTTGAATAATTCTGTGTGCAATAAGAAAGTTATTGTTAAGAAAAAGGCCCCTAGAAAGAAATCTTGCTTTGTGTGTCGTAGTTATGATCATCTCATTAAAGATTGTGACTATTATGAGAAACAGATGGGTTTGAATGCATGTCAAAATAGGTTTGTATGGAAAAATGTGAATGATATTCCCCCCTATATTCCTCAAGCAGCAAGGAGAACTTCAGTTGCTACTGACAAGCCAGTTCCTGCTGGTAAGCCTGTTGCTGCTGATAAGTTCATTCCTGCCGATAAGCCTGTTGCTGCTGATAAGTACATTCCTGTCGATAAGCCTGTTGCTGCTGTGTATTCAGTTCCTGCCAATAGGATCAATCCTGCTGGTTGGAGAAGCAATTTGGCTAGACCTTTCAGAAAACCTACTAGTTCTTACTTTCAAAATAATTTGAGACCTGTTTGTTTTGACACCATAAATAAGGGAGGGGCAAGATGGAAAACTGCTGTTAAGTCCTCAGCAGGTTGTTCTTGGAAAATCAATAACCAACATATGAAAATGGGGTCCAAGATCAATGGTGGATCTCATCAATCTCCAGGGTTTAATTCTTATTGATCCACTAGGCAGGCTCAAGTCAGCAATGGCTTGAGTCTCTCTTGTATCTAATGTTGTATATGTATTCTTTCTCTCAGGATTTTCCTTTTAGAAGCAAAGATGTTGGAATTGTTGATAGTGGGTGTTCCAGGAGTATGACAGGGAATTTGAATAGATTGCATGACTTTGTACCTTTGAATGGAGGTACAGTGACATTTGGAGGAGGAGATGGAATAATTTCTGGGAAGGGAACTATCAAGACTGCTAAGCTGGACTTTGAAGATGTACTTTATGTGAAGGAACTTCAAGACTTCAATTTGTTCTCTGTCTCCCAAATCTGTGACAAGAAGAACAGTGTTCTCTTCACTGAGAATGATTGCTTTGTGTTGTCCAAAGACTTCAAGCTGCCTGATGAAAGTCAGGTTGCACTTAAAGTTCCTAGGACTTACAATCTATATAGCTTCAATCTGAGTGAGGTTCAGCCTGAAGGATCTCTTGCTTGTTTGGTTGCAAAAGCTTCTGTGGATGAGTCTAAGAAGTGGCACAGAAGAATGGCCCATGTGAATTTCAAGACCATTAACAAGTTGGCTAAGAATGGGTTGGTGAAAGGGCTTCCTATGAAGATCTTCTCTAATGAGCATGATTGTGTTGCCTGCAACAAAGGAAAGCAGCACAAAGCATCATACAAGGCCATAACTGCTGTGAGCAACATCTCTGAGCCTTTGCAGCTTCTTCATATGGATCTTTTTGGTCCTACTTCTATCAGAAGTATTGACCATAAGAACTACTGCCTGGTGGTTACAGATGATTTTAGCAGGTTTTCATGGACTTTCTTTTTGGGTACTAAAGATGAAACTTATCCAGTTCTTAGGGATTTTATTGCCTTAATTGAAAATCAGCTAAGTAAAAAGGTTAAGTCTATAAGGTGTGATAATGGCACAGAATTTAAGAACTCTAATCTTATTGACCTCTGTGGGACTAAGGGGATAAAAAGGGACTATAGTAATGCTAGAACTCCACAACAAAATGGGGTTGCAGAAAGGAAAAATAGGACCCTGATAGAAGCAGCTAGGACTATGCTAGCTGAATCTAAGATGCCTACTATGTTTTGGACTGAAGCAGTTTGCACTGCTTGTTATGTGTTAAATAGGGTATCTATTACTAGTCCTCATAATAAAACACCTTATGAACTTTTGTCTGGGAAGGTTCCAAACATTAGTTACCTTAAGCCTTTTGGATGTCATGTCACTATTTTGAACACTAGTGATTACCTAGGCAAGTTTGATGGGAAGGCTGATGAAGGGTTTATTATTGGATATTCTGCTCATGGTAAAGCCTATAGGGTTTATAATCTGTCCTCTAAGAAAATAGAAGAGACTCTCAACTTAAGATATCTTGAAGATAAACCTAATTTGCAGGGTGCTGGTCCAGAGTGGTACTTTGATCTGGATTATCTATCTGACTCCTTAGGTTATAATAGATTCAAATCAAATCTATCTGCTGGTACAAATGTTTCTCAAACTAACAATGCAGGTACCTCAGATGATGATTCTGATGTAGAGAGTGATGAACGACCTATAGTTGTTCCTTCTTTTCCCTCTAACAACATTTCAGGTTCAAAGCTCAAGGATTCTTTTGATATGGCTGGAGGTGATTCTAGTTATGCAGAAGATCTTGCTAGGCTTCAAAGACAAGAGTTTAATGCCAAAAGAGCTGCTGAGATGTTTGATTCTGGATTTTCTAAAGAGACAGAGGAGATTCTGAGAAAGGCTGAAGCAGAAGTTAGAAGACAATTGAATTCAACTGGTGGTATTCATGTTCCTGCTGATCCCATTCCTGCTGAAAGTGGATCTGTTCCTGCCGAACCTTCTAGGGTTTCTACTGATGTTCCTGTGTCTTCTCCATCTGTGGACACTCTAGGTGCTGTTAACTCCCCTGAAAGATTTTCAATTCCTTCTGATCTTGGAAACTCAGTCTCTTCAAAAGATAAGCTGAATGATCCTCATCATCAGTCCAGAACTGGAATTTTTACCTCTTCTTCATATGATGATGACTTCAACCCCTCCATAACTAATCAGGCATCCTCTATTGAAGTTAATCCAATTGCTACCAAGAGGATCAATACAGTTCATCCTCAGTCTCTGATTCTTGGAGATATAAATTCCCCTGTGCAGACAAGAAGCAAGCTACATCAACCCAAGTTTGGAGAATCTGCTTTTCTCAGTTATATACAGGATCAGTTGAGGAACAATCATACTGATTACTTACATTGTCTGTATGCTTGTTTCTTATCTCAAGTTGAACCAACTAGCATAGCTCAGGCTCTTGCTAATGATGATTGGGTTGAGGCTATGCAAGAGGAAATGCAGCAGTTCCAGAATCAGAAAGTATGGATGTTGGTGCCTTTACCTGCAGGAAAGCATGCTATTGGGACTAAATGGATTCTAAAGAATAAAAGGGATGCTAGGGGTATTGTGGTTCGAAATAAGGCTAGATTGGTAGCTCAAGGTCATAGACAAGAAGAGGGGATTGATTATGATGAGGTGTTTGCACCAGTGGCAAGAGTTGAAGCTATTCGATTGTTTTTAGCTTTTGCTTCCTTTATGGGATTTGTAGTATATCAGATGGATGTGAAAAGTGCATTTTTGTATGGCAGGATTGAGGAAGAGGTTTATGTTACTCAACCACAGGGGTTTGTGGATCCTCAGAATCCTAATTTGGTTTACAAAGTAGTTAAAGCACTTTATGGTCTTCATCAAGCACCAAGGGCTTGGTATGCACGGTTATCAGCCTTTTTGCTTAAACATGGTTACAGAAGAGGGACTATTGATAAAACTCTTTTTATCAGAAAGAATTTCAAAGATATCATCCTGGTACAAGTTTATGTAGATGATATCATCTTTGGTTCCACTAATGAAGCCTGGTGCAGGGAGTTTGAAGAATTGATGAAGAGTGAATTTGAGATGAGTGCTATGGGTGAAATGACTTTCTTCTTGGGTCTTCAGGTTAAGCAGAAACCAGATGGAATCTTTATTTG
Organism: Artemisia tridentata subsp. tridentata; assembly: GCA_021014915.2. NCBI lineage: Eukaryota > Viridiplantae > Streptophyta > Magnoliopsida > Asterales > Asteraceae > Artemisia > Artemisia tridentata. Next base: position 56,342,587 of record CP139506.1, read on the forward strand.
CCAGGAGAAGTATGTTTATGACATGCTTAAGAAATTTGATATGGAAAATGTGAAGGTTGCTACAACTCCTTTTGAACGTCCAAAGCCTAAGTCCAATAATGAACCTGATGCTGCAGTTAATGTTCATCTTTATAGGTCCATGATTGGATCACTCATGTATTTGACAGCTTCAAGACCTGATATCATGTTTGCTGTTGGTGCATGTGCTAGACATCAGGTTACACCATTGACTTCTAACCTAAATGCAGTTAAGAGAATCTTCAAGTATTTAAGAGGACAGCCAAAGATGGGACTTTGGTATCCTAAAGATTCTCCTTTTGTGTTGGAAGCATATAGTGACAGTGATTATGCTGGGGCTAACTTTGATAGGAAGTCTACAACAGGAGGTTGTCAGTTTCTGGGTAGGAGGTTGGTTTCTTGGCAATGCAAAAAGCAAACTATAGTGGCTACATCTTCTACTGAGGCAGAGTATGTTGCTGCTGCTAGTTGCTGTGGACAGGTACTTTGGATGCAAAATCAGTTGTTGGATTATGGGTTCAACTACATGAACACTAAGATTTTTATTGATAATCAAAGTACTATGTGTATTGTTAAGAATCCTGTTTATCATCAGAGGACAAAGCATATTGAGATTCGACATCATTTCATAAGAGATGCTTATGAGAAGCATCTTATTCAGGTGGTTAAGATTTACACAGATGATAATGTTGCTGATCTGCTGACCAAGGCTTTTGATGGACCAAGGTTTAAACATTTGGTGGTCCATATTGGGATGGTAAATCCTTAGTTGCTGAGCTTAAGGGGAGGAATGCAGATTAAGGGGAGGATGAAGCTCAAGGGGAGGATTATTCTTGTTGTTGTTGTATAATTTCTATTTTTCTTTCTTTCTTTTGTTTCTTTTCTTATTTTCTTTTATTTTGGTGTGATTCTTAGTTCAAAAAAAAAAAAAAAAAAAAAAAAAAACTTTTTCTTTGTATATTTTGTGTGCTAATAAGTGGTTTTGAGCAACACCTTGCAGGTACAGTGTTGGTGTTTACACCTGCACAATAAATGGTGCTCAACTCACCATGTCTTGCAGACAAGAAAGAGTTGGCTCACCATGAGGGTACGGCTCTGGTGTGAAAATCAAATCCGTTGATAGCTATAATAGCTTGCTCAAAGCTATAGGGTATTTCAACTCACCCATGATTAAGTTCTGAGAATTGAAAATGGTTCTCAATTCACCATGGATGTAACCCTTATGGGATCCAAAGGATTGGCTAGTCCACAAAAGTATGGTTTGTGGTAAAGACACTTGGTATCCATATTTGGTATTCAATTCACCAAGGTTTGCTGTAACCTAAGAATTGACTAGTCCTGAGCAAACGGCTACAGGTAAAGACAAGTCAAATCCGTTTAAAGTTGCTGATTTGCTAATAAATCAGATGGTTATCAATGTACCATGGTCTAACACACCTAAACATTGGCTACTCCAGTAGTGATGGCTATTGGTAAAGAGACATCAAATCCATTAATTTTCAATGATTCACCTCTCACAGGAGTTAACACACCTGGATGTGATGAGAATAGTATGAAACTTAAGTGATTTGATGTACATATTGTCATAGTAGCAGCCAAGTTCAAGTGGAGTAATGGTGACCAGTATACATGTTTTGAAGAAGATTTCTTGTTCCTGCTGAACTATTGAAGTTGCTGCTGGATGCTATAGAAGCTGGAATCTTGCAAGTTATGGATGTTGCTGCTGGTTACTTAAAATTGTTGCTGCTAAGTCGCAGTCCTCAAGCCTGAGAGTTACAAGCTCTATCACATTGGAATCTTGCAGGTTAACCTAGTCAACCTCAAGATTAGGGGAGGATTGTTAGGATCTCTGGGAAATAAGAGTTTCATTGTTGCTGCCGATAGTGTAAAGCTGGTTCCTGCCGATAGCTTTGGTTCCTGCTGAAAGCTCATTGCTGCCGACAGTGTTATCTTGTTTCTGCCGATAGTATTGTTCCTGCGGATAGTGTTATTTGTTATCCGTATATTTAGAATGTTTGTTAAGATTTATTTTTAGAAGAGATTGTTGTTTATCTCTTCACACGTTTACTTGTAGAACGGGTTAGGGTTAGGTCATCTTGTTAGTATAAAAGATAAACCCGTCTATGAGTTTATGTACACCTTTAACGTTTTTCAATATTCAAGAACACAATTCTTAGTTCATAGTTTGATCCATAGAGGATCATTGTTCTTTAGAGTTTTCTTCTTTATAATACTTGCTGTTTAGTTTCCGCATAAACACTTGTATTGCATACAGAGGTTCTTGTTTAGACCAAGCTCAATCAAGCTCGAAGTACTCGATCCTATGATGATCATCAAATATAACTTGTATAACATGATCGTGAATTAACTACATACATCAACCATTGTCATTTTAACATTCATGCCAAGCAAAATGGCACCACAATTTGTTTTCATTTGGTATCCTGTAAAACCCAAAATTTAAAAACATGCAAAATGACCAAATTGCCCCTGAAACTTTAAAATTTAATTAAAGCTTACATAAAATGCCAAATTAATCCCAAACCTTTGGTAATGAACAACATTTGAAGTAAGGTAATCTTGTGGCAACATTTTAATATCCTACAATGTACAAAAATTACATATTACACATAGAAATGTCATGTGGACCGAAAATAAAATACATACACATTTAATTAATTAGTTTGATACTTAAAATCTTTTATTTAAAAGATAATCACAAAATTCAAAAAGGAAACCACCCAAATTCTGGAAGTTGATCGTGTCAACCATTATGTGGGCTGAATAAATCTCCCTCCCCCATTTGACCACACGATTTTATAACCCTTCCATTATTTTCTATCGCTAAAACCCTAATAACACACACACAAAACTCTCTCTAATCCATACGATTTTCTGGAGGCTGTGGCATAATTTTCTGGTGTTCATCTAAGTGCAAGGAGGGTAGGAAAAATAGTTTGGAGGTCGTGAAATCGCTGGGTTGATCGTAGGAGTTTCTGGTTGTCGTATTGTTCTAAGCCGAGAGGTATAAAACTCTCACAATTCATCCGATCATTCTGAATCCCATCTGGTATTTTTACAACCCTCTTTACATCATATATGATTCGAATAAAATAGATAAAATGATCCATGCACGTTAAAATCGATCATGGTAATTATACGTAACAAAACGTGAATAAAATCCTAAAATAACTCATGCGATTTTTCTGGGCTTTGTATATATTTTATTTGAGTTCTATACATGTCATATGAATCTGGAAAAATGATATTTGGATAAATCGAAGCTTAAATCATCCATGGTGAATTTTGTTCTAATCGGCTAAAAAGGGAAAACGTTTTAAAATATGAAAAACATGAATCGAATGGGCTAGGGTTTGGATCTTGATATACATCTGGCCTAATTAATGTGTTTTTAAGGTTTCTTTAATGATTGAGCATGATTGGTTAAATCTAGGGTTAGGGTTTTGTATTTAAAAGTCATACCGATTGGAATATGAAACTAGAAGGGTGTGTTTTGTAAACATTTAAACTTATGGGCTATTTTTGTAAGATAATATAGACCAGGGGCATGTCGTATAAAATATAAGTTGGGGGTGCTATGTGTAAAATTTGAAAGAAAATGGTTTATTTGGTAAATTGTAATTCGATTTGTAATTATTTAAAATAGAGGGACTAAAAGTGTAAATTCTGGAAACTTGAAGGTGATTCGTATAAATAATGATAAAAAGGGTGTATTGTGTAATTTTGGATATTTAAAGGCTTAATGTGTAATTATGAATAAAATGTGATTCGAATTGTAAGTTTTGTAAATTAAGGGACTAGTTTTGTAAATTATAAAACTTGAAGGGTAATTCGTACCATTTGTTAAATCAAGGAGTAATTGTGTAATTTTGTAAAATGAAGGGCTTGATGTGTAAATATAAATATGGTAAAGATTAAATTGTGAGTTATGTAATTATAGGGTTTCTTTTGTAATTAAATTAATTAAATGGGTATGAATTGTAAATTGAGGAACTTAAAGGGTTAAAAGTGTAATTCTGAATAACTTATGTTTTTAAATGAGTAACTTGAGGTATTTTCATTTTAGACCTTTAACTTTGGTGTAATTACAATTAAAACCCTAAAGTATGGAAACTTGTTATATTTAACCCTAGACTTTTATAACTTGCTAAAATGAACCTTATTTCCATAATAAGACCTAATTAATGACTTAACCTAATTTGTGATATTTATTGTCTTGCTAAAATATAGAAATCTGCTAATTATGGAAACTTACTAAATAAGGAAACTTTCTTAAAATGGAAACTTGCTAATTCTGAAAACCTGCTAAAAATAGAAAATTACTAAATCTGGAAAGTTACTATTTTTGGAAGGTTACTAAAAATAGAAAATCACTTAAAATGAGTAAACTTACTTAAAGTGGAAAACTTGCTATATCTGGAAAGTTACTTAAAATAGAAGATAAACTAATATAGTAATCTGAGTTAGAACCTTTTGTAATTTTGTCTTCTACTCCTTTAGGTCCGAAGAGGGAGTGACTTGTTTTCCTGTCAGTGTTTACTACTTTTGTTTTGCTTGCTAATAAGGTACAGATATTCTACCCTTCTTCAGTAAGGGTGTCTTCTTTCTCATGACATTCTGGATTTCTAATTCATTATAGGATTCCCTAAGCCATTGCTATGTTCCCTTATACTTTGATTCGTTCTTCATGTTTCACTTACATCTGTCTATATTGGTTTGATTACGATCTGAGCCTTTTTATTTGGGGCTTTCTTATTTAATCTATGCCTTTGTTATGCTTCCCTTGCTTCGTAAACCTTGCTATGTTTCTTTTGATACTTGGTATAACCCGTGCATCACCTTGCAACATGAATATTTAAAACCCTTGGATACCTTGAAGGTTCATAGGATTTTATAACAGGATGTGGAAACTTTTCTTAATGACCTATGAAAATGTTTTGAGGAAAAACTACTTTTAAAGACTCTCTTTATGAAAACTGTTTTAAAGATTATTTTATGAAAACCATTATTGAAAGATTTCTTAAATGGACTTTTAAATAGAAACCTTTTTAAATGAACTGTTACTATGGAACTTTGATTATAAACTCTTGATATTGACCTTCTGATATTGAACCCTCTGATATAAACTTCTGATATGGACTTTCTGATATAACTAAAATGGAAATTAGACTTGATTTACTTAATATGAAACTGAACTGGATACTTGGACATTTGATACTTGACCATTGACCTACAGTTTGAGACTACGAGCCACTACTTGTTTCACTAGGCATGAGGGTTTCATGTCCTTGTCATTGATGCACCGATGACTTGACTCTCGGGTAGGGGAGTGATGTCCTATCCCGTCCCTGACTTGATTTGATTTGGTGTGTTGAGGAGATATTTGGCCACCTGGGGCGTATGGATGCATCCTAGATCTGTTTCTGTTACTTGTTTCTGTTATATTATCTGTTATATCTGGTGACTGATGGTGTGTGCGATACACGTCTTTCACATTCTGGGAGCTGATCACTCCATTTATTTATTGAGGACTCCCCTCATATTTCTGGTTACTGGGAGGTCTCCCCTCTATATGATTATGAAGACATGGTTACATTTGATTTGACTTGTTTCTGGGCTCGTAGTGGATTTCTGTTTTTCCTACACCTTATAACCTTTACCTTTCATTATTGTTGCCATTTACTTATGCCTTAACTCTGACTGATTCGTATTTCATCTACTGTTCATTATTCTGTATTACTGCTTTGTTACCGTTATATCTGTTCACTGAGCTCTCGTAGCTCAGCCGCATTTCTTTCCTGCGGCAGGTACTTAAGCTAGGAGCTGGGTTTAGCTTGGGATGAGAGCGATCTGTTTGGAGTTTAGACCTTAGTCATTCTAGTTACCATTTGGATATTTATTTTGTTATGCCATTGTTTGGGCATTTGGATTCTGTTATGTACTTCATTTATTTCTGTCTTACATTTGATATAAGTCTTGTTGACTTATGTTGCTTTGATTATTAATGTTAAGACTTCCGTTGTTTATTTATTTGAATGCTTTGATCTGATATGAAACCATTGTTGTGATATCTTTACCCTTGTCGGGTTGGGGTGTTACATATCCGGTAAACATTGTGCATGTAAATTAAGCCTGTAATCTTTAGAACATGTAGAATGTTCGACTTACCTGAAAATATAAACCAAAATAATATTAAATGAGAATATATAATAGTCAAATAACGTAAAAGGAGCATAAGAATGAAACAATTATGTCATTATGTTAGGTAAAGGGGAAAACAGCATCGTAAAAGACCTGACATTTTACGTCAGTATAAGTTTCGAGGTGGAAAACAACAGCTCGCCCCTACCAACTGACCATTTTAATTTTGTGAGTAAATTAAAAAGACGATACTAAATTCAATTCAACAAACTAATAAAACGGAGAAAGTATAGTAAGGCCAACCCCCAACCATTTTCAAATTTCAAGTTAACATGTTCTTAAGTTTACGGAAATATATTCAAATGCTATATGTTATGCTATTAGCCCGAACTTATACTAACCTCAGGAACACAAGTGACCGGTGTTAAACAACGAAATGTTAATGACAGCCCTTGCACGCAAGTTGTTTAATATTTATCCCGTTTAAGCACATCGGGCCATCGACTGGACCATTTTTCACGATATATGTAAAAGGACACATCCACCCATGATCCTGCATTTATCACATCTAACAAATTCGGCACCAAAAACCAACTCAAATCAATAAGGTACAGACGAAATTTACTTACCAAAACAAATTTGTATAGAATGGTCTTTTCTCTGATCATCTTTGGCAACCATGTCATTAAATCAATGACTTGTATGCCTTCACACTATTGAATCTCTTTTTAACATCATCTCTAAAGACACCGATTAAAAAAAGTTCAAAATTTCAAATTAATAAGAATGTTATATTAACGTGTTCTACAACATATTGACTTTGACTAATACAAACACAAAAATCCATACCAATTGTCGACATTGGGACCGGCAAATATACCTGCTAATGATAGATTAAAATATCAAGGCTAATTTCATTTTTCTCATTGTCTACGATCAAATAATCATTAAAATCAAAACCAAGAATATGTAGACTTGCATGCAACTTGAGAGGATTCTAGACAACAATAAAAGTTTGAAATTGAAAGTAAAATTTGAATAAGAGAGACGATTCTAAAATCTGAAAAATATGTGGAATTAATTTGTAAGATTTGGAAAGGAATAGTTAATATAGTATGTGTAACGAAAATAATTAATTGAGTCAAACAATTACTCCGTATAATTCAATTTAGAGGCTGTAAGGTAATTTTACAATGTCATGCGGCTTTAGTGACATGGCTTTAATGACATGGCATGAGTGACACATGGATTAAATGACATGGCAAATTTTTTTAAAAAAAAAACATTCTTTTATTATATATATAGATACTACCATATTAACACTATATACTAAAGCACATGATCGGTGGATAATAAAATAATGAAGCAGCTGAATATTATATTGTTAAATGTTTGGCCAGTATAACAAGCCCATGAATGGCCCATCTTAACGAAATAAAAAAATATTTTGTTACCACCCTATTACTAAAACAGATAAGCATAACGTTGATAACATAACCACCAACCACACCGCCTGAAAGTAGATCTGACTTCCGCTTCCAGGTATCGTTTTCATTTTCTGGCCTTGGGTTACGTTACGTTTCTCTGTTTCTTTTCCTTTTTTGGTTTCCTGTGCATCTACTTTTTTTCTTTTCCATTTTTGGTTTCCAAATAGTATCTCATGTTGTGTGAAAAGTTCCGTAACTAAATAGTTGCGGGTTCAAGTCCTGCTTAGTACACGTGAGATGTTACTAGGAAGGTCGTCGTTACTAGGAAATGTTACTAGGAAGGTCGTCTTCCCGAGTTTCATCAAATTTTCATATCCATTTTAGAAGTTATTTGTTGGAAAATTAAAGACTTGTTACAAGTTATTTGTATAACATGTTAATTGATCTTATATATCTATTTACTAATCGCTAATTCGAATAGGAGGGTCCTTTGATGCTTAATCAAGCAGTAGTTTTTTTTCAAGTCACTCAACATATTTATGAAAGCTCTTCAAGTAAAATCATAGAATAACTTGCGAGTATGATTCGGAAACTGTTAAGAAATGAATTCTCCTGTTTTTGGCCATTTCTTGGGCAATGAAAAACCTGAGGGTTGAGCATATTTGAAGGATGAATATGTGCAAGTGTGTGACATTTCATCCACACTAGTATCCAACTTTATTGGTGCCACATTAGTATACAACTTGTAAGTAAGCGTCTACTAATAGCGTATCTCATGTAACTTAAATCCACCCAATCATGGATCGTTCAGCTGTGATAAATAAACATCTCAAAGTCGAGTCATGAGCTAACAAAAATACAATGCCAAGTAGTGCAACATGAAATAAATCCTTAAGAAATCAATAACACAATGACATACCTGGCGATACAAATGTAAAACTACTCATCTGAAGAAATGGAGGGTGGGACAACCTATTTGAAAAAAATAAATAAATAAAAATATTTAGTTCCTAACATTAGAAGCTATCACACAATCATCAAAACTATAATCAAACTCCAGAAATGGGTTACAGAAATCGTTCAAACCCCAATGTTCGTTCAACACTGTAATAAGAATCCTTATATATCAGAATGAATTAATAGCTAATACCTTGATAAGCATTCAAACCATTTGTACATTTGGTCTAAACTTGCCAAATAAGTAATAATCGAATCATCTAGTTTTAAACCAATAATTGTTTAACATCGGCCATTTTCCACTAACTTAAGTACTTGACATCCTCAACTCACTACCAGAGTACCTGACCTGCAGATAACTCATATCAACAAAATCTTTATCAAACTTAACAGACATATATATTATCTTTGTTATGAAACAAGGAAAACAATGTAGTATATCAAGAGGTCCTACACAAGATGCGGAACAAGTGTCGGAACTAAGGATCAGTATGAGTCCTTCAACTAAAGAGGTTTTTATTACATTCTGCTAACTGTAAATAAAAGAACACCACACAGTGTAACTGTTAGAGTTTGTGGATATAAATTAATATTTGTATGTCCGGTTTCGAACACGAGACTTCGGGATTGCACACATTACGTATGAGTCTCAATGTTTTAATAATTAATATATTAAGTTGTGTTTAATTATTAAATTTCACAAATATTTATATGATCGAACAAAGATAAAAGGAGGGGGTTAAGTGTCGTTTTATGAAACATGAGGAGGTGGAGAATAAAACTTGTTGGAGGACAAGTTTTATTGCTATATAAGCAAACCTTTGGCTCTTGTTTTAAAATAATCGATCAACACAATATATCCCTTACCGATTGTTAAATGGTTCCTTTTTTCTTATCTACCCACTGACAAAGATACACCATACAGTGAAAAGGAGATATGGACATTCCATGCACATGCGTTGATCATTGTAATGTGTATATTACATGCATATTAAATATGCATGGTAATTTATTTACTCTTTGATCTTTTTGTTAGTGGGATTCGATCATGTGTTATTAAGAACATCAAACCCTAGGTGTTGTGATGTTTTATTTGTGATACATGAACCTAGCTTTTCACATTGAGACGCTAGTAATACGTGTGTACAAGAACGGAGTACAAGCTTACTTTAGCTTGTTGTTATTTGCCCTATTCGACTAAGGAGTAGTCGATCCATCCTTAAACCCAATTAGGGTTTATCTTGTTCTTGTAGATCCGATTCCTTGTTCTTGCTAGGAATCAAATAAGGTACGTGTCTATTTAATTTTATGTTAATTAATTATATGTTATGTAGATCTATCCGCTGCGCACACTTGTGATGTTTATGTGTTTATAGACTTGTATGATTCACATATTCCAACAGTGGCATCATGAGCCGCGTTTTTAACATGTAATTAATTACTAAAAACCCTTAAAAATTGAATCTTGATTAGATACATGCAATTTATAATCTAGGGTTTATTTTTTTTGTAAACCCTAATTGGGTCGACACCTAATTAAAAGATTTAGGGTTTTGGTTTTTGTAGAAAACTTGTAGAAAACCCTAGGATTGCATGCAATTTTTAGGGATTAATTAATGAATACCGTATGTGATGTCATTAATTAACTAGATTGCGTACAGGATATATTGACATGATAATATGTGTTAACATGATTATATGTGCAATATGGGATCCATGACAAAATCTTGCATATTTTGTCAAGGAATGTTTGTTGATTTATTTGCCACATGATTTTTAAGATAGATCTCAAATTAGGGAAGACCCTAATATATTAATTAAAATTGGTTATGTGCAATGTGGTATCTAATTGATCAAAACTTACGCGGCCAAATTTATTTGGTGTCTGTGGTCCATTGGGTACAATGAGCTCGAAAACCAATGGGAGTTTTATTGATTAGATACATGAAAATTCACATAGATAATTAATAGGATTTATCAAAAAGGTTTGCATGTGGCTATATGATATCGTTGATGATCATATATGTGTTATTATGCGTTTATTTATTTTTTAAATTACTTGTTCTTTGTGTGTTTAATTATGATGGATTGTAACAACAAAGAGGGTAATTTTTCAAATAAAAATAAATAGACCTAATAACTATGAAACCTTTGTAGTAAACCATTTAATTGCCAAGTCTTATGTGCCGACAGTGGTTCGCTTCGCACGGTAATTTGCTCCCAGGCGAGACTAGCAATTAATAATTTACTACATAAATTGTTTTAAGCTTTAAATCTTAAAGTTTTAATTGATTGATGCGACTGTACAAAAGTGGTCGAAGCGGCGGACCTATTATTGATAAACTATAAAGTGGGTATAAGGAGGCTTGACATTAAATTGTCATCCGAAAGGGGCGCGTTTTTAATTAGCTTCGGCGGACGTTTGCCCCTCCGCTCGCCTGTGCGTCAATAATAGACTTACCAAGTACACCATGAAAAAGTACGAAGCATCTTAAGGCAATGTTGTAAGTTTTTCAACGCCATCAATTAAATTTTGTTGATTTAAGCTGCAAATGAGTAAACAGTTTTTTGTAGAAAACATATGATACAAAGATGAATGCATGACATCTTTGTACATATTTTTTTTGATTACACATCAAAAATTTAATACCCTTAAAATTTAAGTAATATGCCATCCAACTACAAAAAGGAACACCTAAGGTTTCATCCTACATCACTAGCAGCCAAAGCTGAATGTTGATGTTCAAAGGGTGGTTGTCTAAGGGTAAATTGAGTACTTTCATTGCTAGCAGCCAAAGCTGAATGCAATGAAACGATGTCAATTTACAGTTTCTTAAGTTGGTGAACGTAATTGGGCACTTTCATCACCAGCAGCCAAAGCTGATGTAATGGGACGGCGCCAAGGCATAAAGATTTTGGGATGAAACATGCTTACATTTTGCAACTGAAGTTGGCAATATAATGTAAGTCCCATGATTCTAGGAATTGCAATTGTAGATTGGCAATTGAGTGCAGCTCTACCTTATTGAGTACTTTCATTGCTAGCAGCCAAAGCTGATGTGATGAAACGACGTCAATTTGGATCCTAATTTTCAATGAAAATTAAATGGTGAAATTTTATTTACCGTGGGTGTTTAATTTTCTTGAAAAGTTATTATCAAAAATACTAAATTGAATTTTGAAAATTCTTTTAATGTATTTAATACAACGTTAAAACCGTAAACATGGGATATTCTTTTAGTAGTAAATTGATCTACACCCGTAGGGGTTTTGGATAGAGTCAATTTTTGCTGAAAAGAATAAACCGAGTCCACTTTCCGTGTGAAGAGTGAGACTTAATCCTATTCCTTTTCATGAGTGAGAAAAGTATAATAGGATAATTAGAATTGTCTAAATTCTAAGAAATAACTCATGGCGAATTTCTTAAAGAAATTGCATGGTTAGGAGTTATTAAATTAGAAACTAGACTAATTACCGCAAAAGTGGTAAAAGGCAAAATAGAATGTTGGATCTAGTTGTTATGCTTTAACCATTTAAATGTGCTACATACCATGATGGGGATGGTAGACCTAACTAAGGAAGAAATTGCATACCCAATTCTTTCAAGTTAATTACATTGATGGATATTCCATCATTTACAAAGTAGAATACATTCTTTGAGTACCTTAGTAGCTGTTTGGTATGTGCTTAAACACATACCATTTCTCGACCAAAACCGGACCCAAATAGACCAAAAACCCGACCAATTATCCCAAAAATATTGTGTTTTTGTGTTTTTACATGTGCAGGCACGGATATCGAAGAAAAGGGCAAAATTCAAGCAAATACCGGGAAACCGAGCACGAGATATGGAAGTGTTATTTTTAGCCGATGCCGGGATGCAAAAAGTCGAAGCCAACCTTGAAGTTTCATAAAATGACAAGAATGGCCCTTGGATTTATATTTTGAAGACATGGCAAGATCAGTCCCTGAGATTTCAAGTAATACAATTTTGGTCCTTCAATATTTGTTAACCAAAAAAAATCACCAAATACCTTAAACCACTTACTATCCGGATTTAATAATCCAATCCATTCCACAAACAAAATAACCCAGCCCATTCTTTAATAAACCACAACCCATTCTCTTACCCAGTCCACTCTACCCTTAACCCGATCCACCCAACCCAAATAATAAACCCGGTCAAACTTTATTTAATAACAGTCAAAGAAAAATAAAAAAAACTCACACAAACATTTACCCGCCCCCCTTTTTATCCTTTCCCAGATGAACCCTAGAACCCTAATATTTACCCCGTACATTTTCACCGAAATTAAGGGCATATTCGTACAATTGCTTGACTTCTAGAACAATCAGAGGTGTCAGAAGGGTGTCAGACTCAAAGAAACACACGGATGGATAACGTGGCACTCTCCCATTGGTCCGAACACCTCATAGAAGCTTGATCGAAGGGCTGAGATCATTTGCAATGATTAGGAGAGGATTGTACGGTGTGGATTAGCTCAGAGAAAGCACAATCCCTCGGATTGCCAGCATGTCAGGAAGGTCTAGAATGCTCCTCACTCGGCTATAAATAGGAGGTCGATCTTCATGTTTAGGGAGTTAGTTTTTAGTGTAGAGTTACTCTGCCAAATTTATTTTTTGTTTTGTAGTTTTAAAATTCTATTGTAATCTTTAAGTTTTTATTAATGAAAATTTTATTTTAGTTTTAATTTGATTCTGTCTTAATTAATTTGTTTGTCTGAATTTAGTTTATTGAAGTTATTATTAGTTGATTTAAATCATTTCAAGCTTATTTCTGTTTTAATCTCAAACTTTTGTTAAATCTCTTTTGAAAATCCAAAAATAATTCCAAAAATATTGAAAAAATACAAAAATAATTGAATTACCAGCTTCAATAAGCTGATTTCTAATGTTTATAAGCTCATTTAAGCTTAAATAGCTTATTGTGAACTTTCATTTTGTTCAAGTCTGTGTTGTCTCACAAAAATCAAAAAAGTCAAACAAAGTCAACATATGGTCAAATAAGCAGTTCAGGAAGGATAAGCTGATTCTGAGTAGCTTATTGGGTTATTTTGTGGCTTATTGAATAGCCTGGTGTTAGCTGTTTGGTTCAGATTCATAATCAGTTGTTATTTACTTATAAGTTTCATTTAGTAAAGTTTAGAGCTTATTAGTGATAAATTGCTTATTAGTACTTATTTAGATTTGGTAGTTGCTTCTTACTGATTACTTAAGTTAGTTATGCAGTAGCTGATTAGTTTTTAATCTTAATTCAGTAAGTTTTAGGGTAAAATTGCAATAGCAGTAGTTAAGGGGGTGTTTGGTATAGTGTTCTGTCAAGCAGTATAATATTGGTACTGTTGATATACATGTTTCTGAGGTTTGAGTAAGCTTAGTTAAGTTGTTATTAGCCTAAATCAGTAAGTGTCTCAGGTTTCATAGCTCACTATTTGATTTTGGCCTTTTGGTGGAATTTAGAAAGCATAATCTGCCTCAATAAGCTCAGCAATAAGCTGAGCTTATCTGAAGTTCCAATTCAACATTTCTGTGAACACTTTAGTGGTTTAAGTAAGATTACAAGAGTTGGTTTGCTATGGTTTAGAATTTCAAACTTTTGCGCCATTTTTCTTTCACGGCTGTCACAGATTGTTGTGCAGACCCATGGTTTTAAGCTGCTGATCTGGCTTATCTTTTGGCTTATTAAAAGTGTTTCAGACCCTGATTTTTGGAATTTAAATAGGTTAGGTGATAGTCTTGGAGGATAATATCTGGTATTTTAGTTTGCAGCTTATTAAGCAGCTTATTGAGGGCCTGCAACTTGGCATATTCTCTTGTTTATCTGCTGCATCAGCAGACTTGATCTAACACAACCTGTTCTCAGCTTCAATTAGAGCATCAATTGAGAGATTGTGATAGGGCTTTTGTGATTTTTAGATATTCAGTAGTACTAGCTTCATTTTGCCCCCATTAGGTTTCAGTTTACTGCTTAATTGGACTGCTTAATTGGGGTGTGAAGTGGGCTGTTTAGCCATCTTTTCTGTCTCACCATCAATACTGTTTAAGTGCTTTTCTACTAATTCTGAGTGCTATTTTGGTCTCCATAAGTTGATTTGAGCTTAATAAAGTGTGTTTGCTGGGTTTTGAACTTCTTGAAATTTCTGGTTCAGTTTAGCTTAATTTTGGCTTATTGTTAACTGCTTATTTTAGCTGTTCTGCTTATTAGGGTTAATTCAATTCTTGAATTTATTTTTCCTAGATTTAGAATTCAATTTTAAAATTACTCAAAAATTTTCAGATTTTTCCTAGCTGTTTTACTATTTTTAAATCATTTAAATTGTTTTAATTAGTTTTTAATTCATAAAAAAATTATTAAAAAGTCAAAAAAATATTTTTCTTTTTCCAAAAATTTTCTTTTATCAGTTTTAATATAGGAAAATTATTTTTATATTTTTAGGTTTTAAATTTTAGAAAATCATTTTTATTTACGTTTTAAAATTCGTCGCGTAACGTTTTTAAATTCTAATTTTCGTTTTTAGGTTCGTATGCTTAGCTTAGTTGTTTTCTTAGCATAATTAGTTGTTTTTATTTCATATTTCATTGTTCGTAGTGTAAAATCACCAATCAATCACTCTTTTTCACACACATTCACCACACGTATTCGACAACGTTAACGACAACTCGATATTCGACCTTCGTTGGGACACGACCCGGGGAAAACGCATACGTTGCCTTTTCCTTTGGAAAAATATATACTCAAAAAGACAAATCACTGTTACGTAAGGGATTCATCAAAGGTGTAGGGAAGTAAACAGCACGCTATTTGCTTTTACTGGTGATGCAACACTTACAATGTTGTCAAATCCAGTGGGAGCATTGTATTGTAATTAACTGAATAATGAGTTCATGTAGTGATCTTAAATTCAGTGGGAGCTACAAGTCTTGGTAGTTTCCCGGATTATATCTAGAATCTCTTGAGAAAAATACTTTCCAATTATAGACACTTGTGGTATTAAGGATAGTCGTGTACGTTTCCTTACTAGACGAGGTGATTCTATATCTAATTATATCTATGACACAATCATATTGATCAAATAAGCAAACTATTGACGTGTTGTTTATCTGATACGTGATGTTGTTCCATGCACAAGTGGGAGAAATCTCTATTGTGTGCAAGCAACAACATAAAGAAATATGATTTATAGGGTTCTCTTGATTGTAAGGTAAGAGATCAATGTTCTAATGTGTTTTATACACATTCTAATTTATGGAACACTTGAAGTTAATATCTACTTTCATTACTAGATATTAATGACAAGGTGAATTACATACTTTCATTTTATCAGCCTCAGCTGATGTGATTAAACTATGTTAATTTACAAGTTTCTAAAATTAGATAATTATTAGAACAAGTGTCGATATGATAATAAGACTACTTCAAATGCAAATATTTATGTATTGTTGTAATGACATAAATAAATGAAGTAATCTTATACTACTTCATATTTAGATGTTTATGTATTCTTGGAATGACATAAATATATGAAGTAAATAAATTAACTTGAAATACTATTGAAACCAAGTTGTGGGTTTCATAATTACTTTAGTTATGCATATTTGTATTTTGTATAAAGATATAAATATGAAGTCTTTTATTATAAGACTTATAATAAAGTAAGACGTTATCTTGTTATGTACCTTTTTAAGACATATACAAGAAGTCATTGAGTTGATCAATGATTTATAACGTAGATTGGGATTATAACAGTTTATGTCTTTTTGGTAAGATATAGATATTAAGTGGATTGGACAATAAGGCACTTATGTTATAAATTATGCAATTAGCTTGGAAATCTATTGTACCATTAAATTGACTTAGTTGGTAAATAGGCAAGCCAAAACGAAATATATTTATCTTACATATTGTAAGATTAACTTACAATATTAATCCTAATGAAATACATAAGTTTATGGTATGTTCAGTTAGGAAAATCAAACTCTTGAAAAATTGTTTGATTAAAGATAATTATATCTTCTAATCTTCCTAAAAGATATCAAGGTTAGAAAATTGAGTATGGATTAGATATACTCAATTTGACTCCAACCTAGAAGATTAATAAGACACCATTTAATATGGAATGTGATCAATCACATTAAGTCTTAAAATTGAAGTTCAGAATTTGTTAAACTACTTGTTGGGTAGGTTATTAACAAATTAAGGTTAGGAACTGTCAATTTGTATCTGTAAAGTCCCAAAAGAGAACAAGTTTTGTGTTGCTCTATTTGCTAAGCATTTATAGGTAATCTATAAATTGCAAAAGGCGAGTGGGAGTTTTATCTTCAAAAGATAAAAATTACAAGATACATAATCTTCTAAATACGCTAGCAAAGTCAAAATGAGAATTTAACATGTTAGTGTTAAATCTCAAGGATGATGGAATTATTATTCATAGATCCGCAAGGATATCTCAAATATTTGTAGAATATGTTGAGGGTTATGAGTTACAGGATCGTGGTATGCCTGTTAATAAATTGCAAATGTTTATTTGGCAAATTACTCATACTATGAATAATTAGATGCTGTCCAAAAAGATAACTAGTTTGGAAACGTAGTTGATCTTAAACTCTATAGTAACACTATAGAATGTAAATGAATTTCTACAAAAGGAAATGAAAATCCTAGAGATTTAAATTCTTACGTAGAAATCATAATGGACAAATTTGTATACATATTTAATGTGTGAAAAGATTATCAATCACAATTAAGCAATTAAATGTGATTGAAATTCTTTCTAAACACATTAAATGTATGAAGATTATGATTGTCATTATTAGTTTCATTTATATGAAATTAATAATGGAATATCAAAACTCTTTCTTGGATAATTACTTGAGCGAGGACGAAAAGTAATTGAAATGAGTGTTTGAATTCAAATAATCTTTAATAGTATACAAAAGTGCAAATCATTTGTGAATGGATTAATGCATGCATCTAGAAGATATACTTATTTTTAGTTATTAAATCTAGTTTGATTTATAATTAAAATAAGATATTTCTTAATATTCCTGAAAGCTAGTGGGAGTGATGTATTTATTTTCTTATTTCATATATGTTGTATAACATATGGGAAGTAATATTCCATTAACATTAACATTATATGTTAAGTCTTAGTTTGGAATGCAACTTCATATGGATATTTAGGAAATAAAACCTTGAACGATATGTTTATTTGATTATAAACATAAGCGGTAAAATAACTGATTCTAAAAGAACATGATATTCTAATAGAAGATCTAGATAGAAACATATCTTTGAAAAGATATGACATGAACAAATCTAAGTTTGACACAAGGATTTTTCATGTACATCATGTTGTTTGTTGTATCATGCTTGGATGCAAGATGATAGACAACATTAGTATCTAATTGTAAGTTATTAGATAGCTAAGTGTAATGTATATGGTTTAGAATTTACATCCTCAGCTTGGATTTGCTCCAAAATTCTAAATACGAACCATATGGCAAGTTATTGCTTGATTGATATTGTGGTCAAATCTTGAAGGATTTGAATATATCAAAACATTACACGATAAATGTTAAAAGTTTACGGAACTTTTAAAAGAGCATATTGTTGTTTGGATACAATGATGCTAGTAAGATTGAGATGACACTCAATACTAGTCATGGTGGGAGCTCATCCTTATTAGGAGACCATGTATACTAGTTATGCTCAATATGAGCATGGTTGCATTATACATAAAGAATTAGAATACTTTAACTACAAGGTTTGGTAGTTTAATTGTCATAAATTCGTGCATGAGGATGTCACGCATTTTATGAAGTATGTGGCAATATCTAGATAGATGAATGCACACATACAAGAATTTCATTATATTGAAATAAGTATTCTCAAAATTCCGACAGATCAACATTAGTTAATTTATGCCTGGTCAACAAGTATGTGGAACATGACTTGTGGCATAATTCATTAATAAGAATTATCATGCATTGATCTAGTTAGTATTTTGGATAAGGGACGTGTAAACAATTATTATTTTAATGGAATAAAGTGCGGATAACGTTTATTCTCATTATTAATATTTGTGTCCTATATTTGCATGTTTAAATCCATGAATAACTAATGTTATTCTAAATAGTCCGTTGTCAATTAATAATATGGGAATATTATTGAACTAAGACAAATGTGAGGATTGGTAGAATGTACTGTAAGGTTGAGACACCAATGTCACATGATATTCAATATTGGATAAATTGAATATAGGACTTATTCCATCCGCATGATTATACTTTATGGATCGTCGTCATCAAGTATATCATGAATATTTATCCTCAGACTTGAGATACCAGGTGACTGCCGAGGATGTAGCTCATTTTCTGTGAGATAGTCTAACGCTATCCGTAACAGGTAGTTATAAGGGCTATTTTCGGAGGTGATGCAAAGTTCGAGGGTCACGCTCGTAGTCAATAAAGGATTTGTTCCTTCAACTTTGTGTTGAAGTTTAATACTGCTCGGCCACTCGTAGGATTGACAAGATGTTTGCGTGGCCACGCCCAAAGTCTATCTGGAAGACGTTCAGATGTTTTGGTAATCTTGATCAATTAAATATAAACTAGAAACTATTGTTAATTATGGAATGACCTTGATCCATATCCATATTAACGCGGTATTAGTAACAAAAGGATAAGTATGATGATTAAATTCATCACGTGGTTTTTTCAGGAAAACCATACTCGATTCGATCTGGGGGCATTGGGATCTGTTAAGCTAGACTAGCCCATGTCATTACGATATTAATGAATATCCAAGTGGGAGCTGTTAGAGTTTGTGGATATAAATTAATATTTGTATGTCCGGTTTCGAACACGAGACTTCGGGATTGCACACATTACGTATGAGTCTCAATGTTTTAATAATTAATATATTAAGTTGTGTTTAATTATTAAATTTCACAAATATTTATATGATCGAACAAAGATAAAAGGAGGGGGTTAAGTGTCGTTTTATGAAACATGAGGAGGTGGAAAATAAAACTTGAAGGACAAGTTTTATTGCTATATAAGCAAACCTTTGGCTCTTGTTTTAAAATAATCGATCAACACAATATATCCCTTACCGATTGTTAAATGGTTCCTTTTTTCTTATCTACCCACTGACAAAGATACACCATACAGTGAAAAGGAGATATGGACATTCCATGCACATGCGTTGATCATTGTAATGTGTATATTACATGCATATTAAATATGCATGGTAATTTATTTACTCTTTGATCTTCTTGTTAGTGGGATTCGATCATGTGTTATTAAGAACATCAAACCCTAGGTGTTGTGATGTTTTATTTGTGATACATGAACCTAGCTTTTCTCATTGAGACGCTAGTAATACGTATGTACAAGAACGGAGTACAAGCTTGCTTTAGCTTGTTGTTATTTGCCTTATTCGACTAAGGAGTAGTTGATCCATCCTTAAACCCAATTAGGGTTTATCTTGTTCTTGTAGATCCGATTCCTTGTTCTTGCTAGGAATCGAATAAGGTACGTGTCTATTTAATTTTATGTTAATTAATTATATGTTATGTAGATCTATCCACTGCGCACACTTGTGATGTTTATGTGTTTATAGACTTGTCTGATTCACATATTCCAACAGTAACAACTGCTAAATGTAAAAATTACAATCATAAAAAGTTAAAACCAATAAAAGTCTAAATGTAAAAATTACAATCATAAATAGTTAAAACTTAAAACAAATAAAAGTCATCTATCACACGGCAAAGGGTGCAAGATGTTTACATGAAATCAAGTCAACCAGTAGAACATAAATAGATAAAAAGATGCAAACACGTTTGATGTGCCTTACAATGTTATAAAACATAATGATACAAATGACGACGTCTCTAGGACCAACTTGGTTCAATCCACGCATGAGGGGAGAAATGTGATGTAGTTCCAACGAAATCCCCCAAATATTCATCGGTGTATTCGCCATCAAATACATGATACTTGCATGTGTCAAGCGAATAAAACACTATAGTCCTGTTATTGGTTAGCATCCGTGGACAGAAGATTTTGTTCTCCATTTGTGGCATTTTGGCTTCGGTGCAAAGACATGTTGTACCACAGATATAAATCATATGCTTTCCTACACCTTCAATTTTTTCCCATTCTTGTTTAACACTATTCATCTTAAATACCTTAACATGTTTTCCACGCTCGTCCACACTGACTAGTAACAAATGTTGATCACATTTCGTTAAATAATTTTCTGTCGAAGATCCGGAACAATTTTGAGGGGCTTCAGCCCCAACAACCTTCCAAGAGTAATCTTCTTTGCCCAAATTACTGAATGCAATAAGTTCGCCCTCTTTGCACAAGGCATAAAGATGCTGACCATAAAACGTTAAACGATAAACAGAATGTGGATCACAGCCCAGAGGAAACTCACACCAAGATGGTTCCTGATTTACAAAGTGGATGTAAGCATCCCAATCCTTTGTAATTCCAACAACCATACAATCAACTGAAGTAGGTGATGCTGAAAAACATAAGCTTTCAGGAGTATTATATTCAAACTCTGGAAGCTTCCAAAGATCATTGGTGAAAGGGTTATAGAACACTAAGCGCTGCGTCTTATTGTTCTCAAGCAACAACCAACCAAACCTTGAACAACGTATTCTGTAATCAACAATTGATACCTGGGAAATTTTCATAAGCAGGTAGTTTTCACCCAACATCGGATCAGTAAAAGTGATAATGCCTTGTTTTCTGTTTAGTACCACGAACCAAGGTGAAACAACTGAATGCCTTTTCAATCTCCTTAATGATGTTTTATTGCTCCATTTTATCAGTGGTGCTGCTAAATGACATTGTTTGCACGTAGCACGAACGTGTATTCAACACCAACACAATGCTCCATAATCATCTCCAAAAGATTAAACGGAATATTGAGAAGGTGGGATTCATTTGATTCAACACCATTATGTTTAACCGGTCTTGACAATATCTCATCGTTGTTTTCCATCTCTCCTTTAGTGTTAATTTTTGAAAATAACACCGATTTTTCTCAATATAGTGTTAACTTTTGAAAATAACACCAATTTTTCCTAAATAAATCTTAAATGCACCCGGTCCTTCGAAATGTGTTTTTAGTATTACGGTTCAAAAGATTTTGTGCACCCAATAATATATGGTCCTGGCTCCGTCCCTGTTCGAGCTTCAACCGAAAAACACATAAAATGCTAACGACACATTTTCAACTTGCCCTCAAATATCTAGGCACAGTATGAACTTTTAACGTAATAAATTGATGGAAAATGCCCATAAATTAAACATGATAATTGTCTCCATTATATTCAGACATCCATTTTCAGGTAACTTCCATCTTCTTCATCCAACCAACTAAACTCACTCACTTGATCACTTCACAACTTCAATAAGAGTATAAGACAATGACATCATCTATATATATATGTTCTTCATTCAAAATAATCATCCCACATTGGAATCACAACAACAAAAACAAAAACCTAAAATTCTTGCTCGTCTCATGTACATTGGAAAACAAAACATACTTTTAATGTTAATCCAATAATTGGATCGTCATCTTTTAAAGATCACATCAATTTTAAGAAAACTACAATATGAGAAAACATGCAATCTGAGGAAACATGCACTTTCAATAGACTAGGGAGAAAACAGATAATAAACACCATCATCATCATCATCACCCTCAATATAATCAGTAATCATCATCATCGTCATCATCAGCAACAACAACATTAAAAACATCATCTTCAAGTTTAGCATGTTTTGTTTGTGGTAGCAAAATCTTTTCATACGTTTCCTTTGTGGTAGCAAAATCTTCATCATTAGCAACATCTTCATCATCGGCAACAACAAAAACATTAACATCAGCAACATCAGCATCTTCAAGTTTAACATGTTTTGTTTGTGGTAGCAAAATCTTTTCACATGCATTGATTGGACTATAAATCCACATTTTAAAAGTGGATTCACCAACATACCACAACACAAGAATATCCTGGTAACCAAAATGAGCATCTTTAACAACCTTACTCCAACCCTTGTCAAAACAAACACTTATGCCGATTTTCTTCATTTTTACATTCCACAAAAACCCTCCATTTGCTGACCTAATCACTACGTCTTTAGGGATCTTGCCCACCATGTACTTCGTGACAAAATCATGTGGCAATGCCTACAAAATTAAATAAAATGAATCTCACTAACGAAAAACACATAGTTATACATTATACATATAGTGTGTGTAAGTATGATAAATACATTGTTGGATCGATATACTCTGACCAAACTAACTTGTAACTTGTCTACGGTTTAACAACTTTGAATAAATTCAAAACTGTTAATGGTGAAACACTGATATACTTTGCTAAGTATGCGGAATCTACTTCAACAAAGCTAAGAAGAATTAATAAACAACTTCGAATATTATTAAAACCTTGAACCTGCTCTTTACACAGATTCGCTAACAAACTCTAATCACTAATACTCTAATAATCTTCTAATATTCGTATCTCTAATCGTATGAACTTGTCTCTCTAAAACACATATCTCTAATGCCAACCTAGGGATCCTTTTATAGGCACAAGGAAAACCCTAGTCGGTTTACAATACTTGAACGACAAGTAATTCTAATTATAACTCTAATCTAATACGAACATTCTAGAATTACACATTAGTCCTTAAACATATTTGCATAACAGTCCTTCAACGAGCAGCAGTACTTTGACTTATTTAGCAGTACTTTGACTTCCAGCAGTACTTTGATATTCCAGCAGTACTTTAACTTTATAGCCCAACAATCCTCCCCTAACTTGAATTCTACTTGCTTGATTTCAAGTTCCTTTGTATTTCTTTAACTTCAACACTTTATCTTCAAGGAAAGGTTGTATCTTTGAAGTCTGTCTCGTTGTTGTTTTGTTATCATCAATGCAATCAGTATCTTCAATCTTCATCAGCAACAATTCTTTTCAGCAACTTATCTTTTCAGCAACTCAGCATCATATTGGCAATAGGTACATCAGATCTTAAAAGTTTCATACTATTCTCATCACTTCTAGGTGTGTTAACTCCTGTGAGAGGTGAATCATTGAAAACTTAATGGATTTTGATGTCTCTTTACCAAAGCCATTAACTCTGGAGTAGCCAATGTTTAGGTTTAAGAAACCATGGTACATTGATAACCATATGATTTTTAGCAAATCATTAGCTATCAACGGATTTGATTAGTCTTTACCAAATAGCCGTTTGCTTTTGGACTAGCTAGTTCTTTTAGTACAATCACTACCATGGTGAACTAATTACCATATAATGGTTTTCCACAGCCTTTACCACAAAGCCATTATCTTGTGGGCTAGCCAACTCTTCACTAACATAGATATGGTGAGTTGAAAACCATACAATTTTTAGTAAATTGTCAACTAAAAACGGATTTGATAATCACATCAGAGCCGTACCCTCATGATGAGTCAAACTCTTTCTTGTTTATTAAACATGGTGAGTTGATTACCATTTGTTGTGTAGTACAAGTACTAACACCATGTTGTTGCTTTCAAAACCATTTGTTGCTATTTAATCTTTGTGCTTCAAAATGTTTTTGCACTTATCAAAAATTACTGATTTTATCAAAAGACTTTACTGGTTTCATGCTGCAAGCAGTACTTTGAGAAAGTACTGTTTGACTAGCAGTACTTTGAAGAAAGTACTTATTTTTCAAAAGATTTATATAATAATTAAACCATACCAGTAGTTATGCATTAATCTTCAGATTCAGTTGTCCACTTGATGAACAATTTTATGACCATCAATGCTACTTCATTCTCTTGTTCCACTTCCATGCCATGCTCTAGCATCCTGATCATCAGATCTCTTGTGAGTGGATATCTCTGTTCTGCTAGCATATGAATCATAGTGCCATCCTCTAACTCCAAAACGTGTATTCCAACTGATTCAAAGAATCTCCATCTGTTAATCTCCCAGTTTTCTTGATTTTCCCACAAAGTACTATCCTTTGTTTCCTCTGTTTCCCAGATGGTTGTGAGATCTCCTAGTAATATCAAACCTACTCCTTGTGGTGGAATATGCTCAAAGTAAGTTTGCACTTGTAGATATAACTGAAGCATATCATCTCTGTCAATCAGATGTAGTATATCCCATAACGAATTGAATACTCTAAAACTTCCATCTTGTCTATGAAAGATCAGATAATCTCCTTCTTGTGATTCTACAACTGAAAAAGTAGATATCTTAGACTTCTTATCAGCATCTTCTTTCAATTTTGGATGTTCAAAGTCAACAACTCTAAGATAATTCCTTAGCTCATCAACTGTGTCTGTTCTTAATTCAAATGTATCCTTGAACTTCTTTGATGGCTATTCATCAGATGTTGTTCTTTTCCTCTTTGAGCTCCTTGTAACAGCTCTTTCCTTTCTTCTATCTTCAAGCTTGTTATCTTTAAACGAAATAATGCTTGCAAGATCCTTTTCTATAGCTTCCCTAACAGCATCATACAGATCCTTCATCTCTGTATGTGTCAATTTCATCAAACCTGTATATCCTTGACCTTTCAGATAAGCCATCATATCATTCCTTTCTCTAGCTTTACTAATTGGCCTTTGTGGTTGAACAATAAGCTTCCTAGATTCTTCAGCATCTATCTTAGCTTGCAATAGTCTAGCTGCTTCCTCACCTTTGGCAATCTGAATTTCTCTTAACTGTGCCAATGTCAGCTTCTTCTTCTTCTTTTCTACCATGATCCCTTTACCTTTGTCTTTTGGATCTAACTCCTGGGTAGGTTGAGAAGAAGTATGAGGTTGTTGTTCAACTTCATGAATACTGATGCCTCTTTGACTTGACATATTAATCATAATGTCAGCAATTGTTTCATCATCACTGTTAGTATGAGCTATAACATCTTCTTCCTGAGCTGGTTTGGAAGGACCAACTTCCTCTTGAACTTGATTCGAAGGACCAACATCTTCCTCAAAATCCAAAGTCCTTGGTGTAATTATAAATTGCCTCACAGTACCTTGAAGAGCAGTACTTTCAGCATCAGCTCCTTCCAAATTTATTTCTTCAGTATCACCACTTCTTACTTCAACAGCAGCTTCTTCAATATTGATTTGCTCTGTTTCATCACTCTTCCTCTCAGCAGTTTCTTGAGGAATATTTTCAGGTGGTGTCATCTGAGTATCATCAATAAATCCAGCATCTTGATTAAATCCAGCATCTTCATTCAAATTCTCTAAATTCCTCCCCAATTGGAATGAAGACTGCTTCTTTGACTTTTTCTTCTTTGACTGAGAAGACTTCTTAGGTTTCTGACCACTCCTCTTCTGAGACTTTACCCATAATCGATGGTGTTGAACTAGTGGCCAAACAAACTTCTTCAATCTTTGAAACTTAGTCTTTAATTTGACTATTTGAGCAGCTTGAGCCTCACTTTCCCTTTTCAGCCTCCTTAACTCCCTTGTCAAGGCATAATTATCCATCTCTGCCTCTTCTTCTTCAAATTGCTGAGACACATTTGTGGAAGTATAATCATTAGGAGATGGTGGTTGATGCATACCTTGGTCTGACTCCTCATGGATATGAATGGACATAGGAGCAGCATCTTCCCTAGGAGCAGTATGTGGAGAAGCAGTATGTTGAGAAGCAGTAGGTTGAGGAACACTATCTTCTCTTGAAACTGGAGACTCATGACTTGCTGATTCAGAGTTTTCTTCTTGCTCTTGCTCTTGCTCTGCATCTCTAACTACTTGTGCAACTTCCAATATATGAGCAGTCAAAGGTGTGTTTGTTCCAGAAAACTTGATACTCGTCTTAGATATAAAAGTAAACACCTTTGGTGGAAGTTTGACAGTGGGTAAAAAACTTTGAGGTTTAGGGACATCCTCAAGCTGATTGTTCAAAAATAACTGAACAAACCTATGATACATCAAGAATAGTGTACCATTAGCAATGTGTGAAAGCATACCATCAAGAATAAGTCTTGAAAAGTTGAATCGTTGATTGGTAGCCAAACCCACTAAAGCAGATGCAATATTTTGACCAAATTGATCAAAAGAAGTACTCTTGGGACTTAAGCAGTGGAGTAAGACATGAATTAGGTACTTCCAATGAGAACAAAACAAAGGCTTCTGAAAAGTAAGTTTCGTAAGATCTCCCTCATAGCCTATATCTCTTAAAGTATCCCAAAGTACTTGTTTGTCAAAACGAACAGCTCCTCCTTCATCATTAAACATCAAAGCATCCCTAACTGTGGCTTCAGAAATCCGAATAGTTCGTCCAGCAACCGCAGCCCTAATTAAAGAATCATCTTCAACCGTTGCAGTAGCCCAAAATTCTTGTATCCATGGACCAATAACGTCAGGATCAACTAAAATGGAGTAGTTGATGGAAGACCCGGTCAAGAAATCGATGATCGCATGAAAGTCAATATTGTCCCCTGTCTTGTCTAAATTAGCGATCATGTTGTGTTTGCTAAGTGTGAATCGATTAGCCATGATGAATCGTAGAGAAGGATACGTTTTGAATGTGTGTTTCGTTAAAAAGATTGTGGTGGAAGAGTGAATGAGGGATCTCGGATTAAGTTAAAAGGCGGGGAATAGGTGAGAGTTTCTTTAAATAGGATTGAAACAAATCAAACTCAAAATAATAAAGTTACCGTTTTGATGGACTTATTATCTCCGCCGTAATGAATTAATTAACCGTAGCCCCACATTTTTTGACCGTTGGAACAGTACGTCCACGTAAGCAGTACGTTGAAGCAGTACGTTGCTGAGCCAGTACTTTAAGTAACAAAGCAGTACGTTCCATCTTCTTATCCACAACCAACACTTCAAACTAAACCAAGAACTTGTAAATGGCGCGTGCATAAGTTCTAACTAATAACTATGTTGCCTCCCCTCAAATACAACATATGTTCTAAACTAAACTACTAAAAACCAATACTTTCATTAGGAACTGAAAGAAAGTATACTAACTAATACTAAAGCCTCTCCTTAAATGTAGCCTAGTAGTTAATCATCCCAATGCTCACAACTAAGTGGTTGAATCTTGAAACATCAAATCCCTTTGTGAGTAGATCAGCTACATTATCATCTGTGTGAACCTTGACCACATTTATAAGCCTATGCTCATAACAATCCCGAATGAAATGATGCCTAATCTAAATATGCTTGGTCTTGGAGTGATAAACTGGATTCTTCACAATGCAGATGGTACTCTCATTATCAATGTTGATAGGAGTGTTTTTGAAGTTGAATCCATAATCCAAGAGTTGATTTTGCATCCACAAAACTTGTCCACAACAGCTTGCAGCAGCAACATATTCTGCTTCAGTAGAAGAGGTTGCTGCAATTGTTTGCTTTTTAAATTGCCAGGAGACTAATCTTCTTCCAAGATATTGACATCCTCCTGTGGTTGATCTTCTATCATAGTTATCTCCTGCATAATCACTATCTGAAAAAGCTTCCAAGTGAAAAGGTGACTCCTTAGGATACCATAATCCTAACTTAGGTTGATGCTTGAGATATCGAAAAATCCTCTTGACTGCATACATATGAGAAACCTTGGGTGTAACCTGATATCTTGCACACAGGCATACAGCAAACATGATGTCAGGTCTTGATGCAGTTAAGTACATAAGACAACCAATCATTGATCTGTAAAGCTTGACATCCACAGCTTGTCCATCTTCATCCTTGCCTAATGGTTTATTGTTATCAATGGGTGTGGAGGCAGGCCTGAGATTTGGAAGGTCAAATCTTTTAAGTATGTCTGCAACATACTTTTCTTGATTAATGAAGATTCCATCTCTTGTTTGTCTAACTTGAAGCCCCAAAAAGAAAGTTAATTCTCCAATAGAACTCATTTGAAACTCCCGCTGCATAAGGTCTTCAAATTCTTTCACCATAGACTTCTTTGTGGCTCCAAAGATAATATCATCCACATAGACTTGGACTAACATAATGTCCTTCTTATCTCTTTTGATAAACAAAGTCTTATCAATTGCTCCTCTCCTGTAACCATGTTGTAATAGAAAAGTAGAGAGTCTCTCATACCAAGCTCTGGGGGCTTGATGAAGGCCATACAGTGCCTTGATCACCTTGTAGACTTTGTTTGGATGTGCAGGATCTTCAAAACCAGGAGGTTGTTTAACATAAACTTCCTCAGAAATTGTGCCATAAAGGAAAGCACTTTTGACATCCATTTGGTAGACAGGAAATCCCATGTATGATGCAAAGGCAAGAAATAACCTTATTGCCTCTATCCTTGCAACAGGAGCAAACACTTCATCATAATCCACTCCTTCTTCTTGGCGATATCCTTGTGCAACCAATCTAGCTTTATTTTTGATAACATTCCCTCTTTCATCTCTTTTGATTCTGAAAACCCATCTTGTACCAATGACTCTTTTGCCATCTGGTAGATCACATAATACCCAGACTTCTTGAAGCTTGAATTGTAGAAGCTCCTCTTGCATGGCTTCAACCCAACTTTCATCAGCTAAAGCTTGAGCTACCTTCTTGGGTTCATCTTGAGATAGAAAACAAGCAAACAGGCATGTTTGTTGATCCTTGTGATTCATCCTGTTTTGTTTGTAAACAAAGCTAAGTAAAGCAGTATGTTGCTTAGAAAGACCTTTAACTTTGTTTCTTGTAACCACTCCTGAAGAGGGTGATCCAATAATCTTATTTAAACTTTCTACTGAAACTGGTCCAATAATCTTATTTAAACTTTCTACTGAAACTGGTCCAAACAGATCCATGTGTAGCAACTCCAAAGGTTCTCTAATATCTCTTTCCCCAAGCTTCTTACATGAAGCTTTATGTTGTTTACCCTTCTTGCAAGCCAAACATGAATGATCAGTCTTGAATGTTTTGGAAGGTAAACCTCTAACTAAATTCCCTTTGACCAGCTTGTTGATGTTCTTGAAATTTACATGACCTAGTCTTCGATGCCATGGATGTGCTTCTTCCAATGATGCCTTGGCTACTAAACATGTTGCTCTCCCAGCAGAATTGAGAGTCTTTAAGTCTAAACTATACACATCATTGGTTCTTGGTACTCTCAATGTTACCAAGTGATCATCAACAAACTTGAACTCAGGAGAGAGAATGAGACATTCTGTATCAGTGAACAGAATTGGGTACTTCTTGTCACAAATCTGAGAAACTGACAAAAGATTGAACTTGAGCTCCTTCACATATCTAACATTCTCAAAATCAATACATCCAGCCTTGATTGTTCCTTTGCCAGTGATTCTCCCTCCATCAGGATCATTACCAAATGCAACTCTTCCTCCATAATATGCCTTAAAATCTGACAGGATCTCCTTGTCCCCTGTCATGCTGCCAGAGCAACCACTATCAACAATAATATGATCTTTAAGCTCCTCCTCTGGGTTGCCCTGCACAGTAAAAGAAAAGGGTTAGTTTCTTTTAGGAACCCAAGCCATTACTGACTTGTGTTCCCCTTGTGGAGTGACATACTTGAATTCCTTCAGTATGTAATCTCCACTGGTTTTAAAGGCATGGTCAATGATTATTTGCGTTGGTCCCATGTATAGTGTTGTATTATCAACAACACTCCCTGTTTCACCCTTATCTGATGAAAGTACTGCTTGTTCCCCATCAGTACTTTCTTTCTTAACCCAATATCGTTTGACTTTAGGTTTCTCTGATCTAGGTACTTTGCTTGAGGTGTAAGACCTTTTATATGAATTGAATCTCTTAGGTCTTCTATATGAAAAAGTGTTAGCAGTACCATGATTGGGTGAAAACTTATCAGTCCTTTGAGAAGGTACTTCTTGAGACTTATCAGTGTGTGAAGGTACTGGTGGTTTGGAAAACAATCTTTTCTGGTGAGGGTACCTATAGTCTTTAGAGAAATTACTATGGTTAACCCTATTTGAGTGATTCCAAACTGGTCTAGTCTCCCTTGGCTTATGGGTGGCAGGTCTATTCTTTGGGAACTGACTTAAATATTCTGAGTGTAAGTCACAGTGCTTAATCAAATGATCAGGACTATAGCATACATAACATAATTTTCGCTCCATATTCCTAAATCCTCTTCTATGATTAAAAGGTTTCCTATAGTTAGCAGTATTTTGAAAAGTTTCTCTTGGAGGTACTGCTGAATGTCTAGCAGTACTTTGAAAAGTTTTTGGAGGTACTGCTTGTTTTTGAAAGGCTGTAGGAAACTTTTGATCATTACCCCTTTGAAAATCATCCTTGGGTTTCTCAGAACTAGATTGACTAGTAAGCTTCTTCCTAAACTCTAGGTTGTCTACACCATAACGAGAAACATCTGTCCTAAGTGGTTGAAACCTACCAGTGGGTGGAGGAACTGAGTGGTACTCCTTATCTTTCTTAAACTCAGGAGGTGATTCACTAATTGGTTCCTCATTCCTAGATGTGTTTTCTTCTGAGCTAGTAAGTTCATCATCACTAGGTGAGATCTCTTCCTTATCACTAGGTGGAGTCTCTTCCTTATCACTAGGTGGGGTCTCATCTGAACTACTATCCTCACCATAACCTAGTCCAGTTCTACTGTTTATTCTTCTTTGTTTTTCAACAAATTGAACATGTGATAGACCAGCCTGTTTAATACTACCAAGTTTTTCTAACAAAGCATCTCTTTCCTTAGTAATCTTTTCTAATTCAGACACCTTACATCCTAACTTCCATTCACTTAATTTTAATTGGTAATCTTGTTGCTCATATTTTTCTGCCCAAGCCATTTCATTATTTTCATGTGTTAATATTTTGGCTTCCATTGACTCTAAAGTTAATTGATAACCAGCTACCTCAGACCTAGCTGTTCTACAATTATCTCTTTCAGTCACATATTCTCTAAGCAACTTTTGATACACATTATTACACTTAGAGCATACCTCAGAGACATTGGATGAACTTGGTGAAGTAGCAACCATAGCAATCTGAACAGGTTCATCTTCATCCTCCATGCTCCAGTCAAAGCTTCCAAGACCATCTCTTGATTCCAAAGCAGCATATCCTGGTTCCTCATCAAAAGCTGTGCTCCAATCAAACTCTTCCATTGCAACCATAGAATAGGTTACTGGTTCATCATCAAATTCAGCACTCCAGTCAATCTCTGCTAGATTTTCTTGAGCCACCAAAGCTTTTGGTTGTGATTCAGTAATAGGAACCTCCTTTCTTTCAACCTTGGGTTGTTCAATCATCCTGTTTGCCTGATATTTTGCAAACTTGCATTCCCTTG
Organism: Artemisia tridentata subsp. tridentata; assembly: GCA_021014915.2. Taxonomy (NCBI): domain Eukaryota; kingdom Viridiplantae; phylum Streptophyta; class Magnoliopsida; order Asterales; family Asteraceae; genus Artemisia; species Artemisia tridentata. The sequence goes on from CP139506.1 coordinate 56,374,458, forward strand.
CAAAGTGTCCAAGCTTTTGACAATTGAAACATTCAATCTTGGATTTGTCAAAAGTTATACCCTGTTTGGCTTTGAAATCAATTCCCCTCCCTGTCTTGTTCATGAACTTCTTGATCCTAGCAGTGATCATGGCTACTTGCCATCTTATGTCAATCTCCTCTAAAGCATCTTCTTCAATCTGCAACAAGTCTTCTTGATAGGTAACAGGTAAAGTGGCTTGTTGTGCAAAGAAGGAACATACAACATCATCAGAATTGGTGTTGTTTGTTGGTGATGGGTTGGGGGTAGTTGTGGTTGTGCAAACATGCTGTGTATCACCAACAGTACTTTGAGAAGGATAAGCAGTACTTTTAGTAGAAGTACTGCTTCTGTTTTCAGACGACACAAAAGCTATGTTGTGAGTTTTCTGAGAATTGTGACCATTCATCTCTTGCTCGTACACTTTCAAATTGTTGTAGAGATCATCAAAGTCCATAGACTCCAATCCAGGTTGTCCTCTAATCATAGTAGCAACCACATGCCAGACAGATGGCAAACTCCTTAAGAACTTCAAATTTGCATCTTCAACAGATACCTCTGCTCCATACAGTTCTAGCATACTAAGTAGATTTTGGAATCTGTCATAGGCAGCATCAAGACCTTCTCTTTCACCAACAGTGAAAGTTTCAAACTGCTGCTTCAATAAGTTTCTATGCATCTTCTTAGAAGCATCATTACCTCCAAATCTTGTCTTGATCGCAGCCCACAATTGCTTTGCATCCTTAGCATCATGGAACTTTAGTAGGTGACCATCAGGAATAGCAGACAACAGTATGTTGAGAGCTTTATCTTGATTTCTCTTTGTAGCTGCTGGCAAGGTTGGTTGAGGTGGTTTGGGTTGTCCTTCAACATGTACAGGTTCGTCAAGAACAACATTACCATTTACAATCACATCCCATAGAGCATGGTCTGTAATAGCAAGGTACTGCCTCATCTTCATGCTCCAGAGATCATATTCTCCCTTCTTGATGATAGGAATTCTGAGTGAGGTGATGGATGGGATTGGTGCAGCTTCAGTCGACATCGTTTAGGGTTTGTTGATAAATCGGTTTTAAGGGTTTCTTCTTAATCAAAGTCTCCACACAAGCTTTGATACCACTTGTTGGATCGATATACTCTGACCAAACTAACTTGTAGCTTGTCTACGGTTTAACAACTTTGAATAAATTCAAAACTGTTAATGGTGAAACACTGATATACTTTGCTAAGTATGCGGAATCTACTTCAACAAAGCTAAGAAGAATTAATAAACAACTTCGAATATTATTAAAACCTTGAACCTGCTCTTTACACAGATTCACTAACAAACTCTAATCACTAATACTCTAATAATCTTCTAATATTCGTATCTCTAATCGTATGAACTTGTCTCTCTAAAACACATATCTCTAATGCCAACCTAGGGATCCTTTTATAGGCACAAGGAAAACCCTAGTCGGTTTACAATACTTGAACGACAAGTAATTCTAATTATAACTCTAATCTAATACGAACATTCTAGAATTACACATTAGTCCTTAAACATATTTACATAACAGTCCTTCAACGAGCAGCAGTACTTTGACTTATTTAGCAGTACTTTGACTTCCAGCAGTACTTTGATATTCCAGCAGTACTTTAACTTTATAGCCCAAGTATGATACATACATACCAAGTAAGAAGCATCATGATCATACAAGATTTTGATGAAAGAAGGAGGGTTGCTAAGAGCCATTTGTAAATACTTTTCAAATATTCGAAATAAATGGATTTTCAGCTCTGAGTTTAGTTTTTAACATATACAATTAACCTGCTAATGTAGCTATTTAAAGATGAAAATTTCCCTTGGCAACTGATAGGTTTTCACATTAAATTCAATTAAATGCTTCTTATATGCCACACTTAACGAAATCCACAATTCCAAGATTTCAAGTATGCAAATTAATTTATGACGTAGCTATTAAGCTTATATTAAAAGGTGATGTATAAATCATCACCTTTTTATACAATTTTAAATCTTAAATGTTGTACTTCTAGTCCTCTTAAATCTTGACGTTTCGTTTCTTAATGTGGTTGCATTAAATGGATCCTTTTGATCCCGACCCACTAGCTATACCGATCCGAGACATTGACTCGGCTATCATTCACAACATCCGCAAGGCACCAAGGCTTATATAGTTATATCCTCGCACCACATAGAATCCTAATTAATGAAATGACAGCAAATTGTATTTGCGTTATCAAAACCTTGGAATTGAAGTATATACCACTCCCAAATGAAACGTTTCATTTGTTGGTACTTAGCTTCTTCTAACATATATGTAAACTCCTTTCCATACTGATCATTAATCAAGTATTCAAGTCTAAACAAAAAAAAAAAAACGTTATAAATTAAATGGTTTTCGTGTTATATATGAATAGAAGTCGTCCTCTCGTTATTTATATCGAATATATCCTATAAGAACCTGGAGGGTGTTTGGGATTGCTTTTTATAAGTAATTAGTAATAATTTGCATTTACAAAATGCACATTAGATACTGGTGTCCCGTATATATGACTGTAGAAAGTGATTATTTATACTTAAAAGTTAAAACATGTCACAGATTTTAAAAGGGTTAATAAGATGACAAAAGAAAAATGAATGATCAAATAGGAAAATCATAATTGTTATGGATAATTATTAGTGGGTGTCCATATAACCCATAATAGGCCCATGGCCCATGTTAGCTATTAGGGTTTTTGCCCTAATGTTTGTCTATATATACTCTTTGTAAATCTCATAGTTAATGATCAATAAGAAGAATATTCATTCCCTCAATTCTTGTTCAGAATACGTTATCAGCACGCTCTAAAGGTTTAGGTTTTCTCTCGTTTTCATCACCGCACGCTCTAAAGTTTTTCTCTGTTGATTATTAGTGGTATGTCTTCGATTTTTTTTCTTAATATTGTTCGTATTTATTATTGTTACTCGCAAATTATGGCGACAGTTCTTTTTATTAGTTTATTTAAATTAAACAAGACACACCATATCATGTATTATTATAAACTGATGCACACTTAAGACCATTCAATCAATATATAATATACTTGATCAATAATATGTAGACTTTGTGAGTTACAGTGTTTCAAAAGGTAGATCTTGAACCCAGCTTTCATCGTAATTTATTCAATATTAATTCAAAGTCACATGTTACTACTACTTGCCATGTGGTAATTAATATGCGTACGTCAATGGATTTTATAATACGCAGTGATTTTGTCTCCAATTAACTTGCGTATAATATGTAGACTTTGTGGTAATTAACTTGCGTATAAGTTTATAACTTTGCTATCTATCTTATTTTTTTTGTTTTTTTATTATATGTTCTTATTTCTTTTCATAGTCAATACTTTATTGTTTATTGCCTTGATTTGCTATATGTTTTGTACATGTGATGTTTACCGGTTGTTGTTAGGAATGGTTTATGATAGTAGATCTGATTTGATTTCGATGCTGACGTCATGATTATGTTTATGTTTACATGATGTTAGATGGTTTTAATTTAAATAGTAATGCTGATTCTTAAGTTAATTGGATCTGATGTGTAGATCTATATGTATTGATTTAATGAAATTTTGTGATTATGCTATATAATTATGCTAGTTAACTGGTATAAACTAACGAAGATTTGGTAGTTTGATTAATTAAATTATTTGATTAAGCTTGTTTGTTTAAATACACTTACGTTACGTAGTGAACAAGAATATTAATAAGTAATTCTTTATATAATAATTTAACAAAAAGTGGTTTTATATTCTTGTTATATGTTATTATTGAAAATATGTTAATTATAAGCGTAACATGATTTAATATGTGCATTCTGCCGTAATTATTTTATATAACTTATTATATTTGCTTAAAGTTTAGTATAATTTAAATTAACCAAACATGGATCGAAGTATATTATCTCATGTACATATTTTACTTGTTTTTGTTTCACTCGGTGTTTTGTTTATGTGTTTTGTTTAACACGTATTTAATGTCAACGTATAGTTATCATGGAGCAAAAACTTGCAAATCTTTCTATTGTGGCTTTAGACATAAGCGGAAAAAATTATTTGTCTTGGGCGTTGGAAGCCGAGACATATTTGGATGCACATGGGCTTGTGGATACAATCCACGAAGGAAAAGAAACAACTAATATGCAAAAAGCCCAGGCATTGATGTTCTTACGACATCACCTCCATGTGGACTTAAAAACTGAGTACCTCACAGTAAAAGATCCACTAGCCCTTTGGAATAAGTTAAAGGACCGATATGACCACCAGAAAACGGTCATCTTGCCAAGGGCAAGATATGAATGGACTCACTTAAGGCTCCAAGATTTCAAAACAGTGAGTGAATTTAACTCGGCCATGCATCGCATTACCTCCACATTGCTATTATGTGGTGACTCAATTAGTGATGCCGAGATGTTGGAAAAGACTTTTTCCACATTCCATGCTTCGAATATACTATTGCAACAGCAATATCGAGCCAAAGGATTCACTAAATATAGTGACCTAATTTCATGCTTACTTGTGGCCGAAGAAAATAATGAGCTTTTAATGAAAAATCATGATAATCGTCCAACTGGTACCGCTCCTTTATCGGAAGCGCATGTGACTACTTATCACAATGGAGGTCGTGGTCGTGGTTATGACCGTGGACGAGGTTATGGTTCTGGTCGAGGTCGTGGTCAAGGGCGTGGCAATGGTAGAGGTAATTATCATGCTGTTAATCATAGTGTTAACTTTAAGAACAACAATGGCCACAAGAAGTGGCAAGATAAGGAAAAGAATGGAGGAGATGAAAAAGAAAAGAACATAATAGCGGATTCATGTTATCGTTGTGGCACTTTTGGTCATTGGGCAAAGCAATGCCGTACACCCAGGCATCTAGTTGAACTTTATCAAAATTCTATCAAGAACAAGGGAAACGGGGTAGAGTCAAACTTTGTTTATGATAATAAAAATGATATCCCCGATGGTCCTAAAGACCATACTGATGATGAAACTTATTTGGAAGCTGATGATTTTCTTACAGATGATTAATTAGTAGAGTCAAGCCATGAATAATTTTTCTTTCAGTGTTTTGTTAGGAATTTTCTTTAAGTGTTTGGTTTGGAATTTCCTTTAGGTGTTTTTCTTAGGCTTTCTTGATTATGTTTGGATTCCTATTATTTTTGGCTATGAATGTTTTATTAGGCTTTATTTTATTTATTTTATTTCTTTGGTGTCCATTATATTTTTTTCGAATTGATAAATGCTTCAAGACTTCAATCTGTCTTTACTTGACACATACCAATTTTATAATAACACATAACCTATTTAAGGCTATCTAGTTTGTTATGTGATCTGAGTTATAAACATGTTTATAGCAATATAGTTGAATGACGTATACATATTTTATTTTACATATTATTGTTTTGTGGCCAAGCATAGTAACGTGCATAATTTATTTATTAATTTTTGTTTCTGTAAATTCTTTAATGGACATTATGTTATGATATATGATGTATATGTGTTAAGAATATTGTGCAACTTGTATTGATTGGCAAACCGGTTCGACCATTCCGGTTTAGTGATGATGCGAAATATATAGAAGAATGATGTGTTTCTTCCAAGATAAATTTTTATTGTTCTCAGTGGAAGTTGGTTATTTACTTATCACCATAAAATACAAATAAGGACTTGCTTCCTTAAATTGTGGAAAAATATAAAGGGCATGTATGTAGGCCTATACATGTGCCATATGGATCATTTTGATTTATAAAATCGATGCATCGTCAAAATGATCATCAAAGACGCAACTTAAGATTAGCGTGATTAATGGCTCGGCTTATAAAATGCGAGCACGGTTTTCCAAATTAAATTATTAAAAATGGTGGTGAAAACTTCCAAGTATTGGGCGATTATTGGAATAAGTGTTGAACATAAAAGTAGCCCATGTTCATACGCGAATTGCTTTTGTTGAAACGTTTATAAAACGTCTTCAGTTGATTGCAAAGCCAATAATATTGTGAGAACAAAACTTTTAGTTTATGGGGCATGTTATGACATATGAATCGCATCTTGCCAACAATCTATAATGAATCCTCCCCGTTAGAATGGTTTTGGTCACAAACCAAATTTCCCATGTGAGATTTTGTAATTGTGTGATATATAGTAAATACACCACAACACACAAAATGGGATATTTAAATTGATAATTCATTCAGGGGGAGAGAATGAGCAGCGAGAAATATGGAATGAATTATGATATAGATGTTGATCCTCACATTAATGAATATGAACTTAAAGTTCAAGGGACAAATAACATTCCAGATATAGTAAATGCCAGACATATTTAGTGACCTAAAGAAAGTGACTAGATCATATTATGCTGCTATTGCTCCAATTACAATGTGTGTCCCAACAGTAAAATCATTGATTGGTAGTAAGTCTATGGCACGTCTGCAGCGTGATAGACGAATCGATTCCAAATAAAAAGTCCTCGAATGAATAGATAAAATGGAGCAATAAATTAAGATGGTCGAATCGAGGTAATAAAGACCCCATAATAGTCTCTGAAAGAAAAACTAGACATGAAAGGATATTGAAAACCCCGGGTACATGAAAAAAAACTTTGAGATCTCAACAAATGATAGAATATAATGTCTAGTAAAGTGTGGAATCGAAAAGAACTGAAACGACGTCGATAATACTGTATATAATAATGCGTATGATAAATACAAGGTGAGGATCTTGGATATCTACAAGAAGTGTAGTTGTAAAATGAATGGCCAAAGAATATAAAGACGCAAGTAACTAATGAACTATGAAAGTCTCTTATGATGAAACGTGATTATTGGGTGAAATCCATACACATGAATGTTATGAGAAAGGATATTTAATGTTATGTCTGGCAATATGAGAAATAAGTTGTATGCGTCTAATATTATAAAACAAGGGCTCATTTTTGTTGAGATTCCTTAAGGAATATAGAATGCATGGAACACGTGTCATGATTTAAAATTCTCGAGAATAGTAGTTGATCAAATTGAACCACAGTAAATCAAATATTTCAATATTTTCAAGGTACAAAGGATATGGGTTTATATTTTACTAACCCGTCAAAACAAGTTTAGTTAGTTTTGCAGATGCAGGATATATGTTTAACTTATAATGATCGATCTCAACATGGATATATTGTTACAAGTGGCGAATATTTTTCCTGGCATTTGATAGAGCAAACAATCAAGGCGACTTCATCAAACCATACATAAATTCTGGAAAGGAGATAGCAACTATTGCATGAAGATAATGTAGCATACCTTGCTATATTCAAGTAACGTTACATCAAAGGCGACAAGACACTTCTCATTCCAGTGATGATTTCGTTGAACTATTTACAAGATACCAAGTGATGTAGTCATCAGAGGGAGATAATACGCGCTGCACTCTTTTTGTCCTTAGTCATGGTTTTGTCCCACTGAGTTTTCCTGGCAAGGTTTTTAATGAGGCTGCATTCCCTAAGCGTATTAAAAATATGGACATCCAAGAGGGAGTGTTATGGATAATTATTAGTGGATGTCCATATAACCCATAATAGGGCCATGGCCCATGTTAGCTATTAGGGTTTTTGCCCTAATGTTTGTCTATATATACTCTTTGTAAATCTCATAGTTAATGATCAATAAGAAAAATATTCATTCCCTCAATTCTTGTTCAGAACAATAATCACTTATTTTTTAATAAAAATTAGAAAATCTACTTACATCATTTTTTTTAATTAAATATATATTATAAACCGTTGATTGTTAATTAACTAAAATAAATTACACCATCATGTTTAGCATAAAATTTATCTTTCATTAGAGTGATAATAATTGTATGTATATATATATACTTTCGACGAACTTTATTTTTGAGTTTTTTAATGTCTTACGCATAAGAAAATCACATGTGATTTGTGATTTGAACTTAAAAACTCACAATACAAATCACATGCGATTTCGTAGCGCGTAATATTATATAGGGTTTTGCATATATATTCTTCCAAAAATGCATAATTGCATATATATCTAAAGCATGCATAAAAATCATTGTACTATGTGCATAAAAAACTTATACAAATGATATATATATGCAATTATTCACTTTGGGAGGAATATATATGCAATTATGCCTATTATGATACCAATAAATTAATGATTTTTTTGTTGAAAATATATTAAAGTGTCCGTCTATTAAAAGATATAAAAAATCCTCGTCGTGATGCTGTATTTTTTATCGCTAAACGATTAATCGTTTGCAAAATTTTTTTTCAAAAGAAAATATAAAATTGAGTTTTGTTATTTGGATTGAAAATAAATGACTAAAATTCTTTATTTTATGTTTGATTTTTTCTCTTTTGCTCTTTTGAACTTCCGGTATACACAAAAGTTATTACTCCCCCCGTCCCAAAATAATTGTCAACAGACAAAAAACACAAAGTTTAAGAAAACATCGTCATTAAAGCTTTCTATTTCTTGCTTTTTACCAATGTTGCAAAAATCGGCCGTATCGGCCGATATATCGCTTATCGGCCTTCGACCTTGTAGAATTTTGCATATCGGTCAAAAAATCGGTCTGGGAAAAAAAAAGGCCAAAAATCGGCCGTATCGGTCAACTTAAAAAAAAAATTAGGCATTCTACTTAATTTGGGGATCGTTTATTTCACTTATAACACACAATGAGCCTCATAATCAGAATTGGAGCATTTTATTGAGGTTTGAAAACATATTAGGCTTGAAATCAGTTACGATCTTTAGTTTGGTCTCCAGAAATACCCAAAACATGCAAAAAATGTCAATCCGATTAATCACCGATTAATCCCGCCTTGGCCGATTAATCGCTGCAGGGTGGTCGACCGCCACGCTACCGATTCACGATTTTTGCAACATTGCTTTTTACACAAAAGGTTTTACCCTTAACCAAATACGTAATTTATAACTTCTTAAAGTTTGTAATTATAACCTCAAGTAAGGTTAATATATTAAATTTGATCTACTTAAACTCGAGCTTAATTAATTTTACATTTCAAGCTCAAATTTGTATATCATGCTCAACTCGACTCGTTTTCTTATGCAAATTAAGGTATTACATGCACATAAAAAGGTAACAATGTGTTTTAGTCGAAGCTCGATACGTTTCGTGAGCCACACTAGCCGTGTATCAAGATACTTGAAATTTAACATAATAGCTTAAATGACAACATTCTTTAATATGCAATCTTTACACATACGGAGTAACTTAAAAGGAACATAAAGTCTTGATAAACAGTCAAAGTCGGCTAAAAAAAGTCAAAAACAGCATTAAAAAACTTGTATAACACCAATACATATATATTTATAAACCTTATATCAATGTACTTTAAATTCAACAAAATAATAACATACATTTTGTGTACATTCTATATATGTTTAAGTATTTTTCTGCGGGTCGGATAATGCTCCGAAATGTCCTCCGGCCTCGAGATCGTCAAGTCCTTCGGACAGCTGCTAAAAAAGTAGACGCGTTAGTCTCGCCCCGGGTGTGACCCCAGGACCCGACTCCGGCGTGAGAGTAAGTACCGAAAGGTGGGATAATAAGTATACTAGTAAGATAAGTACTGTGTGTAAAAGTAAGTTACCATTACTGTGGAGATTGCTCCTTTATATAGGAGACCTGTTTTTGTCCCCATCGGATGAGTCCAAACGTGATGGTGACACTTTTGAGCGGCAACTGGGACTTTGCCCTGTTTGGGTCTTACTTCTGACCTGTCATGGTTCCTGCACTTCTGTCACATACTACTAATATTAAGGTTGACTTTCTTATCTGGAGTTAGCCGTTGGACCGAACGGCCATGTGATCCGTCCGGCATTGGACTTCGTCCGGATCACATCGTTCGGACGTATGTGACCGGAGTTTGCCCTGACTTAGTTAAACGTTTGGCCGAACGACCCGTTAGGTCCGTCCGGTTTGGGCCCTTCGGCCGTATACGCTGGAAACATATACTCTCAGTCTTGATCTATTTCTGGAGCTATTCGTTATCCGAACGACCGTGGTCGTTCGGTTAGGGCCAGTCGGCCATATACGCCGACATGTCCCCCCCAGTATCATAGTATCGTAAAGCGATAGTGTGATACTTTGAATTTTTTGTCTTTCGGTCCGCCGACATGGCAAGTCTGATGGTTCCGTTTTAACGCTGTTCATGCATAAAACGCCAAAGGTCATTATTGCTTTCGTTTATTTAGGCGCCGTCGTTTTTACCGTGCCTTCAAGATCGTGACACGTGGGGATATGTCTCATCGCGTGTCTCGGAAGTTGACACGTCCGCATCTGACAAGATGCGACGTTTCGCAACCCCACCCTTTCGCCTATAAATAGTCTCATTTCCTTTATTTTTACCACTGTGAAATTCTGAATCTTCTGACACATTTCCCTTTCGTCTATTCAATCCGAGCGGTTTTTGCGAGTTATTCCCCTACGTCACTCTTTCGTCTATAAAGGTACGTTTCGTATTAGCGTAAATTTGTTATTTGCATTGTCCGGCTATACCTTTTCCTTCGGTTATGTCTCGTCGTTCGGTTTCATCTCACGACGAAGGTCCTCCGGAATCCGAAGGGTTTGTTCCTAAATTTGATATCCGGAAGTATACCTCCCATATGGATGAGGCGGCTATTACTTTGGTAGTCGATGAATTCGGTGTCCCGTTGAATCTTAATCCGAGACTTCCTCCGGCAGATATGACGATGGATGAACTGCCTCCGGATGCCATAGGCTTGTATCTAGCGTACTTTGTTGAGGGAGGGATTAGCGTACCCTTTTCCTCCTTCTTGTTAGACGTAATCAGGCATTTCAAAGTGCATATCTCTCAGCTGGTCCCTTTGGGTCTACACCGCGTTTCTCTTTTCGAGATTTACAGCCGGAGTTTACATGTCACACCCACCACTCCTCTTTTTCGTGTGTTTTACAAGTTAAATAAGCAGGGGGATTGGTTTTCATTCGAGAAGCGAGGGGGTCGAGACAAGAAAGTTTGTTTCAACGAAATCCTAACAGGTTTAAAGGGATGGAAGGATCAGTTCTTCCTAATAGACAGGCGGGCTATTCCTTTTGCTATGCCGTGGCGTCATCGTGATTCTGATATTTCTGATCCTTTTCCGAAGGGTGGCTACAATAAGGCAGATGCCGAAAGGCTGGCTCAGAATGTTATTGACCTTATCCGGGTTCCACGGGGTTTTCTATATGCTCTTGGTTTGTCCGACCAGTGGGAGCATCCGGGCTTCCGAGCGGCGCTTACTGACGCCGAAGGGAGGGGTATAGCCCTTGTTTATATATTTTGTATATATCTTTGTGTGTACGCTTATTTGCAGCCGAATGATATGCGTTCTTAATTTTTGTTTTGCAGCCTTGACGATTTCCGACTATCTTATCAAACCTGAACGCCGAAAGGGAGCATCAATGGGTAAGGGAGATCCTTATCGTGCCGGCGAAACTCGCCCTTCACACGTGATGGAGCCTCCCCCCCCCCAATGCGGTTATTCCGGATAAGACAGCCGAAATGAAAGCAGTAGAAGTTGCTAGCGAGAAGGTGTTGGAAGCTAGGAGGAGAAAACAAGAAGCTTCCGCGGCTCGTCTGGGACTTAAGCCGAAAGGAGCAGGAGCCGGGGGGAGTAAAGGAACTCCTAGTTTGGGTAAACGTCCTGCCGGGGAGGATGTTTCCTCCCGGACCTCTAAAAAAGCGAAGACGAATGTTGACATCCCTACTGTTGATCTGGACTCTTCTGAACATGTACCGGCTCCTAAGCCTCTTCGTTCGGTCCATCCGGATGGATCGACGAAGCAACCCGACAGCGAGGAAGGTGCGAGTAGTCGATTTGTAGCCGGTGATGATGGTAAGTTTGTTTATCTCCTTTTTATTATTATTATTATTATTATTATTATTATTATTATTATTATTATTATTATTATTATTATTATTATTATTATTATTATTATTATTATTTTTTTTACATCTTGTTTACGCGTCCCGACTGTTCTCTTTTTGACAGAGAGTCCTTTGGCTTCTTATGGACGTGGGAAAGACAAAAGACATATGGAAGGCATGGACGAGATGGGTGTGATGGGTGAAGACGAGTGTGCTACGGGCGAGATTTTTGTGCCTAAATGGTCGGTAAGGACAGATGCCCGCTTGAGTAGCTCTTCAGTGTGCCGGGACCTGATGGTTCACCTCTCGACCCCTTGTGAAGAGGGATTCTTGGAAAGTCTTAGTGATGATGACGCTGTCCGTCGCGCCTGGATGTTATTGGGAAAGAATGCTGTGGCTCAATCTGACATTTTGATTCGGTTTGAAACTCTTCTTGGGGATTATCACCAGCTTGTCTCAACTCATGAGCAGTGTTCCGGACGAGAACCGGAAGAACTAGAAAAACTGAAAACTGAGCATGCCGGCTGTGGTACTATTGTTCAGAGTTTGACTGATCGGGTTTCTGAGCTGGTGAAAGAGAAAGAGGAGCAGGTCAAGAAGGTTACGTCTTTAGAGGCCGAGTTGGCCAAAACCAAGTCCTTAGAGGAGGAGTTGGCGAGAACCAAAAATTTGTTGGCCGATGAGGTAAAAGACAATAAAGAGCTTAGGAAAGAAAGGGAGGATCTGGCCGTTCGGATGGGGACCGGCGGGATGGAGCGCCAGAAAGTAATTAAGGAATTTCTACCAGAGATGGTGCGCCGACTTCTCGGCAGTCATGAGTATAAACAATCTTTGGCCCTTCCGTTCAATCTTTCGTCCATGTCTGGGTTTATAGATGGGGTTGCTGTTGACCGTACTCCGGCACAGGCGATCGAGATTCTGGAAGAGTTTGAGAATGTGGATTTGGATGCTGGACAAAAATATAAGGCTTTGTTCGATCAACTCTTTGTGACTGAGTATCCATACGTCCGCAAGGTTAGCAATGCTTTCTACAGATCCTTGGCCGAGATCATGGAACTTCATCCGGATCCTGCTCCTACCGAACCGTCAACAGCTGATGATTCCGGTGCACCGAATGTTATATCCGAAGTGATTGGTGCTGACGTTGGTGGTGGGAGTGGTGTGGCCGAAAGGAATGTGGTAGAGGAGAACGTCGCCGAAGAAAACGTTGTTGAAGAAAATATTGTTGCTGAAAATATTGTTGAAGAAAATGTTGTTTCTTAAGCCGATTTGCTTTGGGGTCCGGACTGTCTCCATTTTGACTATGGACAAAGACTGTTCCGGATGCCTTGTGAAGCTTGGTTTTAAACTCTTCATTTGTTGAAAACTATGTTTATTGTTTGTCGTGCGCCGTGTGTGGCTGCCTTAGAATATTGTAACCGATGTGGAACTATTTTACACCGAATTGCTGTGACTTCTCATGACCGGATGGTTGTAATCCTGGTCCTTTTGGTAATGATAGATCATATGGTTTTTGTTATATTTATTTTGTGCCTTATGCATGTATCTTGCGGATTGTGTTGTGTGATTGCCTCGTTATTTGCCGTATTGTGTTGTTGAATGTACCTTTAATTTCCTTTCGACGTTGGAAATAGTCTCTAAGTTCATAATTTTAGGATCGACTGCTGCCGTTAGGGGTGAATATGCCTCGGCACATTCTTTTAGGTTTTTGGTGTTAACTGTGGCAGTTGGGGGCGGATACGCCTTGGCACACTATTTTTCATTGAGGATTAATCATTGCCGTTAGGGGCGGATACGCCTCGGCTTTTCGTTTTAAGGATTAATCATTGCCGTTAGGGGCGAATACGCCTCGGCTAAATTTTAATGAATAATCGTTGCCGTTAGGGGCGGATACGCCTCGGCTAAATTTTAATGAATAATCGTTGCCGTTAGGGGCGGATACGCCTCGGCTAAATTTTAATGAATAATCGTTGCCGTTAGGGGCGGATACGCCTCGGGTAGATTTTGGCTGCGTGGGCCGAGCGGGGGTAGCTAATCCCCGCCGGAGCCAAGCGAATGCCTTGTCTTTGATTGTAACAATATGTGGGAAAAAATTTCCTCTTCAATCCGGAGGAAAATATATAACATTTCATAACTAGTTTGTTCATAACGGCTTACAACCTTACATACTTGTGCTTACAGAAAACACTTCCTTAGATTAATTGCGTGCCACATCCTGGGCACTTCTTTCTCATCCATGGTTTCTAGCTTGTATGAGCCGCATTGGTATGCTTCAGTTATCCGATATGGGCCTTCCCATTTCGGGCCCAGCTTGCCTTGATCTTCGACTCGACTTGCCTCATTCTTCCGGTATACAAAGTCTCCCGGCCTGAAAGATACCGGACGGACTCTCTTATTGTAGTATTGTTCCATCTTTTTTTTGTATCGCGCTTCCTGTATTGCTGCTTCTTCCCTCCTTTCTTGCAGTAGATCCAAATTTAGACGCATCTCCCTTTCGTTCAGCTCTTCGATCCGACGTGTGTCATCCTCGTCTATCCCTTCTCTTATGACCATCGTTCGGTGAGTCGGCATGCCGATCTCGGCCGGTATCACTGCTTCGCTACCGTATGTCAAGCTGAAAGGTGTTTCTCCATTACTTTGCTTTAGCGATGTTCGGCAAGCCCACAAGACATTTGGTAACTCGTCTACCCATCCTGCTTTGGTCCGACCTAGCCTTGTCTTAACACCTTCCAGTAAGCTTTTGTTCGCTCTTTCTACAAGGCCGTTCGCCTGCGGATGTGCCACGGCCGTGTTTATTTGCCGGATGTTTAATTTCTCGCACCATCGCTTGAAAGGGTTATCAACCAACTGCTTCCCATTGTCTGTCACGATCACACTCGGTAGGCCGAAACGACAAACTACATTGTCCCATACGAATTTTATTACGTCCTTCCCCGTCACCCTTGCCAGCGGTTTGGCCTCTATCCACTTAGTAAAGTAGTCGATAGCTACTATGATGAACTTTATCTTTCCGGCTGACTCCGGTAGTGGACCCAGGATGTCCATACCCCATTGATAGAACGGCCAAGGGGCCATGATTGGTGTGAGTGTTGTTTTTGGGAGTTTCGGAACTGGAGCATGTATTTGGCATGAGTCGCACTTCTGAATTTCATTACGAGCGTCCCGGTGCATAGTTGGCCAGTAGTATCCTTGCCGCATGGCCTTTGCCACCACTGATCTTGGTTTTGAATGCATGCCGCATGCCCCCATATGTATCTCCCGGATCACATAATTTGCTTGTAATGGACCAACACACCGTAGCATGGGAACTAAGTACCCCTTCTTGTAGAGTACTCCATCTTCCATGACATATTGGCTGATCTTCATTCTTAACGCCCGGGCTTCATTTTGGTCTTCCGGCCATACTCCTTCCTCCAGGCATCGAATGATGGGTGTCATCCAGTTCGGCTCTTCTTCCGCAACTATATCATTAATCTCCTTCCCTTCGGTAGATCTTTCCCTTAGCACTTCTACTAATACCTCTTTGGTTAGGTGGTCGAAAGCTACCGTAGCCAATTTACTAAGCACATCTGCCTTCTGGTTTTGACCTCTCGGAATATTCCGGATGGAAAAATGTTGGAACTTAGCAATGCATTCCTTCGCCTTAGCTAGATACCGGATCATGCTTTCGTTACTTGCCACGTAGTCCCCATTTATTTGATTTGACACTAGCTTAGAGTCCACTCTAATCGAAGGGCATAAGTATACTCCACACCGTCCGGACTTACTAATACCAGTCCTGCTCCGGAACCTTTGCTGTTCGATGCTCCATCGGTAAACAGCAGCCAATTACCAACTTTGTCTTTCTCAACTTTTATGACCGGTTGGTTGAAGTATTGCTCTGAATTTTCTCCAATGGGAGTTTCCGATAGGAAATCCGCTAGAACTTGGCCTTTGATTGCACTTCGGGGTTCGTAGGTAATGTTGTATGCACCCAGCTCTACGGAATACTTGACCAGCTTCCCGGAAGCCTCCACCTTGTTAAGTATCTGTTTGATTGGCTGATCGGTAATGACCTTTATCGGATGTGCTTCAAAGTACCTTCGTAATCTTCTTGACATGTGCAATAGTGACAATGCTAATTTTTCCATCGGGGCATAGTTTTTCTCAGCTTCATTGAGCGTCCTGCTTACGTAGTGCACCGGATGTTGCTTTCCCTTTCTTTCCGTCAAAAGAACCGCACTAACGGCCTCTTGAGCAGCCGCAAGGTACACGTAAAGCGTTTCCTTGGGCATGGGTGTGATCAAAGATGGGAGATCGGCTATTAACTTCTTCATTTCTTGGAACGCGTTTTCCGCGTCCTCCGTCCACCGATACTTTTCTTTATTTTCCTTAGTTATATTCTTCAGCGTTTCGAAGAATGGCAACGACCTTTCGGCTGACCGAGCCAAGAACCGGTTCAAGGCCGCCAACTTGCCGCTAAAGCTCTGCATCTCCTTCAAGGTCCGAGGTGATTGCATGTCCATTAGGACTTTCGTCTTTTTTGGGTTGGCTCTGATCCCCTCGGACGTTACCATATACCCCAGAAACTTCCCTTCTTCCATCCCAAATGAGCATTTCTTGGGATTCAACTTCATGTTAATCCTTCTCAAGTTATCAAACGTTTCGGCAATATCCGCTAACATCTCGTTTTCTTCTTTGCTTTTGATGACCATGTCGTCTACGTAAGCCTCCAAGTTTCGTCCTATCTGCGACCGGAAAGCGGCGTCCACCATACGTTGATATGTTGCTCCGGCATTCTTCAATCCGAAGGGCATTTTGGTGTAACAGTATGTCCCTTGATCCGTGTAAAAAGCTGTCTTCTCCTCATCCTCTTTTGACATCTGGACCTAATGATACCCCTTGTATGCATCTAAAAAGCACTTGTATTTGAATCCCATGACTGACTCTATCTTTAGGTCGATTTCTGGTAGAGGATAGTAATCCTTTGGACAGGCCGAATTGATGTTCTTGAAGTCAATGCACATGCGCCAGCTTCCGTCACATTTTTTAACAAGGACAGGATTAGAGATCCACGTTGGATACTTTACCGGACGGACGATACCTGCCTTTACCCATTCTTCCACCTCCTTCGTTACGGCCAAACTTCGATCGAGTGCTAGCACCCTGCGTTTTTGGCATACTGGTTCCACCGATGGATTGGCATTCAACGTATGCTCGACGATGCGTCTCGGTACCCCGGTCATGTCTGCCGGAGTCCAGGCGAAAACATCCATATTTTTCTTGAGAAGTGATTTAAGCTTCCTTTTGCATTCTGGTGACAGGCTTCCTCCAATGGTCACAAGCTGTTCCGGATACGCTGGATTTACCATGACTTCTTCCGGAACACTTCCTTCCGTCTCCTTTTCCGTCGGTCCTTCATTCTGCTCATGAGTTCTTTGAGATTCTTCTAATTTTCGGCACTCCGAAATAACTATCTGTCGAGCTCTCAAAGTAGCTATCCCTCTGGGAGTTGGGAATTTCATCATAGCATGTATGGTCGATGGGATTGCTCTTAGCATTTTCAGTCCTGTCCTTCGAGGATAACGTTATATGGCGATGGGGCTCGTATGACGGTGAAGTTCATGGCCATTCTCCTGTATAGTCCTCCCTCTCCGAATGACACATCCAACTCTATTTTTCCCAGCGGTTTGGTGATTTGACCGGCGAATCCCAGCAGGTCCGTTTGAGTTTGTTTTAACTTGGCCTTTATCTCGGGACTTAGATTATCGAAGCAGTGTTCGAACATAACTTCTACAGACGCCCCTTCGTCCACAAACACCCTTCTCACCAGGTATCCTTCCATCATAGCTTCTACAATGAGCGGTTCGTCAGATGCGTCTCCGGGGGGTATGGGAGGGAAGGTGATAGGGACATTCATCCACCCCTCTCCATGCTCCCTCGACTTCCGCTTTTTCTGTTGCATTCTTGTACTAGTCATGTTGATTATTTGTCCGAAGGTGACGGTAGGGATTTCGGTGTTCCCACCTCCCGCGCGACTGACGGAAGGAGTTTCTATACTTGTTCCCTCCGAATCCTCCGGACGTTTGGAGTCCGACATTCTATAGCCTTGGTAGATTGAATGTCGGTCCCACGGATGGCGCCAATGTTTAAGTATTTTTATGCGGGTCGGATAATGCTCCGAAATGTCCTCCGGCCTCGAGATCGTCAAGTCCTTCGGACAGCTGCTAAGAAAGTAGACGCGTTAGTCTCGCCCCGGGTGTGACCCCAGGACCCGACTCCGGCGTGAGAGTAAGTACCGAAAGGTGGGATAATAAGTATACTAGTAAGATAAGTACTGTGTGTAAAAGTAAGTTACCATTACTGTGGAGATTGCTCCTTTATATAGGAGACCTGTTTTTGTCCCCATCGGATGAGTCCAAACGTGATGGTGACACTTTTGAGCGGCAACTGGGACTTTGCCCTGTTTGGGTCTTACTTCTGACCTGCCATGGTTCCTGCACTTCTGTCACATACTACTAATATTAAGGTTGACTTTCTGATCTGGAGTTAACCGTTGGACCGAACGGCCATGTGATCCGTCCGGCATTGGACTTCGTCCGGATCACATCGTTCGGACGTATGTGACCGGAGTTTGCCCTGACTTAGTTAAACGTTTGGCCGAACGACCCGTTAGGTCCGTCCGGTTTGGGCCCTTCGGCCGTATACGCTGGAAACATATACTCTCAGTCTTGATCTATTTCTGGAGCTATTCGTTATCTGAACGACCGTGGTCGTTCGGTTAGGGCCAGTCGGCCATATACGCCGACAATATACACATCAGTAGAGTCTTTTTACACATAACTTAAAACTTGAAACAATAGATATAATTATACCTGTTTTGCTCAAGGAGAGATGACAAAAGAGATTGAGGAACGAGATGGGAAAGTGGTGTTTGGTAGCTAAGGTGTATGTGTGTTTTTTAACAAGTACAAAAGAGTTGTTTTAAGTGTGCGGGTATGTTCGCAACAAAATAGGGCAACAAACAATTTTGGTGTTTTTTTAAGTACAAGAGAGTTTTAAGTGTGTTGGCATGTGGGAGGCAACAACGAATTTTGGGAAACTGGGAAACTTTTAGAGGGAAATAAAGATTGGGTGGGAGGGAAAATTTTTGTTGTCAAGATATTTTCATTTCTAAAAAGACTAAAAAAGTTTAGTTGTAATTTTGTAAATATAAAAGTAAAGTCTTTTCATAATTGAAAGTTACTATGTCACTCGGATTTACTCCGTATTATGTTAATATACACCATGTAAAGTCAACGACAACGTTTAGTTAATATTAAATACAGTAAACATGTAAGACATTGAATTAGTCATTATAGAACACGATCCTTTCAAAAAAAATTAGTGGAACACAATTCAGCTCATCACAACTTTTGTGAACCACTACAAATATTACGACATGCATATAATAATTCATTTTAACTTATAAAAACTCAATATCAAAGCTATTGAGATAAGCATTTTACTATATATCGTTTTTGTCTACGTATCATGCTCGTAATATCGAATCAAACTTGAAAGATCATATCTTCTATATGTCTTGTAGTACGTACTGAGCATTAATATGAGATAATAAATTTTGACCATGATAACTAAATTATAACTTGTATGAGATGTTACTAACTTATAATTTCTGCCCACTAAAATCTATTTTGATTGATTAAAATATCAAAATGAATAATCATTTTGAGATAACCCAAAATAATAACATGAACTAATAAACTAAGACGGAAAGAGTTATAATTTTCTACCGATGCGCATTGATAAAATTCACTTCTCAAAATTATACAAGAAAAAAAGATACTGATATATCATTTACCATATTATCATACTCGTATATTTATGGCTTCAGTGAGCAGATCTCATTTGAAAGGAAAGACGAAAATAAACTAACATAAATATGTTTATGCTTTAAAATTTCTTTGACTTGATAGCATCATCAACTTTACTTTCATTTCTTTATTTGTTTATTTTTAATACACTTTCAAAACCTTTCCATATATACCATTTCGTGAGGATTGAGAGTACTATATATACACATGATTCTTTTCTTCATTTGAGTATTACGGAGTACTATTATAAATGTGATATACTCAAAGTGTGACACGTATCTATAAGCTATAATATCAGATTATGGTAGTAGCATTGTGTAAAAAGATGGCACAAATATTTGAAAGGGGTTATACTATCCAAGCCCCCTACCCACTGCCATCCCAAGCCCCTTTATGTGTTCCTACTTTTTGTCCCATTAGGTTTGTACATTTTTTATTTTTTTTTTTTTCACTAGTCCTTAGTTTTTTTTAAAGCAGTTTCACATATCTAAAATAATTTTTTTCATAGATCCAAAAAACAGTCATCATCATCAGAAACAAAACCATCAACGAAAACCATCATCGTCAACAAGAACCACCATCATCAACAAAAAACCATCAGCAAGAACCACCGTCATCATCAGAAACAAAACTTTCAACAAGAACCACCATCATCATCAGAAACAAAACTTTCAACAAAAACAGATCTAACATATAATCTTTTTCACGGATCTAAAATAATTTTTTTCACAGATCTAAAAAACCACCATCATTATCGGAAACAAAACCATCAACAAGAACCACCATCATCATCAGAAACAAGATATAACAAAACTTTCAACAAAAACATATCTAACATATAATTTTTTTTCACATATCTAACAAATAATTTTTTCACGGATCTAAAAAACCACCATCATCATCAGAAAAAAAACCATCAACAAGAACCACCATCATCATCAGATCTAACGAAGCTTTCAACAAAAACCACAGTTACTAAACCACCCACCCACAAACAGATAACCATACCTTCACTCTCTATGCACACTCTTCACCAACAATTTCCAATCACTCACTCACAACTTTCAACAAAAACATATCTAAACCGTGGTTTAGTAACTGTGAGAGAGTGAATAATTAAGAGAGAGAAAGGTGAGCGAGTGTGAGAGAGAGAGAGAGAGAGAGAGAGAGAGAGAGAGAGAGAGAGAGAGAGAGAGAGTTAGTGGAAACCGTGGGTGGGTGGGTGGTTTTATATAAAAAAAATAAAAATAAAGAAAAAAAATACAAAAAGTACACTAGCCCCACTGGGGGAGGGGGGCTTGCTTTGTATTTATAAGAGAGGGGGGGGGGGGGGGGGGGGGGGGGGGCTTAAATAACTCCTCCCATTTGAAAGATGTTAAAACATGAGGTTACTTCACACTTTGTATTTTCCTTGTTCGCTGATATTTATTATTGATTTAGTTAACTTTTATTTAAATCGAACAAATAGTATTGGTTTCTAATGTTTTGTGTGTTTATAGCATTTTACTATAGATCGTTTTTGTCTAAATATCATGCCCATGATATCGAATCAAAATTGAAAGATCGTATCTTATATATGTATTGTAGTACGTATCATGCTCGTGATTTGTGTCCACTTTATGAAAATTTCTTTTTAGTTGATAACTTTACGTCAACTCACGAAAAAGGTTAATAGAGAAAGAAGTTACTAAAGTTTGAGAAAATATTCGCCTAAGTTACTATATTTTAAAACGTTACAAACAAGTTACTAAAGTTCATGGGTTTATCAACTGGGTTACTAAAGTTTCAAAAATGTTACACTAGGGTTACTCCCAAGGTGGGCAACCAGCTAATAGCCGGTATCCCAGCCTGAAATATATTCCACCTCAAAGAAGTTACTAAAGTTTGATAAAAAAAATTCACCTAAGTTACTAAAGTTTCAAAACTGTCATCTAAGTTACTCAAGTTCACGTGTTTTATTTTTGTAAAAGTCAGTTTTGTAATAACTATGATACAGAATAAAACAGGGTAAAATCAATAGATGTACTAACTGAAATGATTCATTATACATAATCAACTAACCAAAATACCATTATAAATAAAGAAAATTTGCACGTCTGGTCCTTTTTGTTACAGAAACTTGTACGTCTTATCATTTTCGCCAATGGGCGTTTGTAATTATTTTTAAAAATTTTGGTTAATATGTTTTCATCCGCTATTTATCCGTTTTATATGTTTGTGTACGTTTTATACATTTTTGTATGTCTTTATAAATTTTTATGCGCTTTTATACATTTTTATACATTTTGTACGTTTTTATATGTTTTTATACGTTTGTGTACGTTTTTACATTTTTATAGATTTTCTACCTTTTTGTGTATTTTTTTTTTTTTTTTTTTTTTACGTTTTCTATTTGTTTTCTTTTTTATGTATTGAACATTTTCATACATTTTTATCCGTATGTACAAGGAACTGAAAGATAGTGCACCCGTTTCTTATCACAACAAACCCGCTATCCCCCAGATTGATGGCATGAAGAACCTCGTTTATAAGGGAATATAATCCAGAATTAGACTTTAGTGAACGGGAACACAAACACATGATCCGTTTTAACTATACTAACTTAAATGAACATTGCCCCAAACTTTAGTAACTTATGTGAACATTTTCTCAAACTTTAGTAACTTATTTGTTTATTAACCCGTAATACATCAGTTCCACGTAGGAATTTAACCGGTAGTAAAGGGTTAAAACTAAGACAGTAACTTATGTAACCGATGAGAAAACTTTGAGTAACTTGTTTGTAACATTTTAAACTATAGTAATTTAGGCGAACATTTTCTCAAACTTTAGTAACTTATTTGTCTATTAACCCCTCACGAAAAAGTGTTTATTTTGTGAGCCTTGGACTACGGTTTTTGAGTTTGGACTTTTGGTCCATGTGAAAAGTGAAAAAGGAGCAAGCGGGTGTGACATAGGGGTGAATTAAGCAATGGTTGCTGATGCGACATCTCTAATGGACCATTTCATTTTGTATTATTACAACAGGTATAAGGTGGGAGATTAGGGGTGAATTAAGCAATAGTCAAAACAATCCAAGCCGAAAATCGAGTTACAGTATGTTTTAGCACTGGTCGGCCCACAATGTATTGGATACAAATATATTAGTTACCTGCTGATCTACTACACAATCTGGAGGTGGTGGAGAGGTGAAGGAGGGTCAGGTGGCGGTGGTGGAGGAGGAAAAGGTGGAGGCGGGAAAGGCAGAGGTGCGCGGGAGATCGGGAGGATGAGGTGACGGTGGTGGTGTTATGCCAACGTGCCCGATAAACGCGTGGAAGCTAAGGGCTTGTGTTAAGTCAAATCGGGTAATAAAAACTGACCCATTCAACAAACAACAAACTGCTTGCAAGAAAATCCAATAGCAACTTTGATTAACTTCGACAACCCATGCACGTCTCAAGAACATGAACATAACTTCATTTTTTAATCAATGACGATTTAAACATATAAATATTAGATGTACTTTGGAAAAAACACATAATCTACTAATATCCCATAAGAGCAGAAATAGACCAAAACTAGATACAACCATAAATAATGTGGTCCATATGATTTAAGAAACTCAAAATTCCTTCACTTGTGATGATGCTTGGTGCTCTCCTAGTCTCCTACCATCCCCTGGTCATGCATCAACTGTGCCTGAACCATAAGCAGCCCATCGGGAACTACATTTATACCCAATAAGACATCACTATGAAAAATATGTCTTATTAAGCATTAACATTGATGTACAAATGGCATATGCTACACTTTCATCAATCTCACATTTTCCAACCAAGTATATGCATTACCGAACGATATATTTGTCAGGTAATGGATGAACTTTTAACAATGTAGATTACGACTTTAAGACAAAATTAATCACTTTCAGAAAACCATAGAAAGTAAATTAAAGGATTAACTAATACAAAAACAACAAATGGGAGTTCAGGTTTGACCTTTAGAGCACATTAACACTCTCTGATTCGAATGTCTGAAGTTTAAGAAAGCTTGGACAATAAGCTATTTCAGAGAAGTAAGGTCGTAAACATAATATAAACCCTCCAGATATCATCAAAATTGTTTCATATTTTGAACGCTTCACTCGATACACATGTTCGGACATCCGGCAATCTGGTTCAACCAAACCAAAACTTTGCTTAATCACCACCTCTTTATGTCAAGATCTCTTGATTCCGTATTCTTTCATAACCCAAACTGTGAACTGATCAAGATAGGATGTATAACACTGACACAAAAAACCATTCATGACTCCCAAATTTTGGTGAGGAATGTCTCATTATCAATATCAAAAGCATAAAGCTTTTCATGGGAATCCTTATCAAGAACAATCCAGTGAATACTACCATTCAGAAAATTCCCACGGGGGATACTTTAAGCCGGTGAGGAGCAGGACCAAGTTGTTTCCATTGGCCTTTGCCAAGGGTGTATACTTTAGCTTGTAGCAGACGCGGTTGAGATGATGTAGCGTTTAATGGTAATTTTCTTTGGAAAATCCATATCACTTTGTACTCCTTTGTCAATAAACCGACTCAAAAACCAGAAACAATCATTGTATGTGTTAATTTTGACTTTTTTGTGAGAAAGATTCTGCCTTTTATGGAATAAAGTGATTAGCCAAACCATACACTAGCTTTTTGGATTAGAGAATAATGTAATATACATGTGATTGCAGAACATAGGTCATAGTTGCTGATGCGACATCTCTAATGGACCGTTTCAGTTTGTATTATTACAACAGGTAAGGTGGGAGATTAGGGGTGAATTAAGCAATGGTCAAAACAATCCAAGCCGAATCGAGTTACAGTATGTTTTAGCACGGGTCGGCCCACAATGTATTGGATACAAGTATATTAGTTACCTGCTGATCTACTACACAATCTGGAGGTGGTGGAGCGGTGGAGGGTCAGGTGGCGGTGGTGGAGTAGGAAAAGGTCGAGGTGGGAGATCGGGAGGATGAGGTGACACCGTGACGGTGGTGGTGTTATGCCAACATGCCCGATAAACGCGTGGAAGCTAAGGGCTTGTGTTAAGTCAAATCGGGTAAAAAAACTGACCCATTCAACAAACAACAAACTGCTTGCAAGAAAATCCAATATAACTAGAACAAAGTTGGCGCATCACTATACATACAATTGATGAGAGTTAAATGCAGCTACAGGAAAATGATGAACTCACCGAATGTAAGGAAACTCATCAGTTAATATAATGTAGCGTGTAACACATTGCATAAACGCCATAATGTCGACACATCCTCCATTGATTCTACTTTGCTCTCTAATCTTTATTTAAGAAATACGAAGATAGTTAACTTCCACAATGCAGAAACTTTCCTATTTATAATGCCAGTTATGTCGTCAATTCAGCAAGCTCATCTTCCTCGGCTGTGTTATGGCGTAGGGCTGTGCGTGCTGGTTGATTTCTAGATGGCACATACTGCGATGCCACAGGGCAGTTGTTGTGACAGGCTGGAGAAGTTACTGACTAGTAATTAACCCTCCAAATTACTGAGTTCAAACTCATCTTTGCATTGAAGGTGGCATGTGTGGAGGAGCATTTGGTGGCCCAATCCAACCTATAATCAAACAAATTGGTGTTTAAATACATATCCAAAGGCACCGATCGGATTGCAGCGCGCATTATAAAGCCTCCGGATGAATCCACAACATCAGCAAGTACTCCAAAGATACATATCGATGAGATCAAAAATTTCATAGATGGTCGATTCATATGTCCACATGAAGCATGCTGGAGAATACTAAATTTCCCAATTCATCACAGAGAGCCAGCAGTGCAGATTTTGGCAGTCCATCTAAAAGATATGCAAGAGATAAAGTTTCGGGACAAAGAGCCTTTGCCATATGTTGCCAGTGATGACGGAAGAAAGTTAACAACACTAACTGAATGGTTTACATTTAATACATTACATGAAGAAGACCGCCATTTAACGTACCTGGACTTTCCGTCCGAGTTTGTTTGGTACGAAGATTCAAAAATATGGAGACCGAGAAGACACAAAAGTAAGTCATCAATTGGAAGATTAACGTATGTGCACCCATCAGCTGGTGAGCTTTTCTATTTTAGAATGCTCCTCTCACCAAAAAGGTTGTCAATCTTTCATTGATATACGCAAAGTAAACAACCGAATACTGCCAACATACCGTGAAGCATGTCAGGCGTTGGGCTTACTTGACGATGATAAAGAATGGGACACAGCATTGCAAGAGGCCGAGCTATCAGCTACAGCATCAGAACTACGGACTTTGTTTGCTCACATTTTGATTTATTGTGAGGTGGCGGACCCGCTTCAGCTCTTTGAAAGACACTGGCAACACATGGTTGACGATATCCCAAGAAAAGCATCTACTATGGTTCATATTAAAGATCTTCACATAAACCATCCGGAAATAAAAGGGTATTTTTTTATATAAACTAGAAATAATATTAAACAGTTGCTGCAAATCAATAACAGAGTTTGGTTTCACACCACCTCCACAGCATTTGCTTGACGACTTAAACAACAGGTTGCTAATGGAAGAAAAAAATTACTAGCCAGTAACTTTATAGGAGCATTTGACGACTTAAACAACATGTTAAGCCAAACACTGGCACCATTATGATAGATTTCTAACCAAACTGGTTTCAAATTTGCAACTTTATAGAACCAACCTTTGGATGGGTCGAGGCCGTGGTGCTTGAGCTCAGTGTGTTCTTGACAAAGAGCACACGCGTCACAACAGAAGTGAACACAACAATTGTCACATGGGTCCGATGGCAAACCTTACTTGGCTCGTAAACGTTTTCTAAACATGCACGCATAGAGCCAATGGCATGAAACCGTCATCAAGATACGGTAGATGCAGCCTTGAGCGACACATGCTACATGTAAAACCAACTATGAATAAGTAACATTACAGGTCAAATGTTAATATTGATCATTGGTGGCCATCTGTAAGACTGTAACTCTGTAAATGATAAAAATTGCCATATCATGACTATGGTCTAACTTTATTTGCCTCTTTATATAGAATTACTAAAGCCAAACATTATTAGTTATATGATTAAACTTTTATAACAAAACAATCTGGAAAATTTATAAATGTCGCTATCTTTTCCTATAATTTTAACTAAACTCTGGTTTTAAATAACGGATTGCCTTTGTCACCTCTAAGGTTAGCATTGGTTAGTTACGTACAACTTCGACCCTCGTCCAACACCTCTTCATATATTGTTTTGTCAACGTCATTAATTAACAGGTTCTACCAATGCTTTACCCAAAAAAAAGCAGGTTCTACCAACGCTTTTATTATTATTCAGATTATTAATGTGCGAAATATAGATACAAAACAATACTATTATAGTAAAACCCTTTAGTTTAGCTCGTTTGATCCATTAAAGATACAGTGTAACCCAAACTGACCCATTTAAATGTAAACGGGTCAAAACTGTCACCTCCAAAGAATAACCTCATAATACTTTATCAAAGTTAAGTTGAGAACCTGCCTTCAAGACGTCTGTATGTGACCCCGATTACATCTAGAGCCCACTCTAAGATGTCGAGCATAGAAGTCCATTGGCTAAAAATGAGAACCCTATGGCCACCATGTATAAGTGTAGGAAGAAGTCCAGCCAAAGCCTGCAAGTTAGGTCTATAAACTCAATTGAAATCAAAGAGGCAAAGTGTAAACTTGCACAACATATCTCATTACATACCCGGCACTTTGTAGATATCATAAAATGGTCATCTGATAAATTTTCTAAAGTACTATTACCATATTAAAGTAAAAGCTGCAACAAAATAAATGAAAGAGAAATTAGTCTACCGTAGGAAAATCCAATTCAGAAATAATTTTAGGGGTATTTTAATGTCGTGAACTGAATTCATGTGATATTCAGTAATTAGTTTCAGATGATCAGGTGTAAGCAAACAGGTTCTAGAAGATGGTGTTTAGATGTGCTTTCTGCTTGACGTGGTGATATTAAGCAATCATATGTTTAGATGTGCTTTCTGCTTGATCGAATCATCTAGTTTTAAACCAATAATTGTTTAACATCGTCCATTTTCGACTAACTTAAGTACTTGACATCCTCAACTCACTACCAGAGTACCTGACCTGCAGATAACTCAAATCAACAAAATCTTTATCAAGCTTAACAGACATATATATTATCTTTGTTATGAAACAAGGAAAACAATGTGGTATATCAAGAGGTCCTACACAAAATGCGGAACAAGTGTCGGAACTAAGGATCAGTATGAGTCCTTCAACTAAAGAGGTTTTCATTACATTCTGCTGCTAACTGTAAATAAAAGAACACCACACAGTGTAACAACTGCTAAATGTAAAAATTACAATCATAAAAAGTTAAAACCAATAAAAGTCTAAACGTAAAAATTACAATCATAAATAGTTAAAACAAATAAAAGTCATCTATCACACGGCAAAGGGTGCAAGATGTTTACATGAAATCAAGTCAACCAGTAGAACATAAATAGATAAAAAGATGCAAACACGTTTGATGTGTCTTACAATGTTATAAAACATAATGATACAAATGACGACGTCTCTAGGACCAACTTGGTTCAATCCACACATGAGGGGAGAAATGTGATGTAGTTTCAACGAAATCCCCCAAAAAGTTAATATGCATATCATGTTGCTGTGGACTTAGAATATGTTAGGATCAGGATACTACAAAAAGTTATTATGTGTAGCATGTTACTTTTTGAGTATGTCTAATAAGAATTATACATTTTTTTAGCAGATGGCTTGAGGATTTTGCAGCATGTGGATACAATTCGAGTTCCAGTTACATGGAACTCACCGAGTTCTAAAACCTGGCAAGAGGTGGCGTGGGAGGCAAAAGAGTTTGAGGTATGTAAAGTCTTTATTGCCTACCAAAATAAGGTCTTATTTATGATGGATGTAGTTTTTATTGCCATTGATCATGGCTGTTGTTTGTGTCCGAGAATGGTTTTGAAAAGTAATGATGGTCGTCCAGATAACGACAAGATAGCTGTTTTTGAACCAAGTAACGATGGTCGTCCAGATAACGACAAGATAGCTGTTATTGAACCATGCACCACGGTAATGGATCTCGAGTGTATTAGCGGAAGAGATCAGGGAGCTAGAGGTTAATACTTATTATTAGATGCTTTTGGCTATTCTTATCTATAGGCTGAATTTTATCTTAACATGGCCTTATGAATTAAATTATATAAGTTTTTATTTTAGTACCATTACAGTTTTAAATCAAACTTCAATTTTCATGTAATTTCTGTTTGAAGTGTATGGATCTTATTATGCAGCATAAGTGCATGTTTCTGGTCACACTTATTTATTTGTGCAGGTGACACATTACGAACCGAGCTGTCATTTCTCATTAATTCATTCATGGCGGCTGTTATTCCAAGCCATAGGAGGCTTAATAGGTGAAAGAGGGATGAGCTCGACGGATGCCTTATATGTCGATGTACCTTGCTGCAAGTTGTTCGTGCATGATGCAATCTACGAGGTCAATGTTGGTAATTATTGCTTTGGTGTGTTTATACGTAAACGAGCCACTTGGAGTGAATAATGTTGTTTGTATAATTATGCTACAGGTTGTTTGTATCGATTAAGTATACAAAAAATCATGGGCTCATAAGTGTGAATAATGTTTATGTAATTATGTTACATGTTGCCTCAAGTAATGTTAGTAGATAATGCTACAAAAGGCTGTTGAAGAGTGGAAGACGGCAGCGGAGGAACGACTGAATGAACTTAAAGCAGCCATATAAGACACTACAACCGCCACCCTCGCCAATTTTGTCAATGTGAGTAAGGCTATTGAAAATGTGATTGGTCCTATACCTGTGGTGATAATCCTATCCTGAATCCTAGGCCCAATCATGTCATTAGTCCTAGGATTTTGAAAAGAGGTGAGGTCTTAAGTGGTGTAGTGCTCCTTTTTCCTTTAATAGTCTTGAAAAGTGGCCTAGTCTAAGTGGTGCGAGTAAGGATGGTAGTTTGGATAAGAATGGGAGGAATGCTGAGAATGTAAGGGTTATGATGATGAAAGATAGTAATCAAACAGAAGCCTAGTTATATATCCAAGGTAAACTTAGAATCCAAAACTAACTAGTAGAAAGTAACAATGTCAACCAGAAACACATATTCGATAAAAATCCTACACAAAAATGTATTGTTTTGTTACAGCAAAAGGGAAACCAAGAAGTACCAATAAGAAATCGCATGAACAAGCATAACCATTACCACATTTTGTTACAACATAAAATAGTCCTAGGTTGCTAATTATTACAGACCTATAGGGTATTTAGGACTGTGTTTTTAAAAAAAGGAAAATCTGATTATTGTGTTTTAAAATAGTCCTAGATTGCTAATTAATATAGTTCTGATTACTTATCAAATACACCCTCCTAAACAAATTCAACATAACAAATACAGTGAAGTCAACGGAAAGCACATCCAAAAATTCAACATCATCAAAATGAAGTCAACGAAACATCGTTATCAAATACCGGAAGTTAAGTGGCGTTGCTTATCAAATACATCCTCCTAAACAAATTAACTTTATCCATTCCCGTTCATCTTGTTAATTAAAGATTTAAAGGGTGTTTGGGATTGGGTTTTTAAAAGAGATTATTGCACTTCCAAAACGAGAAAATAGTGTTATGAAACGTGTTCATTCCTAGATTAAACCAAAGAAGAAATACATTATGGTTATAACATTTTAATATAGAGCAATATGGTGTCAAGTTTGAATCCTCTAATCCGAGTGGTATCAAAAAGCAACTGTTTGAGACTGCAGATCTAATTCTGATTACTTTAGCTCATACTCAAATAATTGAATAAAAGCAGAACCGTATGTATATCCTGCATTGCAGTTTACTCTAGACTTGAATGGTGTTTGGGATTGCGTTTTCTAGAATCCCAAACACCCCCTAATATCTCTTGCACTGCATTGCAGATAACCGGTTGAAAAAAAGTGATTACGTTTGTTGTTCTAGGGAGAAAATGCAACTTTGCCAAAAAGAATTTTTCAAATACAATCCCAAACTTGTGTTTTTGCTAAGTTAAATAAGCATAAGCAGTTTTTATATCCAAAATTTAAACTTCAAAAATGGTCCCCCCCCCCCCGCGCAAATTCATAACCAAAAATCAAAGATGAACCTATACTTAAATGGTTCATACAACTATTATATCCAAGATGAACCTATAATTATAATGCATATTAGCAACGTATGATTATCTGCTTAAATTGTTTGAATATTAGCATCAACAAAACATAACTAGCCTAGTTATACAGCTATGAATCCATCGTTAACCTAGACTTATAATGCAAAATAACTACAAAAGCAACAATAATGATCAAACATCAAATTTCCAATGAAGATATTAGAGACAGCCACAAGATGAAGATTATCCTAAAAACATAATCCAATTGTTTGTACATATACATATATGGGACAGATAGCATATTTCAAGAGGCAGCCAGGTTATTCATTCAGATCCATGAGCAAATTTTCATAAAATAAGCACAGATACAAAACAAATTTTTAAACAAAATCATAAAAACATGAAGATTGAAGCAACATCAATCAATCAAAAAAGTAAAAAACAAACCAGAATAAAAAATCAACCAAACCCAGAAAATGCAAAAGTCACGTGCTCTATCAAAAGCCTAGTAAGGATATCAGTTTGGATAAGAATGGGAGGAATGCTGAGAATGTAAGGGTTATGATGATGAATGATAGTAATCAAACAAAAGCCTAGTTATATATCCAAGGTAAACTTAGAATCCAAAACTAACTAGTAGAAAGTAACAATGTCAACCAGAAACACATATTCGATAAAAATCCTACACAAAAATGTATTGTTTTGTTACAGCAACAGGGAAACCAAGAAGTACCAATAAGAAATCGCATGAACAAGCATAACCATTACCACATTTTGTTACAACATAAAATAGTCCTAGGTTGCTAATTATTACCGTCGTCATCCTTGTAGTCGTTGTCCTTTGGTTTGCTGACGTCACCACCGCCTTTTGTCTTGTGATTGTCAGTGCCCTACGTACATAAAACACACACATGAAGAAGAAGAAGAAGAAATGTAGTATTACCGTGCAATCCAACTCATGCCTGACGTGATCCCTGTGATCATCGCCTAGCTTTCCACACTTGATGCACTAAAACAGATTTTTCGCCAGTTTTCGCACCATTTTCAGTTACTTGGAGAAGAAGAAGAATAATGAATACTATCGTAATTGAAAACGGTGCGAAAACTGGCGAAAAATCTGTTTCAGTGCATCAAGTGTGGAAAGCTAGGCGATGATCACATGGATCACGTCAGGCATGAGTTGGATTGCACGGTAATACTACATTTCTTCTTCTTCTTCATGTGTGTGTTTTATGTACGTAGGGCACTGACCATCACAAGACAAAAGGCGGTGGTGACGTCAGCAAACCAAAGGACAACGACGACAAGGATGACGACGGTAATAATTAGCAACCTAGGACTATTTTATGTTGTAACAAAATGTGGTAATGGTTATGCTTGTTCATGCAATTTCTTATTGGTACTTCTTGGTTTCCCTGTTGCTGTAACAAAACAATACATTTTTGTGTAGGATTTTTATCGAATATGTGTTTCTGGTTGACATTGTTACTTTCTACTAGTTAGTTTTGGATTCTAAGTTTACCTTGGATATATAACTAGGCTTTTGTTTTATTACTATCCTTTATCATCATAACCCTTACATTCTCAGCATTCCTCCCATTCTTATCCAAACTGCTATCCTTACTCGCACCACTTAGACTAGGCCACTTTTCAACACTGTTAAAGGAAAAAGGAGCACTACGCCATCACTTAAGACCTCACCTCTTTTCAAAATCCTAGGACTAATGACATGATTGGGCCTAGGATTCAGGATAGGATTATCCTAGGACCAATCACATTTTCAATAGCCTTACTCGCATTGACAGAATTACGCAACACATTACTCACCTTATCCTTGTCAGAAACACCATGAGCTTCCCTTGAATCCCCACAAGTCCTTGAATCAATACTCTGAGCATCCATCCACACTTGAAACCACATCACCATCAAATCCCTCTTCCTTCAATTCCCCTGCATCACTCTCCTCATCTTCATACTCAACACCATCCATGCCCTTCACAGATTTTACCCCTTTACTACCCAATTTCAGAGAAGCCCTTTTGAGACTGGCTTATTAATGATCTGCTTATTGGTGTTTTTAACGCCACTATTATGCCTCCTAGTGGCTCTTTTGGTGCATATGACATCATCTGTCCCTTTTGGGGGAGGGACAGAATTACAAAAACATCAAACATGAATAGTATAGAAACATCAGAACATGAATTACAAAAATGACCATAGAGAGAGTTTTAGGGTTTGGGAAATGGAAATGGGGCGGCTGGTGCATATATGAAGAGGATGAGAAAGTTACAAAAAGGTCCCTGTGGTATTGAGTGATTGACACCAAGGGTCTTACAAGTAGTTTTTGTTTGATTTCAAACAACAACAAAAATATCAATTAGTTTTGTTCCCCAAGAATATAGAAGCAATTATTTTAGGGGACAAGTTATTCAAGCCCCTATTTTTTTGTTATTCAAGCCCTCTCTAATTTTTGTTTTTTTTTTTTTTAATTTTTCTTATTTTTTTTTTATTTTTATAATTTTGTTTATATCAAAAAACTATAAACCTGAAAATGCGGAACAGAAAATATAAAATTTAATAAGTCAAACGATTAAAACTGTCAGAAATACGGAACAGAAACTGACAAAAAACTGTGTAATACTGGAAAGTCAAAGGACAAAGGGAATCTCCTTTATGATTTGACATCATAGAGGGGGCTTGTATAGTATAAGTATAACCCTTATTTTAGTACCTTATTCAAATAATAATACAATCAACATCAATCAATCAAAAAAGTCAAAATGAAC
The DNA here is from genome assembly GCA_021014915.2 of Artemisia tridentata subsp. tridentata. Classification (NCBI taxonomy): domain Eukaryota; kingdom Viridiplantae; phylum Streptophyta; class Magnoliopsida; order Asterales; family Asteraceae; genus Artemisia; species Artemisia tridentata. The sequence goes on from CP139506.1 coordinate 56,408,287, forward strand.
GATGAACAGTGTGGGTTTATGGGATTCGGACCATTCATAGTGGAAAAGAGGTGAAATGAAAACGAAATTAGCTATATTAACTACATAATAAGTGTTTAGGATTAAGGGCCCGTTTGGTTAGCGTGTTTATCCTGGATTTATAACTTTGGCATTAAAAAATGATGTTTGGTTTATCAAAGTGGGCCCAAAGGTTTGACTATATATTCAAAAATAAAGGCATACACAAATGTAAGAGGGGAGGGAGTGGTCACAAATTCACCAAGTTTTGACAAATTGCCATTTCATCAATATCCAATAAAAACCTTCCAACTCACACTTCACCAATTTTCCCCAATTTTCACCAATTTGGTTGCGGCGGTTTCACCAATTTGGTTGCGCCGTGTCTTGAAGATGTTCAACGGCGGATAACATAAATTGAAGCGAGGTACCATGAGTTTCGTCGGACGAAGTGGGGAAAACGTATTCGGATTCGGATGAGGAATCGGAAGACATTTTTTGGTAAAAGGGTGTTAGAGTTTTTGTGATTTTTAGTAAAAAATGGTGATATTTGAATGTATATGTTGTTGGAATGTTGTATATATAGTGGGAATGAAAAAATAAAGGGAAAAAAAATTTTGCCGAATACTCGCGGCGGTGTTGCCGAAGATCACCGAAGCATAACCGATGCCCACTCCCTCCCCTCTAGGGCTGTCCAAAAAACTCGACGCTCGAAACTCGCTTATAACTCGCTCGAAAAATACTCGAAAATTCGCTCGCTCGATTATCGCTCGGTTGTAACCGAGCCGATCGGCTCGGTTCGATTTATAAACGAAACGAGCAACGAGCATAGGTCCGCTCGTTCGTCGCTCGCTCGAATTATTTTTGTATGTCTAAAATGTTTTATATAATTTATGATGTATTTGGTCTGAGGTCACTGAAATTTATGATGTGTTTGATTATGATCTTATTATTGTTAGAAAAGTCATGATGCTAAACAAAAGGATCTAATTGCAATTTACACAAAATATACACTAATAAAACCTAAACCCTAACCCTACTTTATCATTTTCATCATCATCTCCATCACATTCTCTCCCTCTCCTCTCTTGCGCCGGCCACGCCACAAACCACCACCACCGCCACCCCTACAACCACACCGCCACCACCACAACACTCCCCATCACCTCCTCTTTCTCTAGACACCATCCACGCGCCACCAAACATCATCACCACCTCATTTTATTTTCACCGCCGCCACCAAACACTACCACCATCATTTTTATTGTTCCAAACTTGTAGATCGATTGAAGAAAACGCGTTTTACGCGTGGGGTTGACTCACTCCGAGTCAAACTCGTGATGTTCTTGATTATACGGGTTCAAAGACAAGTGGGTTAATGTTTTGATTAATAAAAATGGTAAAAACATGAAATGGTATCCATTGTTGTGTTGTGTTTTGTGTGTCGACGTGAAACCGTGAGCATAAGCTCACGGCTTGGGCTTATTTTGATGCTATCCTTGATTGTTCTTGATGTTTTGATGTTGTTGTTCTTATGTTTGGATTCGGATTTTATTTTTGTGATGTTGCCGACGTTTAGGATTTAGATTTGGCGGAGTTGTATATTGATTGACGGGAATTTTGGATTTGGTTGTATTATTGATGGTTTTGTTGGTATAGTCGAGAGGTAGGAGAAGGCAAAATATTAACGTCGGGGTCACCTTGACTTCTTAGTCAACGGTTGAATTCGAGCGAAAAACGAGCTGAACCGAGCGCTCGTTTAGAAACCGATCCGAGTTCGAGCGACCATTTCCCGCTCGGTTATCTAAATTCGATCCGAGCCGAGCCGCTCGGTTTTAAACCGAGCCGAGTTCGAGCAGACCCTCGCTCGGTTCGGCTCGGTTCGTGAACAGCCCTACTCCCCTCTAAGGAGATGTCCGGGTTTGCAAAATGTATACTGACATCTTGTTGTCTTTTTCCAGTATTGGTGGGCCACGATTCAATCTCCACGTTTAATTTAAATTTAGAAACTTATTTTAATACAATAAATTTAATTACTCTCTTTTTATATATATTTCAAATTAATTACTTCATTTATTAATTATTTAAATAATAATTTCAAATTAAATATAATATTTTCTCTCTCCAAATCTAAATCCTAATCTTTAACTTTATATCCTAATCTTAATCCTAATCATAAACCCACATACAAACCAAACAGGCCCTAAGGTTTGTATTTGGGGAAATGAACGATGAACAGTGTGTGTACTAGAAACACTTTATGATTTCCCATATTCATTTTAAAATTCATATATAACAAATTTGTACGGAGGAACTTTTTTTCTTTTTTTCTTTCTTTCCTATTATTCGAATAAATGTAACAGATAGAATTATTTAACATGTCCATGTCGCTAGTTAACTTGTTATCAAACTTTGTTACACATTTTTTTTTTCCTGCTTGGTTATTATTATTAGCAGTATCGTCTTTAATTTTAGAGAGGCTCTATGCAAAATTCAATTTAATAACAAAAACGGGGCCTAAAATACAAAATTCATATATATTTTTAGTCACACTCGATCTACCACTCTACTCTATAGCTTTCATCTTTTATAACTAGACCTTCCGATCCTTTTTCAAAATATCTATCTTTCTTTTCTTTTTTCTTATTCTTATCACAAGCATTTTTTTCAGCCGAATAAAACATGCATGTCTTCAAAAATCACCACACAATCTTTTCTACAATCATCTCATCGCCTTAACAAACAAATTGTCTCATACTCATTCAGCCGCAATAACACATCATTCTCGTTAATTAATACAACAAAGCCCACCAATCCCTTGTGTTAGCCTCTCACGGATGATTTATCTATACTACGCCGACCACCTCATGTACCACACGTTACCGGTCCTCAGCCAAAACCCCCTACCAACAATGAGTGTGTCGCCCGATTTCACCGCTCATATATACACCTAAGAATCACGACCGAGGTAATAACACAATCATATTCACATGTCTTTGACCAATGAGGTAGTAACATGCGCCATTCATGTCTACTAATTGGATCATATATTTAAGTGAGCATTACCCCAACTACGAGGTACTCATATCTTCTCACGGGGTTCTTATCAATAATTAATGGGAATCAATCCACGCCCAAAAATAAAATGTTTTACTTATTTTTCGTGAATCATCCGCGAGACTCTTGACACAAAAGTTCACTTAAAACTTTAACGGCTTTCTCATATGTATCTTTCATAAGAAGGTTATAATTCATCGTTGTTGTTTGAGTGTTTTAGCAAAATTTAATTTCAAAAACACTAGACGAGGCAATGAGTGAACCAATGCCGCGGCAGTTGGAACTGATCGAGGTAGATAATTTGTCTCACGAAGAGCCAGGGTCCAAGAAGTATGATGATGCGTAGTATGATAAACAACTCGAGGTCTACTACACCCCCGGGAGACAAATGCGATTGCGATGGTAAACAAAATAAGAACGGTAAATAATAGTTCCTTCTTACAAGGGATAGGAGTTTCAAAATAGATAAATACTATATGTATAAGTTATACAACATATTTTAGTAATGGAATAAAAATTCAATGACTACGAAATCCGTTGGTCACGTAACTTTGTAAGAATAGTCCGTAATTTCTTCTAACCAACTGGGCTAGCTCAGTTGGCTACCAAGATTCCATAAGAGCTTGGGGAGGGGATGTTTGGCTAGGGAAGTTCTCAAGTTCGAGTCCCACCCGGGACTTTTACCCCTTCAGGCGGTAAAGGAGGGCAAGGCGGGTCTCAGGATACATCATAATGCCCAATTGGATGTCACTGCTGGACCTGAGCCACTAACAACTAACAAGCCGTTTAAAATTAAAAAAAAAAAAAAAAAAAAAAAAATAAATAAAATCCTTAGTTTCTAAAGAAAAAGTGCGAGTTTACCTTTGGTAACGTTACTGACATTCGAAAATATAAAATTTTGCCCATCTCTTTGCATTACAGCTAGATTACAAGGATTAAGTCATTAAGCTCATTTTAATGCTACAATATGATTAGAAAGAGATTTAGATTATTCTCCTCGCCAGAGTTTGGTTATCTAATCTCTCATCCATGTTTTTCCAAGTATCTAATAATCACTTTTATTTACTTTTTACAACCAATTAATTACTTATTGTGGTTTATTATTGTTTATTTCAGTTACGAATTTCTTGTTCATTTTAATCAAACAACCGAACATGAGATTAAGGTTATAAAAATATACTACCATATTAGAGCATTTGCAATGGTAACCCAGTGTTAAACTTTAACACACTGCCACGTCAGCTTTAAGCCTTTCACCTTTAACTCAAAAAAAAAAAAACCCGCTATCATAACTCACCCTTAACTCACTCATAACACCACATTTTTTGCCCCATTTTTTTTTCTTTTCCATTTATAAAATACTTTTGCTTGTTTACTTCCTCTCACCCATGTGACACCACCATATACATTAAATATACTATTTGTGCTTTATTACTCTTTCCGATGCATCTTCTTCTACCTCAAGTTTTATCTTCTTCAAAATTTCCAGATTTTCACAGTTCTTTACAACCGTTTAAATACACACCAAAACCCATTTAAATCGGAAGAAAAAAAAAAGAAAAAAGAAAAAAAAAATGTTTAACGTCACGTTAAGGGGTTAACGTGGGGACGTTAACGCAACTATACGCAACGGTTAACGCACCTTAACGCACCCCATGTTAAGGTTTAACGCACCCCCTGCGTTAACCGTTGCAAATGCTCTTATGGTCTATTTTGCAAACACATGGAAATGTTTTATAATAAACATATACGGAGTATAAAAAATAGTTTGGCAAACTTTATAATTTGTAGGTAAAGTTTAAAAAGAAATCATGAAGGCTAGTATTGAACCCTTCCCATAAGAGATTTAAAATATCAGATTTGTCAATGGGGCTAGAAAACGTTTTGTGTTACACTTCCAAATCATAGTATATCTATCTATCATTAATTTGTTCAAAAAGGACAAAATAAATACAACTATCTTGTCTTTTGGTACGTAATACTTAAAGTCTGACTAAAGAGATAATCAAAACAACAAATATCGTTGGAGAAGGTGATGCAAAGAGTCACTACAGGATTCTTACTTAACCTATTGTCAATGGACGATAGTAAAATGGTAAATAAGAAGCCAGAAATAAGCATTTTGCGCAACGTGCCCTTTGGTATTGGAGAAGTTGGTCCGTTTAAACAAGGAAATGACTATGGGTATAATAATTGGAATGAGTTTGTAAGCCCATCACTTTTAATGGGTTTAAAAATTACATGTTTTTGAAGGTTTGATGCTCATAATTAAGTATCAAGCCTATCCACCAAATAACTACATTATAAATGAAAATCATTTCTTGATATCTATATGAATAGGCACACGTATTTTTATTCATCGTTTAGATTTGTTTTTGTATAAAGTTTTGTTAATATTTTGGACGAATGATTTGATTTTGTTTAGCTGTCATTGTGTAAAGGTTGATGCAGTCGTTGTTTAAATTTTTAACTGACATTGTGTAAAGGTTGATGTATACGAATAACTCGCGAGACATCTCTAAAAAAAATAGTAAAAATGATTAGGATGAGTAATTGAGTAAATGAGTTATATCATATTATATAACGTACCGAAACATATCAAGCACATCTATCGTAATGTATACACAAACAAAATCAAAGAACCCAGAAAAAAAATGTGTTCGACAAACGCAAAAGTAAAATCGTTTTTTTTCTCTTTCTTAACCACCAAAATTTAGAACTCTTCCCTTTCTTTTAAATTGTCCTTATTTTTTATAGTGACAATCAAATAAAAGGATAACCATTTGTAATAATGTTTGTTGTCCTTATTTTTAACTGTGTATAATTAGATACTATATTTCTTTTTATCAATATTTTATTTTGCTCATTTACATACGAATCTTTTAATAAATGCTTGTTGTGTATATCATTACGAATATTAATAAGTAAAGTGGCACAAGTTATTCACAATTAATCCGTTATTAACTAAAGGACTTGTGTCCAAATAGTATCTCATGTACTAAATAGTTGCGGGTTCAAGTCTTGCTTAGTACATATGAGATGTTACTAGGAAGGTCGTCGTTACTAGGAAATGTTTCTAGGAAGGTCGTATTCCCGAGTTTCATCAAATTTTCATATCGAGTGGCGGATCAGACTTTTGAACTATGTGTGGCACAATGTTTTGGCTCGGCTTTGTTTCATGCATAATTTTTAGCTTTAGTTGTTCATGGACTTGAGTAAACTAATTGTTTTTTATGGTTTCAGCTGTTCACGAGTAAATTGTGATTGATTTGATTTTTGTGTACCTTAATTACCGTTGATAATTGAAGTAATAGACTTAAACTTACTTATTTGGTAATGAACACATGGTTGAAACATTTGAAGAGCATTATAATGAAGATTATTTTCAAAACAATGAAACTATGCACTAACTATTAGACCCTCCATAGTGGGGCGTTAAAGCCCTTTTTTCCCCCCTATAGCGCCCAAACACGCCCCCTCCTCCATAATCGAGGGGCGCTGTTTGCAAAAAAAAATCGAGCGGGGAGATAATAGCGCTCGCGCCCTGCCAATCACATTTAAATTGCTTTCGGAACACCTTGGAAAGCTTGGATCTAATGATAAAAAGAAAAAAAAAAGTAAAGAAATGGAAGAAAAATAATTATGGCCGGTATCGGAGATATGTTCCTCTATTGCACGAAGAAGGTGAAGTAGATGAAAGTTTAGTCAAAGTCTTTATTGAATGTAGTGCTTGCTTTTTCTGTTTTTAGCAATTTTTTATTTGTAATATAGCAAAAGGGAGAATTTTGTTCTGGATACAGTGATATTAAGATGGGTTAAAGTAAATGAAATATTTGGAATTAAAAAAAAAAAAAAAAAAAAAAAAAAAAAAAAAAAAAAAAAAAAAAAAGAACCACGTGGCGCAAAACGCCCCTACTACCACTACACCACTTTTTCTACCAAGCCCCAACATGGCCCACACTGCCACATGACGCAAAACGCCCCACCCTCTCTTACCCACCACTACACATGGTCTTATTATATCATCAGTTTTAGAAGTTATTTGATGGAAAATTAAAGACTTGTTACAAGTTACTAGGCGAGTACCTGTGCATAGCAACGAAAATTTCTAGCGGTAGACCATTAACGATATGCGATATTGTGGTAAGTGGTTCGTGTCGTTCAAAATAGAACGTGAAAAGATCAAAATGTAATTGCAAACGGTTGTAGCGTGCGATAATTCAACTCAACCAAAAATTCTTAACATATATCAAAGAACATATAAAACATTTAGTGAAATTCTATGACCCGTGAAATTCACGGGATTAAAACTATGAATAGGATGGAGAATGTGTTATAAACGGACATGTAACACATGTAGTAATGATTTATTAAGAATAATATATACGTAAAGAATCTTTTAGATGAATAGCTTTATAGACGTTAAAAACAAACAACAGTCTAAAACAAGTATGCATTAAAAAATGAGAAAAAAAATTAATCATTAATACGAATATGTATGCTACAAAAATAATAAAAGTTTTATGATCTGTATTTTTAGCACAATATCCGCTTGATATCTATTTGAATTGACCATAACCATTAACGATATATTTGGTTTTGTCAAAATCCATTTACATTGATCGATGTTTGTTTCTTTTTTTCTTTTTCTTTTTTTTAATTTTATGTGAGGTTTAATGGTAACAGTCGTGTGTGCGCAGATTTTTACTTTTTAGGCAAAGTATTGTTGCAACAACCGTATTTGTAGCGTTAGGAAATTGTTTACGAAGAAAATGTTTTTTCCAGACGCAGCGTTAGGGAAATGCTTACCAAAAATATGTTTTTCCAGACGTCATGGTCGCATAACGGTAACCATACATGGTTTTTAACAAATTTCGATATCGTTATATTTATTGTGTTATACGAAAAAATATATTTTCAGACGGCATGGTTACATAGCGGCGACTATTTTTGTGGTGGCGTCGATATTTTTTATGTTGCTTTCTTTTAAAACATGCATGTATTTTTAAGATAACAGTGGTTATCGATAATTTTGTTTTAAGATAAAAGTATCAATAGTCATGTAAATTATTGATTATTCCGTTTTATTTATCGGTGGTTCATCGACGGTGGCCCAAATCAATTAAAAATAAGAAGTGATCGACGGTGGTTCATCATTTCAAAGTGTTATACTCTATGCTTTAAAAGTTGTAAGTATTAATTTTAAGAGAGAAAGTGCTTTGTGTATTATATGTAGTATAGATTACTTACACTCATAAATAATTTGTCGTTCATTATTACTCCGTATCTTTTTGCTTTACAAAGTATGAACTCAATACTTGTATTTTATTTGTTGATAGTTATATTTTGTTTGGTGAAAAACGAATTCTCAAACCAAAAAGTAACTTTTTATTTTTCAAAGGTCAATACCATGTCTCAAGCTACATTTACTTGTCAATAATAGGCTAATAGGTCACTGCGAATCTCACAAAAGAGGAACAAAGTCCCGTGAAACATGATACTTTTGAAATACAGTTGCTTTTTGATGAACCATCTTGATGTTAATGCTAGACAAAATTGCTTTTACCCAACCTCCCACTCATTAATTTCAAATTTGAATATCCCAATTATTGACTTTAAAGTTAATTTCAAATTTGAATATCCCAATTGTTGACTTTAAAGTTAACTTTGAGACACCTTTGAAATATAATTTAAAGTTAACTTTGAGACACCTTTCAACTATACAGTTGCTTTTTGATGAACCATCTTGATGTTAATGCCAGACAAAATTGCTTTTACGCAACCTCGCACTCATTAATTTCAAATTTGAATATCCCAATTGTTGACTTTAAAGTTAACTTTGAGACACCTTTGAAATTCTAGTTATCGTAAATGGAGTATCAACTATAAAGTAATAAAGAGAGTTTAGATTAAAAGCTTCAAATAAATACGATTTAATACTAAAAATCTCATATCAAAAGCTATCATACAGTTTACAACAAACGAAAGTGTTAGAATATGGCTTCAGTAGAATTCTTTGGTGTATGAGACCAATTGTGTGACATATAAATTAAAAGATACAAATTTCACCATCTATTCTAACAAAAGACATAAAGTAAATGTACAACAATGTTTACACCAACAAAGACATCCAGCAGTGGTGGTGAGTAACTCGGGCGACGACTATTTAATTAGAGATTCGACGACGTCTGCTTCAGATACACAAACAAAAAAACTATATTAAAAAATGTTGTAACAACTAAAAAAACCATTAAAACTTGAAAAAACAAATAGATTTATTTAAAAAAAAATCAAAACCTTTACAACTAATCTTGCAACCAAGTTATAACAAAATATACTTAAACTTGATATAAATTTACAACTAATCTTGCAACCAAGTTACAACTAATCCGGCGATAGCAACGATTTCCGGCGAGAGCACAACTTTTTCCAGCGAGAGCACACCTTTTTCCGGCGATAAAGTAACCGGCTGAAAAAAGAAAATAAACACTATATATAACGAAAAATACTATAGATCTATAACGAAAAATACCTCAACTTTATGGTGGAGGGTTTCCGGCAGCGACACAATTTTTCCGGCGACCACAAAATTTTCCGGCGAGAAAGTGGCGTCTACAGCAGTGGCAAGCGCGTCTACAGCAAATATACAAAAAAAAACATATTCAAAAATGTTATACAAAAATAACAGATCCGGCGCTGGCTGCTTCAAATATACAAAAATAACATATTCAAAAATCATAATTGTATCAAAACACCTCAAAACTTTATGGTGGAGGGTTTCGGTGGTGCCGGTGGAGGTGGAGTCCGGTGGTGGTAACTTTTTCCGGCGACCACAAATTTTTCCGGCGAGAATTCCTATATAAAAGAAACATATAAATCTACAAATAAAATCAATATATCTAGAAAAAATATTTATGGATCTATGAAAAAAACTATAGATCTACAAACAAAATATATAGATCAATCAAAATACCTCAAAACTTGATGGTTGAAGGTTTTGGTGGTGCGGTTTCGGTGGTTTGTTGGTGGAGGTGGAGTCGGTGGAGGTGGCGTTGGGTGGTTGGTTGGTGGCGGCGGCGTCTCGGTGGTGGTGGTGATCTGCTATTTGGGAAATTTTGGGTGAGAGGTTAGAGGATGAATATTTGTGTGTGTTTATGAGAGAGAAAAGGATGTGAGGAAATGAGAGTGTATCTCTAGTTAATACCCAAGTTAATACGCATGTATCTCTATTTAATGCGCATGTATCTCTAGTTAATACTCTTGGGGGCGTTTGAATAATCAAGGGCAAGTTTATCTTTTATGGTTAAAGTGTATTTAATACTCTTTAATACGCATGTTCTGATTTATGCATGAAATAGGCATGTATGGACACAAGGGCAAATTTGGTATTAAGAGAAAATTCAGTTTTTAGCATTTTCAGCATTGACTAAGTGTTGACCATTTTTGCTTTATTTATAGTTAAGATTTTTATAAACATGTTAATTGATCTTATATATCTATTTACTAATCGCTAATTCGAATAGGAGGGTCCTTTGATGCTTACTCAAGCAGTAGTTTTTTTCAAGTCACTCAACATATTTATGAAAGCTCTTCAAGTAAAATCATAGAATAACTTGCGCGTATGATTCGGAAACTGTTAAGAAATGAATTCTCCTGTTTTTGACCATTTCTCGGGCAATGAAAAACCTGAGGGTTGAACATATTTGAAGGATGAATATGTGCAAGTGTGACACATTTCATCCACACTAGTATCCAACTTTAATGGTGCCACATTAGTATACAACTTGTAAGTAAGCGTCTACTAATAACGTATCTCATGTAACTTAAATCCACCCAATCATGGATCGTTCAGCTGTGATAAATAAACATCTCAAAGTCGAGTCATGAGATAACAAAAATACAATGCCAAGTAGTGTAACATGAAATAAATTTTTAAGAAATCAATAACACAATGACATACCTGGTGATACAAATGTAAAACTACTCATCTAAAGAAATGGAGGGTGGGACAACCTATTTGAAATAAAATAAAATAAAAAAATACATTTAGTTCCTAAAATTAGAAGCTATCACACAATCATCAAAACTATAATCAAACTCCAGAAATGGATTACAGAAATCGTTCAAACCCCAAATCAACAAAATCTTTATCAAACTTAACAGACATGTATATTATCTTTGTTATGAAACAAGGAAAACAATGTAGTATATCAAGAGGTCCTATACAAGATGCGGAACAAGTGTCGGAACTAAGGATCAGTATGAGTCCTTCAACTAAAGAGGTTTTCATTACATTCTGCTAACTGTAAATAAAAGAACACCACACAGTATAACAACTGCTAAATGTAAAAATTTCAATCATAAAATGTTAAAACCAATAAAAGTCTAAATGTTAAAATTACAATCATAAAAAGTTAAAAACCAATAATAGTCTAAATGTAAAAATTACAATCATAAATAGTTAAAACAAATAGAAGTCATCTATCACACGGCAAAGGGTGCAAGATGTTTACATGAAATCAAGTCAACCAGTAGAACATAAATAGATAAAAAGATGCAAACACATTTGATGTGTCTTACAATGTTATAAAACATAATGATACAAATGACGACGTCTATAGGACCAACTTGGTTCAATCCACGCATGAGGGGAGAAATGTGATGTAGTTCCAACGAAATCCCCCAAATATTCTTTAGTGTATTCGCCATCAAATACATGATACTTACATGTGTCGAGCGAAAAAACACTATATTCCTGTTATTGGTTAGCATCCGTGGAAAGAAGATTTTGTTCTCCATTTGTAGCATTTTGGCTTCAGTGCAAAGACATGTTGTACCACAGATATAAATCATATGCTTTCCTACACCTTCGATTTTCTCCCATTCTTGTTTAACACTATTCATCTTAAATACCTTAACATGTTTTCCACGCTCGTCCACACTTATTGAGATTGAGAGAAAAGTGAAAATGATTATTATTGAAGTTGAAAACTTATGGTCAAATGACCATTTACAGAGTATTTATACAACATTGTAACAGACTAGGCTAACTACATTGCTGATGCTAAGCTAACTACATTGTTGCTGCTAGTTATAACTACATTGTTGCTGCTAGGCTAACTACATTGATGCTGCTATGCTAACTACATTGCTGCTGCTAGTTATAACTATTCTACTGCTACATTACAACTACACTGCTGCTACTTTCTTCAGACACTTGGAGTGGTGTATGTAGTTTGTGGAGACTGCATTGACCTTATGTCCATTACCCTCCCTGCAAGTTGGCAGTGTGTATGGATCACACATGCCAAACTTGGAAATACAAGTATGAAAGGGAGACCTGCTAAGTCCTTTGGTTAAAACATCAGCAGTTTGAGCTTTTGTAGAGATGAATGAAGGGCAAATGATTCCTGCTTTGATCTTATCTCTGACAAAGTGGCAATCAATCTCTATATGCTTTATCCTAGCATGCTGCACAGGATTAAAAGCTAGAGCAATGGTGGATTGGTTATCACATAGGATGGGAATTGGCTTGATAATAGGAACATGAAACTCCATAAGTAGACTTTGTAGCCATGTTAACTCACAAGTACAATCAGCCAATGCTCTGTATTCTGCCTCAGTTGAGCTTCTTGAGACAACAATCTGCTTCTTGGACTGCCAGGAAATCAAACATGGTCCTAGAAATATGCAGAATCCTGTGACAGACCTTCTAGTGATTGGACAACTTGCCCAGTCACTGTCACAATATGCTTGTAATTTTAGAGGAAAATGAGATGGGAAATGCAGACCTTGTCCTGGACACATCTTGATGTACCTTAAGACCTTGATGAGAGCATCAAAATGTGGAGTTCTAGGGGCATGACTAAACTGACTGAGGTTATGAGCAGCATATGAGAGGTCTGGTCTAGTAATAGTCAGGTAGAGAAGTTTGCCAACTAGAATTCTGTAGAGTGAAGCATCTGGTAATGGGTCACCATCCTTGTCATTTAACTTGATGAGAGGATCAACTGGGATGTGAGATGGCTTGAGGTCAAGTATACCAGCTGTGTGTAGAAGCTCAAGGGCATATTTTCTCTGAGTCATGGTAATGCCTTTGTCATTCCTGAGAAACTCAATACCAAGGTAGTAATTGAGTTCTCCCAAATCCTTGATGCTGAACTTGTTATCCAGTTGTTGTTTGAAGTATGAGATGAGTTGGTTGTTGTTGCCAGTTAAGAGAATATCATCAACATAAATGACTAGAGCTAGAAAGTCTGCACCTTTGTTGTAGATTAGGAGTGAAGTATCTGCATAGCTTTGCTTGAAGCCCAAGGTGATCAGGAAAGAAGTGAGTTTGGTATGCCATTGCCTGTTAACTTGTTTCAATCCATTGAGGGACTTCTTGAGTTTGCACACAGGGTTAGGAATAGAGGATGGTGTCTTGTAACCTTGTGGTAGACACATGTAAACTTCCTCATGTAAATCTCCATGTAGAAAGGCATTGTTGATGTCCAGTTGAGCTATCTGCCAGTTGTGATGTACTGCTATGGCTAGGAAAATTCGAACTGTGACCATCTTTGCAACTGGAGCAAATGTTTCAGTGTAGTCAATTCCTTCCTTTTGAGTGAATCCCTTTGCCACAAGTCTAGCCTTGAATTTGTCAACTGTTCCATCAGCTTTGCATTTGATTCTGAACACCCATTTGCAGCCAATTGGAGATTTGTTTGATGGCAGAGTGACCACTTCCCATGTTCCATTAGCATCTAGTGCCTGCAGTTCTATAGACATAGCATCTATCCACCTAGTATCTTTTACAGCTTGGGTATATGACTTTGGTTCCACAATGTTATTAATGGTGTTTATGAGGTGTCTTTTGGTTGGAGAGCAAATGTTATTATAATTAATGTATTTTGAGTGATGAAATTTGATGGTGGATTGAACAGTGTGTTTGGTTTTGGGTAATTTGTAATGGTAATCTTTGTATTTGAGTGGTATGTTGGATTGTCTTGTGGATGTTCTTGGTGGTGGTATGGTTTGAGGTTGTTCAATGTGATCAGTATGTATTGGTCGAGGTGATGGTGGTTCTTCTTCAATGTGTGTGGCTGGAGTGTTCTCAGTTAGTATAGATGGCTCAGTGTGGTTGTGGGAGGTTAGTGGAGGTTCTGGTGTAGGTGAGGTTGTTGGTGTAGGTGCTGATGGTGTTGGTGTAGGTACTGGTGATGTTGGTGTAGGTACTGGTGGTGTAGTTAATGGAGGATAGAAGTCAGATGGTGTGACTGTTATGGTTGGGGTTGAGGTTGGTGAGGTTTTGGATGGTTGTTGATGGAAAGGAAAAATTGATTCATTGAATTGAACATGTCTGCTTACAAAGGTTTTGTGTGTGTGAAGGTTGTACAAAAGATAACCTTTTTGTGTTGTGGGATAACCAAGTAAGACTGATGGTGTGGATCTTGCAGCAAATTTGTCAGGAGTGTGATCATGTGCATAGGCTTGGCATCCAATTATCCTGAGGTGTGAAAGTGATGGTGTTGTGTTGTGAATGAGTTCATATGGTGTTCTGTTTTGAAGAGGTTTGGATGGTAGTATGTTTATAATGTAAGTAGCTGCCAAAATGCAATACCCCCAAAAATGAATTGGAAAGTTTGCCTGAAATCTTATAGCCCTAGCTACTTCAAGTAAGTGTTTGTGTTTCCTTTCAACTCTTGCATTTTGTTGTGGGGTGTATGGGCATGTTGTTTGATGAATGATGCCCTCTTGGTGGAAAAACTGGATTAGAGATTGATTTACAAACTCTGACCCATTGTCACTTCTTATAGTTTTGATTTTGGTACTGAAGTGAGTTTGGACAAATGAATGAAACATTTTTATGTGAGAGATGGTGTGGTGTTTTGTGGGCATTAAATATGTCCATGTGGCTCTTGAATGATCATCAACAATGGTTAAGAAATATTTACATTTGTTCACAGTGACATGTTTATAGGGACCCCATACATCCACATGAATCAAATCAAATAAGTTTGTAGCATGAGAACCACTAATTTCAAATGAAGAAGCATGTTGTTTAGCTAAAAGGCAAATTGTACAAGAGTTTGATGGTATTTTACAAGGTACAGTAATAGATTTTATTTGTTGTAAGGTGGAGTAAGCAGAATGTCCAAGCCTTGCATGCCAGAGGTGGTGATTGCTGTTGTTGACTGAGAGTGTGAGGGATTGAGGTGATGGTTGCTCTTGTTTGATGATGTATAGACCATTAAAAAGGTTGCCATGTGCAATCCTCTTGTGTTGGTCCTGAAAGTAACAGTTAAATGGTGTAAACAGGACAGATAAGGGTAAGTGTGAGCCAAGTTTACTAACTGAGAGCAGGTTATATGAAAATGATGGTATGTATAATACATCATGGAGGGTGATATGGTCATTAATGTAGACTGATCCAATTTGTCTAACTTGTGTGTGTTGGCCATTTGGGAGAGTAACATAAATGGGGTGTTTGCATAGTCTAATGTTGTGCATGGAGGTTAGGGTTATGCAAATGTGATCTGTGGCACCACTGTCAACAACCCAAAGATGTATCTGATTAAGCATGATAGAACCAACTAGTCTATAGGTATTGCAAGTAATATGAGTGATTTTGAGTTTAGGTATACCTGCTGTGCCAAACTCAGTTGCCTCTTTGTTTTGCTGCATAAGCATCATCATTTGGTTGAGTTGGTTCTGCAGTTTGTCCATCCTAGCATTCATTGCTGCATCATTTTGACCCATTCCATTTGACCCATCTGAGTTGACCTCTTGCCCAGCTGTCATGTTCACAAACCTATTCCCTGAGTTTGTCCTACCTTGTTGGATTGGTGGCTTATACTTCCCATGCAGTGGGTAACCTATTGGATACCCAACCAATTGATAGCATTCTTCCTTGAGATGTCCTTCCTTGTTACAATTTCCACAAATGACCCCTTTTCTAAAATTGCTCCTTCTTGGTGGATCCTTTTGACTGTTAATTCTTGTGGATGACTCACCAGTACTGAAATTCCTTCCAAATCTTGTGTTGTTGTTATAAGTGTTTCTTGAGTTATTGGTGTGAGATGAAAGTGCAACTGAGGGTGTGGTTTTGAGTCCATTTCCTTCCCTTTGCTTCTCTTCTTGTCTGATCATACTATAAGCCTTAGCAACAGTAGGCATGGGGTTCATGAGAAGGATTTGACCTCTGACATTTGCATAGCACTCATCCAAACCCATAAGAAACTGTATCAATCTTTTCCTTTGATCCCTTTCACTGTTTGATCTTCCATTTTCACAAGTACATTCACAGACACAAAGATATGGAGCTTCAAGTGAGTCAAATTCATCCCAAAGCCCTTTCAACTTATGATAGTAGATTTCAATAGCCACATTGTCTTGTTTCAATTGAACAATGTCATTGGTGATCTGATAGATTCTGTGACCATCCAATTGAGAGTAGTGTTCTTGTAATTCCTCCCAAAGATCATGAGCAGAGTTGACAAAACTGAGTGAATTGCTTATCTTCTCATCAAGAGTGTTCAAGAATCAAGATCCATGATATGATCATATCATTTGTTCTTTCCCAGAGTGCTCTCAGATGTGAATTGACACCAGGCTCTTCAAACTCACCAGTAACAATCTTGAGTTTGTTTATTGCATTTAGAGCAATAACCCTGGATCTTTTCCAAGAAGCATAGTTATCTGATCCAGTGAGTTTCTTTGAGATGAGGATTAAGCCTGGGTGATCATTTTGATGTAGGAATAGAGAGTGATTGAAGTTGATTTCATCATTTTGAGAGGTTTCTGAGTTTCCCGCCATTTTTGAGTTTTGAAGAATCTGTTATGATTTTGATTGATTTGATGAAATTTGTGTTGTTTGATGGTGATTTGATGTGTTAATGGTGATTAGGGAGTGATTGTGGTTGGAATGATGGTTGTTTGGTGATCAGAATAATGGTTGTGTGATAGTTACGGTGGTTTTAGTGGTGGTCAAAGTTTGTTAGGGCGGTCAAAGTTTGTTGAGATGATCAGAGTTAGTTATTTGGTGGTGGTTAGTCCACCGGAGAGCTGGTGATGCTCTGATACCATATTGAGATTGAGAGAAAAGTGAAAATGATTATTATTGAAGTTGAAAACTTATGGTCAAATGACCATTTACAGAGTATTTATACAACATTGTAACAGACTAGGCTAACTACATTGCTGCTGTTAAGCTAACTACATTGCTGCTGCTAGTTATAAATACATTGCTGCTGCTAGGCTAACTACATTGCTGCTGCTATGCTAACTACATTGTTGCTGCTAGTTATAACTATTCTGCTGCTACATTACAACTAAACTGCTGCTACTTTCTTCAGACACTTGGAGTGGTGTATGTAGTTTGTGGAGACTGCATTGACCTTATGTCCATTAACACTGACTAGTAACAAATGTTGATCACATTTTGTTAAATAATTTTCTGTCGAAGATCCGGAGTAATTTTGAGGGGCTTCAGCCCCAACAACCTTCCAAGAGTAATCTTCCTTGCCCAAATTACTGAATACAATAAGTTTGCCCTCTTTGCACAAGGCATAAAGATGCTGACCATAAAACGTTAAACGATAAATAGAATGTAGATCACAGCCCAGAGGAAACTCACACCAAGATGGTTCTTGATTTACAAAGTGGATGTAAGCATCCCAATCCTTTGTAATTCCAACAACCATACAATCAACTGAAGTAGGTGGTGCTGAAAAACATAAGCTTTCAGGAGTATTATATTCAAACTCTGGAAGCTTCCGAAGATCATTGGTGAAAGGGTTATAGAACACTAAGCGCTGCGTCTTATTGTTCTCAAGCAACAACCAACCAAACCTTGAACAACGTATTCTGTAATCCACAATTGATACCTGGGAAATTTTCATAAGGTAGTTTTCACCCAACATCGGATCAGTAAAAGTGATAATGCCTTGTTTTCTGTTTAGTACCACGAACCAAGGTGAAACAACTAAATGCCTTTTCAATCTCCTTAATGATGTTTCGTTGCTCCATTTTATTAGTGGTGCTGCTAAATGACATTGTTTGCACGTCGCACGAACGTTCATGTATTCAACACCAATACAATGCTCCATAATCATCTCCAAAAGATTAAACGGAATATTGAGGAGGTGGGATTCATTTGATTCAACACCATTATGTTTAACCGGTCTTGACAATATCTCATCGTTGTTTTCCATCTCTCCTTTAGAATCAACGCATTTGGCTTCTCTATGATCATCTTCAAACCTACGTATATAGGATTTTAAATAAGCTTTTTAATTATCCTGTTCTATTCATTTTACTTTTTTTCAGTAGATAAAAGTCATTAAAAGATGGCTTTGTGTCACATTTAGGAAGTACATTAACATTTTGCAATTAGAACCCACCCGTTAAACCCGAATCCACTTTCAAAAAAGCAAGTTTACACAAAAATATTACATCTCTGTATAAAAATGTCATATTGATTAATATCATGAAGTTTTAGGATATGAGTTACAATATGACTCAAATGGGATAAAAAAAAGATTTTAGTTACCAAATGTGAACAAAGTTATAGAATGACAGATGAAAAAGTAAGTTGGTATTTTGGGAAAAAAAGCTAACAATAAAATGTATGCCATAAATAAGGATTTGGATCCTCTAATGTTCTCTTGAACATGACTAGTCATGTTAGATTAATATAAACCATTGGATTTAATTAATGGCCAAGATTAAAAGTTAGTGTTTCTCTCTCCTTTTTAATATAATGAATTTACTTTTCACAATTTACTTTATCTCTATTATTTTATTTAACCAAGTTATAGCTCTTTTTTTTATCCTCTTTTTTTTTAAGTCAGTAAATGAAACCAACATGAAATGAACATGCATAATCGTTAAGTACTTGAACTCCAAAAGCAAAATAGTATTTAAATGTTAAACGCTAATCACCGACAAGTTGTAATTCAAGCCCAATAAGAACATAAACAACAAAAATAGTGCGTCCATTATTCCGTTGATGTGTCGTGGTTTACTAAAATCACTTGGCTTGTCCCCAATGCGATTTTAACAATTGACTTCCGCTCTCCATGACCTACAAAATCCACATTAAATAATCCAAGTTATTTACAAAAGAATAACAAAAAAGAAAACCAACAGTATCATATCTTCTATTTTAGAGATAACTTACGAAATCGCTATATGAAAGATTTGAAGCTTGCGATAAATGAAATGAACCATATAGTTCATTGTTGTCAATTGGAGGATAACAAGAATTGGTATTATTCATCATGCCTTGCGGATGACAATTGAAATATCCTTTAACTTTTTCAAATATGACATTTGCAACTGAGTCCAATGCATCTTTGTTACTTAACTGTCAAATCAAAAGAAAAAATGTCTAAGAAATTATTGAGTTTATAAGTTAAAATATGATAAACTTATGACAATGAGGGTAAAAGAATGTACCTGAGATGCCATCACTTTATCTGTACTTTGTATTTTTTTCCCTTTTGGCAGTGTCTCTAATAGGGGTGAGCATGGGGCGGTTCGGTGCGGTTTTTGACCGAAACCACCCCACACCGCAAAATGCGGTTTTTAAAAAATGAGGATCCGCATCCGTGCGGTTTTTGCGGTTTCGGTTTTGCGGGTTTATGCGGGTTGGTTTTTTGGTTCATTTTTTTTTTATTTTTAATTTTTTTTTTTATTTTATTTTTTTTTCCTTGAAATTATAACTTTTGGTATATATTACCTAAAAAACTTAGATGATAATTAACAATTAACATGTGTTTGAAATAATTTATTATAAAAGTATAAACAAAATCATTTTATCATAAAAAAATTATAAATTTTAGTGTGTTATTCTAAAAAATAAAAAAATATATTTAAAAAACTATATCTAAAAAATAAAAAAATATATTTAAGAAATAAAAAATTATAAATTTTAGTGTATTATTTTAGTGTGTTATTCTAAAAAATAAAAAAATGTATTTAAAAAATTATAAATTTTAGAGTGGTGTGGTGTGATGAAGCGAAAAGTGTACCGCTTTTAGGGGGTCATTTAAGCCCTAAATCGTATTTATTTGATCAAATATTGCCCTAAATCGTTCCTTTTGTCATTTTAGGTACTTTGGAGAAGAAATCTGGAAAAGGAAGCATTTTGGACGTTTTTGGAGCATAAAAGTGAAGAAAACGGCAAAGTCTCAAAATTATGCTGGAAAGTACCTTTGACGGCGTCAGGGATTGGTCCAGACGGCGTCATGGCTTAGCAAAAGTGGTGGATGTGAAAATTACTCATGATAAGCCAGAGAATTTTGCATGAAAAATCTGACGGCGTCACCCATTGAAGTGATCAAGGTCGTCACGGTTTAAATTAAAGAGGGATGGCGTCAAGCCCATTTCTGACGGCGTCAAGCCTTGATAAGCCAGAGCGGATTTTGGAGCACTAAAGAGGGACGGCGTCAGGAAGGCCATCCGGGAACCCTAAAAGCGGCGAGGTGACGGCGTCAGGATCCATAACGTGACGCCGTCAGCCCTTGAACTCTATATATAGTTTTGCAATTTTTTGTCATTAGTGTGGAACTTATTGTGTGTAACCTTGGAGGAGAAACCCTAAGACGAATTTCTGCCATTTTTAAGGGTTTTCATACCCTTGGATCTCCCATGTTTAATTGAAGATAAGTATTTATTTAATCAATCAATATGTCTATGTGTTGTTTGATTATATCTTGTTCTTGTCTTTTGATTAACATGCTAGGCTAGATTTATCTTGTGTTTGCTTAGATCTAATGAAACCTAACTATTGATTATTGGTTATTAGTGTGTTATTAATTGTATTGGATGATTGTTCATCGATGTTAGGCTTAAGAAAATTGGCTAACCTCCTATACGGTAACTTGCTTGAACGTCTTAAGAAACATGAACCAATGCGTACTAAGGTTTTTATGGTTGTATTTAATGCATGAGCGAATTCTAGTGATCCCATGTTAGGAGCTTCCTAGCCGGCTCGACATAGGAGTGAAGTAGGAGTTCATAGAGTTGGGGAAGTACGTACGCCACCCCACGATTGGTATTAAGGAATACACCCGTCATCCATGCAATTAATACACACTAATCAACCGGTAAAAGATAGTTAGGGAGTAAGGAAATCTAAGTAAACACATTTCTCTCCACATAAGTTTCATCAACCTTTTCATTTTCGTTATTTTATTTTTGCATTTGTAGTAATTTGGGTTAGTTGACTAGCAACTAATTCCGCCCACTCTTTCAAAAACTGAGATTTTACTTGCTTTCATAAAAAAATATAAAAATACAAAAAGAATCTTCCCTCACCCTTAGACCTATTAGAGTAGTTTTTCATACCTAACGAACACTATTCCCTGTGGAGAACGATCAATCCCCCGTACTTACCACTACACTATACTACATCGGTCAGGTACACTGCCTGGTGGGGTTGTAAGCCTCTTGAGATCCCTCGAGAGGTAAAACCTGTTGTAAGGTTGCAAAACCACACATCAAGTTTTTGGCGCCGTTGCCGGGGAATAGTTATTGTTTAGGTTGAATTTTTATTTTATTAGGTCTACTCACTAGACTCCTTTCTAGTGAGATTTTTATTTTATTTTTCTAGGATTTCTTTAGTCTATCTTTTTCTTTGTGCCCTTTGTTTGTAAAACCATTTTCATTTGTCACCATGGCGGATGAAATTCCATTTAGATCATTAACAATAGAGGAACAATTACTTTACACGGATAGATTTGCTTCCTGTTGTTCCAATGAATTTTTAAGTGATCTTAGATATATACAAGAGGAGATGGGTATAAAGTTTGATAGGTTTGATGAATTATGTGCATGTGTGGCTTCTATTAAACAATCATTGTTAGGATCAACTCCTTTTAATAAGACCCTTTGGAAAAAAATTAAGGAAAGCCTCCTAACCGTGAACCATAAGTTTAATGAATTAATGGGTCCGTATACATCACAACTTGAGGAAACGATTGAGGAGGATTTAGCCGAACATGAGCATATTGAGCAAAAAGACCTAGGTTTTATGATCAATGACTTTGAATCTCAAGGAACACATGATGAATCCTTTAGGCAAATTGAACATAGTAATCATGTTATCGGGGAAGATTCTTATGAATCGGACTTAGAACTTGAAATGGCTAGAGAAGGATTTGAGATACTTAGGAACATGTTTGGGTTAGATTCTACTAAAACACATTATGTGGATATAATTGATATAGAGACAAGGAAGGATGAGGTAAATAACACAAACCTACAAAGTACCCCACAAGTCCTACCATCATTCGAGGCATACACACCGCCCGTGACTTACCCGGAAGAAGTAGAAGGGACTATAGGAACCCCAATTGAAGTAGAACCTTTGGAAGAAACAAAACTAGAAGAAATAGGTTTGAATACTTGTAGTCATAACCTTTCTTTTAGTTCTATGGAAGTTCCTAGTTTTGATGAACCGGAGCCTAAACCAAAACCGTTACCTAATCTTCCATCCTTAGATGTGAACTTAGGAATTGAATTAGGTCCCGATCCACCCATCAAACCATGTAGTCCGGGTAATGTTAAGATTAAGGTAGTAGACTCTTGGCCTTGTAGAGAGGAAGCTAACATAGGAGTGAACCATGACCTTACATACTTACATCACCCATTTATGATTGATCACAAGAAACATTATGGGTTTAAACCGGGTTTATTAGGTCAAAGTGGATTCTTAACTTGGAGTCTCTCGAAGTTGATAGAAGATGATCCCTTTCTAGGAGAAAATCTTAATCCGCCCACTAACCCAATTGAATTAGGTAAGGTTATGATGATAGGATCCCGCACCTTTGAGCATATAATTCACCCGTCACTCTTTCCTCACGTGGCATATTTCCACCCTAAGGGTGTGTATCGCTACTTTCACCCACACTTAATCTTAAGTGTAGGGAAAGCCTCCCCTATTTCCGTTAAATAAGGGTAGAGTCAGGCTCGTGACTCGAACAAAAACAAGCGCTTCTTGGGAGGCAACCCAAGCTTTATTTGCTTTGTGTGTTTATTTCTTTGTTTGTTTGATTTTATTTGTTTCCGTATGTGTGTTCAATTTTTATTATTATTGATTCATGTTCAAAACTAAATTGTGAAAATGCTTTATCTTGTTTTTAACTTCGTCTTAACTACATATAAAGGTATTTTGCAAAAGTTAAGTGTAAGGGAAATCCAAATCGGTTTATTAGAACAAATGAACATGAATCGTAATAATAATAAATTGACATACATATTAGTAATTGTTTGAGTCAAATGCTTGTATCGAGTCATAATGATGTTTTGCAGGAATTCCAGGAAGTAAGGTATAGGTTTTTCCAAAAATTTTCCGGAAACTTAACATGAGAATTCTGTCAGATCATTTCTGACGGCGTCAGGCTTTACAACCTGACGGCGTCAGGTTTAATTTTCTGAAAATTTTTGAAAGTTTTGTTTTCATAAAAAGTTTTTATTAAATCTCTAAACTTATAATCTCCAGGAATCTGCAAAATTATCATTCCATAAGCATTATATCCTTATATATAGAGTTTATCCCGCCGATGTTATGCAGATTTTCGTGTTTGTTTTCTCAGGTTTAACAGGTTATTTTGGACAAGGAGATGTATGTAGAATCAAGCTTTTGGCGATACATTAGTCTTGGAGCTTTTACATTCTCTTGGAAGAAGATTTAACCATGTTACTTCTTCATCCACCAAGCGAATCAGGGGAGTATTTGATTTCATTCTTTTACTTTATGCTTTTACATCTTGTTATTTGAACATTGGGGACAATGTTCATCTTAAGTGTAAGGGGGGGTAAAAGTACGATACTTTAGAGAATGCTTTTACACTTGATTTTTGTTTGTTTGATGGTAGATGTGTAATAAAACTGAGATAAATACCTGTTAGGGCAATTTTAGTGCCAAATTTAAAAATTTTTACAACATTTAGGAGTGAAACTTTGATCTTAATGAGCGTCTCACGGATAGGAGTTATATGACTAGCACACAAAACCGTACCACTAAAAAATTTTCCACCCCCAAATATGTGAGGTTCGCCCCTAGAATTGGTAGGAAAAGCATTTATGCTATGATGTGTGTACCGGTAGCACTTAGATTCTAGAACTTGCGTTAGGACCATTCCGAGGCCACAAGTGAGACTACATTCGTGTAGTTAGATTTACTACATGATAAGAGGCATTAGGATTAACCCATTGTTTTACACCTGTGTTTTTGTTATAATTACTTTGGCTACATTGGTCAAGTAATTCTCCCACACCCTTTGCGTTGTACTCATTTTTAGTACACGATACCCCTAGTACACCCCTCAGAGCCTATCTTTTCGTTTCGACCTTTAAGCATTTTACTTAAAGGAAGAATTTGTTACACCCCACTTAAATGTACACCAAATCGCCTTAGCCTACCTTGTATGCACTCATTTTTAGTGCATTATTGTGACAACATTTGTTTAAACCCAAGTTAATTATCTAATTGATTACATGGTTGCTAAGTCGAGTCATATCCTTGTACATATTGTTTTGGGACGATTGGGACTCATGGGTAAAGTACTAGTGTAATGGAGTAATGGGGAAGAACATCATTTATTACCCCCATATGTGCTAAATATTTTAAAAGTACTCCAAGTTTTTCGATTATCTTAATTCGAGTCATTAGAATAGTTATTTGTAAAGTTATGTAAAAGTTCAAGTGTAAGGGGAATGCAACGCCCCTATGATGTATTATTTTGGATGGTAGGGCAAGAGTGTATGCAAAAAAAAAAAAAAAAAAAAAAAAAAAAAAAAAAAAAAAAAAAAAATCAAGAAAAATACAAAAAAATGAGAAAAAGAAAAGTAGAAAAAACATACGGACTACCATCCCGTTTCATTTTATGTTTGTTTTATGTTTTTGTTATTTTGTTTTTAGCTTAAGATTGAGTCGAGTCTTGGCTTAGCAACATTGTATAGTACATGTAAATGATCAAGATCTTTAACTCGCCACCAGTAAAATATCCCTTATCCAACAAAACCGTGTTTATCATATCCCTACACCTAACGTTATAACCCGTTTAAAAGCCCTCTTTGATAGTTTATCTTAGGTGCTTACGCCTAGTGGAGGAGGTTTTCGATCCTTTCCCAAGCCTATGGTAATCTATTTGCTATGGCACGTAGTGAGAGATAATATCCGTTTTCATTTATGAGATTTATTTTGATGACACTTGAGAGATGTGAGTATCTAAACACTACTTGTGAGGTGCTAGTTTGTAATCTCCGTGCTTATTATGATTAAAGTGGAACGACTATTTGTTGTAATTACTTTTATATTAGCGTTAAATGACCCCTAACTTGTATTTTGATTAGAATAAAAGCGCATTTGCTTGAGGACAAACAAATCTCAAGTGTAAGGGTATTTGATGAAGCGAAAAGTGTACCGCTTTTAGGGGGTCATTTAAGCCCTAAATCGTATTTATTTGATCAAATATTGCCCTAAATCGTTCCTTTTGTCATTTTAGGTACTTTGGAGAAGAAATCTAGAAAAGGAAGCATTTTGGACGTTTTTGGAGCATAAAAGTGAAGAAAACGGCAAAGTCTCAAAATTATGCTGGAAAGTACCTTTGACGGCGTCAGGGATTGGTCCAGACGGCGTCATGGCTTAGCAAAAGTGGTGGATGTGAAAATTACTCATGATAAGCCAGAGAATTTTGCATGAAAAATCTGACGGCGTCACCCTTTGAAGTGATCAAGGTCGTCACGGTTTAAATTAAAGAGGGACGGCGTCAAGCCCATTTCTGACGGCGTCAAGCCTTGATAAGCCAGAGCGGATTTTGGAGCACTAAAGAGGGACGGCGTCAGGAAGGCCATCCGGGAACCCTAAAAGCGGCGAGGTGACGGCGTCAGGATCCATAACGTGACGCCGTCAGCCCTTGAACTCTATATATAGTTTTGCAATTTTTTGTCATTAGTGTGGAACTTATTGTGTGTAACCTTGGAGGAGAAACCCTAAGACGAATTTCTGCCATTTTTAAGGGTTTTCATACCCTTGGATCTCCCATGTTTAATTGAAGATAAGTATTTATTTAATCAATCAATATGTCTATGTGTTGTTTGATTATATCTTGTTCTTGTCTTTTGATTAACATGCTAGGCTAGATTTATCTTGTGTTTGCTTAGATCTAATGAAACCTAACTATTGATTATTGGTTATTAGTGTGTTATTAATTGTATTGGATGATTGTTCATCGATGTTAGGCTTAAGAAAACTGGCTAACCTCCTATACGGTAACTTGCTTGAACGTCTTAAGAAACATGAACCAATGCGTACTAAGGTTTTTATGGTTGTATTTAATGCATGAGCGAATTCTAGTGATCCCATGTTAGGAGCTTCCTAGCCGGCTCGACATAGGAGTGAAGTAGGAGTTCATAGAGTTGGGGAAGTACGTACGCCACCCCACGATTGGTATTAAGGAATACACCCGTCATCCACGCAATTAATACACACTAATCAACCGGTAAAAGATAGTTAGGGAGTAAGGAAATCTAAGTAAACACATTTCTCTCCACATAAGTTTCATCAACCTTTTCATTTTCGTTATTTTATTTTTGCATTTGTAGTAATTTGGGTTAGTTGACTAGCAACTAATTCCGCCCACTCTTTCAAAAACCGAGATTTTACTTGCTTTCATAAAAAAATATAAAAATACAAAAAGAATCTTCCCTCACCCTTAGACCTATTAGAGTAGTTTTTCATACCTAATGAACACTATTCCCTGTGGAGAACGATCAATCCCCCATACTTACCACTACACTATACTACATCGGTCAGGTACACTGCCTGGTGGGGTTGTAAGCCTCTTGAGATCCCTCGAGAGGTAAAACCTGTTGTAAGGTTGCAAAACCACGCATCAAGGTGCGGTTTTTGCGGTGTGGTTTTTCGGTGAAAACCGAAACCGCACCGCAAAATCGGTTTTTATTTTTTCCTGAAATCGATCCACCGGTTTTTGCGGTTTTGCGGTTTTTGTGGGTCGGTTTTTTGCGATTTTTGCGGTTTGCGGTGCGGTTTTTGCTCACCCCTATAGTCTCTACCCAACTTTTAATCCTTGGTCTACCTTTTTTCCCCACTTTCTTTTTCAAACTTTTTACACCAACAGGTATTACATCATTGCCATTGCTATCTTTATTTTTTGACAACGACTCCTTAACTTTAGAATCATCTCCATCACCTTTGTTTTGAGTTAAGCAAATACTTTCAACTTGTGTAGTTAGTTCACCAATTAGTCTTTCTACAAGTTCACATGCCTCTTGAGATTCAGATGCTCTAGAAGCTAACTTAACTAATTTGGGGCATAAAGATCTGTACCTTTGTGTAGCACTCACATTTGCATATAGATGTACATCTCTTCCAAGAGAATCTTGAACACTTCCCTTTTTGGCTTCTCTAGTCCATCTCTTTATGATGTATTGGTCTGGAAGTAATTTAACATCCATAACATCAAGAACCTTTAAAGCATGAGAGCACAAAAATCCACATGTCTCAAACTTTTTACAGCTACAAAAAACAGAATTTTCCAAATGGTTTCTTGTGATTGTGTATTCTATCAACACCACAAATTAAGTCATCATTAATTGAATATTATTCTCCATTTAATCAGTCAATCAAGATGATTGCCTTTCCATTTAATTAGTCAATCAAGATGATTGCCTCTGCATAATTCTCGCCTAGAATCAAGGCCTTGTAATTATTTTGTAATCATTGTATTTATTTCTGTACCACTATATATTGTGTTGTAAACAATGAGAAATACATCATCGATTCAATTCATATTCATACCATTTATATGGTATCAGAGACACTTTTGCTCTAACGAGTCGTTCACGATCCAGCCTCTCCAAACCCTACTGCCACTCGCTGCCATGGCTCCACTCAAAACCCAATCCTACGCATCCCCTGTTATTGCGGTTGCCAACTTTTCCCAAAGACAACAAGGGCGATCCAACTATCGATCATCTCCTGACCAACGCACCGGTCACTTTGCTCCTGGAAATCAATCCCAAAATGGTCGTCCACAATCCAACTATCAATCTGTTGCATACCAGAACAATCGGTCTTCAACTTACTGTCACTTTTGTAACATTCCGGGACACGAAACACGGGAATGTCGGAAGCTTGCAAGGTTCTTAAAGGAATACAACATCTCCTTTAATCCTCCTTACACCAACCCAGTTGCTAATGTCACATCCTCAAGCTCAAAACCGACGCCGGTATCTCCCTCATGGTTATTTGATAGTGGTGCCTCCCATCACTTTACATCTGATCGATCTTCACTTCACACAGTTTCGGAGTATGGTGGTTCAGATGAAATCCTCCTCGGTAACGGTACAACTCTATCAATTTCTCACACTGGCCACACCAATATACCAACTTCATCTCGCCCATTATCTTTATCTAATGTTCTTTGTGTCCCTCAACTACGGAGAAACCTTGTTTCGGTTGCAAAATTATGTCGTACTAATCAAGTTTCCGTTGAATTCTTTCCTTTTCATTTTGTTGTTAAGGATCTACGCACGGGGGCGCAAATCATGCGAGGGGAGAACATCAACGATGTCTATTATTCTAAACATCTTCCATTACCTCAACTTCATCTCACCACCACCAAAGCTTCACCCTTAGATTGGCACCACAAACTCGGGCATCCCTCCATTAGAGTTTTCCAACATCTTATCAAAAATTTAGGCCTTCCTTTTAAATCATTGTCTAACTTAAACTTTCATTGTCAGTCATGTTCACTTAATAAAAGTCACAAGATGCCTTTTGGTCAAAACTCGTTTGTAGCGGAAAAACCATTGCAACTTATTTACTCGGACGTTTGGGGACCGGTTCCACAATCTATTGAGGGCCACAAATATTATTTTATTTTTGTCGACTATTACTCAAAATATGTGTGGCTATACCCCATAAAGTACAAATCCGATGTCTCCAAACTCTTTCCCCAATTTAAACTTCTTGTGGAAATTTTTTTCCAAACACCTATCATCTCCATCTTTACGGATAATGGGGGTGAATATCAAGGCCTCATCCCTTTCTTTCAATCTGTAGGCATCTCTCATTTCACCACACCTCCACATACACCCGAGCAAAATGGCATAGCCGAAAGATGACACCGTCACATTGTCGAAACCGGCCTTGCCTTGCTACATTTTGCGGGTCTTCCCATCACCTTTTGGTGTCATGCTTTTCAAATGGCCGTACATCTTATTAATCGACTACCAACTCCTATTTTAAACTCAAAATGTCCTTTCGACTATCTATACGGTCGTTCCCCTTCCTACACCAAACTCAAGGCATTTGGTTGCCTTTGTTATCCTTGGATCCGCCCTTACGCCACCAATAAACTCCAACCTCGCTCTACTCCGTGTGTCTTTTTGGGATACTCCAGTGCAAAATCCGCATACAAATATGGCACACGACTTTTCTAGTGTGTAATATTGGGTGGAGTTGATTGAAATGTGTTTGTTAACTCATTAGAAGGGTGTAGTGATCGTTGGGAATGGCCAGAATTGGTTATGGGTCGAATTGGTTGGGTTTGACAAAAACAGTCAACACCGAATGGGGTGTGTAACCGCCAATCACTTTGGCTTTATAAAACGTATCAAATGTTGTATTTGTGAGGTGTAATTCGACATACCAATACTTGGCCAGGTGGTCAATCGATTTGTAAAAAGAGTCGACCAAGTTGTGTTTAAAAATCGAAAGATATCGAGGCCTTTTTTGAGGGGTGTGTGATCGAGTTTGCAAAGAAAGAAAGAAAGAAAAATAGGATTTGGCAGTTGGGCCTTGTTGGTGGGCTTCTGTGAACAGTGAACGAATTTGTGTAATGAGTTGAATTTGATTTGAGCCCAATGTGATTTTTGTGTGTATTTAGATTTCGTGGTTCGCGTGTGAGCTCGTTTCCAATATTTGGTGAATCTCGTAGTTACATGTTTGTGTTATTTAATAAAATAACAAAAGTTCAAAATTTTCCCATAAAAATGGTTAACCGAATATTGATCATATTTAATATATGATTAATCGTCACTAATTATAGGGGGAATTTTACAGGATTATACACCAAATGACTTGAGTGGGTTGAAAACCCTCCTAAAGTCTCGTTTCAGTGCATACTACCTCCTAAATCATTTTGTTCCACGATTTGGATAATTATTGTGGTGGTTTGTTTACTTAATCATAATGAACTCAAATGTTGTATCTAATTTATATTGTCCCTTCGGCGACATCCAATATCCAATTTTTAGAGATGGACAAAAAAGTATTAATGGGTCAAGACAAAACCCGAGTTGACCCATTTAAACCGGAATTCTTTACCCATCCTGCCCATCTTAACACCTCTAGCATAGGTCACTTGATTATTTATATCATGCTTAAACATATTTGTATCACTTGTTACCTTACATTTCATCATTTCTGTTTTTGCAGTGATATTAACTCGGATATTTACACATACAAGACAGAGATTTGACACATAACAGCGCATAATGAAAAAACGATATTTTTGCCATAGGACAGGATGTTTAACAGGTATGTAGATGAGATAAATGTCTGATAAGTTAAAAATGTATTCTTTCAATTTTTTACCAAGTGAATCTTGATGTTTGATGATTATGTCAACCATAAAGCCATGCCTTGTTTTTTCCCCATGGGACAATCTACTTGTACAGATTATTCATAAGAAATTGAATTCCCGTTTACACTCAACGAGAGTTTACACTTACAGTAAACATGTATTGATAGTGAGTATGGTTCTTGACAATATTGGTTTAAAACTATTGCATGACTTGTTCATAATTAGTCTTTTGATAAAAACAATAAGAAACAAGATATTAAACATGCACTCATGCACACAACATGGATACTATGTTTCACACACGCACACACATCACACATGTATATTAAGTTGGACAAATGCACCTGTAGCACAATAAATGTGAAGGGATCCGGTCATCTGATCTGATTCTATAGATCAAGGCGCTACAATGGTTTCTTAAAATAGAAATGTACACATGTTGGTGTATGAAGAAAAGCGCTGCAAAATAGTAGTAATAATAAAAAAAGATTAGGAGAATAAAAGCATCGGAAATGGCAAAATAATAATGTTATTTGCAGAAAACTGAGAAGTAGTGCACTTTGCAAGAATTGTCTTTTTTGAACAAAGTCTGAAAATATCCAGCAAATGTTGTAGTGTTTTCACATTAAATGAGAAGTAGACTTGCTTTGAAAATCAGTCAAGCATTGATAAAAAAAATTCGATTATCTTCACATAAAACTTTTGGTTTCAACCCTGATGAGAAATGCTCAGTGACTATTTTAACTTGCAACTCAACGGTTAACACTTCTCTTACCAGTCCATCTGCTACGTTTGACCTCCTCCAGAGATCATAAAAACAGGTATGAATCATTGTCTCTCATGGATCTATATAATGCTTTTGGTAATTTTAGCTTCAAATGTTTATTTCCAACAACTTAAGATAAATTTTTATTGAAATGAGGCATGAGACTGATTTAATAATCTTCATAAGCTCATGTGCTTAATGTTCTAGATATGTGCACTGCTATAAATTTACAATACGCACATATGAATTGCAATAGTAAAATAATAAGCATACAATATCTACTTGGTAGAGTGACCTTTTTTTTAGTAAAGGTTAGGGTGACTTGAATCCCTTATTCATCAAAAAGAAATCTGATAGAAAATGAATAAGACAAGATGATCATCAATCTGCTGGTGTAAGTGTTCTAATTATCATTTATAGTGTAATTATGCACATCATTTTTTTTCGTGGAATGTTATTTGGAAAACTAACATAGTATCATACTGGTTATTGGTGCAGGCTGAAGGCCGATATCCAAGATGTTTTATGCTAGTACTAAATCTAATACACCGCCCTGTGTACAGTCGTGAAGCACGACTTGAATATCTGCTGCACAACTACCATACAGTGGCTACTGCTATGTCCTCTTTTCTTTTACTAAAATTGTGGAAACTATCAACAGCCATTCTGTAAAACTTGACGTGTTGAAGCAAACTATACTTGACCTTCACTTTGAGAGTAGGGGCCATATTTGCACCGGAAGCTGCTGCATAGCTGAATGCAGCCTGATCTGAGGACAAAGATATATGCTTCACTTTATACTGAGATGTCACAAACATAGTCATGCCATTTTGTTAGAGCATGCCGTTTTTTCATGTCTACTAATATCCCATAAGAGCAAAATTAGACCAAAACTAGATACAAACATAATTAATGTCGTCCATACGATTTAAGAAACTCAAAATTCCTTCACTTGTGATGATGCTTGGTCCTCTCCTTGTCTCCTACCATCCCCTAGTCATGCATCAACTGTGCCTGAACCATAAGCAGCCCATCGGGAACTACATTTATACCCAATAAGACATCACTATGACAAATATGTCTTATTAATCATACACATTGATGTAAAAATGGAATATGCTACACTTTCATCAATCTCACATTTTCCAACCAAATATATGCATTACTGAACGATATATTTGTCAAGTAATGGATGAACTTTTAAAAATGTAGATTACGACTTTAAGACAAAATTAATCACTTTCAGAAAACCATAGAAAGTAAATTAAAGGATTAACTAATACAAAAACAACAAATGGGAGTTCAGGTTTGACCTTTAGAGCACATGAACACTCTCTGATTCGAATGTCTGAAGTTTAAGAAAGCTTGGACGATAAGCTATCTCAGAGAAGTAAGGCCGTAAACACCATGCACCCCCTCCAAATAACATCAAAATTGTTCCATCTTTTAAACGCTCCAATAGATACACAGATTCGGGCATCTGGCAACATGGGTCTACCAAACCAATTCTTTGCTTAATCACCACCTCTTTATGCCAAGATCTTTTGATCCCGTAATCTTTCATCACCCAAACTGTGAACTCCAAATCCGATGTATAACACTGACTCAAAAAACCATTTATGACTCCCAAACTTTGGTAACGAATACAACCTAGTTTTTAAGGAGGAGATGGGAATAACTGGAATGTCTCGTTATCAATATCAAAAGCATAAAGCTTTTCATGGGAATCCTCATCAAGAACAATCCAGTGAATACTACCATTCAGAAAAGTCCCACGGGATACTTTAAGCCGGTGAGGAACAGGACCAAGTTGTTTCCATTGGCCTTTGCCAAGGGTGTATACTTCAGCTTGTAACAGACGCGATTGAGATGATGTAGCGTTTAATGATAATTTTCTTTGGAAAATCCGTATCACTTTGTACTCCTTTGTCAATAAACCGATTCAAAAACCAGAAACAATCATTGTATGTGTTAATTTTGACTTTTTTGTGAGAAAGATTCTGCCTTTTTTGGAATAAAGTGATTAGCCAAACCATACACTAGCTTTTTGGATTAGAGAATAATGTAATATACATGTGATTGCAGAACATAGGTCATAGTTGCTGATGCGACATTTTTTTTGAACGGCAGAAATTATATAAAAAAACCGAAACCTCTAGCAAGGAACTAGAGATCACCGAAAACAACAAGACAAAAAGAGAAATACAACGAAACACAAAGCTACAACGCTACAAAATAAACGAAAGCTAGTGACAACGATAGCTAATACACGTAATGAAACGACTCAGAACTTTAACTGCGAGGATAGCAAGAGAGGTTAGAAAAAAACTCGCGCCAATTACGGTTACCCAAGACACGAGAAAAAACCTCCATCCACGAAGGCCGCGCCACCGGTTTTCACTTCGCGATGTTTTTATTGCTAGACCCATACAAGTTCTGAGATGTCGATACTCCACATCAGACAACATTAAGTACCGAACGGCTTCACTATCCACCTTTCCCAAGCAATATCCGAATTCCTGTCTCTACTCTGAATCCATAAGAAAGCAGTCGACATAATGGTATTGAAAATTTCATCGCTGTCTAACATAATGTTATTGTGGACACAATTATTTCGGACCTTCCAAATATACCACCACCAAATAAATAAAATACCTTCAATAACCTTACTCGATTTGAAAGGTAGCCGCATTCCATCTAGCCAAGAAAGAACGGTTTTTGGTTCACCATTTGGTATATCCAAACCAAGCCAATTGCTTATCTTTGCGCGCGTGACAGTGACAACCCGACAATCTTGAAAGATATGCGTAGAGATGTCAATTCCAGTCTTACATTGAAAACAACGGATAGTGTTAACATCTATTCCTCGAGACCATAAATTAGCAAAAGTCGGAATGCTATCACGCAACAATCTCCACACAAACACGTTAACTTTTTTCGGGACAAGAACATTCCATCGGGACTTAGAATGCCGCTGTTGCTGGTCCGCTTTATGATCAATAAGTCTTCGAAGCTGAGCAACAATAAAAACCGAATTATGGTTGAGACGCCATCTCCATTTATCATTACTATCTTGTAGACTTTTAGGAAGAATATTGCACATGTTATTTAATTGTTGAAGTTCACTCCCTGTACGTATTTGCCTGCGCCACACCCAATGATAATTATGGTCTACAATTCTATCTTTAATCATGCAGTTCTTTTCCTTTTCAAGAGCAAACAGCCGTGGGAATAACAAAGCAAGTGGTTTGTCTCCAATCCAATCATCTAGCCAAAAATGAGTTGTAAATCCGTTTCCCACATCTCTTTTAATCAACTCACCATTAATAGATGGAATAGCATGGACATATCTAATAGCAGTAGCAATCTTATTCCACATCCCGTTGATAGTAGCTGAGCACTTAATGAAACAATCCATGCCATGAATAGCCTTAATTACCCGAGCCCAAAGAGAGTCCGGAGAAGATAAAGCCCTCCATCTCCATTTATACAACAACGCAAGATTCATCGCCTCAAGACTCCCAATTCCCACTCCCCCATCCTCTTTAGCAGCCAAGACATCAGCCCACTTGACCCAAGCAATTTTGCGTTTGTTTCCCGGACCACCCGCACTTCCCCAAAAGAAGGCGGACCTGAAAGCTTCTAATTTCGTATTCACCTGTTTAGGAAGACGAAAAAGAGAAAGAAAATACACCCCTAAAGAACCTAGAACAGAAGAAACCAACGTCGATCTACCTCCAATGGATAACAAATTTGCTTTCCAAGTCGACAATTTTTTCTGAAATTTTGCCACAATCGGATCCCAAGTAGACACACTCCCCACTCTCGTACCAATGGGGATACCAAGATATTTAAATGGAAGAGTTTCTGGTTTGCACCCATGTCTTTTAGCAGTTCGCTCCACCTCATCTTTTTTAATACCAACGCCCAAAATTGAAGACTTATCCATATTAATTTTTAGACCCGAAATACAATGAAAGAACTTCAAAGCTTTTGTAACATTCATCAAATTCCTCTCGGACCATTCACCAACAAGAATGACATCATCTGCATAAAACAGATGCGATATAGAGACATGGTTAATATTAGCACATTTAAATAACCCAGAAGTAACCATGTTGTCAATGGCCATATGCAACCCCTCCATAGCGATGATAAAAAGAAAAGGTGCCATCGGATCTCCTTGACGTAACCCACGTTGAATAGGAAATTCCTCGCTCGGGCTTCCATTAATTAAAACAGAAGAGTAAGCAGAAGAAAGACAGGCCTTGATCCACGACACCCATTTATTGCCGAAACCCATAGCCGTAAGGATGCTAAATAAATAATCCCAATCCAAAGAATCATAAGCCTTAGCAAAATCGATCTTAAACAACATCAAACCTTTCTTCTTGGCTTTATACCATCCAATCACCTCGTTAAGTAACAAAGGGCCGTCCAGAATTTGTCTACCTTTTATAAATGCCGATTGCTCAATGCTTACCACAGAATCTACCACCTTTGCAAGACGATTTGCAATAACTTTCGCGATAATCTTGTACTGCACTCCAATTAGACTGATAGGGCGATATTCATTAATTGTTATGGGATTGCTGACTTTAGGTAACAGCGTAATAAAAGAAGAATTGCAACCCCTAGGAATGCTAGCATTTTGAAAAAAATCGTCCAACATCTGAAACACGTCCTCCTTTACCACCTCCCAATACTTTTTCACAAATGCAAAAGAAAACCCATCTGGTCCCGGCGCTTTCTCGTTGCCACAACTCCAAACCGCCGATTTGATCTCATCAATAGTAAAAGGGGCCTCAAGATTAATTGCTTGCATCAGACTAAGGGTCTTGAACCGAGACGCATCTATAGTGAATGGAATGCTGGAAAAATTTTGAAACTTAGCAGCAAAGAATTCCCGAAAACAGTTTTTTATGCCAGCCGCATCAGATATCCAATTCCCATTATGTTTTATACCATTTAAACTTGCACTCCTTCTGCGCGCATTAATGATTGCATGAAAGAATTTTGAATTCTCATCTCCGTCTATGCTCCATTTAACCTTCGCTTTTTGTTTTAAGTCTTCACTTTGGTCGTTCTCAACTTTATGTAGCTCGAACATGAGCTCGCGCCTTTTACTACACAACTGATCATTCCCGCCCCCATTCTCAAATTGCTTATCTATAGAAGCAATTTCCTTGGTAATCTG
The DNA here is from genome assembly GCA_021014915.2 of Artemisia tridentata subsp. tridentata. Lineage (NCBI taxonomy): Eukaryota > Viridiplantae > Streptophyta > Magnoliopsida > Asterales > Asteraceae > Artemisia > Artemisia tridentata. The sequence goes on from CP139506.1 coordinate 56,444,906, forward strand.
CAACTTACTTCTTTGTGAATCTCTCGCTTTTTTCCACAGCTTGATCGCCTCCTTTGTCTTTTTTAGCTTCACTTTAATTCTGACAAAAGGGTTTCTAATTTGACACACATCATCAGCCTCCCAATTACGTGTAACAATCTCATCAAAGCCTTCAACTCCCATCCAAGAATTATAAAGTTTGAAAGGACTCGGTCCAACATCGATAAACTTATTAACCACGAGAAGAGGACGGTGATCCGAGATAATGTCATCAAGCGCCTCCAAAACCAAGTTAGGAAATACCTGCAACAAATTAGAAGAGACAAAAAACCTATCGATGCGACTACACTTTGCACCATTCAAAGAACATCTGGTGTACTTGTGACGTCCCAAGTTAAGTTCAACAAAGTTGCCTTGATCAATAAATCTGTTAAAATTCAAAGCATTGGTTTTAGAAAAGATGGTACCTAATCTCTCATCTTCCTTACGAACCGAATTAAAGTCTCCATGAATAATATACTTTCCCGGGTTGGAGTTAATAAACAACAAAATATCCATCCAAAGTTGACGTTTCTCCGGTTCTCCTTGAGGCGCATACACATTCATCATAAAAACATCGACGTTATCCGCTAACCATCTCCCCTTAACCACCAAAAAATTGTCAAAACTCACAACACTTTCTTTAGAAAAAACCAATGGGTCCCAAATGGATAACAACCCCCCTGAATGACCTCTAGCTAACGATTCTGCGTAATCGAACCCAAAATTACCCCAAATACTCTTCACCCGAAACGCATTTGAAGATGCCAAGAACGATTCTTGAATGGAAACAAATTGAACACGATTTTTATGGAGTATGCCTCGAAGCGTTTGCCTCTTTTTTTCACGCCCCGACCCACACATATTAATAGACAAAATAATCATTTAAGACCATGGGCATCACTAATCCTGTTAACCATGTTACCAACCTCAATGTTATCCCCCAAGACATTAAAACCCATATTTAAACCCAATTCCACGATATCAATACCTTTGTCAAAAAAAGTGGATGACCCTTGAGAATCAAAAGAATGTTCCCCAAAATTCCCATGCTGATCAGTTAAGTTCTTCCAGCCCGTTACCTTGCTTTGAACTTCATTTGAATGTTCTTCGTCCTTACTATGCCAAGATGGACGATATCTCTAATGGACCGTTTCAGTTTGTATTATTACAACAGGTAAGGTGGGAGATTAGGGGTGAATTAAGCAATGGTCAAAACAATCCAAGCCGAATCGAGTTACAGTATGTTTTAGCACGGGTCGGCCCACAATGTATTGGATACAAGTATATTAGTTACCTGCTGATCTACTACACAATCTGGAGGTGGTGGAGCGGTGGAGGGTCAGGTGGCGGTGGTGGAGTAGGAAAAGGTCGAGGTGGGAGATCGGGAGGATGAGGTGACGCCGTGACGGTGGTGGTGTTATGCCAACATGCCCGATAAACGCGTGGAAGCTAAGGGCTTGTGTTAAGTCAAATCGGGTAAAAAAACTGACCCATTCAACAAACAACAAACTGCTTGCAAGAAAATCCAATATAACTAGAACAAAGTTGGCGCATCACTATACATACAATTGATGAGAGTTAAATGCAGCTACAGGAAAATGATGAACTCACCGAATGTAAGGAAACTCATCAGTTAATATAATGTAGCGTGTAACACATTGCATAAACGCCATAATGTCGACACATCCTCCATTGATTCTACTTTGCTCTCTAATCTTTATTTAAGAAATACGAAGATAGTTAACTTCCACAATGCAGAAACTTTCCTATTTATAATGCCAGTTATGTCGTCAATTCAGCAAGCTCATCTTCCTCGGCTGTGTTATGGCGTAGGGCTGTGCGTGCTGGTTGATTTCTAGATGGCACATACTGCGATGCCACAGGGCAGTTGTTGTGACAGGCTGGAGAAGTTACTGACTAGTAATTAACCCTCCAAATTACTGAGTTCAAACTCATCTTTGCATTGAAGGTGGCATGTGTGGAGGAGCATTTGGTGGCCCAATCCAACCTATAATCAAACAAATTGGTGTTTAAATACATATCCAAAGGCACCGATCGGATTGCAGCGCGCATTATAAAGCCTCCGGATGAATCCACAACATCAGCAAGTACTCCAAAGATACATATCGATGAGATCAAAAATTTCATAGATGGTCGATTCATATGTCCACATGAAGCATGCTGGAGAATACTAAATTTCCCAATTCATCACAGAGAGCCAGCAGTGCAGATTTTGGCAGTCCATCTAAAAGATATGCAAGAGATAAAGTTTCGGGACAAAGAGCCTTTGCCATATGTTGCCAGTGATGACGGAAGAAAGTTAACAACACTAACTGAATGGTTTACATTTAATACATTACATGAAGAAGACCGCCATTTAACGTACCTGGACTTTCCGTCCGAGTTTGTTTGGTACGAAGATTCAAAAATATGGAGACCGAGAAGACACAAAAGTAAGTCATCAATTGGAAGATTAACGTATGTGCACCCATCAGCTGGTGAGCTTTTCTATTTTAGAATGCTCCTCTCTCACCAAAAAGGTTGTCAATCTTTCATTGATATACGCAAAGTAAACAACCGAATACTGCCAACATACCGTGAAGCATGTCAGGCGTTGGGCTTACTTGACGATGATAAAGAATGGGATATAGCATTGCAAGAGGCCGAGCTATCAGCTACAGCATCAGAACTACGGACTTTGTTTGCTCACATTTTGATTTATTGTGACGTGGCGGACCCGCTTCAGCTCTTTGAAAGACACTGGCAACACATGGTTGACGATATCCCAAGAAAAGCATCTACTATGGTTCATATTAAAGATCTTCACATAAACCATCCGGAAATAAAAGGGTATTTTTTTATATAAACTAGAAATAATATTAAACAGTTGCTGCAAATCAATAACAGAGTTTGGTTTCACACCACCTCCACAGCATTTGCTTGACGACTTAAACAACAGGTTGCTAATGGAAGAAAAAAATTACTAGCCAGTAACTTTATAGGAGCATTTAAACAACATGTTAAGCCAAACACTGGCACCATTATGATAGATTTCTAACCAAACTGGTTTCAAATTTGCAACTTTATAGAACCAACCTTTGGATGGGTCGAGGCCGTGGTGCTTGAGCTCAGTGTGTTCTTGACAAAGAGCACACGCGTCACAACAGAAGTGAACACAACAATTGTCACATGGGTCCGATGGCAAACCTTACTTGGCTCGTAAACGTTTTCTAAACATGCACGCATAGAGCCAATGGCATGAAACCGTCATCAAGATACGGTAGATGCAGCCTTGAGCGACACATGCTACATGTAAAACCAACTATGAATAAGTAACATTACAGGTCAAATGTTAATATTGATCATTGGTGGCCATCTGTAAGACTGCAACTCTGTAAATGATAAAAATTGCCATATCATGACTATGGTCTAACTTTATTTGCCTCTTTATATAGAATTACTAAAGCCAAACATTATTAGTTATATGATTAAACTTTTATAACAAAACAATCTGGAAAATTTATAAATGTCGCTATCTTTTCCTATAATTTTAACTAAACTCTGGTCTTAAATAACGGATTGCCTTTGTCACCTCTAAGGTTAGCATTGGTTAGTTACGTACAACTTCGACCCTCGTCCAACACCTCTTCATATATTGTTTTGTCAACGTCATTAATTAACAGGTTCTACCAATGCTTTACCCAAAAAAAAGCAGGTTCTACCAACGCTTTTATTATTATTCAGATTATTAATGTGCGAAATATAGATACAAAACAATACTATTATAGTAAAACCCTTTAGTTTAGCTCGTTTGATCCATTAAAGATACAGTGTAACCCAAACTGACCCATTTAAATGTAAACGGGTCAAAACTGTCACCTCCAAAGAATAACCTCATAATACTTTATCAAAGTTAAGTTGAGAACCTGCCTTCAAGACGTCTGTATGTGACCCCGATTACATCTAGAGCCCACTCTAAGATGTCGAGCATAAAAGTCCATTGGCTAAAAATGAGAACCCTATGGCCACCATGTATAAGTGTAGGAAGAAGTCCAGCCAAAGCCTGCAAGTTAGGTCTATAAACTCAATTGAAATCAAAGAGGCAAAGTGTAAACTTGCACAACATATCTCATTACATACCCGGCACTTTGCAGATATCATAAAATGGTCATCTGATAAATTTTCTAAAGTACTATTACCATATTAAAGTAAAAGCTGCAACAAAATAAATGAAAGAGAAATTAGTCTACCGTAGGAAAATCCAATTCAGAAATAATTTTAGGGGTATTTTAATGTCGTGAACTGAATTCATGTGATATTCAGTAATTAGTTTCAGATGATCAGGTGTAAGCAAACAGGTTCTAGAAGATGGTGTTTAGATGTGCTTTCTGCTTGACGTGGTGATATTAAGCAATCATATGTTTAGATGTGCTTTCTGCTTGATCGAATCATCTAGTTTTAAACCAATAATTGTTTAACATCGTCCATTTTCCACTAACTTAAGTACTTGACATCCTCAACTCACTACCAGAGTACCTGACCTGCAGATAACTCAAATCAACAAAATCTTTATCAAGCTTAACAGACATATATATTATCTTTGTTATGAAACAAGGAAAACAATGTGGTATATCAAGAGGTCCTACACAAGATGCGGAACAAGTGTCGGAACTAAGGATCAGTATGAGTCCTTCAACTAAAGAGGTTTTCATTACATTCTGCTGCTAACTGTAAATAAAAGAACACCACACAGTGTAACAACTGCTAAATGTAAAAATTACAATCATAAAAAGTTAAAACCAATAAAAGTCTAAACGTAAAAATTACAATCATAAATAGTTAAAACAAATAAAAGTCATCTATCACACGGCAAAGGGTGCAAGATGTTTACATGAAATCAAGTCAACCAGTAGAACATAAATAGATAAAAAGATGCAAACACGTTTGATGTGTCTTACAATGTTATAAAACATAATGATACAAATGACGACGTCTCTAGGACCAACTTGGTTCAATCCACGCATGAGGGGAGAAATGTGATGTAGTTTCAACGAAATCCCCCAAAAAGTTAATATGCATATCATGTTGCTGTGGACTTAGAATATGTTAGGATCAGGATACTACAAAAAGTTATTATGTGTAGCATGTTACTTTTTGAGTATGTCTAATAAGAATTATACATTTTTTTAGCAGATGGCTTGAGGATTTTGCAGCATGTGGATACAATTCGAGTTCCAGTTACATGGAACTCACCGAGTTCTAAAACCTGGCAAGAGGTGGCGTGGGAGGCAAAAGAGTTTGAGGTATGTAAAGTCTTTATTGCCTACCAAAATAAGGTCTTATTTATGATGGATGTAGTTTTTATTGCCATTGATCATGGCTGTTGTTTGTGTCCGAGAATGGTTTTGAAAAGTAATGATGGTCGTCCAGATAACGACAAGATAGCTGTTTTTGAACCAAGTAACGATGGTCGTCCAGATAACGACAAGATAGCTGTTATTGAACCATGCACCACGGTAATGGATCTCGAGTGTATTAGCGGAAGAGATCAGGGAGCTAGAGGTTAATACTTATTATTAGATGCTTTTGGCTATTCTTATCTATAGGCTGAATTTTATCTTAACATGGCCTTATGAATTAAATTATATAAGTTTTTATTTTAGTACCATTACAGTTTTAAATCAAACTTCAATTTTCATGTAATTTCTGTTTGAAGTGTATGGATCTTATTATGCAGCATAAGTGCATGTTTCTGGTCACACTTATTTATTTGTGCAGGTGACACATTACGAACCGAGCTGTCATTTCTCATTAATTCATTCATGGCGGCTGTTATTCCAAGCCATAGGAGGCTTAATAGGTGAAAGAGGGATGAGCTCGACGGATGCCTTATATGTCGATGTACCTTGCTGCAAGTTGTTCGTGCATGATGCAATCTACGAGGTCAATGTTGGTAATTATTGCTTTGGTGTGTTTATACGTAAACGAGCCACTTGGAGTGAATAATGTTGTTTGTATAATTATGCTACAGGTTGTTTGTATCGATTAAGTATACAAAAAATCATGGGCTCATAAGTGTGAATAATGTTTATGTAATTATGTTACATGTTGCCTCAAGTAATGTTAGTAGATAATGCTACAAAAGGCTGTTGAAGAGTGGAAGACGGCAGCGGAGGAACGACTGAATGAACTTAAAGCAGCCATATAAGACACTACAACCGCCACCCTCGCCAATTCTGTCAATGTGAGTAAGGCTATTGAAAATGTGATTGGTCCTATACCTGTGGTGATAATCCTATCCTGAATCCTAGGCCCAATCATGTCATTAGTCCTAGGATTTTGAAAAGAGGTGAGGTCTTAAGTGGTGTAGTGCTCCTTTTTCCTTTAATAGTCTTGAAAAGTGGCCTAGTCTAAGTGGTGCGAGTAAGGATGGTAGTTTGGATAAGAATGGGAGGAATGCTGAGAATGTAAGGGTTATGATGATGAAAGATAGTAATCAAACAGAAGCCTAGTTATATATCCAAGGTAAACTTAGAATCCAAAACTAACTAGTAGAAAGTAACAATGTCAACCAGAAACACATATTCGATAAAAATCCTACACAAAAATGTATTGTTTTGTTACAGCAAAAGGGAAACCAAGAAGTACCAATAAGCAATCGCATGAACAAGCATAACCATTACCACATTTTGTTACAACATAAAATAGTCCTAGGTTGCTAATTATTACAGACCTATAGGGTGTTTAGGATTGTGTTTTTAAAAAAAGGAAAATCTGATTATTGTGTTTTAAAATAGTCCTAGATTGCTAATTAATATAGTTCTGATTACTTATCAAATACACCCTCCTAAACAAATTCAACATAACAAATACAGTGAAGTCAACGGAAAGCACATCCAAAAATTCAACATCATCAAAATGAAGTCAACGAAACATCGTTATCAAATACCGGAAGTTAAGTGGCGTTGCTTATCAAATACATCCTCCTAAACAAATTAACTTTATCCATTCCCGTTCATCTTGTTAATTAAAGATTTAAAGGGTATTTGGGATTGGGTTTTTAAAAGAGATTATTGCACTTCCAAAACGAGAAAATAGTGTTATGAAACGTGTTCATTCCTAGATTAAACCAAAGAAGAAATACATTATGGTTATAACATTTTAATATAGAGCAATATGGTGTCAAGTTTGAATCCTCTAATCCGAGTGGTATCAAAAAGCAATCACAAGCACCCCTAAACAGCTGGTTGTCACGTGCTCTATCAAAAGCCTAGTAAGGATAGCAGTTTGGATAAGAATGGGAGGAATGCTGAGAATGTAAGGGTTATGATGATGAAGGACGGTAATCAAACAAAAGCCTAGTTATATATCCAAGGTAAACTTAGAATCCAAAACTAACTAGTAGAAAGTAACAATGTCAACCAGAAACACATATTCGATAAAAATCCTACACAAAAATGTATTGTTTTGTTACAGCAACTGGGAAACCAAGAAGTACCAATAAGAAATCGCATGAACAAGCATAACCATTACCACATTTTGTTACAACATAAAATAGTCCTAGGTTGCTAATTATTACCGTCGTCATCCTTGTAGTCGTTGTCCTTTGGTTTGCTGACGTCACCACCGCCTTTTGTCTTGTGATGGTCAGTGCCCTACGTACATAAAACACACACATGAAGAAGAAGAAGAAATGTAGTATTACCGTGCAATCCAACTCATGCCTGACGTGATCCCTGTGATCATCGCCTAGCTTTCCACACTTGATGCACTAAAACAGATTTTTCGCCAGTTTTCGCACCATTTTCAGTTACTTGGAGAAGAAGAAGAATAATGAATACTATCGTAATTGAAAACGGTGCGAAAACTGGCGAAAAATCTGTTTCAGTGCATCAAGTGTGGAAAGCTAGGCGATGATCACAGGGATCACGTCAGGCATGAGTTGGATTGCACGGTAATACTACATTTCTTCTTCTTCTTCATGTGTGTGTTTTATGTACGTAGGGCACTGACCATCACAAGACAAAAGGCGGTGGTGACGTCAGCAAACCAAAGGACAACGACGACAAGGATGACGACGGTAATAATTAGCAACCTAGGACTATTTTATGTTGTAACAAAATGTGGTAATGGTTATGCTTGTTCATGCGATTTCTTATTGGTACTTCTTGGTTTCCCTGTTGCTGTAACAAAACAATACATTTTTGTGTAGGATTTTTATCGAATATGTGTTTCTGGTTGACATTGTTACTTTCTACTAGTTAGTTTTGGATTCTAAGTTTACCTTGGATATATAACTAGGCTTTTGTTTGATTACTATCCTTCATCATCATAACCCTTACATTCTCAGCATTCCTCCCATTCTTATCCAAACTGCTATCCTTACTCGCACCACTTAGACTAGGCCACTTTTCAACACTGTTAAAGGAAAAAGGAGCACTACGCCATCACTTAAGACCTCACCTCTTTTCAAAATCCTAGGACTAATGACATGATTGGGCCTAGGATTCAGGATAGGATTATCCTAGGACCAATCACATTTTCAATAGCCTTACTCACATTGACAGAATTACGCAACACATTACTCACCTTATCCTTGTCAGAAACACCATGAGCTTCCCTTGAATCCCCACAAGTCCTTGAATCAATACTCTGAGCATCCATCCACACTTGAAACCACATCACCATCAAATCCCTCTTCCTTCAATTCCCCTGCATCACTCTCCTCATCTTCATACTCAACACCATCCATGCCCTTCACAGATTTACCCCTTTACTACCCAATTTCAGAGAAGCCCTTTTGAGACTGGCTTATTAATGATCTGCTTATTGGTGTTTTTAACGCCACTATTATGACTCCTAGTGGCTCTTTTGGTGCATATGACATCATCTGTCCCTTTTGGGGGAGGGACAGAATTACAAAAACATCAAACATGAATAGTATAGAAACATCAGAACATGAATTACAAAAATGACCATAGAGAGAGTTTTAGGGTTTGGGAAATGGAAATGGGGCGGCTGGTGCATATATGAAGAGGATGAGAAAGTTACAAAAAGGTCCCTGTGGTATTGAGTGATTGACACCAAGGGTCTTACAAGTAGTTTTTGTTTGATTTCAAACAACAACAAAAATATCAATTAGTTTTGTTCCCAAGAATATAGAAGCAATTATTTTAGGGGACAAGTTATTCAAGCCCTTATTTTTTTGTTATCCAAGCCCTCTCTAATTTTTGTTTTTTTTTTTAATTTTTCTTATTTTTTTTTTATTTTTATAATTTTGTTTATATCAAAAAACTATAAACCTGAAAATGCGGAACAGAAAATATAAAATTTAATAAGTCAAACGATTAAAACTGTCAGAAATACGGAACAGAAACTGACAGAAAACTGTGTAATACTGGAAAGTCAAAGGACAAAGGGAATCTCCTTTATGATTTGACATCATAGAGGGGGCTTGTATAGTATAAGTATAACCCTTATTTTAGTACCTTATTCAAATAATAATACAATCAACATCAATCAATCAAAAAAGTCAAAATGAACGATGAACAGTGTGGGTTTATGGGATTCGGACCATTCATAGTGGAAAAGAGGTGAAATGAAAACGAAATTAGCTATATTAACTACATAATAAGTGTTTAGGATTAAGGGCCCGTTTGGTTAACGTGTTTATCCTGGATTTATAACTTTGGCATTAAAAAATGATGTTTGGTTTATCAAAGTGGGCCCAAAGGTTTGACTATATATTCAAAAATAAAGGCATACACAAATGTAAGAGGGGAGGGAGTGGTCACAAATTCACCAAGTTTTGACAAATTGTCATTTCATCAATATCCAATAAAAACCTTCCAACTCACATTTCACCAATTTTCCCCAATTTTCACCAATTTGATTGCGGCGGTTTCACCAATTTGGTTGCGCCGTGTCTTGAAGATGTTCAACGGCGGATAACATAAATTGAAGCGAGGTACCATGAGTTTCGTCGGACGAAGTGGGGAAAACGTATTCGGATTCGGATGAGGAATCGGAAGACATTTTTTGGTAAAAGGGTGTTAGAGTTTTTGTGATTTTTAGTAAAAAATGGTGATATTTGAATGTATATGTTGTTGGAATGTTGTATATATAGTGGGAATGAAAAAATAAAGGGAAAAAAATTTTGCCGAATACTCGCGGCGGTGTTGCCGAAGATCACCGAAGCATAACCGATGCCCACTCCCTCCCCTCTAGGGCTGTCCAAAAAACTCGACGCTCGAAACTCGTTTATAACTCGCTCGAAAAATACTCGAAAATTCGCTCGCTCGATTATCGCTCGGTTGTAACCGAGCCGATCGGCTCGGTTCGATTTATAAACGAAACGAGCAACGAGCATAGGTCCGCTCGTTCGTCGCTCGCTCGAATTATTTTTGTATGTCTAAAATGTTTTATATAATTTATGATGTATTTGGTCTGAGGTCACTGAAATTTATGATGTGTTTGATTATGATCTTATTATTGTTAGAAAAGTCATGATGCTAAACAAAATGATCTAATTGCAATTTACACAAAATATACACTAATAAAACCTAAACCCTAACCCTACTTTATCATTTTCATCATCATCTCCATCACATTCTCTCCCTCTCCTCTCTTGCGCCGGCCACGCCACAAACCACCACCATCGCCACCCCTACAACCACACCGCCACCACCACAACACTCCCCATCACCTCCTCTTTCTCTAGACACCATCCACGCGCCACCAAACATCATCACCACCTCATTTTATTTTCACCGCCGCCACCAAACACTACCACCATCATTTTTATTGTTCCAAACTTGTAGATCGATTGAAGAAAACGCGTTTTACGCGTGGGGTTGACTCACTCCGAGTCAAACTCGTGATGTTCTTGATTATACGGGTTCAAAGACAATTGGGTTAATGTTTTGATTAATAAAAATGGTAAAAACATGAAATGGTATCCATTGTTGTGTTGTGTTTTGTGTGTCGACGTGAAACCGTGAGCATAAGCTCACGGCTTGGGCTTATTTTGATGCTATCCTTGATTGTTCTTGATGTTTTGATGTTGTTGTTCTTATGTTTGGATTCGGATTTTATTTTTGTGATGTTGCCGACGTTTAGGATTTAGATTTGGCGGAGTTGTATATTGATTGACGGGGATTTTGGATTTGGTTGTATTATTGATGGTTTTGTTGGTATAGTCGAGAGGTAGGAGAAGGCAAAATATTAACGTCGGGGTCACCTTGACTTCTTAGTCAACGGTTGAATTCGAGCGAAAAACGAGCTGAACCGAGCGCTCGTTTAGAAACCGATCCGAGTTCGAGCGACCATTTCCCGCTCGGTTATCTAAATTCGATCCGAGCCGAGCCGCTCGGTTTTGAACCGAGCCGAGTTCGAGCAGACCCTCGCTCGGTTCGGCTCGGTTCGTGAACAGCCCTACTCCCCTCTAAGGAGATGTCCGGGTTTGCAAAATGTATACTGACATCTTGTTGTCTTTTTCCAGTATTGGTGGGCCACGATTCAATCTCCACGTTTAATTTAAATTTAGAAACTTATTTTAATACAATAAATTTAATTACTCTCTTTTTATATATATTTCAAATTAATTACTTCATTTATTAATTATTTAAATAATAATTTCAAATTAAATATAATATTTTCTCTCTCTAAATCTAAATCCTAATCTTTAACTTTATATCCTAATCTTAATCCTAATCATAAACCCACATACAAACCAAACAGGCCCTAAGGTTTGTATTTGGGGAAATGAACGATGAACAGTGTGTGTACTAGAAACACTTTATGATTTCCCATATTCATTTTAAAATTCATATATAACAAATTTGTACGGAGGAACTTTTTTTCTTTTTTTCTTTCTTTCCTATTATTCGAATAAATGTAACACATAGAATTATTTAACATGTCCATGTCGCTAGTTAACTTGTTATCAAACTTTGTTACACATTTTTTTTTCTTGCTTGGTTATTATTATTAGCAGTATCGTCTTTAATTTTAGAGAGGCTCTATGCAAAATTCAATTTAATAACAAAAACGGGGCCTAAAATACAAAATTCATATATATTTTTAGTCACACTCGATCTACCACTCCACTCTATAGCTTTCATCTTTTATAACTAGACCTTCCGATCCTTTCTCAAAATATCTATCTTTCTTTTCTTTTTTCTTATTCTTATCACAAGCATTTTTTTCAGCCGAATAAAACATGCATGTCTTCAAAAATCACCACACAATCTTTTCTACAATCATCTCATCGCCTTAACAAACAAATTGTCTCATACTCATTCAGCCGCAATAACACATCATTCTCGTTAATTAATACAACAAAGCCCACCAATCCCTTGTGTTAGCCTCTCACGGATGATTTATCTATACTACGCCGACCACCTCATGTACCACACGTTACCGGTCCTCAGCCAAAACCCCCTACCAACAATGAGTGTGTCGCCCGATTTCACCGCTCATATATACACCTAAGAATCACGACCGAGGTAATAACACAATCATATTCACATGTCTTTGACCAATGAGGTAGTAACATGCGCCATTCATGTCTACTAATTGGATCATATATTTAAGTGAGCATTACCCCAACTACGAGGTACTCATATCTTCTCACGGGGTTCTTATCAATAATTAATGGGAATCAATCCACGCCCAAAAATAAAATGTTTTACTTATTTTTCGTGAATCATCCGCGAGACTCTTGACACAAAAGTTCACTTAAAACTTTAACGGCTTTCTCATATGTATCTTTCATAAGAAGGTTATAATTCATCGTTGTTGTTTGAGTGTTTTAGCAAAATTTAATTTCAAAAACACTAGACGAGGCAATGAGTGAACCAATGCCGCGGCAGTTGGAACTGATCGAGGTAGATAATTTGTCTCACGAAGAGCCAGGGTCCAAGAAGTATGATGATGCGTAGTATGATAAACAACTCGAGGTCTACTACACCCCCGGGAGACAAATGCGATTGCGATGGTAAACAAAATAAGAACGGGAAATAATAGTTCCTTCTTACAAGGGATAGGAGTTTCAAAATAGATAAATACTATATGTATAAGTTATACAACGTATTTTAGTAATGGAATAAAAATTCAATGACTACGAAATCCGTTGGTCACGTAACTTTGTAAGAATAGTCCGTAATTTCTTCTAACCAACTGGGCTAGCTCAGTTGGCTACCAAGATTCCATAAGAGCTTGGGGAGGGGATGTTTGGCTAGGGAAGTTCTCAAGTTCGAGTCCCACCCGGGACTTTTACCCCTTCAGGCGGTAAAGGAGGGCAAGGCGGGTCTCAGGATACATCATAATGCCCAATTGGATGTCACTGCTGGACCTGAGCCACTAACAACTAACAAGCCGTTTAAAATTTAAAAAAAAAAAAAAAAAAAAAAAAAAAATCCTTAGTTTCTAAAGAAAAAGTGCGAGTTTACCTTTGGTAACGTCACTGACATTCGAAAATATAAAATTTTGCCCATCTCTTTGCATTACAGCTAGATTACAAGGATTAAGTCATTAAGCTCATTTTAATGCTACAATATGATTAGAAAGAGATTTAGATTATTCTCCTCGCCAGAGTTTGGTTATCTAATCTCTCATCCATGTTTTTCCAAGTATCTAATAATCAATTTTATTTACTTTTTACAACCAATTAATTACTTATTGTGGTTTATTATTGTTTATTTCAGTTACGAATTTCTTGTTCATTTTAATCAAACAACCGAACATGAGATTAAGGTTATAAAAATATACTACCATATTAGAGCATTTGCAATGGTAACCCAGTGTTAAACTTTAACACACTGCCACGTCAGCTTTAAGCCTTTCACCTTTAACTCAAAAAAAAAACCCGCTATCATAACTCACCCTTAACTCACTCATAACACCACATTTTTTGCCCCATTTTTTTTTTCTTTTCCATTTATAAAATACTTTTGCTTGTTTACTTCCTCTCACCCATGTGACACCACCATATACATTAAATATACTATTTGTGCTTTATTACTCTTTCTGATGCATCTTCTTCTACCTCAAGTTTTATCTTCTTCAAAATTTCCAGATTTTCACAGTTCTTTACAACCGTTTAAATACACACCAAAACCCATTTAAATCGGAAGAAAAAAAAAAGAAAAAGAAAAAAAAAGTGTTTAACGTCACGTTAAGGGGTTAACGTGGGGACGTTAACGCAACTATACGCAACGGTTAACGCACCTTAACGCACCCCATGTTAAGGTTTAACGCACCCCCTGCGTTAACCGTTGCAAATGCTCTTATGGTCTATTTTGCAAACACATGGAAATGTTTTATAATAAACATATACGGAGTATAAAAAATAGTTTGGCAAACTTTATAATTTGTAGGTAAAGTTTAAAAAGAAATCATGAAGGCTAGTATTGAACCCTTCCCATAAGAGATTTAAAATATCAGATTTGTCAATGGGGCTAGAAAACGTTTTGTGTTACACTTCCAAATCATAGTATATCTATCTATCGTTAATTTGTTCAAAAAGGACAAAATAAATACAACTATCTTGTCTTTTGGTACGTAATACTTAAAGTCTGACTAAAGAGATAATCAAAACAACAAATATCGTTGGAGAAGGTGATGCAAAGAGTCACTACAGGATTCTTACTTAACCTATTGTCAATGGACGATAGTAAAATTATCAATTTAATTAAACCACAAAAAGTACGACGCCGTTTCACTATGCATTTTCCCGCCAAAAGCCTGCTACATGAGTTAGTCCATTTTGTCTGTCCAGCCCAACGTGGTCCATTTAAGCAGCAGGCCGCCCGTTTACAATGTTATTAGATGCTTTTATACGGTGGTTTATGTACAATATAAGGTATATGAATGGAAAACTAAAGTATAATGTCTTGAATGTGCAGTCGTGTCAGCCATCCATGTCCTTATCTCTTTTGTTAGGTAACAATCGTACAAGTATTTCCATGCTTCTCTCATATATGTGTCATGCTTCATTTAATGAAAAGAAAGACATTTTAAACATTCTATGCCCTTATACTTTGCATGCTCAAACTTCACTTCATTTTTCCAGTCAAATTTGCACCTGAAAAAAAAACATAACAAAACAAAAACACAAATTTCAGTTGCAATAACAACACTGGAAGGTTTCTGCAAGGTCTGTGTAGGATTTATGTTTGTTTCACATGCATATTACAAGTTTCTTTTTGCTTTTATGTTTCTTGGTTTGCATGGAACTTTTTCATTGTTTTTTTTTTTCTTTTTTTTTTTCTTTTGCTAATTGTTTACAGATCTTATCTGTAGAATATCATAGTTAGGTTCTGATGTGTGTATACATGAAGCTGCCATATCTGTGACTGTGCCTCCATGCTTTTCTTTGCTTATATGTGTCAAAAATCCATTAGGGTTACCTTACCAAAATATGAAGACAAAAAAAAAAGGCCATACGTAGAGTACCAACTAATGATATAGATCTAGGGAAGAATAGCCTGCTACCTAATGTAGATGTTGTAGAAGTGCAATTAGGTTCGCTTGCGGATGAGTCTACTGGTACTCAGAGTACTGCCATTCATCTTTCCACTGATGGTGGGTGTACAAAACATAGTAACTCGCAAAAAGAAAAAGAATGTCATACCTTGCCTGTAAATTATGGCTGCGGTGAAAGAAGTGCCATGTTGTTGCATGAAGCTTTCGAACCTATGCTGAGTCACACAGATATGGAAACGTTAGCGTGGATGCGTGATGTGCCTGCAGAGATAACAGGTATGTGTCATGTATCTACCATTCTACTTATTGTTACTATGTCTTTTAATACTAATATCTGTTTTAGGTTGGTTAACATTTATAAATACTTTCCATTACTGTCTTACAGAAAAATGTACCATGGAAGATCCACAAACCAGGCCGGCAGCCACTTTAGATATGGGCCCTTCATGTCATACAAGACCTGCACCTTCCATCGATAAAGGGAAACGAAAAATATGTGACGTTTATAATGAACAACAATTGCTATGTAATTTGCCGGTTCTTTTGCTCATTCTACATTCTCTAGATTATTGTATACAAATTCATAACATCGTTACCTTTGTTTCTTACAGGTTCGGAGGATTTGTTTATGATGGATGCCGAATGTCACACAGTTACAGTTGATGACCGTTTGCGTGATCCACAGCCCTTGCCTTTGTCACCGTGTTTAGACGATAATGCCACTTCATCGAGTGCCAATCACAATACCAGCCCTATAATTCCAACTTCTGATGATCTAAATATGTGCATTAATACTCATCCCTGTCACAATCAAGGTTTGATAGCGGTTTTTTTTATCCCTTAAATAAATAAGTGCAATATGAGTTTGCCAAAAGATTTCATGCCTACTTACCTTCCATTCTTTTATGTATTTGCAGATGTACCCAATGCGTCAGTGTCCAGAAGCCGCTCACAAGCAACTAGACAAAACACAGGCCAAACATCTACACAAGGTACATTCATGTCGTTGCTTCTCCTGTTTGGCATGCAAAATAAAATATCATTTCTCATATTAAACAACATATATTCATGTCGTTGCTTTTCCTCTTTCTCATGCAAAATAAATTACCAATTCTTATATTAACTTACATACGTAATACAGGCCTTTCGAATCCGCATGATCTTACGGACGGTAGCCGACCCCTGTCT
Source organism: Artemisia tridentata subsp. tridentata (assembly GCA_021014915.2). Taxonomy (NCBI): domain Eukaryota; kingdom Viridiplantae; phylum Streptophyta; class Magnoliopsida; order Asterales; family Asteraceae; genus Artemisia; species Artemisia tridentata. The sequence continues at coordinate 56,461,601 of CP139506.1, forward strand.
TTCTCGCCAGATTTGCATGCCGGTTGCCCTTCATCCAGTCAAACTGATCAGTTACATTATGCAAGACCGCCTGCCAATAATGTGGCCTCACCTACAAGCAGCCGTCGCCGTCAGCCTCAAGGTTTTACTTACTTTAAAAAAAAACAAGCAATTAGAATAAAACAATGTGTTAGTTATCCCTGTCACAATCAAAGTTTCATAGCGGTTTTTTTTATCCCTTAAATAAATAAGTGCAATATGAGTTTGCCAAAAGATTTCATGCCTACTTACCTTCCATTCTTTTATGTATTTGCAGATGTACCCAATGCGTCAGTGTCCAGAAGGCGCTCACAAGCAACTAGACAAAACACAGGCCAAACATCTACACAAGGTACATTCATGTCGTTGCTTCTCCTGTTTGGCATGCAAAATAAAATATCATTTCTCATATTAAACAACATATATTCATGTCGTTGCTTTTCCTCTTTCTCATGCAAAATAAATTACCAGTTCTTATATTAACTTACATACGTAATACAGGCCTTTCGAATCCGCATGATCTTACGGACGGTAGCCGACCCCTGTCTTTCTCTCCAGATTTGCATGCCGGTTGCCCTTCATCCAGTCAAACTGATCAGTTACGTTATGCAAGACCACCTGCCAATAATGTGGCCTCACCTGCAAGCAGCCGTCGCCGTCAGCCTCAAGGTTTTACTTACTTTTAAAAAAAACAAGCAATTAGAATAAAACAATGTGTTAGTTATTGCATTAGTTTGTACTTACTTACAACCTTTTTTTTGCCTTATTTGTTGAAGTTGCAATGCGTACGTCATCAGCCATGCGCCAAAGGCAGACTAACTTGCACAGCAGAGGTCCACCTTCTAGGCAAGGTATGGTGCAGCCTTATCTTTCTCTTTTCGCATGTACAATGATGACTTTATTTTGTTTTGCCCATGAACTTTTACTGACACTTTCGGTTATGCATACAATATAGGCGTTCCAGATACATATGTATATATGGGCCGATGTGACCAAATTTGCCATCATTGCAACGCGCGATTCTGGTATGATGAAAAGGTGACTACAAGTAGCAGAAGACGGCCAGAGTATCATAAATGTTGTAGTGGAGGTAAAGTTGAGGTTGAAAGTCAGGATGACTATCCAGAGTACATCAAGCAACTTTTCAGGAACCGACACTTTATGGAAAACATTCGCGCATACAATCAAATGTTTGCCATGACATCATTGGGGGCAGAAATAGACAACTCTATAAACATGGGCCGGGGTCCTTACGTATTCAAAATTTCAGGGCAGCTTTACCATCGGGTAGGGAGCCTGTGTCCAGAGCAGAATGCACGTCCTCAGTTTCTTCAGCTATATATCTATGACACGGAAAATGAAGTTGCCAATCGGTTAGAAAGCTTTCAGAGGTCTGGCCATGGTTTGCGTGCAGATATTGTGGAAAACTTGATGAAGCGAAAAGTGTACCGCTTTTAGGGGGTCATTTAAGCCCTAAATTGTATTTATTTGATCAAATATTGCCCTAAATCGTTCCTTTTGTCATTTTAGGTACTTTTGAGAAGAAATCTGGAAAAGGAAGCATTTTGGACGTTTTTGGAGCATAAAAGTGAAGAAAACGACAAAGTCTCAAAATCGGCTAAAAGTTACCTTTGACGGCGTCAGGATTATCCCTGGACGGCGTCATGGCTTGGCAAGAAAAAGGTGGATATGAAAATTACTCATGATAAGCCAGTGAAATTTGCATGGGAATTCTGACGGCGTCACCCTTTGGAGTGATCAAGGTCGTCACGGCTTAATTTAAAGAGGGACGGCGTCACGCTTCATTCTGACGGCGTCAAGCCTTGATAAGCCAGAACGGATTTTGGAGAGCTAAAGAGGGACGGCGTCGAGAAGGCCATCCGGGAACCCTAAAAGCGGCGAGGTGACGGCGTCACACTCCATAACGTGACGCCGTCAGATCTGAAAGTCTATATATAGTTTTGCAATTTTTTGTCATTAGTGTGGAACTTATTGGGGAACTTTGTGTGTAAAAACCCTAAGACGATTTTAGCAGCTCTTTCAAGGCTTTTTGCCTTGAGATCTTCCATGTTACATTGAAGATAAGTTATCAATTAATCATTCAATATGTCTATGTGTTGTTTGATTCTATCTTGTTCTTGTCTTTTGTTTAACATGCTAGGCTAGATTTATCTTGTGTTTGCTTAGATCTAATGAAACCTAGCTATTGATTATTGGTTATTAGTGTGTTATTAGTTGTATTGGATGATTGTTCATCTATGTTAGGCTTAAGAAAACTGGCTAACTTCCTATACGGTAACTTGCTTGAACGTCTTAAGAAACATGAACCAATGCGTACTAAAGGTTTTTATGGTTGTATTTAATGCATGAGCGAATTCTAGTGATCCCATGTTAGGAGCTTCCTAGCCGGCTCGACATAGGAGTGAAGTAGGAGTTCATAGAGTTGGGGAAGTACGTACGCCACCCCACGAATGGTATTAAGGAATACACCCGTCATCCACGCAACTAATACACACTAATCAACCGGTAAAAGATAGTTAGGGAGTAAGGAAATCTAAGTAAACACATTTCTCTCCACATAAGTTTTACCACCTTTTCATTTTCTGTTATTTTATTTTATTTGCAATTCGTAGTTATTTGGGTTAGTTGACTAGCAACTAATTCCGCCCACTCTTTCAAACCCGAGATTTTACTTGCTTTCATAAAATTATAAAAACACAAAAAGAATCTTCTCTCACCCTTAGACCTATTAGAGTAGTTTTTCATACCTAACGAACACTATTCCCTGTGGAGAACGATCAATCCCCCGTACTTACCACTACACTATACTACATCGGTCAGGTACACTGCCTGGTGGGGTTGTAAGCCTCTTGAGATCCCTCGAGAGGTAAAACCTGTTGTAAGGTTGCAAAACCACGCATCAAGTTTTTGGCGCCGCTGCCGGGGAATAGTTATTGTTTAGGTTGAATTTTTATTTTATAGGTCTACTCACTAGATTCCTTTCTAGTGAGATTTTTATTTTTCTTTTTCTAGGTTTTCTTTAGTCTATCTTTTTTCTTCGTTTCTTTGTTCGTAACCATTACCATCCGACATCATGGAAGGTGGTAATATCCTTGATCCCAACAACCCACCACCTCCTAGAGCCCGTACTTTAGGAGAGTACTCCCGTCCTAGCCACCATGGCTATCGAAACACCATTGAGCTCACTCAAGGAGCCAATGTCACTCCCTTGCGATCCGACACCATCCGGTTGGTGCAAAGCGGATGCGCATTCCATGGACTTCGTTCTGAAGATCCTAATCAACATCTCAAGGACTTTCTCAAAATTGTTGATTCTATAGACCTTGATGTTGCCACTCGAGAGACGACCCGACTGCGTCTCTTTCAATTCTCTCTGCGGGACCAAGCTAGTCAATGGCTAGAACGTCAACCCGCAGGATCCATCACCTCTTGGGATGATCTCACTACTCGTTTCCTTGCTCAGTTTTTCCCACCGGGAAGAACTACCAAGCTAAGGAATGATATCTTGATGTTCCAACAACGTCAAGGCGAAACCCTCTACGAGGCATGGACTCGATTCAAGGACTTACTCCAAAAAGTCCCCCACCATGGCATAGAACTTTGGCTCCAAGTCCAAATCTTCTATGACCATATCAATCTCTACACGAGGCAAACCATTGACCAATCGGCCGGTGGTAAGCTACGTGATCTAAGTGCGGAACAATCATGGGCTCTCCTAGAAGATCTTGCTCTTTATGACAACGAAAGTTGGAGTGATCCCCGTGATTTGAATAAAACGGTCAAGGCAATATCTTTGCCTTCGAACAATTCAAGCACTTCCGTCCGTAGGATCATAGAACTTGAAGACCAAGTCAAGTTTCTCATGAAATCCTACGAGGCTCCCAAACCTTCAAGCCAAGTGAACAAAATCACTTCTTCATGTGAATTATGTAGTGGTCCCCACGACACTCGTGATTGCATGGAACTCCCCGAACAAGCTTTTGTGGACTACGCATCCTCGCGTACCGACGGAGCGGGAGACAAGTGGTACACTTTCAAACCCGAGCCAAACCCCTACGGTGATGCATACAACCCCTCATGAAAAAATCACCCAAACCTTAGGTGGAAACAAAACCAAAACGCACAACAAACCAATTCTTCCAACCCACCTAATCGTTTCCAATCAAGCGGTTCCAACTCGAACCGTACTTTCAACAACAATCCTTCCGGCAATGGTAGTACCAATAACTTTGAAGGATTGATGTCCCAATTTATGGCATCTCAAGAAGCTCGGATAGCTAGATTCGAATCCGAATTCAATCAACAACAAACGGAGATGACCAATAAAATTGACAACTTGTTGAAAGCCCTCAATAACCAAGTGTTATCACCTCCACATAAGGACGCCAGGAACACAAATAGCGGACCCCAAGTAAAAGACCCCTCTTCATCCAAACACGTCCACTTCGTCAATATTGTCACTATCAAACCAATTGATAGGAATGAGGATAATAGTAAACCTGAGGATGAGGTTAAGAAAGTTGAGGTTGATAAAGAAGTTAGGAAAAGTGAGATTGAAGAAGTAGATGATGATGAGGACCACTTCAATAGGCTACCCACTAAGGAAGAGCGCGCATATCATACAGACTTATTCGATGACCCCGAGACACCATACTTCCTAGGTAGACCAATTATAAAAATAGGCGACCCTTCTAATCTAAACATACCATGCAACATCGGACATTTACATGTGTGGAAAGCCTACATCGACCTTAGATCACCCATAAACATCATGACTAGAGCCCACTACAACTTGATAATGAAAAATCAACTTGGGTATAGGATGTTCCCTGACAAGGGTTGGATGAGTAACTTCACGGGAAGAGTTAAGGGATTACCGGTTTATGTAGGAAACTTCACCTATGTCACCGACTTTGTAATTGTTGAAGATATCCGCCCAATAGTCGATGCATCCTTAACTCAAGTGGTTTTTGGAAAACCATTTGTTGAGGTCTCTAGAATGACTTATGAACCTTCCTTAGGGATAGTTAGATTTGAGGATGAGACCGATGAGGTAAACTACCAAATGCCATATAAGATAGAACAATTCCAACACTTGTCAAATGTTGAGAAGGAGTTTAAGCAAGCGGTCTACTATAGGAATAATGAGGATAGAAGTAAAGGAGTAGATTATGTTATGGAAAGGATATCCGGTTTCTACAAGGATTGTTTGAAATTAGGACCAGAATATAAAACCGGGAAGGAGAATGGCCTAGGAACCATGACCGATGATGGAGTCACGTAATGTACGGTGACTTTGAGTCTAGCTACAAGACTCGTTAATAAAGAAAAGCGCTTCTTGGGAGGCAACCCAAGTTTTATTTGCTTTGTGTGTTTATTTGTTTGTTTGTTTGTTTTTATTTATTTCCGTATGTGTGTTTAATTTTTATTCTTATTGATTCATGTTCAAAACTAATTTGTGAAAATGTTTTATCTTGTTTTTAACTTCGTCTTAACTACATATAAAGGTATTTTGCAAAAGATAAGTGTAAGGGAAATCTAAATCGGTTTTACCACCTTTTCATTTTCTGTTATTTTATTTTATTTGCAATTCGTAGTTATTTGGGTTAGTTGACTAGCAACTAATTCCGCCCACTCTTTCAAACCCGAGATTTTACTTGCTTTCATAAAATTATAAAAACACAAAAAGAATCTTCTCTCACCCTTAGACCTATTAGAGTAGCCTTTCATACCTAACGAACACTATTCCCTGTGGAGAACGATCAATCCCCCGTACTTACCACTACACTATACTACATCGGTCAGGTACACTGCCTGGTGGGGTTGTAAGCCTCTTGAGATCCCTCGAGAGGTAAAACCTGTTGTAAGGTTACAAAACCACGCATCAGTTTGCGTGTAGATATTGTGGAAAACTTGATTGAGATTCTCGATGAACATAATGAACTGGTCCAGTTGTTTAGGACAACAAGAGATAAAATTGCAGAAGCTAATGTTCCAGAATTCAAGGTCTGTTTGTTCGGTGTTATTGGTTCGAATCAACTTGAACTGCCTACGGGCGATTCTATTGGTGCGATTGTTTTTGAAGGTGGCCCAGACGTAGAGACCGATTTTGATGTGGTTATTGAACAGCATGATCGGCAACTGAAAAGTGTCAATAAGCTAAATGCTTCCTATATGTCCTTGCAGTTCCCACCGATTTTTCTGTTTGGCGAAGATGGTTACCATCTAGGCCGTTTATTATTAACTAACCCTTCATCAGATGACCCGCCAAAGAAAATGACAATGCTAAGATACTATTTGATGATGTACCCTCCTAACGGGTCGAAGGACTCCCCTTCGAGCCTGTAGAAAGCCCTCCCTTCGGAGGCCCAGGTTAACCTTCTAATACGTTTCATTGGCGTAAAACCATTCGCCTGCGAATGGTTACCATGTGGGAATCCGCCAATCGAAGCCCTAAGCCCTTCGGGGTATTCCTGACGAAGGGACTAACACGAAGGATCATCCAGACCTGGTCAAACCCACGTCTCCTCTATCCTTTGGCTTCCCGCCAAAACAGAGATCGTGGGCTACAAAGCCCTAGCGGTTACCACTTTCCATGGGACGCCCCCATGATCTTCGAACTATGTGCAACCGCCCACTATGTCCTATTTCTAACCTATAAATAGCATAGTCGGGCCAAGAACAAAGTAAGTAATTTCAAGTTAACCTCACTCTCTAAATTTACGACCTACATTACCATCACACATACTTACTCACACGCCGGAGGTGGTTCGCAGGGTCCAACCCCTGCGCAATCACTTAACGTAGTGTCTTTGTATTTCTTATTTTCAGGTTAAGAACAAGCTTGGCGCAATCTCAACACCCCATTATTCCTTTGATCACCATCGAAGGCTTGGTTGACGAATATTTGTTCAATCAGTGGCGCCATCCGTGGGACCGCTACAATTGGTCTCGTTAATTCCGAGCTTTTAACCTACCAACCAATTTCACTATTACCCCGGCATGGATCAAGGGAGAGAAGATACTCCCCCACCGGGCTTCTCTACCTTAACACCAATACCAGTCGACGACCCTAACAACCTTCCCCCAATAACCGCCTCCACTTTCACAACACGTTCTCACCCAGAAATCACAACCAACAATCATGCTTCGACATCAGCCAACCCAGAACCTGTCATTAGCCCAGCCTTTGTCGAAGCCAACCATGAAGTGTTAGAAACCCTTTTAAGGGCTCGCAATAGGCAAGTCAGGAATGCTGAGGTACGAAAGGAGTTGGAATACTCTAGTGAAGAGTATGATGAGGAAATGGAGATGGAACCTAGGCCTTCGACCCAAGGACCAACCCTATCTGCCTTAAGGATTGGTTCTCCAGTTGGCCGAAGGCTAAGCAAAAGGTCTGTTGGTTTCGAAGGAGTCCCCGAGAGGGCTCCGACAAGAAGAGAAGGGGCGGTTGCCGAAGGCTCTAACGGTAGGAGTCAGCTTAGGGAAGAAAGGGGGTGACTTTACCTCCATTACTAGCCGCTCATCTTGGAAGAACTGAAGCCGGGGTTCCGTTGCAGCCTTCTCACGCGTCAGGCGTAGAAGGCAATCCGTCTACAATCAATATGGGAGGAAATCTTCCTCCCAATGGTATGTACCCCCCGTTCCAAACTCAGTCTTATCCTCAAAATTTATATCCTCCTATAAATGGACAGTCTAGTAACCCAAGCTTCCCTCAAAATTATGGGAGCATGCCCTTCGGCCACCCTATGGCGTACCCTCCATACGCCATGGGAAACAGTTACCCGTTTGCCATGAGCACACCTTATCAGTCCTACCCAGGCCAAACTCCTATGGGAATGCCCCCAAACAGCAATCCATACAATACAGTCCCCATGTACGCACCACCTTATAATTGTCTATATTCAGACCCTATGGGTTCAGCTACACCCTTCGTTAGATGGATAGAAGATTACCCATTGCCTGATGGTTTGAAAATGCCTTCACATGTCGGGACTTATGATGGGAAAGGGGATCCGGACAATTTCTTACACTTGTTCGAAGGGGCTATCAAAATGCAAAAGTGGGTTATGCCGGTGGCCTGTCACATGTTAACGTACACCCTTCGGGATTCTGCTCGTATTTGGTGGAATGGGCAAAAGCCCGGTAGCATCGTCAATCTTGATGATCTCAAAGCTAAGTTCCGGTCACACTTCAGTCAGCAAAAGAAATTCACAAGGACTCATTTAACGGTACACAACATCAAACAAAAAGAAAATGAAAGCACCAGGGCCTTCGTTACTAGGTACACCGATGAGACTTTGCAAATTTTGGGTCTTCATGAAGATCAACGTATTTCTGGTTTCGTACATGGCCTTCGGAATCGGAGTTTGGTGGAATTCTTGTCCACCGACCTTCCGACAACTTACAAGGGCCTGACCGAGAAGACGTACACTTGGATCGAAGCCAAAGAGGTATCCACTAATGGGGCTCCGATAGATAAGGATAGCAACAACAAGTTTTCGAAGCATTCCACGTGGGAAGGGTCCAAGAGCAAGAACAAGAACAGAGATAGGTTCTCTCCGTACAACAAAGGACCCAACCATGGTTTGTTGAGCAATCTAACGAAGTCTCCAAAAGAAATACTTGCTACAGAGAGGGCGGCCAAAGCTTTCGAAGCGCCTCCACGTATGACGAGTAAGGGTAAAAACAGGGATACCAGCAAGTACTGTCACTTCCACGAAGACAATGGCCACGATACGAACAGTTGCAGGGAATTAAAGAAACAAATTGAAGAGGCCGTAAGATCTGGGCAGTTGGCACACTTGGTAAAAGGAATCAAGAAAGGCAAAGAAAATATGTCTGACACTCAAATGGCCAAGGATACTAACCCTACCGAAGCCCCCATACTAATGATACACAGAGACGAAACCACTTCGAAAAGGAAGGTACCGGAGTCGGAAGCAAACAAGATAAGGGATGTAACATTTTCCCCTATCTCAGGCAGGATCCCTTCGAACGATCCAGTGGTTATCAAAGTCCTAATTTTTAGCCAAGAAATAAGGGGAGCCTACATGGACTGCGGAAGCCCTTGCGAAGTCATATATGAACATTGCTTTCGAAAGCTCTCGTCGGCGGTCAGGTCTCAAAGGGTCGATTCGAAGAGGCCTTTAGTGGGGTTTTCTTGTAACCGAATCAAAGATTGAATGAAACGTTTTGTTTTTTGTTCATTTCTTGAATGTATTCGGATAGTTAATGAAGCCAAGTCTTTAAGAAAAATGATCGATGATGAATCATTCTTTCATTTGAAAGACTTTCAAAAGTGTTGATGTTCCTTTGAGTTTGACTTACACGAAAGAGATGGAACTGAGATCAGAATATTTCATTTATATGTTTAAGATCCGTGATGTGATTGGTTCAATCTAAAAAAATCTTTTAAAAGATTGGAAAAAGTGAACGGTTCTGAGATCTTGTTGATTTTCATGGTATGATATGGGTAGATGAGGAGTTGTCGGAGGTTGTGGGATTATATGGCCAAACACATAGTGTCTAGATTAGGATTAGTTTGGTTTTTGGACTTGGTCGTGGTTGTGGATGTTGTGGTTGCTTCATTTTCTTAACAGTCGACTTGTGATTAATATTTGTTTTGGTTTTCATTTCTAGTCTTACCCATTAACAATCTTAAACAATCTTTTTGAGACTAATCATAAGTTTTTTTTTAAAGATTATTTTTTTTTTTTTTTTTTTTTTTTTTTTAAGATTTGTTAATGGTGGTTGACGGATCCGGTGGCGATGGTGGTGGAAGGTGGTCGCTTGACGGAAGTATCAGGTGGTGGTGGTGATGATGGATTTGGAGGCTGTGGTGATTGTTGTTGAATGAGAGAGAAGAGAGGGGTATTTTGTATAAAAAATAAAGTGTATTTGTATTTAAAAAGTATTACACGGAGCCCAATACATTAAAAAATATATAAAGTGTACTTGCTACCTAACCAGTCGTTCAATACTCCCTCCGTCTCAATTTATTTGTTAGGAGAGAGAAAACATAAAGTTTAATAAAAGTGGGACCACTTTAATTTTCAACCACTAAAATGGAATATTCCTCCATTAGATTCTCTAGTTTTTACTAAATAAGGAAAGTGGACAATTAATTTGAGACATCCATAAAAGGAAAGAAATATGGACAATTAAATTGAGACGGAGGGAGTAATTATTGTGAGTGGGACCCAGTCGCCCAAGAAGTACCATAGGTACTTGCTTACAAGGGTAGTACTATGTTAGTACAAGGATAGGGACACTTGTCACAAATATATGATAGTCGCCCAAGAATTCAAGAGCGACATTCACCCATGGGCATTTGAAGAAGTAGGAATTTTTTTAGGCACATGTGGTGAGTACCCTTGTACCTTTGGGGTAGTTGTAGAATTACCTCTTTAAAAATTTTAAAATTTTGCTTTCACCAAACAAACACACACACGGACACTCAAACTCATACCAACTAACCCTAGCAAACACCATGACAAATCATCACATAACCATCTGCCTTAGGGTCTTATTTCATTTATTCATTGCACCCTTTTCTATTTAACACTTCTTTTAATTTCAAGCTTAGTAAGTTGTTTGGCTTATTATCTGCTTATATCAATAAGCATTTTCACTTTTCTTATTTTTCCTAGGATTAGATTAGAGGAAAGTATTTTTCTGCAAAATTTCATAATTTTCCAAATTCATTTATTATTTTTAATCATTTAATTAGTTTAAATTAGTTTTTAAATCATAATAAATAAAAGAAAAGTAAAAAAAAAATTCTAAAAATTTCGTTTATAAATTAGGACTTAGGAAAAATAGTTTTACGTTTCTAAGGTTAGAATTTCTCCCCTTTGAATTTTTAGGCTCGGGATTATCCCGTTTTATGCACGTTTTTAGTTTCTGTTTACGTTTTGGCTTACATGTGCTGTATATTTTTGTTTTACTTGCTTTATTACTTGTTTTTACTTTAAATTTCATATTTGTAGTTTAAAAATCCTAAATCTTATATCTTTCACTATTCATCACACACAATCACGACTCGAATCACAAGTTTCATTCACACTTCACTTGGACGAAATGACCTGGGAAATGTTAGACCCGTTTCCCGGGTACTTGGACCCCACCATAGATGAAAATGGATAAAGACTTTATGTGATTAGTCAGTCAACAAATTTTGCGTAGTGGTCAAACCCGATAGTCAAACTAATAGTCAAAGTATGACTAATGTAGTAATATAAAATATGATGCATAAACTAAAGGGACCTAGGTTGTAAAACGTTAAGTAAGTTATAAAGTTAATGTGGCCAAAATAGAAAGAATAGGACTTGAGGGGCCATTCTTGCCAATGGCACAAACTTGTGTTTAGATAAGAAATGTCCAGGAGAATCTAGTATTCTCCATATCATTCTTGGTCTTTGAAGTCCGGTTTTTAGAGAGGGAAAAAGAGAGGGAAAATGATGAAGGTTGAGGTGCTATGAAGATGGGTTGAAGAGGGCTATTCATTAGCATGATCCTTGCAAGTAAGTAACCTCTAATTAGTGTTTAATTAGTTAATTTAAGAGTTAGGGTTTATGTACCCAAGTTGGGAAAAATAGATAAATGGTGTTTTAAGTATAATTAAGAGGTGATGATGATTATGTATTGGGTTTAGTTAGTATTTTAAAGCGTGTGCATCATATGATCAAAGTATGATCATATGATGACTAAGTATGTTAAAGGGTGTTAGTTGTTATAGTTTTGGTTATATGTTAATGAATATTTATGAATGATGATTATGAACTAGGGAAAATGATGGTGATGATGATGATGATGGTGGTATCATGATTTTAGCTTAGCCTTGGAAGCTAAGGTAAGTAACTCGATTACTATATGTTAATATGAATATTTCATGTTATGTGTAATGAATGAGTTGTTAGGATTAAGCCTTGGATTAGTTAGTTAGGATAATAGGAAGTGTGTTAATGAGTGAAGATCAAGAGATAGGGCATGAGGTTGAAAGGTCTAAGGTAAGTTTATGTTTGTTGTGTTTAATGTTATGTTGTAAATGTGATATGGCTATGATGTTGTTATGTAAATGGTAACAAGAATGGTTTGGTTATGAGTCAATGACTAAGTATGCTCTTGATGCATATAATGTGAATGGAAGTATTGATCATGTACTAATCTAGTTACTTACTAAGCGTAAGCTTACCCTTTTAGTTTTTAATGTTTTGTAGGTTTATGTGCGACGGAAGGAAGGTTCATGGGTTGTAACATAAGGATTTGGAAGTGGATTTGAAAAATAATAAACGATAGGAGCTAGGTAGAATACCGAGCTCGAGTCAAGGTTGTACCCCCGAGAGTCTTTTAGTGTTTTGTAAAGTAAAGTCGAGTGTCAAAATGTATATTAAAGAGGTCATAACGATTTGGGGGCCTAACGATGTGTCAAAGCGTGTTTTAAGTGTTTTTAGTAAAAGTTAAAGGGGCGTTTGGATTGTATGTGTTTTTAACCATTTTGGATTGTAAACGGATCAAGTGTCGTTTGAACATGTTTAATATGTTAAAGTAATGATATTGACCAAGTTTAGTGTAATATGGAAGTATTAAAGGTCGTTTGTGGTGGAATGGGTCAAAACGGGTATATTATACGTCTATTTGTAAAGTACCATTCCGAAGTGTCAATTGGGTGATGTTATTGAATGCAAATGATGTTTATGATGTGTTAATAAATTATGGAAAGTTTCATCAAGTTTCGAGTCTTGGAAGTCGTCTTTCCGGAAATTAGAGTAAGTTGCTAAGAGTTGTGTTTTTGGTAGAATCTGGAAATGAGAGCATAAGGTCTTCTGGCCATAAGTCATTCTTCAATTAAAAGTGGTTTTATGTGTTTCTGAGTTTAGGTCATACGCCCTCATGGGCTGAGCATAAGGCCTTCTGCCAAAAATTGTATATTCTCAGTTTCTGAGTACCTGGTCATACGTCCATATGGCTGGGCATAAGGCCTTCTGCCTAAAATGCATTTTTCACCCATTTTGAGTACCAGATCATACGCCCTTCCGGACCTTGGGCATAAGGGCGTATGGTACACAGGTTGTTTTGGTAGATTTTTGTTAATGTTCGGAAAATCTTATCTTTTAATCCGTAAGTCGTTACGGGTCGTACCACCCGTTGATTTGAAGGTAATTGAGTCTAGTTTCATTTAAGAATAGTCTCAAGGTATGGATGTTTATGGATTTTTAAAAATGGTCGAAAGAGTAACAGGATGTCCGTAAAAGTCAAGCGTTTCCGCGTGTAAAGTTTTAATTTTTAATGTAAGCGGGCACGGGGTGTAACAACTTGGTATCAGAGCTTCGGTTTAAGTAAATTAAGTTTTCTTTAGGATTGCCTTGACTTAAACCACTCGTAGACGTGTTGAGCTTAAGTTTAAGTAATGCGGGCGAGTAATTGTGTAAGTTATAGGATGTGAATGTTGAGTTTTGAGATGAACCATGTGATTGCTAGATGAGTTTAATAATGATAATTGTGAATGTGTTCTATGTGCTAACATGTATATGATAAATGATTGTGAAATATTCGATGTGCTTAAGTGATAGGAATTACCGTGCACCTCGGGTTGTATCGGTGATTGTTATATGATTATATGAGTGTGTATTATAGAAGTAATGGAAGGATGTGTATAGAAAGGATAAGTGTTATGCTTATGGTAGAAAGGCGAAATTAGAAAGTCGTTATAGTGAGGAGATATAGATGGAAATGAGATGTTATATGAGGATGAGTTCGTGACGAGGATTTAGATGTTTAAGTAAAGCAAACTGTTGAAATGTTTAGTTCCTAGATATTAAAGAAATGTATGAGTAATGAATGATACATGGAGTAGCTATTGCATAAATTGATAAAGTGAAGTAGTAAGTACCTCATGATAATAAGTGAATGGTATGATATAGACATGTTCAATGTTTTAAATCGTAAATTGATAATAGACTAATAAAGTACAAGTGTTTAGTGATGTTTACTCTCAAGTATGAATGAAATTAAGTATGTACTAATGTGTTGTCGTTTATGTGTAAGGTGTTATTTTGTCATAGGCAAGGAGATTGTGAATGCGTGATTAAAATGTGATGTATAGAATAAGTGAAAAACTAAACTACAAGGGAACTTGAATTAGATGAGTCACGACTAGAATTCTTGTCGTGACATGAAATACTAGAAACTGGGTAGATGAACGAGTTTTAGATTACAACGTAAGACCAATATATGGTCTAGAAAATAATTCATGTTTAATGTTGGGATAAGTCATGTCAAGATTAAAGTGAGTCAATCGGTATTGAAATAGACAACATTAAAAGAATGAACATATGTAAAATAGAGTAAGAGGATAACGTGAAGTTAATAAGAAAAAGATAAGTGTAATGTGACAACTCGGATGAAATATAATGTATATATATTCAAATGTACGAGAGTATGAAAAAGATGAATATTACTAAGATGGTGTCAAAGTAATGAAAGTTAATAGGTGAATAATTAAAATGTGTAAAGCAAGGAGAAAAGAAAATGGAAAAGTGTCAGTCTAAGAAATGCTTGAATAATGAATAGTTAGTGAATATATAATTAGTAAACTAGAAGCGATTAATTGGTGATGACACATAACGAATTGTTTACCGTGCACTTTGGTTAGTGCCGGTGATTATATTGTAATTATATGAATAAATGTTAAAGTATCGATAATGGAATATGAGTAGGAATAATAAGTGGTATTGGAGATGGGCTAGCAAGTGAATTAAGCAAAGACGTTTCAAGTATAGTATCGAAATGATATTAAGCGTACTAAGGTAAGGCGTGAAAAGACAAGATAAAACTAGTGAATTAATGATTAAGTGTTTGATGACTTAAAGGTTAAAGAATGAGGATAGTGAATGGTGGCATAAAATGTGACCAATATATGGTCTCATTATATCTAGTGACTAAAGACTAATGTTAGAGTGGTATAGAGATGGGGTAATGGTAAGGTAAAGTGCTTGAGGTTAAGTTTAAACGTGAAGTTGTGATAAAGAGCGTTGATATATAAAGAATGGAAATCAAACGAAGAAGTTTGAATGCTAGAAGTTAATTACGATAAGTTAATAATGTAATTGAGGATGAGATGAGTAGGTAGGAGGATTGAGTATGTACATAAATGTGTAGTAAAGATAACGACGTTATAGTGATAGGTAAGGAAAGCGAGAATGACTTAACGTATTGATTTATAAATGTCTAATAAAACAAAGGATATAAAATGAGATTTAAACAAAATGATATGTAGATGATGACCAAGAGCAGCATTACTCTAAATGCATAGATAAGTAATGAGATGAGTTAAGTACGAAATGAGAGGACCTACGACACACGGTTAAGGTGGTTTAAACCTTGTATACTTTGTGTGTAATGATATATTGAGTTTATATGATTAAGTACGCGGAATTTACTTAATCACACTTAGAAGGTTATGTATGTTATGGAAATGGAAGAATTATGTTTGTTACTTAACAATGAACAAAGAAAGTTTATCACTAAACGATTCAATATTATTCAAAATAATACGAGTGATCTTGAATTTATCACTAGGGTTACAAAGACCTTGAATCTTATGTTTCTAGACTTGTGATATATGTTTTTGTTTGTTCTATGTCTTAACAGATATGAGTTTGTAATTGTGCACGTACATAATCACTAATCTAAGATCTCTTTTATAGTCCAAGAGATCTCTTACAATATTACTTTAAGTCTAATCGACACTTGTCTTACAAAAGATCAAGTCGAGCTAGCGTATGGAAGTTTATATCTCTCAAGTTGTTCAAATGAATTAATGCAAGCACATGCATCAACTTGTTGACTGAGAATATATCTAGATATTATTTTTGCATAAGAGTGACTCATACAAATAATATCTTCTTCGATCTTATCCTTGTAGCAGCTCTATGACTCACTGATCAGCAGTACCATTCTCTACTAGCAGTACCTTCTACTTGAACTAGCAGTACCTTCTTGTTCTAGCAGTACCTTGATGTACTAGCAGTACCTTGATCATGAACCAGCAGTACCTTCTTCTTAAAGTATTTTCCAATACTCTAACTTCAGAATATTTAATTCCCAACACGAAAGCCAAAAGGTAATGAAATATTGTGTGGTAAACGTAACGAACTTATGTAATAAAATGTGTACGAAGGAAGGTAACGCTAATGACGGTGTTGTATTAAATGATCCACGAAGGGTAGATATGTAAAAAGCGAGATGAAATAATATCGCTTAAATACATAAATAATTTAAGAAATGAGATAAGGTATGAGAATAAGAATGCGATGAGCTAAGAATGTAAGAGAGAATGAGATGAGTATGTATGAGGTTAAAGTGTTGTTTGGAAATTATTATATCACGGCTAATGTGCTCCATTAGCGGTGATTATTATGATGAAAGTGTTGAATAATAAAACGTGATGAGTTGAGTGAAAGGATGTGATGTAAAAATTAAATGAGATAAGAATGTGAAGGTGACTTAAGATGTGCAAGAAGAATAAATGATGCTAATGAACGAATGAAAATTTACCTACGCAAGGTTTAAAAGTGGAAAGAGTCGAGTAGACTAAAGAGTAAAGTAAGAAGGTGAAAATGATTAATGTGGATTTAGAATGTAAGATGATAAACACATAGAAAATGTGTAATTATAATAAGCAGGCTCATATGCTCTATGCGCTTGCGTTCACTAAAATAAAATGGATGAGATAATGTGTGTATGATAAAATGTTAATGGCTTGGATCTGATGTTAAAATGTGAAAGTGGTAAAGTGATGAACGTTAATGATCCTTCGGGATGAACGTAAAGATGATATCCTTCGGGATGAATGTTAAAGGTGGTATCCTCCGGGATGACTAAGTCGATGAATGTTAAGAAATCCTTCGGGATATGTTAAAGATCCTTCGGGATAAAACGTGCTGCCTTCATCGGCAATGGGGTTGCTTACATCATTGGTAATAAAAATCTCCCCATAATGAATGTGTTAATGATACGAATCCAAGTCTAAAAAGGAAATGGGAAGTATAAAAAGGATGAGAGAATAAAAGTTAAATTTGGAAATAAGAATACTTGTGTTATGTTGGAAATATATAACCATGAGTTTATGTTTCTTGATTTACATCGATTGGGACGCCTTTCCATGCAAATGAGGAAGCATGAATGAGTGGGCTTATGTGTTGCCGATATGACACGAGTAGGGTTAGGGAAGTGGAAAGCGGAAGTCTAGAATTAGTTAGAAATTATAAAGACTAATATGGGGGGGGGGTTAAAACTAGAGTTTGTATTTTAGTGAGACTTATGAGGACCTATGCTTTGAAGTGTTGAGTATAAGATTGAAGAAATTAAAAGAATCATAAAGATGCTTAAAAATGTTATAATACGCAATGGTGGCGTGGTACAAAATGTGAGTAATGGAAATGATTGTTGATGAGTGTCATGTGTAATGTGATGGTAAATGTTAAAGTGTTATGTTATAAGTCAATTCACGTAATATGTCTATAAGACCTATAAAGGTAAGCGAAAATGACATGAAGAAAGAAGTAAAAGCACGAGGTGTTTGAAGAGAACGTTAAAAGAATGGTTAAGTAGAAGTGATAGAATGTGAAAGTATTAGCCGAGTATAACTATGTAAAGTTAAATAACACAAGTTTTCTCAAGTATCAAGTAGTTAAAGAATGAGAATAGAGAATAAAGCAAGTGAAAACGTGATGTAGCGGTAATAGAACGGATTAAAATGATAACTAATTATAGTATGTATGTCTCGTATTATGTAATAATCTAAGTAAGAGCAGTAGGGTTATAGAAGTAAGCAGGGATTAATGAAGATTAAGGACACGCATTATGTCATAGTGTGCTTAGAGTTGCAAGACCATGGGATCGTTGCAACTAAATGAACTAAGAATCGAAAGTGCTAAGAATGAGGTGTATTATGTGACTATGTTTTTGTTAGTAATAGACGATAGATTTCGGGGACGAAATCTAAATAAGGGGGTAGAATTGTTAGACCCGTTTCCCGGGTACTTGGACCCCACCCTAGATGAAAATGGATAAACACTTTATATGATTGGTCAGTCAACAAATGTTGCGTAGTGGTCAAACCCGATAGTCAAACTAATAGTCAAAGTATGACTAATGTAGTAATATAAAATATGATGCATAAACTAAAGGGACCTAGGTTGTAAAATGTTAAGTAAGTTATAAAGTTAATATGGCCAAAATAGAAAGAATAGGACTTGAGGGGCCATTCTTGCCAATGGCCCAAACTTGTGTTTAGATAAGAAATGTCCAGGAGATTCTAGTATTCTCCATATCATTCTTGGTCTTTGAAGTCCGGTTTTTAGAGAGGGAAAAAGAGAGGGAAAATGATGAAGGTTGAGGTGCTATGAAGATGGGTTGAAGAGGGCTATTCATTAGCATGATCCTTGCAAGTAAGTAACCTCTAATTAGTGTTTAATTAGTTAATTTAAGAGTTAGGGTTTATGTACCCAATTTGGGGAAAATAGATAAATGGTGTTTTAAGTATAATTAAGAGGTGATGATGATTATGTATTGGGTTTAGTTAGTATTTTAAAGGGTGTGCATCATATGATCAAAGTATGATCATATGATGACTAAGTGTGTTAAAGGGTGTTAGTTGTTATAGTTTTGGTTATATGTTAATGAATATTTATGAATGATGATTATGAACTAGGGAAAATGATGGTGATGATGATGATGATGGTGGTATCATGATTTTAGCTTAGCCTTGTGATGCGTGGTTTTGCGACCTTACAACAGGTTTTACCTCTCGAGGGATCTCGAGAAGCTTGCAATCCCCACCAGGCAGTGTACCTGACCGATGTAGTATAGTGAAGTGGCAAGTACCGGGGGATTGATCGTTCTCTAGGGGAATAATGTCGTTAGGATTGAAAAACTACTCTAATAGGTCTAAGGGTGAGGGAAGATTCTTTTTGTATTTTTATAATTTTTTATAAAAGCAAGTAAAATCTCGGGTTTGAAGGAGTGGGCGGAATTAGTTGCTAGTCAACTAACCCAAATAACTACAAATGCAAATAAAATAAATAACTCAAAATGAAAAGGTTGTGAAACTTATATGGAGAGAAATGTGTTTACTTAGATTTCCTTACTCCCTAACTATCTTTTACCGGTTGATTAGTGTGTATTAATTGCGTGGATGACGGGTGTATTCCTTAATACCAATCGTGGGGTGGCGTACGTACTTCCCCAACTCTACAAGCTCCTACTTCACTCCTATGTCGAGCCGGCTAAGAAGCTCCTAACATGGGATCACTAGAATTCGCTCATGCATTAAATACAACCATAAAAACCTTAGTACGCATTGGTTCATGTTTCTTAAGACGTTCAAGCAAGTTACTGATGCGTGGTTTTGCGACCTTACAACAGGTTTTACCTCTCGAGGGATCTCAAGAGGCTTACAACCCCACCAGGCAGTGTACCTGACCGATGTAGTATAGTGTAGTGGTAAGTACGGGGGATTGATCGTTCTCCACAGGGAATAGTGTTCGTTAGGTATGAAAAGCTACTCTAATTAGGTCTAAGGGTTGAGGAAGATTCTTTTTATGTTTTTATATTTTTTATGAAAGCAAGTAAAATCTCGGTTTTGAAGGAGTGGGCGGAATTAGTTGCTAGTCAACTAACCCAAATTACTACAAATGCAAATAAAATAAAATAACAAAAATGAAAAGTGGTGAGAAACTTATGTGTAGAGAAATGTGTTTACTTAGATTTCCTTACTCCCTAACTATCTTTTACCGGTTAATTAGTGTGTATTAGTCGCGGGGATGACGGGTGTATTCCTTAATACCATTCGTGGGGTGGCGTACTTACTTCCCCAAACTCTACAAGCTCCTACTTCACTCCTATGTCGAGCCGGCTAGGAAGCTCCTAACATGGGATCACTAGAATTCGCTTGTGCATTAAATACAACCATAAAAACCTTTAGTACGCGTTTGGTTCATGTTTCTTAAGACGTTCAAGCAAGTTACCGAATAGGAAGTTAGCCAGTTTTCTTAAGCCTAACATAGATAAACAATCATCCAATACAACTAATAACACACTAACAACCAATAATCAATAGCTAGGTTTCATTAGATCTAAGCAAACACAAGATAAAATTAGCCTAACATGTTAAACAAAAGACAAGCATAAGATAGAATCAAACAACACATAGACATATTGAATGATTAATTGATAACTTATCTTTCAATGAAACATGGAAGATCTCAAGGCAAGAAGCCCTGAAAAAGTAGCTAAAATCGTCTTAGGGTTTTACCCCAAAATTCCACACACTAAGCTCTCCTTCATGACAAAAAATTAGAAAACTATATATAGACTTTGACATCTGACGGCGTCACCTTATGCATTGTGACGCCGTCACCTCGCCGCTTTTAGGGTTCCCGGATGACCATCTTGACGCCGTCCCTCTTTAGCTCTTCCAAAATCCATTCTGGCTTATCAAGGCTTGACGCCGTCGGATCCTGAACGTGACGCCGTCCCCTTATGATTTAAGCCGTGACGCCCTTGATTTAGTTAAAGCGTGACGCCGTCAGAATTCTCATGCAAACTCACTGGCCCGTCATGAGTAAATTTCACATCCAACTTTTCTTGCCAATGCATGACGCCGTCCCATGTTAATTGTGACGCCGTCAAGAGTAACTTTTAGCCGATTCTTGAGACTTTGCCGTTTTCTTCACTTTAATGCTCCAAAAACGTCCAAAATGCCTCCTTTTCCAGATTTCTCCTCAAAAGTACCTAAAAATGGCAAAAGGAACGATTTAGGGCAATATTTGATCAAATAAATACGATTTAAGGCTTAAATGACCCTTAAAAGCGGTACACTTTTCGCCTCATCAAATACCCTTACACTTGAGATTTGCTTGTCCTCAAGCAAATGCGCTTTTATTCTAATCAAAATATAAGTTAGGGGTCATTTAATGCAAACATAAAAGTAATTACAACAAATAATCGTTCTACTTCAATCATAATAAGCACGGAGATTATATACTAGCACCTCACAAGTAGTGTTTAGATACTCACATCTCTCAAGTGTCATCAAAATAAATCTCATAAATGAAAACGGAAAATATCTCTCACTACCTGTCATAACAAATAGATTACCATAGGCTTGGGAAAGGATCGAAAACCTCCTCCACTAGGCGTAAGCATGATGAACTCAAATAAGTACATTTTATTACTATCATTTATCCTATTAATTTGACTTGTTTTACTATATTATGTATGAGGATTGATACTTAATTGTTTACTTTTGTAATTCTCAGGTAAAAACAAGCATTTGGTGAAACTTGGCGATTTTGGACTAATAATGGAGCAAAACGTACGTAAAGTGGAAGTCTACTGACATGGACAAGATCAAGTCAATTCTGCTCCAGATGCGCCGCATCTCACTATCAACATGCGCCGCATCTCTATCAAGATATCACCAGATACGATCCAAGATACAAGAGGACATGCGCCGCATCTAATAAAGAGTTACGCCGCATCTTCTGGCGGTGTACGAATATTCCTGAATATTATAATCTTGGACCCCACGCGAAGTTAAGTACATGCGCCGCATCTACTTAAGTAGATGCGCCGCATCTTCCCTCAGACACAAACTATAAATACCCCTTAGACCAGACGCATTAAAAAGTTCGGAGATTCGGAAGTTCGAAAACCTAAAGACCGAACAGGAGAGAAGGACGAATTCAGTCAAGAAGGCAGCACAAGACACACCCAAATCGAAGATACAAGAGCTGTAAGAAGGTGCTGCATGTATTTAATTCATTAAGTAGTTTTGTTTTATTGTTTTAGCAAACTTTAATTCATCAGGATTGGTGGCTTGTGTAATGTGACAACGGAAAGATTGCACTCCCTTTAATACTTGCTTTCCCATCAATTAAAGTTTATATGTTGATGTCTTTGGTTACTACTTATTAGTGCATTGACCACCTCTGTGTTTATTAGTGGCTTGCGGGCACCCGACTGCGGGACAAGGTGTGGCTCCCACGGTTGTTTCTAAATTGATCACTTAGGAATAACTTTTAGACATAAGTCGTCATTAAGGGTTTACTCGCCGATGAGAATAGGACCAACGAGAAAGGGTTAATTACATACACTTCATATAAAGCTATCAATAAAACAAGTGACAATCTACTTAATCATAAGGACAGCCCTCTTATTGTCTCAAGTATCTATCTGTGTACGTGTGTGCTACTTGCTGATTCGTGCCTATTTGTTTATTTTTATTATTTAATTGCAAACAAAACTGTGCCAGTCTCTCAGGCTGAAACCCCCTTGCGTTAGGATATTAAAATACTGATTAGATTAACGAGATTATACGTTCCACTCTTAGTGATCGACACTCTACTTACCATTATCTTCATACTGACCGGGTACACTGCTCGTTAAGTGTGTGTGTTATTGATAAGTCGGCTAAATATAAATTTAAAACTTGAGTAGGCATTAAAACTGCTAAACCGCAACGACACATCACGCGCATCAAGTTTTTGGCGCCGTTGCCGGGGAGTGAATTGTTATTTTCTGTTAATTTGATTAGTATTTTAATTAGGTTTTTCTTTTTATTAGATTAATTGCATCATTGTACTATTTTGCATATTTGTTGTATTGTGTGTTATTTGTTTGCTTTTGTTTTTATTTTTGTGTGTTTTATTTTTGTTTGTGTGTTTAATTTTTGTTTTTATTTTTCGTATTTTTCTGTTCTGCTATCGTTGTACTGTGCTAAATCAAACGATACGGCGCATCTGATCTCTCAGATACGGCGTATTGCGTTTAATTTTTTTATATACAACGCGTTTAATTAATTCGATACGACGCATCTTTTCCCCAAGATACGGCGTATCTGTTTTTAATAAGAAAATTTTTCTAAGCGATAAAGTAATACGACGCATCTTCTTTTGAAGATACGGCGTATCTGATTTTGATAAAAAAAATTTTTCTGAACGTTAAACGCCATACGACGCATCTTCTTCTGAAGATACGGCGTATCTATTATTTTAATTAAAAACAGTTTGCGAATTATTAAACAGATACGGCGTATCGATCTCTGTCGATACGGCGCATCTTACTGAATCAAAAATCTTTTATTTTTAAACATAACGAAAATACGGCGCATTAACTTTCGTTAATACGACGCATTTAATTTTAATTAGATAAACTGATTTTTGATTAATTAATTCGATACGGCGCATTCATAAATTTAAAGCGGCGTATCTATTTTCTGAATAAAGTCTGATTAAATTTTTAACGATTATAAGATACGGCGTATCCAACTCTTTGGATACGGCGCATCGTCTGCAGATATCAGTAACTTTAAATTTTTCGTATTCCGTTTTCGTTATTAATTATCTGATATATTACTTTCTCGAGCATACCCTACTGATGCTTTTGTGATTGATTTCAGGAAGTGCATGACCAGGAGTTCTACGAGGAACTTGATTCAACCTTTCGAAGATCCTGAACGAGCCCTACATTCGCTTAAAAGGCTTTTCAACACAAGAAGCTTTGATCTTTCAAGTTCACTCGAGCTTGATTATTTTTCTGAAGAAAAAGAGGAAGTTGAAGCAGAAACAATGGGCGAAAACACTACTATGGAGGAATACATGAACAATACCCGTGCTGATTACACTTCAGGAGTTGCTAGACCTAAGTTTGATGACAAGTCAAAATTTGAGTTGAAGGGACAATTTCTCAAAGAGCTCAGAGAGAATGCTTTCAGTGGGACGGAACAAGAGGATGCTAATGAGCATGTTGAAAAAGTCCTGGAGATTGCAGATTTGTTTACTACAGAAAGTGTCAATACCGATCAACTCATGCTAAGAATCTTTCCAATCTCGCTAAAAGGAGCTGCTAACAAGTGGCTAAGGAATGAACCTGCTAGTTCAATCACTACATGGGAAGATTTGAAGAGCAAATTCCTGAAGAGATATTGTCCACCTGCTAAGACTGCTAAAAAGATGGAGGCTATCAATAGTTTCAAGCAAGAGCCTGATGAAACTCTTTATCAAGCTTGGGAACGATTTAAAGATTTATTGGTAAAATGTCCTCAACACTATCTAACCCCTATGCAGGAGATAATATTGTTTTACCAGGGACTGGACGTGCCAACTAGACAGATTTTGGATGCTAAGGGAGCTGTACCTCAGATGAGTGCAACTAATGCTAGGAAAGCGATCCAAGAAGCTGCTGATCATTCTCAGAAATGGCACGATGGGACCTCTACTAGATCTAAGAGCAGCACTAATTTTGACGGGATTGCTGCTATTCAAGCTCAATTGGATAAAATCAGTAGAGAAATGAAGAAGCGCGATGAAAGAGCATATGCAGCCCAAGTTGGATGTGAAAAGTGTGAAGGACCTCACTACACTAAGGATTGCCCGAGCAAGAATGAAAGTGAGACGTTTGAAGAAGCTTATTACACCCAATTTGGACAACCATTCCGACCTTCAGCAAGATTCAGGGAAGCTAGTCCGGGATTCTATCAAAAGAACAACTTCAATCCCGCTTATCAAGAGAGGAGGCAGACTTTAGATGATACTTTAAAGCAAATTATGGCCGATGCTGCTAAAAGACATGAAGAAAATACTGCTATGATCATGGAAATTAGAGCTTCAACGGACACTACTACAAGAAATCAAGGAGCTTCGATCAAAGCATTGGAACAACAAATTGGTCAAATGAGCAAAGTTCTTCAAGAAAGGGGATATGGAAGTTTACCGAGCTCAACTGAAACCAACCCAAGGGATCATGTCAAGGCCATAAGCACCACTGAAGAAGTCACTCCTAATATACCTAGAAGATCGATGAATGGTAATGATGGTGCAAGACCCGAATTTTTCTTTAACTCTTCAATCAGCTTAAGGAGACTACTAAAAGAGAAGACAAAAATTGAAGAGGAGATCAAGGCAACAATGAAAGAAGAGAGCCCTGCAACCGACTCAAATGCCTTGCCTCATAAAGAAAGAGACCCAGGAAGTTTTACTCTACCTTGTTCTATTAATAATATATCTTTCAATAATGTGTTGGCTGACTTAGGAGCTAGTGTTAGTGTTATGCCTCTTAAGACATTCGCTACCCTAGGACTAGGAAAATTAGCACCAACTAAATTACTTATTGAATTGGCTGATAAAACAGTAAAACGACCTGAGGGGATTGCTAATAATGTGCTAGTTAAGATTGAGCAATTTATTTTTCCCGTGGACTTTATTATACTAGACATGCCCGAGGATGTTAAGATTCCTTTAATCCTCGGAAGACCTTTCTTGTCTACTGCCCATGCTAAGATTGATGTGTTTAAGAGAAAAATTTCATTAAGGGTAGGGAATAATAAACTAGTCTATAAATGCCAAGATCCAGTTAAAAGCATAATTAGAGATGTTTATGTGCTAGGATTAAGAGAGCGTATGGACCTCGATCTTGAAGCTAGACTTATGGGAGAAACATTGATTCAAAACAACTCAACTAATCCTAATCATGAAGACTTTGAGGAATTCATTGACCTTAATGTACCTACGGAACTTAGACGCGATGTTGTTAGTGATTCTGATGATGAGTGGTATGATTGTGTAGTAATTAATAAACGTAGGAGAATAGTTGAGAAAACGAATTTGAACAATGATGTGTTTATTGAACTACCACCCCACCTTGCTTATTTGTGCCTGTATGATAATAAGAATTTCCCGTCTATCATTCTGTCATCTCTGCCCGAAAGGGACAGGACTTTGTTTATACAGATATTAAAGAAGAACGGCGTGGAAATTAAGAACAAGCAAGGAGTGTTCAATATTACTAAATTGGCAATGAAGGAGCGTGATGTTTCCGACTCCTTCAATGATCGATACTAAAGTGCTGAACGTGAGTCTAACTTGAAGACTCTGGAATAAAGACAAGTGCTTGCCGGGAGACAACCCGGAAGATTTATCTTTTATTATTCTGTTTTCTGAGTCGAGTCAGTCCAGGCCGCACGAAGATACGGCGCATCTCAGTCCTGAGATGCGACGCATCCTCTGCAATGGTCATATCTTATTTTATTTTTCTGCATTTTTATTTTCGACTTTAAAACTTTTTATCAGTTATTTTAATGCGGCGCATCCCTGGTTAAGGATGCGGCGCATCTTTATTCTGATCCGTATTTATTCCAGGCTCGATACGGCGTATCTTCTTCAATAAGATACGGCGCATCGACTGACCTGATGATTTTCAGTTTTAATTTTTAAGTTTTATTTTTATCTAACTACTAATGTATTATGCAAGTTGAACCTTTCTTATCTTAGGTGTGTTTTAAAGTGTTGGTGGTATTATAGTTTCCTGAATTTCCTGTGGATAAATCAAGTATGAAGCTTTAACGTTCTAATCCACAAGAAAGATGATTTTTGCTCTTACACAAATGGAGGATCATACCGAGCAAATCTCAGGGGAGTTTTTCTGTTCTAATTCTTTTTATTTTCCAGTTTTTAACCTTTTATACAAACAACGAGGGCGTTGTTTAACTTAAGTGGGGGGATAGGAGAATTAGAACACTTAACACTTACTTGTCCTAAACTTTTTCAAAAATTATGCTTAAAATGTGCTTAATATATCAAACTTAAAATTTTTTTTTAGCATGTTTTTGTTTAAGATCTAAGTTGCATAACTGCACACATGACGTTATTTTCAAAAATTGTGATTTTCCAAAATTCACAAATCTATGAGTGTGCCGGTGACTTGTAAACTTTAGAACTTGGCTTGTATACTATTCGAGACCACCATAATGAGTATTATTTATTTAATTGGAATGACTTGTCTAACTTGGTAAAAATTCTAGGATTACACCAAATAGCCTTTATATGTTATGTGTTATTAACTAACTACACTGGTTAGTTAACCCCCGTATAAAACCTTTTGTTACTCTCACTTTTAGAGTAAGATACCCCTAGAAAAACACTCAGAGCCATTCCTTTCGTTTCTTACACCTATGTTTAAAATGTTTCGTTACACCTTAAACCTTAGCCTACCCTGTAGATTAGAATCCGTGGTTGGTTAATTGCTATAGGCAGAGTGTGTTTCCTTACATTACCTGTGTTCGCGTGCGTAATTCATTATCTATGGTTAGGTCGGGAAATTGCACAATGCAATTGGAGTGAAAGTAAATATTGTATATTTTAGAGTTTATTTTTCGTGTGTTTACTACTTTCACTATTTACCATTATTTCTGAAAGTATGAAAAGTATAGAAAAATTATCCGGAAAGAAAGTTGTAGTGATGTGGTGAAATTTTACACATCTATGTTTATGTTTCAAGTTAAAAAAAAAAAAAAAAAAAAAAAAAAAAAAAAAAAAAAAAAAAAAAAAAAATCGAAAAAATGAGAAAAGAAAAAGAAAGAAAAAAGAGTTGGATGTTTATTTTAAGCCAACGATGTAAAGTTATGTAAGTGGTTCATATGGCCACTATTTGTTGTATTATATCTATGGATTGAATGGGAATTGGCAGTTATGGGAATGCCAATTAAGGATTATTCTTTGATTAAGATTTTGTTGAGTATAATTCGTGTCTACCTAAAGCGTGTGTTTCAAGTGTTAAAGCGTGAGTTATTCGATGATATGAGTCTTATTCATGGGATGGTTGGGATAGTGATTAACCACACTTAGGATTTTAATTTATTTGTTTTGTTTATTTTCATTTTTACACCAATTTATATCCCAAATATTATCCATACCCTGTACTATTCTTTATCCAACCAAACCTTTGATTTATTGAGATTAGGGATTTGAGCAATCTTAAGTATCGTAGTCGTGGATTCGGCTATGTATTTATGATTTTGTCGCCCTTTTTGATATATTATTATTGGTGAAGTTTGGACCTATCTTTAGCCTATTCGAGTTAAGGATTTGAGCAATTGCAAGTATCGTGTTCGTGGATTCGATCATGTATTTGTGATTTTGTCGCCTTTTCTGGAATTTGAGATCGATAGTGTAAATAAGAATAATTAACCCTTAAGCCTAAAAACCCTTTTTACCGCTTTAGACTTGTTATTCCTTAGCTTTAGTGGTGGAGATGTGTATACTTGCCAAGCTTATGATAGAATATTCGTCGCGACTGGACAGTTAAACGATTAGGTTTGCTTTTATCGACTTATTTTATTTTACTTCTAATTCGTTAAGTGTTTAGTTGTGTGATTATGAAATGAACGAATACATGCTTAAATATAAAAATAAATCCTAACTTCTTTTAGGATACATTTTCATGAGATTTAATCTAAGGTTTACTTGGGGACAAGTAAAGTTCAAGTGGGGGATATTTGATGAACTCAAATAAGTACATTTTATTACTATCATTTATCCTATTAATTTGACTTGTTTTACTATATTATGTATGAGGATTGATACTTAATCGTTTACTTTTGTAATTCTCAGGTAAAAACAAGCATTTGGTGAAACTTGGCGATTTTGGACTAATAATGGAGCAAAACGTACATAAAGTGGAAGTCTACTGACATGGACAAGATCAAGTCAATTCTGCTCCAGATGCGCCGCATCTCACTATCAACATGCGCCGCATCTCTATCAAGATATCACCAGATACGATCCAAGATACAAGAGGACATGCGCCGCATCTAATAAAGAGTTACGCCGCATCTTCTGGCGGTGTACGAATATTCCTGAATATTATAATCTTAGACCCCACGCGAAGTTAAGTACATGCGCCGCATCTACTTAAGTAGATGCGCCGCATCTTCCCTCAGACACAAACTATAAATACCCCTTAGACCAGACGCATTAAAAAGTTCGGAGATTCGGAAGTTCGAAAACCTAAAGACCGAACAGGAGAGAAGGACGAATTCAGTCAAGAAGGCAGCACAAGACACACCCAAATCGAAGATACAAGAGCTGTAAGAAGGTGCTGCATGTATTTAATTCATTAAGTAGTTTTGTTTTATTGTTTTAGCAAACTTTAATTCATCAGGATTGGTGGCTTGTGTAATGTGACAACGGAAAGATTGCACTCCCTTTAATACTTGCTTTCCCATCAATTAAAGTTTATATGTTGATGTCTTTGGTTACTACTTATTAGTGCATTGACCACCTCTGTGTTTATTAGTGGCTTGCGGGCACCCGACTGCGGGACAAGGTGTGGCTCCCACGGTTGTTTCTAAATTGATCACTTAGGAATAACTTTTAGACATAAGTCGTCATTAAGGGTTTACTCGCCGATGAGAATAGGACCAACGAGAAAGGGTTAATTACATACACTTCATATAAAGCTATCAATAAAACAAGTGACAATCTACTTAATCATAAGGACAGCCCTCTTATTGTCTCAAGTATCTATCTGTGTACGTGTGTGCTACTTGCTGATTCGTGCCTATTTGTTTATTTTATTATTTAATTGCAAACAAAACTGTGCCAGTCTCTCAGGCTGAAACCCCCTTGCGTTAGGATATTAAAATACTGATTAGATTAACGAGATTATACGTTCCACTCTTAGTGATCGACACTCTACTTACCATTATCTTCATACTGACCGGGTACACTGCTCGTTAAGTGTGTGTGTTATTGATAAGTCGGCTAAATATAAATTTAAAACTTGAGTAGGCATTAAAACTGCTAAACCGCAACGACACATCACGCGCATCAAAGCACCTAAGATAAACTATCAAAGAGGGCTTTTAAATGGGTTATAACGTTAGGTGTAGGGAAAAGGAAAACACGGTTTTGTTGGATAAGGGATATTTTACTGGTGGCTAGTTAAAGATCTTGATCAATTACATGTACTATACAATGTTGCTAAGCCAAGACTAGACTCGATCTTAAGCTAGAAACAAAATAACAAAATAACAAAAACATAAAAATAAACATAAAACAAACATAAAATGAAACGGGATGGTAGTCCGTATGTTTTTTCTATTTTTCATTTTCTCATTTTTTGTATTTTTCTTGATTTTTTTTTTTTTTTTTTTTTTTTTTTTTTTTTTTTTTTTTGCATACATTTTTACCCTACCATCCAAAATAATACATCAAAGGGGCATTGCATCCCCTTACACTTGAACTTTTACATAACTTTACAAATACTAATCTAATGACTCGAATTAAGATAATTGAAAAACTTGGAGTACTTTTAAAACATTTAGCACATATGGGGGTAATAAATGATGTTCTTCCCCATTACTCCATTACACTAGTACTTTACCCACGAGTCCCAATCGTCCCAAAACAATATGTACAAGGATATGACTCGACTTAGCAACCATGTAATCAACTAGATAATTAACTTGGGTTTAAACAAATGTTGTCACAATAATGCACTAAAGATGAGTGCATACAAGGTAGGCTAAGGCGATTTGGGTGTACATTTAAGTGGGGTGTAACAAATTCTTCCTTTAAGTAAAATGCTTAAAGGTCGAAACGAAAAGATAGGCTCTGAGGGGTGTACTAGGGGAATCGTGTACTAAAAATGAGTACAACGCAAAGGGTGTGGGAGAATTACTTGACCAATGTAGCCAATGTAATTATAACAAAAACACAGGTGTAAAACAATGGGTTAATCCTAATGCCTCTTATCATGTAGTAAATCTAACTACACGAATGTAGTCTCACTTGTGGCCTCGGAATGGTCCTAACGCAAGTTCTAGAATCTAAGTGCTACCGGTACACACATCATAGCATAAATGCTTTTCCTACCAATTCTAGGGGCGAACCTCACATATTTGGGGGTGGAAAATTTTTTTAGTGGTACGGTTTTTGTGCTAGTCATATAACTCCTATCCATGAGACGCTCATTAAGATCAAAGTTTCACTCCTATATGTTGTAAAAAATTTTAAATTTGGCACTAAAATTACCTTAACAAGTATTTCTCTCAGTTTTATTACACATCTACCATCAAGCAAACAAAAATCAAGCGCAATTGTATTCTCAAAAATCGTACTTTTACCCTCCCCTTACACTTAAGATGAACATTGTCCCCAATGTTCAAATAACAAATGTAAAAGCATAAAGTAAAAGAATGAAATCAAATACTCCCCTGATTCGCTCGTTGGATAATGAAATTACACGGTTAAGTCTTCCTCCAAAGAGAATGTTGAAGCTCCATGACTAATGCATCGCCATAAGCTTGATTCAAAACATTTCCTTGTCCAAAATAACCTGTTGAACCTGAGAAAACAAACACGAAAACCTGCATAACATCGGCGGGATAAAATCTATATATAAGGATATAATGCTTGTGGAATGATAACTTTGCAGATTCCTGGAGATTATAAGTTGGAGATTTTAATAAAAACTTTTTAAAAACAAAACTTTCAAAAATTTCTGAAAATTAAATCTGACGCCGTCAGGTTATAAACCCTGACGCCGTCAGAAATGACCTGACAGAATTCTCATGTTAAGTTTCCGGAAAATTTCTGGAAAAACCTATACCTCATTTCCTGGAAATCCTGCAAAATATCATTATGACTCGATACAAGCATTTGACTCAAACAAATACTAATATGTACGTTAATTTAATATTATTATGATTCATGTTCATTTGTTCTAATAAACCGATTTGACTTTCCCTTACACTTAACTTTTGCAAAATACCTTTATATGTAGTTAAGACGAAGTTAAAAACAAAATAAAGCATTTTCACAATTTTAGTTTTGAACATGAATCAATAATAATAAAAATTAAACATACATACGGAAGCAAATAGAATCAAACAAACAAATAAATAAACACACAAAGCAAATAAAGTAAAGTAAAGCTTGGGTTGCCTCCCAAGAGCGCTTGTTTTTGTTCGAGTCACGAGCCTGACTCTACCCTTATTTAACGGAAATAGGGGAGGTTTTCCCTACACTTAGGATTAAGTGTGGGTGAAAGTAGCGATACACACCATCTCGGTGGAAGTATGCCACGTGAGGAAAGAGTGGTGGATGAATTATATGCTCAAAGGGGTGTGCTCCTTCCATCATAACCTTGCCTAGTTCACCTTGGTCAATGGGTGATTTTGAGTTTCCTCCTAAAAAGGGATCATCTTCTATCAACTTCGAGAGACTCCTAGTTGGGAATCTATCTTGACCTAATAAACCCGGTTTAAACCCATAATGTTTCTTGTGATCAATCATGAATGGGTGATGTAAGTATGTAAGGTCATGGTTCACTCCTATATTAGCTTCCACTCCACAAGGCTTAGAGTCTACTACCTTTAACATAAAACTACCCGGACTATATGGTTTGATGGGTGGGTCGGGACCTAATTCAATTCCTAAGTTCACATCTAAGGATGGAAGATTAGGTAACGGTTTTGGTTTAGGCTCCGGTTCATCAAAACTAGGAACTTCCATAGAACTAAAAGAAAGGTTATGACTACAAGTATTCAAACCTATTTCTTCTAGTTTTGTTTGGTCCAAGGGCTCTACCTCTATTGGGGTTCCTATAGTCTCTTCTACTTCTTCCGGGTAAGTCACGGGCGGTGTGTGTGCCTCAAATGATGGTATGACTTGTGGGGTACTTGGTGGGCTTATGTTACTTACCTCATCATTCCCTATGTCAAGATCACCTATATCCACATCATGTGTTTTAGTAGGATCTAACCCTAACATTTTCCCAAGTATCTCACGTGCTTCTCTAGGCATCTCAACTTCTATGTCCGAATCATAAGGATCATCCTTAATATTCTGACTGCTATATTCAAATTGCCCAAAACATTCATCATGTGTTTCTTGAGATTCATCGTCATCGATCATAAAACCTAGGTCTTTTTTATCAATGTGATCATGCTCGGCTAGATCCTCCATCACATCAAGATCACCTGAGTGTTCACCCTGTATTATGGTAGTGCCTAACCATGACATGCAGCTAGGTGGCTCAACTTTAACCATCTCAGAATCTTGGTTTGACTCTAAGTCCATGTCCTTAGAAACTAGGTCTTTTTGCTCATACAAATCCATCAATTCGTTCCACTTATGGGTCATGGTTAGGAAGCTTTCCTCAAAATTCATCCAAAGGGTCTTACTAAAAGGAATTGATCCAGATAATGATTGTCTAAGAGAAGTATCACATGCATAGAATTCATTAAACCCATCTAACCTTACACCCAACTTTATTTGGATATCACAAAGATCACGAAACAATTCATAGGAATGATAGGAAACAAATCTCTTGGTGAAGTATAATTGTTCATCTATTGTCAATGATCTAAATGAAATTTCATCCGCCATAGTGACAAATGAAAATGGTTTTACAAACAAAGGGCACAAAGAAATAAGATAGACTACTAGAAAGCTAATAAAATAAAAAGAAAAAAATCTCACTTGATAGGAATCTTGTGAGTAGACCTAATAAAAATAAAATTTCAACCTAAGCAATAACTACTCCCCGGCAGCGGCGCCAAAAACTTGATGCGTGGGTTTTGCAACCTTACAACAGGTTTTACCTCTCGAGGGATCTCAAGAGGCTTACAACCCCACCAGGCAGTGTACCTGACCGATGTAGTATAGTGTAGTGGTAAGTACGGGGGATTGATCGTTCTCCACAGGGAATAGTGTTCGTTAGGTGTGAAAGGCTACTCTAATTAGGTCTAAGGGTTGAGGAAGATTCTTTTTATGTTTTTATATTTTTTATGAAAGCAAGTAAAATCTCGGTTTTGAAGGAGTGGGCGGAATTAGTTGCTAGTCAACTAACCCAAATTACTACAAATGCAAATAAAATAAAATAACAAAAATGAAAAGTGGTGAGAAACTTATGTGTAGAGAAATGTGTTTACTTAGATTTCCTTACTCCCTAACTATCTTTTACCGGTTAATTAGTGTGTATTAGTCGCGTGGATGACGGGTGTATTCCTTAATACCATTCGTGGGGTGGCGTACTTACTTCCCCAAACTCTACAAGCTCCTACTTCACTCCTATGTCGAGCCGGCTAGGAAGCTCCTAACATGGGATCACTAGAATTCGCTTGTGCATTAAATACAACCATAAAAACCTTTAGTACGCGTTTGGTTCATGTTTCTTAAGACGTTCAAGCAAGTTACCGAATAGGAAGTTAGCCAGTTTTCTTAAGCCTAACATAGATAAACAATCATCCAATACAACTAATAACACACTAACAACCAATAATCAATAGCTAGGTTTCATTAGATCTAAGCAAACACAAGATAAAATTAGCCTAACATGTTAAACAAAAGACAAGCATAAGATAGAATCAAACAACACATAGACATATTGAATGATTAATTGATAACTTATCTTTCAATGAAACATGGAAGATCTCAAGGCAAGAAGCCCTGAAAAAGTAGCTAAAATCGTCTTAGGGTTTTACCCCAAAATTCCACACACTAAGCTCTCCTTCATGACAAAAAATTAGAAAACTATATATAGACTTTGACATCTGACGGCGTCACCTTATGCATTGTGACGCCGTCACCTCGCCGCTTTTAGGGTTCCCGGATGACCATCTTGACGCCGTCCCTCTTTAGCTCTTCCAAAATCCATTCTGGCTTATCAAGGCTTGACGCCGTCGGATCCTGAACGTGACGCCGTCCCCTTATGATTTAAGCCGTGACGCCCTTGATTTAGTTAAAGCGTGACGCCGTCAGAATTCTCATGCAAACTCACTGGCCCGTCATGAGTAAATTTCACATCCAACTTTTCTTGCCAAGGCATGACGCCGTCCCATGTTAATTGTGACGCCGTCAAGAGTAACTTTTAGCCGATTCTTGAGACTTTGCCGTTTTCTTCACTTTAATGCTCCAAAAACGTCCAAAATGCCTCCTTTTCCAGATTTCTCCTCAAAAGTACCTAAAATGACAAAAGGAATGATTTAGGGCAATATTTGATCAAATAAATACGATTTAGGGCTTAAATGACCCCTTAAAAGCGGTACACTTTTCGCTTCATCAGTTACCGTATAGGAGGTTAGCCAGTTTTCTTAAGCCTAACATCGATAAACAATCATCCAATACAATTAATAACACACTAATAACCAATAATCAATAGTTAGGTTTCATTAGATCTAAGCAAACACAAGATAAATCTAGCCTAGCATGTTAATTAAAAGACAAGAACAAGATATAATCAAACAACACATAGACATATTGAATGATTAAATGATTACTTATCTTCAATTAAACATGGGAGATCCAAGGGTATAAAACCCTTAAAAATGGCAGAAAATTCGTCTTAGGGTTTCTCCTCACAAAGTTGCACACTATGACTAAAAATTGCAAAACTATATATAGAGTTTAGTGGCTGACGGCGTCACGTTGTAGGAGGTGACGCCGTCACCTCGCCGTGGCTAGGGTTCCCGGATGGTCTTCCTGACGCCGTCCCTCTTTAGTCCCCAAAATCCGCTCTGGCCTATCAAGGGTTGACGCCGTCAGAATAGAGCTTGACGCCGTCTCTCTTTAACATAAACCGTGATGGCCTTGATCACCTTAAAGGGTGACGCCGTCAGACTTTCCATTGTAAAACTCTCTGGCGCGTCACGTGTATTTTTCATATCCACCTCTTTTGCCAAGCCATGACGCCGTCAAGTGTACTTTTCCAGCAGCTTTGGAGACTTTGTCGTTTTCTTCACTTTTATGCTCCAAAAACGTCCAAAATGCTTCCTTTTCCAGATTTCTTCTCCAAAGTACCTAAAATGACAAAAGGAACGATTTAGGGCAATATTTGATCAAATAAATACGATTTAGGGCTTAAATGACCCCCTAAAAGCGGTACACTTTTCGTTTCATCACCTTGGAAGCTAAGGTAAGTAACTCGATTACTATATGTTAATATGAATATTTCATGTTATGTGTAATGAATGAGTTGTTAGGATTAAGCCTTGGATTAGTTAGTTGGGATAATAGGAAGTGTGTTAATGAGTGAGGATCAAGAGATAGGGCATGAGGTTGAAAGGTCTAAGGTAAGTTTATGTTTGTTGTGTTTAATGTTATGATGTAAATGTGATATGGTTATGATGTTGTTATGTAAATGGTAACAATAATGGTTTGGTTATGAGTCAATGACTAAGTATGCTCTTGATGCATATAATGTGAATGGAAGTATTGATCATGTACTAATCTAGTTACTTACTAAGCGTAAGCTTACTCTTTTAGTTGTTAATGTTTTGTAGGTTTATGTGCGACGGAAGGAAGGTTCATGGGTTGTAGCATAAGGATTTGGAAGTGGATTTGGAAAATAATAAACGATAGGAGCTAGGTAGAATACCGAGCTCGAGTCAAGGTTGTACCCCCGAGAGTCTTTTAGTGTTTTGTAAAGTAAAGTCGAGTGTCAAAATGTATATTAAAGAGGTCATAACGATTTAGGGGCCTAACGATGTGTCAAAGCGTGTTTTAAGTGTTTTTAGTAAAAGTTAAAGGGGCGTTTGGATTGTATGTGTTTTTAACCATTTTGGATTGTAAACAGATCAAGTGTCGTTGGAACATGTTTAATATGTTAAAGTAATGATATTGACCAAGTTTAGTGTAATATGGAAGTATTAAAGGTCGTTTGTGGTGGAATGGGTCAAAACGGGTATATTATACGTCTATTTGTAAAGTACCATTCCGAAGTGTCAATTGGGTGATGTTATTGAATGGAAATGATGTTTATGATGTGTTAATAAATTCTGGAAAGTTTCATCAAGTTTCGAGTCTTGGAAGTCGTCTTTCCGGAAATTAGAGTAAGTTGCTAAGAGTTGTGTTTTTGGTAGAATCTGGAAATGAGAGCATAAGGCCTTCCACTTTCTGGGCATAAGTTCTTCTTCAATTAAAAGTGGTTTTATGTGTTTCTGAGTTTAGGTCATATGCCCTCATGGGCAGAGCATAAGGCCTTCTGCCAAAAATTGTATATTCTCAGTTTCTGAGTACCTGGTCATACGCCCATATGGCTGGGCATAAGGCCTTCTGCCTAAAATGCATTTTTCACCCATTTTGAGTACCAGATCATACGCCCTTCCGGACCTTGGGTATAAGGGCGTATGGTACACAGTTTGTTTTGGTAGATTTTTGTCAATGTTCAAAAAATCATATCTTTTAATTCGTAAGTCGTTACGGGTCGCGCCACCCATCGTTTTGAAGGTAATTGAGTCTAGTTTCATTTAAAAATATTCTAAAGGTCTGAATGTTTATGAATTTTTATAAATGGTCGAAAGAGTAACAGGATGTCTGTAAAAGTCAAGCATTTCTGTGTGTAAAGTTTTAATTTTTAATGTAAGCGGGCACGGGGTGTAACAGGAAATACATATTTCCTTTGTATTTCTTTGAAATATATATAATATAATTGTATGTATTAATTTTTGGCGCCGCTGCTGGGGAGGTGTTGAAGCGAATTTTTGTTTCCCGTTCGACGATTTGTGTTTTTAAGATCCTTCCCCGTGAAGTTATCGTTTTTCATTTGTGAATATTTTCGTATCATATAAAAACCAAAAAAATCAAAAAATTCCCGAATACTTTTCACAAAGTATTAACAACACCAAAAAAATTAAAAAAAAAAAAAAAAAAAAAAAAAAAAAAAAAAAAAAACAAAAAAAACAACAACAACAACAAAAGAAATCGTGCGATCAATTGTTACGTCGGCTCACCTCTAAGTTACAACATATACAAGTGGTTTAAGGTCGGTTTGATATTAAATTGACGAACCGAAAGAAGCGGGTTATTAATTAGCCATATTGCGGAACTTTTGCTTCTCCGCCACTCTGCGAGTAATTTAGGGAGCTACCGAGCACCGGTTGATTTAACGGTTACCAAAAATATTGTTTTTCAAGTTTCTCTTAAATATAAAAACACAAAAACATTTTCTTTTTCTAAATTTGTTTTAAATTTTTCCCTCTATCTTAATTTGTTTTCATTTTATTTTCTTTTAAAACCCTAAAAATCCAAAATAATCTTCGATTATCCTCTTAAATGTTTAATTCTTATCTCTTTATCCTCTCATCGTTTAATTCTTCGTAATGATCGATTTTCCACCATATCATCCCCATGATCCTCGGACCATGGAGGATTTCTATCGTCCAACACTGATCGGTAGAGGAGGACCGATCACTCCGTCATCAGTTCCGGGAACCAATTTCCAATTGAAAAATCATATGGTTCGACTGATCCGACAAAATTGCCAATTTCACGGATTTCGAGATGAGGATGCAAACGAACACTTAAACAAATACTTATCCATCACTCAATCCATAAAACAAAATGGAGTTTCTCTTGACAGCATCCGTTTGAATCTCTTTCCATTCTCTTTATCCCACGGAGCTAAATCTTGGTTTTATACCCTTAAAACACATTCAATTCATACTTGGGAAGAGATGTTCCTCAAGTTTCTTTCAAAATACTTTCCATATTCAAAAACGGTGCAACTAAGGAAAGACATTCGAAATTTCCGGCAACTGCCCATGGAATCAGTATTTGAAGCTTGGGAAAGATTCAAATCGTTATTGCGGAAATGTCCAGACCATAAAATTTTGCTTCTTGATCAAATCCTAACCTTTTATAATGGCATAACTCCGATTGATCAAGACAAAATTATGTTGGCAGCCGGTGGAAATCTCCTGCGGAAAACTCCACAAGAAGCTTATGATTTGATCGAGAATATGACACTTCATCATTATCAGTAGGATGCTGATGTTCAGCATGACTCTACCACTATGATGAGTGATCATTATTCTGAGAAAATTTCCGTATTGAGTGCACAAATTGAGGTCCTTGGCAAGCAAGTAAAATATATCAGTCACAATTGTCAATCTCAGCCAGGACCAGGTCATCCTTACACCAATAACTTTATATACTCCAAGGACGATGCGAGTGATGATGACGAGCCTTTAGAAGAAGTTAACTCTAAGATCGATCCACTCATTAAGGAAATGGAGGCCAAGGAAGTCGAAGTCAACCCTCTTGAGGAAATTGATGACCTTGTTCCAATCCAAAGGGTATCTGAGAGACCTTTCGATTCAATCTCAGAAACATTCGATATGACTATCACCAATCCTTTATTTGATTTCGATTCTGAATTTACTCTTAAATCATATAATCCAATCTTCGACATTCAGAATGAGGAGAGTGATGAGTCCGATACGGAACCCGAGCTCATAGATTTACATCATAAGAATGATTCATTTCGCGAGGAGTTCGCCGATGAACTCGCTCACATTGATTCCATCCCACCGGGGGATGAAGACGATGCTTTTGATTTTGAATAAGATCTAAGAGAGTTTTAATTTTTGCTTACTCGTGATCCGTCTATTGATTCTTCTTCTTGTCATGAGGAGTTCGCCGGTGAACTCGCTCACATCATATCTCCGCCGGAGTATGATCATTCTAAGGACTCGGAGGGAGATGTGATCCATCCTGAGAAGTTGTTTTTTGATGACATCATCCCGACTCTCCCTCCCGAGGTTTTTGTTGAAAATGACCAAATGAGCTTTAATGATCAAATTCAAATTAAAGAAAATATGAAATTTAATTTTGAGGATGAAGAATGGATCCTAATTGTTATAAAAATCTTTCTTCCCTTCTTCACATATGATGTGACTTCTCCTCTCCTTCATTCCTACGGGAGTGAGGATACCATCTTTGACCCCGGCATCTTAACTTATCATTTCTTTTTAGAGCCGTGGGTATCTCATCGGAGTGGAACTTTCATATGCTTCAATGTTTATCTAAACATCCTGAATGAAAGTCCGATGGAGGTCTTCTTTTCCACATGCTCCCCCAAGAACAATTAAATTCGGAGCGAGTCAAGCTACACGACTCGATAATAAACAAGCGCTTCATGGGAGGCACCCCATGCTTATCTTTCTATCTTCTTTCTATTTTCTTTCTAATAAGTGTGACGTGAGGAGGGCCACATCTTCCATTTCTCGTGTTTCTTGGTTGTTTGTTGTTTATGTCCAGGATTTGCCCGAAGTTTGAAGACTCTCGTGCTCGTGGTTTTGTCTTTACTCCACTCGAGTCTCATCCTTCGATGCTTTATGGGAAATCCGATATCCTAATCTTATCGACTGACGTTTATCTATTTGGCATAATTAATAAACGGCCTTAGATTTTACGTAGGATGACCCTTACCTTAAAACATTGAGGATAATGTTTAACTTTAGTCTGGGGGGGGGGGGGATCTTTCGATTCGATTTTTACCTTGAACTTTGTCGTGGACTCTCGCAACCCCGTTTTTCCACCAAAAATGTGATGAAAAATACCAAAAAAATGAGAAAATTTAAAAATTTTGCAAAAATATCATAAGTGTTTTGACACATTGTTGATTTTTCGCTGGTGAGAGTAGGAATAAAATTTTGACTTGACCGGGCATGTTGAGCCCTAGCTTGTCCCCTTAACCTACATAATTATAAGCTTTTGCTAGTCTTTCATACAAGAAGCTAGAAAATGCGAATTCTAGCTTGAAAAAGCCAAGAATCTACAAGTTTCCATGATTGACTTTGAATATGCAAAGCTTGATTATTTGACTAAGCATTCGCGGATCTTATTACTTAAGATTTTAAATTTGCAAAGAACGGGAAATGATAGAGTTATTTTATAAGTTAGATGCTAAGCGTGGAGTAGTTGGATCTTTTTAGAGCTCATTGAAGTTATTTGTGGCTTTTTGTTCCCATAAGCTTGAAAACCCCAAAAATAGTAATCTAGGAATAATTAAAGGTGCACGGTTTTGGCGATGATTAGTTTTTAGTTCTTGTCAGAAGAATTCTTGCTTATGAAAGTTGGGTACACATCAAGGTACTGTCAGTGTTACGGTGTAATAGGCAACTGATTCTTGATAGTACGTGCTATTGTTTCTATTGTTATAGAAGCCGTAGGACTTAGGAATTGGAAAACTAATATATAATAATAAACCAAATAATAATCAAAAGCCATAAAAGTTTTCTGTTTCTTGACAATTCGCTCCCGTTGTTGCAGACTTCAAAAAGGCAAAGGAAAATTCCCAAGGTCATAATAAAACTCCTAATTCTTGACGGTTCGCTGTTGTTGTTTTGGTTGTATAAAGGACCGAGGGCTAATACGGTTAATGTGCTTATAATGTTTAATAATTCCAAATATTGACTCCGGGGGTATCCTAATAAAAAGCTTATGTCTCGGATCTCAGTCATGGGATGTTTCGGTCGTAAATAAAAAGGATATCCCCTAAATCGTGTTAAATCGGAGACCTTGATGTGGACCTCATTTTTGTGGGCAACGGTTCTCGAGGGAAGAATTCGAAACTACTCAGCGTCTAAACTTTGTGCCTTTATCGGACTAAAATTCATCGAAACGGGAATGTGAAGAAATTAATTTCTCGCCAAAAATAAAATAAATAGAGGAAAAATAGGAATATGGGAGCAAGAAGTAATACACAATTAGCTTTCATGGGTAGTGTTAGCATCTAACTTGTAAATAGCCATGATTTCGTTTTTAAGCTTAGTTTGGGGACTCGTAAAAAATCAAGGACGACGAATTTTATCCGTATGGTCACTTCTTTATGAGTTGTGTTTCCTAATCCATGATCCTTAAAGTTATAGCTAAATAATGAAAGTCAACATCCCGTCATTATAAAAAAAGTACAAAAAGAGTATATGTGTGAATAAAATGGAAAAACGGGGCGTTTTTAGAAGTTTTGATTTCGTAATCTCTTTTGAATATTTTGCTACTTTTCAAAGTTAGTAAAAAGATGTTTGAAATTTTTGGTTTCAAAAGCTTGAGTTGATGACATTGCGTGAGGACACGACAATACCTTAGTCTGGGGGATTTTGGTATGTGTGTATACACATACATTTTCTTGACAAAAAACGGACCCAAAAGGCCAAAAACTAATTATAAATGCCAAATATATGTTTGTGCATGTTTCAATCAGCCTTCTATTGAGTTATCTATTAAGCTCATATTAGCTTATATTTGCCAGAGATTTGGTTTTTAAGTTCATTTGTTGATGCTTAATGTGGTTTTCTTGCTCTCAACCCTTAGCTTCTTAGCTTATAGCGTGAGCATTAGCTTAAAAACACCTTGTTGGGCTGTTTGGTTTAGCAGCCCAAGTTTTTGCTTATTTGATTTCTGAGTTTTTCAGCTATCTAGGATTGCTTATTAGGATGTTTTAGCTTATTTTAGTTGCCCTAGATAGTTAGTAGCTTATTCAGTCCTAAGGTGCTAGCTTATAGTTTTAATATTAGCTTATTTAACTTGCATTTTACTTTAAAAAGCTTTTTAGTATAACTATCACCATTTTCAACTTTTATCCAGCTTATTTTAAGTTTTAATAAAAAGTTGTTTTTGTAAAAATTGTTTATTTTCATTAGCTTTTCAAGTTTCTAAATGAAAAACACAAAAATAAAGTTTCTAAAATAAAAAATAAAAAGAGTCCACGAGGTTCGAACCTAGGGCCTCTTGCAACCCCACACACGTATCACATGACCATTTTCCCCAGGGTCTTATTTCATTCATTCATTGCACCCTCTTATATTTAACACTTCTTTTAATTTCAAGCTTAGTAAGCTGTTTGGCTTATTATCTGCTTATTTCAATAAGCATTTTCACTTTTCTTATTTTTCCTAGGATTAGATTAGAGTAAAGTATTTTTCTACAAAATTTCATAATTTTCCAAATCTATTTACTATTTTTAATAATTTAATTAGTTTAAATTAGTTTTTAAATCATAATAAATAAAAGAAAAGTCAAAAAAATAATTTTCTTTTTTTTTTTTTAATTTCTCTTTTATCAATTAGGACTTAGGAAAAATAGTTTTACGTTTCTAGGGTTAGAATTTCTCCCCTTTGACTATTTAGGCTTGGGATTATCCTGTTATTACGCGTTTTGTCATGCCATTCTTTTCCTATCCAGTATACTACATCAATATCATTATGACCCATCATGGTCCAAAGGTCGATGTTTCCCGAAGAGGACCTATTCCCGCGCTTAATGAACTAGTAAGATCTCATGTTAGTTTCTATGCCACAATTGTTGGTGTTCTTGTGTTCTTGTAATTGATAGGGTCATGTACTGATATCTAGTTATGATAATTCAGTGGATGATGGAGGGTTTAGGCATGACTTTTCAACCTCAGCAAGTTCCAACTAACATGAGCCAGAATATGCGCAGGTAATTACTTTGTCTTTTTAGAATTTTAAATGTTCAAATAACAGGGATTCATTTACACAGACATTGCTCATATATATGATTGTTCTATATGTTTATTTGTGTTTATGCATCTTCTTAATGCTTTCTGTCCCCTTACCCAGATCCGGTGGAGTTGGGTATTGTTGTTTCTGTCGTCTTAATGCTTTCTGTCTTTCTGTCATGTTTTCAGGTTGAAAAAGATGGGGGAGTGTGGCGGTAAGGGAGTCA
Organism: Artemisia tridentata subsp. tridentata; assembly: GCA_021014915.2. Taxonomy (NCBI): domain Eukaryota; kingdom Viridiplantae; phylum Streptophyta; class Magnoliopsida; order Asterales; family Asteraceae; genus Artemisia; species Artemisia tridentata. The sequence continues at coordinate 56,504,956 of CP139506.1, forward strand.
GGTTAACATGGGGTGAAGCTAAGATGCAGGTACATGTCTGTTCTTTCTATTCTCTTGTTTTCTTCTATCACGCATTCGGGGAATGGATAATAACCTGCATGATTCATTCTCATGTTTGACTTTTCTTTAGGCTGCTGAAATTGCTTTTCTAAATTTAAAAGCAAGGATGGGGCAATTCCCTCAAAAACGTCAACCTGATCCCAGGTCACTTCACTTTACAACTTATCATCTTTTTGCAAAAAAAAATCAGCATCTTGATGACACAATACATGTAATTCTTTTGTTTTTATGGATCAACAGATTGTTACAAGGAATGCCAAACAAACGGCTCAGGCCAGAGTACCCAAGAGTTATTGCAAAGAATGTCATCCTCAGCAAGATACCCCAAGAATGCCTCTCTAACTACAAAATGCTATACCCTTGACAAGTGTGAATGAAATCATCCTTTCAAGACGTTTGCTTGTTTTTGAACTTGTGCCCTTACCTCCCTTTGAAAAACTCGGCAATCATATGATATGGGAAGAAATATTTGCTTTGCCTTTGTTTTGCATTAATGCCTCCCTGGATTGTTAATGATAAGGGTGGGTCATTTAGTCCTTAGTTACGGACTAACATTTCGTTATTTATGGTTCCGTTTGTGGGTTTTTAAACATGTTTTCAAAAATTGGCTCTTGGTCGAGTCCACAACTTGGAGACTTTCTTTTACAAACTTAAATGAGTTGGTTTTAGGTTTTTGTTTTTCAGTGTTCATAGAATCATAGGTGTACAGTTCAAGGCTTTGTTTGTGACTCATCTTGATTTTTGAGAAAAGAGGGAGTAATGGGTTGGTTTAGGTTAGTTTGGTTTCTGGATTATGATAGAGGTTTGCCTCGGCTCTTGGCACTAGTAACGAACCAGGGGCGGAGCCAGAACTTTATTATCGAGGGGGCAAAATATGATAATTTTTAGAAACTACACTAAAAATTGGTCCGTTGGGGGGGGGCAAATTACAAAAATAGCCGAAAAATTTCAAAAATTTACACTACAATTTTTTTTCGCCGGGGGTCACGTGACCCCCCGGACCCCCCTTTATCTCGGCTCTTGGCACTAGTAACGAACCATGGATAACCAGTAATCCGAACAATTAGCATTTCACAATATTATCGACTTAGAAGATAATCAAGTTTTGTAAGCTTGGTATTGTCATAAGAAAAACATAGTAGTACTTTTGCCCCGGTTTAAAATAGCAATTATTATTCTCTTGTTTTTCAAACCTGTAATCACAACTAGTAGTTAGGGGTGGAAGTCGCGAGACACTGAAAACTTTTGTTTCATAGTGCCAATTCTTTTATTTATTTATTTATTTTTTTTTTCAAAAGTATTATGTCCAATTTTTTGAAAGTGATTTGATATGTTGTTACTCTATTAACAAGTGAAACGTAATCACTTAAACGAAAAAGTATTTTTGTTAATGTTGTTCACCGAAAGTCAAGCTTTTTTGGTATGATAGTATTCGACTTAATCGGCATTGTCGTGATCTTTTCTAGAGTCTTCCCACACCATTTTGACATATCACGACATTTGAATCCAAATACCTTCGAAGACTAATATCTGAAAAGTTAACTCTTTGTTTTATTCTATTTTATTTTTACTCTAGTTTTGATCTTAACATAATAATTACATATGATACCGGCAACAAAACGCCGCTCTTATTGTACGATTTATTATATATCTAACCTTCCTCTGTTGGAATATATAACCCGATATCCTTTATGTTTGTTGTTTGTGTTTTATATTTCAGGATGGCCCAAGCTCAAGTTTATCTCAAGCCCAGGTCTGTTGCTTCAGGCCCATGGACAAGCCCAAGATCTCTCTCTTGTGACCGTTGAAGCCCGAGTATAAAAGAGTTGCATATCTTATCATTTAGGGTTAGAGGAGTTTATTTGTGTTTGAAGCCGCTCTCGAATATCTCTCTCTCTCTTATGTACAGATCTTGAGACTTTGTCTCAAGATCATATCTATCGTTGTTATTTATCTTTTAATCTTGTAAAACTATTATCAATTTAGATAATAGGATCACACCAGAGTAGCTGTGGTGATCAGTTGTTTTTATTTCTATTCCGCTGTCAAACTTTGATTCATTTGAGTTATATAAAAGTGTTTGGTTTCTGGATATCATGTTTTTCTACATGGTATCAGAGACAGGTTACTGAAAAACGTTTTTAAAATATATATATATATATATATATATATATATATATATATATATATATATATATATATATATATATATATATTAGGGTTTCAAAGATTTTGGGGTTTTTGAAAATTAATTTGATAAAACTCAATTATCTGTTGTTTTTTAACCCTAATTGTTTGATTCTAAAAGTTTTTTACAAATCGCCCAATTTTTTGAGAAAATTAGGGTTTCAGTATTTTTGGGGGTTTGTCCTCTGGCTTCGATTGGTGGTTGGTTGAAGGCTTTGTTGCCTCCTAGAACAAGTGAATCTAGGAGAAGCAAAGTGGTTCGTGACTTGGAGGTTCTGTTTCTTCCTAGACTAAGTGAATCTAGGAGAAACAGTTCGATTGTGCTGCGGATATAGCTCTGTAACACCTCTCTCTCCTTTGCTCTTTATCTCTTTCTTATGTTCTTGTTTAGTGACGGGGAGTAGGAGTTGAGTTTGTTGAAGTTGAGATTGCTGTTGTTGTGCTTATTGATTCTGTTATCTGTTTTATTTTCTTGTTTCTTTGTGTGTTTGTGTGTAGCCCTTGACCTACCATTTTGAGTGGCAAGGAAGCCTGGGAACTACCTTCTCTTCTCTTCTTGAGTGCTTGTTTTTTATTATTTCATTATGTCTCAACATGGTGATTCTGACAATGAGAGTGTCAGTGACCCTGTCACTCTTATTGGCAAGCTTGATGTTAGTAATCCTTTGCATTTGCACCCTAATGATTCTGCTGTGCTTACTGTTATCTCTGTTAAACTTAGAGGGACTGAAAATTATCAAGTTTGGGCTAATGCTATGCTTCTTGCCTTAGAAGGTAAGAATAAAATTGGTTTTATTGATGGGACTTGTAAAAGGTCTATTACTGATGAAGTATTGGCTAAGCAATGGGATAGAGTTAATGCTGTTGTTTTAGGATGGATTTTGAATTCTGTGTCTGAAGAATTATTCCTTGGTCAAATTTTCTCTAAAAAGGCTAAACATGTTTGGAATGAATTAAAGGAAACCTATCATAAAGTTGATGGGTCTGTGATATTCAACTTACATCATAAAATTAGTACCCTAAAACAAAATGGCTCTAATCTTTCTGATTATTATCATAAGTTGAATGCTTTGTGGAAACAGTATGATGCTATGGTTGAGTTGCCTAATTGTGTGTGTACTGCCTCTAGTGAATTTAAAAAACATAATCAACTGTTGAAACTTACGCAATTTCTGATGGGTCTTGATGAGTCTTACATGAGTATTAGGAGTTCTATTTTATCTAGAGAGACCTTACCTGATGTGAAAGGGGCTTATGCCATTATCTCTAGTGAGGAATCTCACAGAGTTGCATCTGGTACTAACTCTGGGCCCTCTCAAAGGGGTCAGACCTCTGCTTTCTTAGCCAGTGGTCCTGCTAGAAACAATTTTCAAAAGAATCAGAACCCTTATACTAATGCTAGACCTAACACTAGTAATTTCAGACCTAATACCAATACTGGGTTCAGACCCAGTGGTCCTAATGTGATAAGACCTAATGTGGCTGGTAACTCTGATATTGTGTGTGAAAATTGTGGTTACATTGGTCATACCATAGACAGATGCTTTAAAATCATAGGGTATCCTGCTGATTTTGGAAAAAAGAAAGGGGGACAAGGTGGTAAGGGTAAAAATGTTGCTTACAACTCTGTTGGGTCCTCAGGATTTGATAATCCCTCTGGATCCTCAGGGTTCATTGAAGAGCAACTTGCCACTCTACTCTCTCTTATTAAGGAAAACAAAGTTACTGAGAAAAATGTCCAAGCCAACATGGCAGGTACTTACTTTAATTCTAGCAAACTTTTCAATGACAACTTTGATAAGTTTTTCTGTTCCAGTTCTAGCTTGATGAAAAATTTGAAATATGTTGGTAAGGTTGTGGATTCTGGTGCTAATCAACACATGACCAATAGTGATAAAGAGTTAGATAATGTATATGACATTTCTCATCTTAATATCAAAGTTTCGCACCCAAATGGCACTAATGCCATCATTACTAAAATTGGAAATCTGAAACTTGGAAATGGTCTTGTCCTATTTGATGTGCTTGTTATTCCTGATTATTGTGTCACTCTTATTTCTGTTCATAAACTTGCTAAAGATAATAAAACCTTAGTGGTGTTTGATGAAAGTAAATGTTTCTTTCTGAATCAGGATTTGAATCAAAAACCCCTTCTGGGGATTGGTAAACAATGTGGTGGTTTATACTATTTAGATACTGAAGGTACTAAATGTGATAATATTGATAGTGATTACAAATGTTCCTTGTATGTTTATGATTGGCACTGTAGACTTGGCCACCCTGGTGACCCTGCTCTTGATGTTCTAAAAGATTATTTGAAAATCAAAAAAACAGATAAATATGAGATTTGTGAAATCTGCCAAAGAGCCAAACAGACTAGGGAACCTTTACCTTTAAGTGATCATAAGTCTAAAATGCTTGGTGATGTTGTTCATCTTGATCTGTGGGGACCCTATAAGGTGGTCAGTCACTCTGGCCATAGATATTTTCTTACCATTGTTGATGATTACACTAGAGCTGTGTGGGTGTATCTTATTAAATCCAAGGATGAAGTTTTTGATTCTATTAAAATCTTTTACAACTTGATTAAAAATCAATTCAATAAGACTGTTAAAGTGTTTAGAAGTGACAATGGGACTGAATTTCAAAATCAAACCTTTAACAAGTTTTGTGACAACATGGGGATTACACATCAAACTTCTGTTGCTTACACCCCACAGCAAAATGGTGTTGCAGAAAGGAAACACATACATCTCTTAAATGTGGCCAGATGTCTTATGTTTCAGGGGGGAATACCCTTAAGATTTTGGACTGAATGTGTGCTAACTGCTACTTATCTTATTAACAGATTGCCTTCTTCTGGGCTAAATGGAAAATCCCCTTATCATATGATTTATAATTCCTGTCCTGATCTCTCTCTTATCAGAATGTTTGGTTGTCTTTGTTTTGCTACTATTCTTAATAGTCATGATAAGCTTACCAGCAGATCTGAAAAATGTGTTATGATGGGTTATTCTAGTTCTCAAAAGGGATACAGGCTCTATAGTCTTGATAGACGTCAATTTATTGTGTCTAGAGATGTTAAATTCTTTGAGTCCATATTTCCTTTTAAGGAATCTATATCAAATGGTGTTAAGAATAAGCATACTGAATCTGATGTCTTTCATGAAAATAACCTGTTGAATTTTTTTGATCTAAATAACCCTGAGCTTCCTAATGATGATGAGAGAGATGTAACTAGACATAATAGTGACCATGAGTCACAAAGTGAAGGTGGCCCTTCTGCAAGTCTTGGGGACAATGTGAACACTGGTGATTCTCCAACTGAATCACTCAGTGATGACATTGATGCCAGCTTGCATGAAGTTGAGGCTGCTACACTTGCTGAAAAGCCTATGTCTGAAGGAAATGTTGATACCAACATGAATGCTCAGGGTACTCAAACCTTAAGAAGATTTTCTAGAACTTCTGTTTTTCCAAAAAATTTCAATGACTTTGTGGTTAAAACCAATGTCAAATATGGGATTGAAAAATATGTTGGGTACTCTAAATTAAATGATGAAAACTTGTGTTTTGTCACTCAACTGAACAAGAACTGTGAGCCCAAGTCCTTCTTTGAAGCATCTCAAAACCCCTTATGGGTTGATGCTATGAACTTAGAAATTGCTGCCTTACTTGAAAATGACACTTGGGAAGTTGTTGAATTACCCCCTGGCAGAAAAGCCTTGAACTCCAAATGGCTGTGGAAACTTAAATATAAATCTAATGGGGAAATTGAGAGATACAAGGCTAGACTTGTTGCCATGGGGTGTGCTCAAAGGGAAGGGGTTGATTATGAGGAAACTTTCTCGCCTGTAGTTAAAATGGTTACTGTGAGATGTGTGCTTAATATTGCTGTTGTGAATTCTTGGCCCATTTTTCAACTTGATGTTAACAATGCTTTTTTATATGGTGAGCTTGATGAATCTGTGTACATGAGACCTCCTCAAGGTTTCTATGTTGGTAATGAGAACCTTGTTTGCAAACTTAAAAAATCTATCTATGGCCTTAAACAGGCCCCTAGGCAATGGAATGCTAAACTCACCTCTGTGCTTATTGAAAATGGATTTAGTCAAAGTAAATTTGATTACTCATTATACACTAAATCTGATAATGGTGTGTTTCTTGTTCTCCTTGTTTATGTTGATGATATTATAGTGACTGGGAATAATCCTGGTGAAATTGAGAAGTTTAAAATGTTTTTAAAAGGTAAATTCAAGATAAAGGATTTGGGAAAGCTTAAATACTTTCTTGGTATAGAAGTGGTTGATTCTGATAATGGAATTTGCCTAAATCAAAGGAAATATGTGCTTGATTTGTTGTCTGAATATGGTATGCTTGCCTGCAAACCTTCTAAGACTCCCTTAATTGCTAAACTTTCTATATCTAATCTTCCCACTGCTACTGATCCTGCTCTTGTGAATGTTGTTGATTATCAAAAGCTTATGGGAAAGCTTATATACTTAACCAATACCAGACCTGATATATCCTATGCTGTGCACTGTCTTAGTCAATTCATGCATTCACCTCTAACATCCCATCTTAAAATTGCTTTTAAAATCCTGAGATACCTTAAAGGATCACCTGGTCTTGGCATTCACATTGCTAAAGATACTGGTGTGTCCCTTAAAGGATACTCAGATGCTGATTAGGCTAAGTGCATTGTTACTAGGAAGTCTGTTACTGGTTACTGTGTTTTTATGAATGACAATCTGATTTCTTGGAAAAGTAAAAAACAAAATACTCTCTCCAAATCCTCTGCTGAGGCTGAATATAGAGCTCTTGCTTCTTTAACCAGTGAGATCATTTGGATTCTGAAAATCCTTAAAGATTTGCAATGCATAAATCTTTTGCCTGTTGACATGCACTGTGATAGCAATTCAGCTATCAAGATAGCTGCCAACCCTGTATTTCATGAGAGGACTAAGCACCTGGAAATTGATCTCCACTTTGTGAGAGAAAAAATTCTAAATGGTGTTGTTAGGACTGTCAAAGTAGATTCAGCAAATCAAATTGCTGATATCTTTACCAAAGGGTTGGACATTTCTCAGCATCAGTCTCTTGTGGAAAAACTTGGAATGGTTGACATCTTTGGAATATCGGATTAAGGGGGGATGTTGGAATATATAACCCGATATCCTTTATGTTTGTTGTTTGTGTTTTATATTTCAGGATGGCCCAAGCTCAAGTTTATCTCAAGCCCAGGTCTGTTGCTTCAGGCCCATGGTCAAGCCCAAGATCTCTCTCTTGTGACCGTTGAAGCCCGAGTATAAAAGAGTTGCATATCTTATCATTTAGGGTTAGAGGAGTTTATTTGTGTTTGAAGCCGCTCTCGAATATCTCTCTCTCTCTTATGTACAGATCTTGAGACTTTGTCTCAAGATCATATCTATCGTTGTTATTTATCTTTTAATCTTGTAAAACTATTATCAATTTAGATAATAGGATCACACCAGAGTAGCTGTGGTGATCAGTTGTTTTTATTTCTATTCCGCTGTCAAACTTTGATTCATTTGAGTTATATAAAAGTGTTTGGTTTCTGGATATCATGTTTTTATATGATTTATTATATAACTAACCTTCCTCTCTCAAACACACAATTATTATTAATACTTTTAGGGTATGGTGATCCCTCATAATATGCATTAGTTGTATTTTAAGAAAAAAATTGCCACTTGACTTACATAAGTACATAGCCACAAGGTATCCTAAGTCCTAACCAAACCATTTAAAGACCATGAAATGAGTTCAAAACATGCACTAGTGAGTCCACGCAATGTGTGTGTTTCATATATGTCACTCAAACCCTGCAGTAGCACATTCATCACGCATAAACTAATCTATAAGTTAATGGATCAAATTTTTGAGTACTCATGGGTGGTTTCCAATAACACAAATATAAGTGTGGTAGCATTTTTAAGATTTTTGTGGATGTTTCTCCACTTTCAGTATCAACACTACCTTTTTATCGACTACTTCAGGCAAGTCTTTTGAACTAGTGTGAAATTCAAATCATTTGATTAGAGATGGAATTTCAACCCATATACTCATGTGGTCTTGGTTATGTTCTATTACTAACAATTACCAAATACAAAGGGTTAAGAAGAACCAAGTGAAATGGTTCAGAGGTATTAGAAGTCGTCCAAAGCTCTTTTCAAACCATATATTTCCTTCAACTAATTCTAAAAGCGAAAGTGTTTTCAAGCCAACCCAAACCTGCCCTGTTTTGACCCGTTCCCCACCTCACTAACACCATGTTTTGTATCTGTTGTTCATCATCGGGTTCACCTCAAATCTAGTTTGAAACATCGACCTATCTAGTCTCCCATAGTATTGTTACAGCTTTTGTCATGGCAATTTATTCAATCTTCAGCTTTCCTCAAGTGCTGCTACTCAAGTTACACCTGGATTCTACATATCGACCCATTTTGTTGGGGTGGGTTGGCAGTCGGCACACACGCCAAGCTCAGGACAACAACTCACATTACCAAAAGCAATTATATCTAGGCATCAGTATACCTTAATACAACTATGTAAAGCAAAAACTTAGTTAAAAATGATATGGCTCAAAAGGGCTGAATGGTGCATCACGATGTACGTACATATCATAAACACAATGTCAAAAACCTAGTAATAACAGATTCGACCAGATTCGACTGTATAGCATCTTAGCAAGAGAGGATCCGTAGATATGTAGAAAACATATGTCTTTACCACCTAGTTAAGCAGTTCAAAGTTTTTTAATTGGAGTTGAAAACCAATGTTGCTTACAAGTTATCTCAAGACGAAGAAGGAACTGTACCTGCAAGAAGAATGGCATAATCAGTCCAAAGCAAAATATGAAAAAGCTTGGAAACCTGGCTAAAAGAGGCTATGTTGACTGGTATGGTGTATGGCTGATATTGAGGTTTGATATCCATATTTGATACCTGGACCCAATAACCAATTCAAATTCATACTCATTCCTGTATAGTCATTCCTTTATACCAAACGGGCCCTTAGTACTATTGGTTAAGGTGTTCATTTAATTTCTAAAATATATTGGTTTGCCAATTTGAGTTGATAACTCCGAGAGCATTTAACTTGGCATATGGCTTCAACCCCAAAATATTTCAAACTTCATTTCAATCAGGACGTTTATTATCTACGAGGATTTATTAGGTGTTAAAACACAATGACACGCAAGTTGAATTGACAATTGACACACAAGTTGCAACCTAGAAGAGGGTGAGACTATTGGGGCATTACAAGCTCTCCAACCTTAACAAAGTGTGGCAGAACATGCCTTTATCAAACCCAACCTGTTTGACCCACCCATTCTGCCACCTCTACTAAACATAAGTTAGTTTCAAATAACTCAACAGCCTATGGAAAGTCCAACAAAAGCCTAATAACACTCAGAATCACCTTCAATATGTCTAACAACACTCAGAATCATTAAAAGCATTTTATTTTTTATAGTCACTACTACCTGTAAAGCATACATATTAACATATTATTCAGACACATGCCTTTTCCAAATCTAGTATATTGTCAAAAATAAGAGTTCAATTTAAATCGCAATTGTAAAACAGTTGAGCGAGTGCATCGCATCTAGATGTGTTCACAAAAACAAGTAGCAATTAAGAAGACAGCTTATCTCAGAGTATAACAAGAAGCAGAATAATATGCATAACATAAAAGAGAAGATCTGTACCCCGTGTTGATGATTACCCAATGGTGTGAGTGAAGTTGAAATTTGGGACATCAAGATAGGCGACATCAAGATCTTCTTCTCCATACAAGGAGAAGTGGGTACTCCAACTGCCATCACGGAGATCATATCTGTAGTGACGGATTCCCCATACCCCTGCCATAGATAAAATAACCATGCCTATGTTGATGTAATATTCCCTTTGCTGTATTTTGACGTCATGAACATGAACAAGCTCGCCATTTACTGGCACATCAGGAAGCAGTTTAGCAAGAAAGTCATAAGAATTCAGGTTTGGGCTAATACGGGCTAAGAAGAACATCCTAAGGTAAGCGAAATGTTCTCTCCCTAGTGCAGTGGTGGCAGCGCTTGCCAGGTAAGCAGCCAAACCGCCTGATGCCAGTCCAAGCTCAAAAGAGTCTCTTTGGGTATGATTGACGGCTGGAAGTGGCACCGGATGATCCTCAAGGGAAGGTCGAAAAAGATGTGCCATCTCACGAATTTGGTATACGAGTTTATCCTCCCTTCGGAAAGCCACAACGGTCATTAAATTTTCCCGGTCCATCTTCATCATCATAGGTCGACGATCATTTATCTCAAATGCAGAAACAAGAGTCGCCGGAGCCTCTACAAGGTCCCAATTGTGGCTTGCCGTTGAGAAAACTGAAAAGAACACATTTTTCGCCTGGTTAGACTGAAGATAGAGAATACGGTAACCTAGTATGGGTGAACTTGAACTTGGGACCTTGTAGAGGCTCCGGCGACTCTTGTTTCTGCATTTGAGATAAATGATCGTCGACCTATGATGATGAAGATGGACCGGGAAAATTTAATGACCGTTGTGGCTTTCCGAAGGGAGGATAAACTCGTATACCAAATTCGTGAGATGGCACATCTTTTTCGACCTTCCCTTGAGGATCATCCAGTGCCACTTCCAGCCGTCAATCATACCCAAAGAGACTCTTTTGAGCTTGGACTGGCATCAGGCGGTTTGGCTGCTTACGTGGCAAGCGCTGCCACCACTGCACTAGGGAGAGAACATTTCACTTACCTTAGGATGCTCTTCTTAGCCCGTATTAGCCCAAACCTGAATTCTTATGACTTTCTTGCTAAACTGCTTCCTGATGTGCTAGTAAATGGCGAGCTTGTTCATGTTCATGACGTCAAAATACAGCAAAGGGAATACTACATCAACATAGGCATGGTTATTTTATCTATGGCAGGGGTATGGGGAATCCGTCACTAAACGTACTCCCACCACGTCTAGTAAACCTCAGCTCCTCAGGTTTCGGGATTGGGATGGCAATTGAGCTGAGAATATTGATCATCAAAAGACTAATGGGTTCATCATCATCACAATCCCATGGCGACAACTCAACCATGAACAAGAAATGCACTCCAAAGGAACTCAACAAAGAAACATGATCACGTTCATGGACCGATTTCTTAAGAATGGGAGCAAGGGGGATGCTAATTTCCCTAGCATCCGCATCTGACCTCACTCCCCACAGCTCGCCAAACCGCCCGACACCGTTACGACTGCCGTGAGCAAAGAAAACAACCTGACTCATGCCACCAACACGGCCATCGAATACATTAGCAAAGAGCTCTGAAGAAATGATGTTGTTGAAGCCATTGCTGATGCATCTCATTTGGGCTAACTGGGTAAGACATAGCCTTGAAAATATGACTTCAATGATCTCGACAGGTAAAACATGAAATACTCCCAGATTACCATCTTCTTCCATTTCAGCAGACCGAGTGAACAAGATACCTGTATGTCTGAATTAATTAGCTACGGCAAGCAAAAACTTTTAAAAAAAATAAAAATTATACTAATTATTATCTAAAGTTGGACAGCTTTCATTTCAGTTTGAAACACATATTCAGCAAAATAATCTCCATAGGGGCAATTATGTCTTTTTTATCAAAACCAGTTCCCAATTCACATTGTAGAATAATAAATTGATGAGTTACATGGTAGCTATATGTTAACAGTGGTTGTTATATCACTAAGCAGCAACAGCTTAGTAGTTATGTTGGTTTATGCAGCTCTTAACAAAAAAGGCAGGTTATGAAAAGAAACACTCTAACCCCTCATCTAAATTTCACCCTACAAAGACCTAGAATGAGATCGATAAGCCGGGACCATAACAGTGGTTACCACCAAATTAGAGTTGGGCAAAATGGCAACCATGGCACAATATTGGTATAACACTTTTCACCATTCTAGCCTTAATATATCACCGAATCAAGCCTTGTTTGGTCAACCCCCTCCTAGACTGATAATATATTGTAGCTCACATATCAATACAAGCCGTAAACTAGACATCAAAACTGATAACTCAAATGCAAATAGATCAATACTACTAAAACTTCTGCTAACACGATAACATCAAAAACTACATTACGTTAACATATCGTGCGTAATCTATAATTCTATGGACCTAACATATCAATACAAGCCGTAAACTCGACATCAAAACCGATAAACCAAACGCAAATAGATCAATACTACTAAAACTTCTGCTAACACGATAACATCAAAAACTACATTACGTTAACATATCGTGCGTAATCTATAATTCTATGGACCTAACATATCAATACAAGCCGTAAACTCGACATCAAAACCGATAAACCAAACGCAAATAGATCAATACTACTAAAACTTCTGCTAACACGATAACATCAAAAACTACATTACGTTAACATATCGTGCGTAATCTATAATTCTATGGACCTAACATATCAATACAAGCCGTAAACTCGACATCAAAACCGATAAACCAAACGCAAATAGATCAATACTACTAAAACTTCTGCTAACACGATAACATCAAAAACTACATTACGTTAACATATCGCGCGTAATCTATAATTCTATGGACCTAACATATCAATACAAGCCCTAAACTCGACATCAAAACCGATAAATCAAACGCAAACACATCTACACTACTGAAACTTCTAACGCATTATCAATCGTAACACAATAACATCAAAAAGTGTAATCTACTGTACTTCATACAATACAAGCCCTAAATTCGACATCAAAACCGATAAATCAATCGAAACAGATAAATCAAAAGCAAATACTAGTAAAACTTAACCTAACAGTAAAATATATGAATATAAGCCCTAAATTTGACATAATAATGATTAGATTAAGCACAAATATAATGAAGCGTGAGTACGTTAGAGGTTATACGTTATCGGAGAGTGTGACCGGAGAAGGATGAGGTCGCCGGAAGTTGACCGGAGAGAGTGGTTGTGCGACGGTTTTGTTTCGTGTGGAAGGTTTAGGAGAGAGTGTTTCGTATGGCTCGGTAGAAAAAGTGCGGTATTGATGTGTAAGAAAAAAGTGGTGCAGTGATATGTAAGAGAGGGCGGGGCTTGCGCCATATGTAACCTTTTTTATTTTTTTATTTTTTTTTTGTTTTTTTAATAACTAAAACTAATTAATAAAACTAAATAATATTAATAAAAAGACAATTTTATTAAAATAAATCCTAAAACTATTACATAAAAAATAAAAAAAAATCATACATAAATAAAAAAACGTCATACATAAATAAAAAAAAGTCATACAATTGAAAATAAAAACTACTAATCTGTATCGTTAAAATCATCGTAATCCTCAGCCTCGTCGTTCTCTGCTTCGGCTTCACTTTCACTCTCGTCCTCCTCGTGCTCGTCCTGCATTCGACGGTTACTCCACGCTTCCTCGATCAAATCCGCCAATAGTGCGTGGTGACTCGCATGGCTTCGAATGTAGTCCGAGTTTTGTAAGGCTTATTCGTGTGTTTGTGGCGGCTGTGGTTCGCCAACTTCGTCCGGATGATAATCTTGACAAATAGCTCGTCCTTCGTCCTCTAAAATCATGTTGTGTAGAATGAGGCACGCACGCATAACATCCTTAATCTTATCCTTCGTCCATAAACGACAAGGATTCGCCACAAACGAGAAACGTTTCTTGAGCACACCGAAACATCTTTCAATATCCTTTCTTGCCGATTCTTGTACTTTTTTCCAATTTTCTTTTTTACGATCGATCGGATCTTTGAACGTTTTCATGATGAACGAGTACTCCGGGTATATACCGTCACCTAAATAGTAGCCATGTGGATGAAAGTTACTATTAGCATAAAAACCGAGAACCGGGACCAAACCTGAGATGAAATCTTCCAGGACGGGTGATTGCTCTAAAACGTTGATATCGTTAAGGGAGCCGGGGATACCAAAGTAAGCATTTCATATCCATAGATCGTACGAGCAAACGGCTTGAAGAACTAAAGTTGGACCTTTGTGGCTACCCCCGTGGTATTGACCTCGCCAAGCGGTCGGACAGTTAGACCATGCCCAATGCATGCAATCTATACTACCCATCATACCGGGTATGCCATGCGCCTCTTGGTGCACATCATATATTCGCATCAAATCATTTTTTGTTGGTTTTCTTAAATAACGCTTCTCGTACAAGTCTTTTATTCATGTATATATAAACATATAAACACGTAGACAAAAACAATAACTATATATACAAATATATAAGCAATAAACACGTATAGAAAAACAATAAATATATATACAAATATATAAACAATAAATAAGGAAAAAAAATAAATAGATTTAAAAATATATATATATATATATATTGTAATTTTTTACCTATTGTAAACGCCTCTAGCGTGTCCCGACATGTTTTCTCGGCCATCTTCAAATAATCGTCGTTGATGTCGGTGGTAACCCCGTAAGCGAGCACCCGCAATGCGGCTGTGCACTTTTGTATCGACGTGAACCCCGGGTTACCCACTACGTCGGGTCTTTGTTTAAAGTAATTGAAACGATCCTCCAAATCTTTCGCGATACGCAAAAATAACCTTTTGCTCATTGATCCGTGCTAAATAGTGTATATAAATATTATGCAGACGGATACACGTGAATAAATACAAATCACCCTTTTAGGAAAAAGAATACTTACAAAAACTCACGTTTGTGTGTGTAGTGTGAAACCAGGTAAGTGATTACCCAGATCGTTTCCCAACAAGGTGTGAATGGGCAATTGTTTGAAGCTTGGAATTAGAGTGACTGATGATTGGGAATAGAATTTTGATTGTTTAATTCTATTTTAACAAATGAGAAACAAATTCTCACTGAAATATTAAGGTTAACACAATTATATTAAAAACGCGAAACAGGGAATCTGAAAACGGGATAAAAACTGAAATATTAGAAAACTAATCCTAAAATTGCAAAATTATTTTTCTTAAATCCTAAATAATAAAAGAAAATTTTAGAAAAAAAGATTTATATTTTTCTGATTATTATTTAATTTATTATGAATTAATTACTATTATAAACTAATTAAAAGGATTAAAAATAGCAAATGACTTAGGAAAAATATGAAACTTTGCAGGAAAATATAAAATATTATTCTTAATCTAGGAAAAATAAAATTAGAACTTTTAGAAACCCTAATAAGCAAATGGGCAGAAAAGCAGTTTTCAAAATAAGCTAAAAATAAGCTAAAGTTGACCAAAAATTACCAAGAGCTCAGAAATAGTTCAACCAACTTAATTAAGCATAAAACAACTTAAATCAAACAGCTTAACTCACTGAATAAGCAAAATAAGCAATTGAGCAGTTTCAAGATTATGCAGAAAAAGACAGATAAAGCCCCAACTTGCAGACAGATTTTAAGCACTTAAATAAGCTGATAAGTGGAATAATATGGGGGCAAAACCTTGCTAGTACTACTGGCTATACTAAAAACCAAAAAGCCCCAAATTACAACAACCAATTGAACCCTAATTGGAGGCTAGATCAGATGGGCTAGAAACCAAAAATTTATTGCAGGCCTGAATCAGTGAATTGGGTGAATTTGCAGACCAGATTTAAGCCATGAAATAAGCTAAAAAGTGGGATCCAAGATAATGAACTAAAAGCTAGCTATGTGAACCATCTGTAACCCAAAAATCAAGGTCTCAGCTCAACTGGATAAGCCAATAATAAGCTGAGAATAGCAGCTAAAAGCTGCTAGTCTGCTCAGTATATACTGAGTTTGTGATGTTTGTGTGCAGACTTTGTGCAGAGGTGCACAAAGGTGTTCAGGCCTATCCAACTCTATTTGAATCTATTATATGGACTTAAATGAACACAGAAATGAAAAGAAAAAGGGCCAAATAAGCTTTTGGCTTATTATGGCTTATTTGGACAGTTGAGGTTCTAAAAATTGCACAGACTAGACAAAACTGCTATTTCTAATTGAGAGGCTAATCAGAACTTGGGAATAGCTTATATTGGCCAAATTAAGCTAGTACAAAGTTGGGCTTTTGGTAAATGTACAGTAACTCTGGGTTTGACCAGTTGACTGCTTAAAGCCAAACACCCATTTCAAGGGTCTGTGCTGGTTTTTTAACTAGCACAAATTAATTTTTGTTATGATTTCTGATTATTATGGATTAACTAACTTATATTGACTATAATTAACAACTTTTTAAATATGAATAAGCAGTAGAATAAGCTATACTAGTATTGACTATTTTTGGCTTTTTAAGTGTTTTTAAGCAAATTGAAACAAAAGCTATGTTGATATAAATAATGCCTAAACACGTTATTAATATTTTTCGATATCTCGACGTTTTGATAATCACAAAATGTAAAATCATTAATCGGAAAATTATGACGTAAACAAGTATTTAGTTGTAATTATCTATTTCTACAACTCAAATCACTTAAGGTATGAATAAACTAATGCTTAATGCATTATATGATCAAAGGAACATTTTCTTAATAACTAGATTTTTTATAAAACATCAAAAACATTTTATATATTTTTGAAAAACATTTTTGGTATTAAATAAAAATGTTTAATCTTTTACAAAAATATGAATTCAAATTTTTAACCAAAATCAGTTAAAATGTTCCAGAAAAACCTTTCCCACAAAAGGACAAAATTGGCCAACGTTCAGTAGGGGCGGCCCCCTTAATTTTGCTAGGCGGCCCCCTTAATAATTAAGGGGACCGCCCCCGCTCCAGTAGGCCTCCAGCTGTCCAGTTTTTCTCCTATAAATACCAGCCTTCTCCTGGATTTTTACTCACCTTTTGCACACTAAAACTTTCTGTTCTAAATCCTTTCTAAAACATTGTAAATCCTTTGATCATATTTTCTTAAGCATTGGTTTCTAGGTGATCCAAGCTTCCACCACCAAAAGTGCAAAAGAAGAACTCTACTTCAACTAGTGAAGAAGTGTTATTACTTACCTCATTCAATTGTGTTGTTGTGTAAAGTTTTGTGTAGTTGTGATAAGTAGATCTAAGTGTAATTACGTAGTGGTGTTGTAAATTAGTTGTGAAGTAGTTGTGAATAAGTAGTTGTGAAGTAGTTGTGAAGAAGTAGTCGTGAAGTAGTCGTGAAGAAGTAGTCGTGAAGAAGTCGTGAAGCCGTTGTGAAGCTGTCGTGAAGAAGTCGTGATTAAGTTGTGTAGAAGTTGTGTATAAGTTGTGAGATTGGTTCTAGCTACGATTAGGACTCGACATCTAGCTTTGTGTCGTTAAGCCGGTGTAAGCTAAAGTTGTGTAAGGTTTCTCCGCCATAAGGGAGTTTGTTGACATAGTGAAGAAAACTTTCGAGTAGGTGACTCGAGGAGTGGAGTAGGGCAAGGAAGGTGTCCTTGTAGCCGAACCACTATAAATCTTCGTGTTGCGGTTTGATCTTTTCATCTCTCTCTCTCTTATTTCATTATATTTACCTTACTTGCATTACTTATCTATATTTGTTTATATATGTTCATATTGATCAAGAGTTGAATTCACATAAGATAGAATCGAAAATTTAAAAAGTAAGCAAAAGTTTTCATAAATTAAAAAGACGTAAAACTATTCAACCCCCCTTCTAGTTTTCCACAAGCTATAAAATACTTATGAAACTGATGAAATAAGATTAAAAACTATTAATAAGCATAAAATAACAATAATAAGCTGATATTAAGCTATTGCACAGTGAAGTGGAATTTAATGCTTAAAAATTCAAAAAGCTTACAACTGAATGAGCTTATGGAACAATGGAACAAGGAACCAGAACACCCCTAGCTTGTTTATACAAGCTAGAAAAACAGAAAAAGCCTTCCTGAATAGCTTTTTATACCCAGAACATTTGACCAAGCTTTGACTTTCTTTGACTTTCTTCATTCTTTGAAATTAAGTACTGCTATTCACTATATAAACTTACAACAAGCTATCATAAGCTTGTATAAGCTTATAACAAGGGTGTGGAGTGTTTGTGTTTGATTCTTAATAGAGCTTGAGCTTTAGTCGAATTAACAAAAACTTGGATTTCTATTATAACTGAAAATGAGTACAATACTGAATTACAAGAGAATAAGTAACTTAAGAACAACTTGAATTAACAACTGGAAATCAAAATACATAAAGCTTAAACAATTAAAGTACAATACGATTTAAAGAAATAAACTACATGCCTTCATTGGCTTACAAGATGTCCTATTTATACTAAATTAAAATGGGATAGGTCTAATCTTCAACTCTGAATCTTTCTGCACCCTTGGATGGTCTTCAAATGATCTCAGCCCCTCAAATTAGGTTTTGGCGCCAAAAATGAGATAGTGGAAAAATCCACTATCTCTGGTTGAGTGTACTGAGGAAGAAGCATTAAATGCCTTTTGGCATGTTAGGTGGAGTGCTGAGGAGGAGGGGGTGGAGTTGCAGAGAAATACTGTGGGTGAGGGGTGGTTTTGGTTTTGGCGGGGTGGTATTGAAGGGGATGAGTTTGACCGAAGTCAAACTTCTGGGTTTAGTTAAGGGATCGGGTTGGGTATTTTGGTGGATTGGGCTTGTGGGCTGGGTGATGGTTGGACTTGGGTTAAGATATTAGGATTGGGTTAGGTTTATTAGCTGGGTTTAGTTTAGGATTTACTTTGGATTTGGATTTAATTTTGAGGGACCAAAGTTGTTCATTCTGAAAATCCAGGGACCATTGCTGCCAAAAATAAAAATTAATTCCAGGGACCATTTGTGTACATGTTTGATTTCCCAAGGACTCATGTTGACTTATCTTCCAAATTAAACCTTCAGGGACTAATTCTGCCAATTTATGAAACTTCAGGGACTGAAACTGTCAATTTTGTAAACTTATCTCGTTTTTCACCTGTTTTCAATCCTTTTGTACCTGAATCATATAAAAACACATTCTATGGATATTTGTAGCATTATGTGACTTTTCAAAGTGTTTTTGGCTGTTTTTGCAGTTTAAATGGGAATAAAATGATGAGTATTTAGACACTCATCAATCCCCCATGTGGAAACTCGTTTTATACCTTCTTATATGTACTAAAGACAAGTTACGTGATCGTTTATAGGCTCTAGGCTGTTAAGCCTTTATCTAGGATTTCTACGTTTAAATAACAATGATAATATTGGCGGAATATTCAATGAACGAATACAATACTATCACAACAAGGTTTTGTCAAACTTTCACCGTTTGTTATTCCAACTTGGCCCTAATACTACTTGATCAATGGTAGTACGATTACACTCTAATCAGGGATCAAAGATCCTTGAGGCTAAACAAACTAAACAACATTAGACCCCATGTCTAATGTTCCCACACACACTCTTTAAGTGCTCTTACATTTTAACACAACTTTGTGTTGTTGTAATTTGAGAGTACAAAGCACTTTGGTGTTGATTGTTTCAATCACAACCAAGACACACTTTTATCTAAGGGGTATGATCTTCCTTTTATAACATAAGGAGATCATTACAAACTTGATAAGTCTTTAGTCATCCACTTGCTTTTACATGTGTCAAGTCAATAAGATACAACTTGTATCTTGAGTGTTCAACTTGATGACTTGATAAAATATCTAGATATTATATTTGTATAAACATGACTCATACAAAATAAATATCTTCTTCGTTCTTATCTTTGTAGCAGCAGAGTGACTCATTGATTCAGCAGCACCTTCGTTTGAACTAGCAGCAGGTTGTTACACTAGCAGCAGTCTCATTTTGTACTAGCAGTACCTTGTTGTACTAGCAGTACCTTTGTGTTGAACTAGCAGTACCTTTGAGTTTGCACTGGCAGTACCTTGCTTGTGAATCAGCAGTACCTTGTTGGTCTAGCAGTACCTTGCTCTTGGACCAGCAGTACCATAAAATACACTAACAGTACCTTTCTTGAACTGGCAGTACCATGTATTTTGCTTATCATTCAGTATTCTATATGTTTCATTCTTCTTGTTTTTGATCATCAAATCTATGAAATATTTAATTCCCAACAATCTTCCCCTATTTGATGATTACAAAACAAAAACATTCTTGTACGAATTTCCCTAGACGAAGTAGAGAAATTGAGATAACTAAATCTCACCATGAATGAAAACTATACTGACTTCCCCTTAATCTATGCTATCCACCACGTCTCTTCCCCTTTTTGTTATCAACAAATAGGAAATTTACAAATATGATCTTTACAACTACAAACTAATATTACACATCCAATCTATCCTTCTAATATCTCAAATTACCCTCCATTAAGCTTTCCGCACTAAAAATGAACTTGAGACATCAAAATTTTAAACCATCAGTAGCAATACTAATCAACAATAATAAGAATCAATAACTTTCCCTGTGGTGATGCACATATAATTGAATGGTTATACATCTGAACATTTAAGCTTCCCCTGAAACCCATATGTTAACCATTCGAATCTTCCATTCTGTAGGCTTGATGATGAAACAGAATAAACCAACTTTGTGTCCTATATCTTGTACTAAAACTGACTTAGAATGTATACCCATTGGTATAGAGAGACCTCAATCTCTTGACAATAATCTCATCTTCTATGAGACACTGAGCACTACAACGTTACTCCTTTAAGTGTTTGTCAATTCATAGTCACTTGAACGAACGAACAAGTTACCTTCTCAACAAAAAGTATGATAAAACACAACTTTGAAAAATTCAACCTCAACTTCAAATAAGCAACAAATGACCTTTTTCACCAATAATAAATTGATAAACAAGCCTTTTTATCTTTTAAGAACCAACTCTCTTCTGTGTGTGATTCTTCTCCTATGTGTGTAAACCAAGAAAGAAAAACCAAAAATTCGATAATACCTCAACTGTTTTTGCAGCAGTTTTCAACGATGCATATCTTGCAACTTAAGGCTCAGATTGAAGATCCCTTCAGTGAGAATCTACCTTGATATACCAAGAACCTTCAACAAAAATTTCAGCCCAATCCAACGGTTAACGAAGGAGTTATAGCCTTTGCAAAACTGCTCTGCAGAAAGTTGCGAAAAATTAAGCAAAAACGAATTTTTCTTCTTTCTTTAGCTAAAACCTTTTCTTTTCCTAAATTCAGAGCCCCCCGCTCTGCTACCAACTGCAACCTGGCTCTGATACCAACTGTGGAAACTCGTTTTATACCTTTGTATATGTACTAAAAACAAGTTACGTGATCGTTTATAGGCTCTAGGCTGTTAAGCCTTTATCTAGGATTTCTACGTTTAAAGAACAATGATAATATTGGCGGAATATTCAATGAACGAATACAATACTATCACAACAAGGTTTTGTCAAACTTTCACCGTTTGTTATTCCAACTTGGCCCCAATACTACTTGATCAATGGTAGTACGATTACACTCTAATCAGGGATCAAAGATCCTTGAGGCTAAACAAACTAAACAACATTAGACCCCATGTCTAATGTTCCCACACACACTCTTTAAGTGCTCTTACATTTTAACACAACTTTGTGTTGTTGTAATTTGAGAGTACAAAGCACTTTGGTGTTGATTGTTTCAATCACAACCAAGACACACTTTTATCTAAGGGGTATGATCTTCCTTTTATAACATAAGGAGATCATTACAAACTTGATAAGTCTTTAGTCATCCACTTGCTTTTACATGTGTCAAGTCAATAAGATACAACTTGTATCTTGAGTGTTCAACTTGATGACTTGATAAAATATCTAGATATTATATTTGTATAAACATGACTCATACAAAATAAATATCTTCTTCGTTCTTATCTTTGTAGCAGCAGAGTGACTCATTGATTCAGCAGCACCTTCGTTTGAACTAGCAGCAGGTTGTTACACTAGCAGCAGTCTCATTTTGTACTAGCAGTACCTTGTTGTACTAGCAGTACCTTTGTGTTGAACTAGCAGTACCTTTGAGTTTGCACTGGCAGTACCTTGCTTGTGAATCAGCAGTACCTTGTTGGTCTAGCAGTACCTTGCTCTTGGACCAGCAGTACCATAAAATACACTAACAGTACCTTTCTTGAACTGGCAGTACCATGTATTTTGCTTATCATTCAGTATTCTATATGTTTCATTCTTCTTGTTTTTGATCATCAAATCTATGGAATATTTAATTCCCAACAATCTTCCCCTATTTGATGATTACAAAACAAAAACATTCTTGTACGAATTTCCCTAGACGAAGTAGAGAAATTGAGATAACTAAATCTCACCATGAATGAAAACTATACTGACTTCCCCTTAATCTATGCTATCCACCACGTCTCTTCCCCTTTTTGTTATCAACAAATAGGAAATTTACAAATATGATCTTTACAACTACAAACTAATATTACATATCCAATCTATCCTTCTAACATCTCAAATTACCCTCCATTAAGCTTTCCGCACTAAAAATGAACTTGAGACATCAAAATTTTAAACCATCAGTAGCAATACTAATCAACAATAATGAGAATCAATAACTTTCCCTGTGGTGATGCACATAAAATTGAATGGTTATACATCTGAACATTTAAGTTTCCCCTGAAACCCATATGTTAACCATTCGAATCTTCCATTCTGTAGGCTTGATGATGAAACAGAATAAACCAACTTTGTGTCCTATATCTTGTACTAAAACTGACTTAGAATGTATACCCATTGGGGGCTAGCCAACTCTTCACTTATAAAGATATGGGGAGTTGAATACCATACAATTTTTGGCAAATTGTAAGCCATAAACGGATTTGAGATATCTTTACCAAGAGCCGTTTGCTCTCGGATTAGCCAGTCCTTATGTGGGTTAGACATGGTGGACTGATAACCATTTGTTTGTGTTAGTGCAAAGCACTTCCACCAAATGAAAAAAAAAATAAAATTTTGGCCAAAACGGGGGAATAGGGCACTAGAAGGTACACATTTGATTAAATTCGCCAGAATTTCTCCCCCCCCCCCACTTAGAATTGAATATTGCCCTCAATATTCAAAGCACCGGCTATTATGCCGAGACTTAGAATGTAAAAAGGAAATACTACTAGACAAATGTGGAAACACAACATTTTTTTTTTTTTTTAATATATATACAACAGCAGGGGCAACTCCCCCACACTTAGGTGTTAGAAAAGAGAGAGAAGACAGAAATATGGGTGAAAACCCATATGGTGTGCTAATATTTTTATTCACCGAGTCACTTAGCTTGACTCGATCCCGCATTCATTGGTTCATGGGGAAAGTTTGAAGATCTGGGACAACCATGGGTGGTATATCCTCTCCAAAGTAGTGTTTCAAACGATGACCATTCACTTTAAAATTTGGACCGTCATTTTGAGATAACTCAACGGTACCGTATGGATAAACCTTAGTAATAGTGAATGGACCAGACCAACGGGATTTGAGTTTGCCTGAGAAGATCTTTAATCTTGAATTGAAAAGAAGGACTCGATCACCAACGTTAAAAACGCGGTTCTTTATTTTTGAGTCATGAATCTTCTTTGTCTTTTCTTTGAAGATCAAAGAGTTCTCGTATGCCTGATCACGTAGTTCATTTAATTCATTCATTTGAACTTTACGGTGATCATTCGCAGTTTGGAGGTCAAAGTTAGCATGTTTCAAGGCCCAGTAGGCTTTGTGCTCTAATTCGATCGGAAGATGACATGCCTTTCCGTACACAAGCTTGTAAGGCGTACACCCGATGGGTGTTTTGTAAGCTGTACGGAAGGCCTATAGTGCATCATCCAATTTATCCGACCAGGATGCACGATTTTCTCCTACAGTCCGTTCCAAGATTCTTTTAATACCCCGATTTGAAACTTCTACTTGTCCACTTGTTTGTGGGTGATATGCAGTAGAAAGACGGTGAGTTACACCATACTTTTGCATGACTTTATCAAATTTGTCATTGCAGAAATGTGTACCACGATCACTGATTATAGCACGTGGAGTTCCAAAACGGGCAAAAAGAGCTTTCAAGAATTTTACAACAACTCGGGCATCATTGGTGGGTAAGGCTTTTGCTTCAACCCATTTTGACAAATAGTCAACAGCCACGAGTATGTACTTTTTTCCACGAGATGATGGAAATGGCCCCATAAAGTCAATGCCCCTGATGAAGCGAAAAGTGTACTGCTTTTAGGGGGTCATTTAAGCCCTAAATCGTATTTATTTGATCAAATATTGCCCTAAATCGTTCCTTTTGTCATTTTAGGTACTTTGGAGAAGAAATCTGGAAAAGGAAGCATTTTGGACGTTTTTGGAGCATAAAAGTGAAGAAAACGACAAAGTCTCAAAATCGGCTGGAAAAGTACCTTTGACGGCGTCAGGGATTGTTCTGGACGGCGTCACGGCTTGGCAAAAAGAGGTGGATATGAAAAATACACATGATAAGCCAGGGAGTTTTGCAATGTAAAGTCTGACGGCGTCACCCTTTAAGGTGATCAAGGCCATCACGGTTTAAACTAAAGAGGGACGGCGTCAAGCCCATTTCTGACGGCGTCAAGCCTTGATAGGCCAGAGCGGATTTTGGAGCACTAAAGAGGGACGGCGTCAAGAAGGCCATCCGGGAACCCTAGACACGGCGAGGTGACGGCGTCAAGTCCTATAACGTGACGTCGTCAGCCCTTAAACTCTATATATAGTTTTGCAATTTTTTGTAATTGGTGTGCAACTTTGTGAGGAGAAACCCTAAAGACGAATTTCTACCATTTTTAAGGGTTTTCATACCCTTGGATCTCCCATGTTTAATTGAAGATAAGTATTTATTTAATCAATCAATATGTCTATGTGTTGTTTGATTATATCTTGTTCTTGTCTTTTAATTAACATGCTAGGCTAGATTTATCTTGTGTTTGCTTAGATCTAATGAAACCTAACTATTGATTATTGGTTATTAGTGTGTTATAAATTGTATTGGATGATTGTTCATCGATGTTAGGCTTAAGAAAACTGGCTAACCTCCTATTCGGTAACTTGCTAGAACGTCTTAAGAAACATGAACCAATGCGTACTAAGGTTTTTATGGTTGTATTTAATGCATGAGCGAATTCTAGTGATCCCATGTTAGGAGCTTCTTAGCCGGCTCGACATAGGAGTGAAGTAGGAGTTGTAGAGTTGGGGAAGTACGTACGCCACCCCACGATTGGTATTAAGGAATACACCCGTCATCCACGCAATTAATACACACTAATCAACCGGTAAAAGATAGTTAGGGAGTAAGGAAATCTAAGTAAACACATTTCTCTCCACATAAGTTTCACGACCTTTTCATTTTCTGTTATTTTATTTTATTTGCATTTGTAGTTATTTGGGTTAGTTGACTAGCAACTAATTCCGCCCACTCCTTCAAAACCCGAGATTTTACTTGCTTTCATAAAAAAATATAAAAAATACAAAAAGAATCTTCCCTCACCCTTAGACCTATTAGAGTAGTTTTTCAATCCTAACGACACTATTCCCTGTGGAGAACGATCAATCCCCCGTACTTACCACTACACTATACTACATCGGTCAGGTACACTGCCTGGTGGGGTTGTAAGCCTCTTGAGATCCCTCGAGAGGTAAAACCTGTTGTAAGGTTGCAAAACCACGCATCAAGTTTTTGGCGCCGCTGCCGGGGAATAGTTATTGTTTAGGTTGAATTTTTATTTTATTAGGTCTACTCACTAGATTCCTTTCTAGTGAGATTTTTATTTTATTTTTCTAGGTTTTCTTTAGTCTATCTTTTTTCTTCGTTTCTTTGTTCGTAACCATTACCATCCGACATCATGGAAGGTGGTAATATCCTTGATCCCAACAACCCACCACCACAACAACACCCACCTCCTAGAGCCCGTACCTTAGGAGACTACTCCCGTCCTAGCCACCATGGCTATCGAAACACCATTGAGCTCACTCAAGGAGCCAATGTCACACCCTTGCGATCCGACACCATCCGGTTGGTGCAAAGCGGATGCGCATTCCATGGACTTCGTTCCGAAGATCCTAATCAACATCTCAAGGACTTTCTCAAAATCGTTGATTCCATAGACCTTGATGTTGCCACTCGAGAGACGACCCGACTACGTCTCTTTCAATTCTCTCTGCGGGACCAAGCTAGTCAATGGCTAGAACGTCTACCCGCAGGATCCATCACCTCTTGGGATGATCTCACCACTCGTTTCCTCGCTCAGTTTTTCCCACCAGGAAGAACTACCAAGCTAAGGAATGATATCTTGATGTTCCAACAACGTCAAGGCGAAACCCTCTACGAGGCATGGACTCGATTCAAGGACTTACTCCAAAAAGTCCCTCACCATGGCATAGAACTTTGGCTCCAAGTCCAAATCTTCTATGACCATATCAATCTCTCCACGAGGCAAACCATTGACCAATCGGCCGGTGGTAAGCTACGTGATCTAAGTGCGGAATAATCATGGGCTCTCCTAGAAGATCTTGCTCTTTATGACAACGAAAGTTGGAGTGATCCCCGTGATTTGAATAAAACGGTCAAGGCAATATCTTTGCCTTCAAACAATTCAAGCACTTCCGACCGTGGGATCATAGAACTTGAAGACCAAGTCAAGTTTCTTATGAAATCCTACGAGGCTCCTAAACCTTCACGCCAAGTGAACAAAATCACTTCTTCGTGTAAATTATGTAGTGGTCCCCATGACACTCATGATTGCATGAAACTCCCCAAACAGGCTTTCAAAGAATTCGCATTCTCGCGAATTGATAAGGCGGGAGATAAGTGGCTCACCACTAATTATGGACCCAAGAATTCCGAAGATTGGTATGAGGCATGGAAGAGTAAGCCAGATTTTAGTTGGAACCAAACTCGAAGCGTATCATTCAATGACTCTCCCCCACTCACCTGGTCTGAACATTATCCTCACCAGCATACGCATAAACAACAAAATCGCGAGGAATCACTGCAAAAATTCATTCTCTCTCAAGAAACACAGCTCTCCAAACTTGAGAATCAATTCAGACAACAGCAAGTTGATATGAACAACAAGGTTGATAACCTGTTAAAGGTTATCAATGATCGCATTGCTGGCAGGTCAACTTGCGAGCTGGCACGAGTTAATGAGATCAAATCTGTCACGGTGACTCACCAAACACCCCCTCCTGTAAAAATCAAGCACCCTAGTAAACTCTTCAAACACATATCACAAAACGGAAAAGAACTTAGAGATACTCATACCCCTTCAAAACCACTCCACTTCGTGAACACCATCACAACAATGCCTATTCCTAAACCCCACCTGGACCAACAATCAACCGAGAATGTGGACAATGAAATGGAGGATGAAGTTCCCGAAAAGGACACCGAGGCGCCCGGCGACTATCTAGACTCACCAAAGAACTCTAGTACAAGAGAGTTGAATGATGAGGAGGGCTCGGAAGAGAAATCCGAAATGCCTCATGGG
The DNA here is from genome assembly GCA_021014915.2 of Artemisia tridentata subsp. tridentata. Lineage (NCBI taxonomy): Eukaryota > Viridiplantae > Streptophyta > Magnoliopsida > Asterales > Asteraceae > Artemisia > Artemisia tridentata. The sequence goes on from CP139506.1 coordinate 56,532,620, forward strand.
CTCCCAGGATTGCTAGACCGCCCCCTGGTGGAGGAACTTGAGAGGGGCACAGTAAATTTGCCTGTGGGATTTGGAGAGAGAATAGAGGATGGCGCTCACAGGGTCTTTAAGGTATCTTGCACCACTAGGAAGAAGTTTATAAAAGATGCCTATATAAACCCTAACTCTTCTATGAATGCAATATCCCTTTCTCTATATAACGAAGCCTTCACCGAACAGGTCAAATATGAAGGGTTTAACATCATCGGGGTAATAAGGAGGGTACCAATTGTGATAGAAAAGTTCCTCTTTCATATCGAGCTAACTGTATTTAATAACATGAACTCTATCATCAGCCCATCCTTAACTGGCCTTGTTCTAGGCAAACCATTCATAAAAGCAACGGGAGTGATACTCGATGAGGATGATAGGAGTGCATTATTTACGGATGGTGTCAGGAAAGTGATTTTTCGAGATGGCAGTGAAGAAGTGTATGGGTATCAACCATCAGCAATTGGCAACACATGGGGGCTACACGGTAGAAGACCTGGCCGAATTAAGCGATGTGATCCGAATAATCTCAAAATACCTTGCATGATTGGTCACAAGCATTTTTATAATGTTTACATTGACACATGTTTACCCAAAAATGTGATGTCCTTGTTTCATTATAACAACATTTGCAGATGGGGAATGATTCATAAAGGGAAGGACGACATTGGTATAGATGATGATGTACAGGTGTTTGTAGGAAATATGACATTCACTATGAGCTTCGCAATCGTCAAGAATATCGCTAAGTACATCGATCCCAGGTTATCACAAGTTGTTTTTGGGGCCCCTTTTTGCAAGGCCACAAGCTTGGTTGTGGACGAGCTCAATGGGATCATGACTTTCACCGATGGGATTAGGGAAATCTCATACCAAACGCCTTACAAGATGAGAGAATTTAAGGAGATTGATTATGGAGGGCTCGATGGGTTAAGTTCCCAACTCGTGTTATGTGATGATGATGTGAGAAGGGGATGTAAGGACACTTTTGACCTGTCAAGTGGATTCTTTAAGCATGATAAGGAGCTTAGTTCTAAATACCAAAACAATCCTTTTGATCTCGAGGACCCGAAATACCTTTACTATGAGAGTGATTCTGATAGAGAATCAAATGAGAATGGCCTAGGAACCGTGACCAATGATGGAGTCACGTAATGTACGGAGACTTTGAGTCTAGCTACAAGACTCGTTAATAAAGAAAAGCGCTTCTTGGGAGGCAACCCAAGCTTTATTTGCTTTGTGTGTTTATTTATTTGTGTGTTTGATTTTATTTGTTTCCGTATGTATGTTTAATTTTTATTATTATTGATTCATGTTCAAAACTAAATTGTGAAAATGCTTTATCTTGTTTTTAACTTCGTCTTAACTACATATAAAGGTATTTTGCAAAAGTTAAGTGTAAGGGGAATCCAAATCGGTTTATTAGAACACAAATGAACATGAATCGTAACAATAATAAATTAACATACATATTCGTATTTGTTTGAGTCAAATGCTTGTATCGAGTCATAATGATGTTTTGCAGGAATTCCAGGAAGTAAGGTATAGGTTTTTCCAGAAATTTTCCGGAAACTTAACATGAGAATTCTGTCAGATCAGTTCTGACGGCGTCAGGATTTATGATGAAGCGAAAAGTGTACCGCTTTTAAGGGGTCATTTAAGCCCTAAATCGTATTTATTTGATCAAATATTGCCCTAAATCGTTCCTTTTGTCATTTTAGGTACTTTTGAGGAGAAATCTGGAAAAGGAGGCATTTTGGACATTTTTGGAGCATAAAAGTGAAGAAAATGACAAAGTCTCAAAATCGGCTAAAAGTTACCTTTGACGGCGTCAGAATTATCCCTGGACGGCGTCATGGCTTGGCAAGAAAAAGGTGGATGTGAAAATTACTCATGATAAGCCAGAGAAATTTGCATGGAATTCTGACGGCGTCACGCTTTAATGTGATCAAGGTCATCACGGCTTAATTTAAAGAGGGACGGCGTCAACCCTAAGTCTGACGGCGTCAAGCCTTGATAAGCCAGAACGGATTTTGGAGAGCTAAAGAGGGACGGCGTCAAGAAGGCCATCCGGGAACCCTAAAAGCGGCGAGGTGACGGCGTCACACTCCATAACGTGACGCCGTCAGATTTGAAAGTCTATATATAGTTTTGCAATTTTTTGTCATTAGTGTGGAACTTATTGGGGAACTTTGTGTGTGAAAACCCTAAGACGATTTTAGCAGCTTTTTCAAGGCTTTTTGCCTTGAGATCTTCCATGTTATATTGAAGATAAGTTATCAATTAATCATTCAATATGTCTATGTGTTGTTTGATTCTATCTTGTTCTTGTCTTTTGTTTAACATGCTAGGCTAGATTTATCTTGTGTTTGCTTAGATCTAATGAAACCTAGCTATTGATTATTGGTTATTAGTGTGTTATTAGTTGTATTGGATGATTGTTCATCTATGTTAGGCTTAAGAAAACTCGCTAACTTCCTATTCGGTAACTTGCTTGAACGTCTTAAGAAGCATGAACCAATGCGTACTAAGGTTTTTATGGTTGTATTTAATGCACAAGCGAATTCTAGTGATCCCATGTTAGGAGCTTCCTAGCCAGCTCGACATAGGAGTGAAGTAGGAGCTTGTAGAGTTGGGGAAGTACGTACGCCACCCCACGATTGGTATTAAGGAATACACCCGTCATCCACGCAATTAATACACACTAATCAACCGGTAAAAGATAGTTAGGGAGTAAGGAAATCTAAGTAAACACATCTCTCTCCACATAAGTTTTACCACCTTTTCATTTTCAGTTATTTTATTTTATTTGCATTCGTAGTAATTTGGGTTAGTTGATTAGCAACTAATTCCGCCCACTCTTTCAAACCCGAGATTTTACTTGCTTTCATAAAATTATAAAAAAAACATAAAAAGAATCTTCTCTCACCCTTAGACCTATTAGAGTAGTTTTTCATACCTAACGAACACTATTCCCTGTGGAGAACGATCAATCCCCCGTACTTACCACTACACTATACTACATCGGTCAGGTACACTGCCTGGTGGGGTTGTAAGCCTCTTGAGATCCCTCGAGAGGTAAAACCTGTTGTAAGGTTGCAAAACCACGCATCAAGTTTTTGGCGCCGCTGCCGGGGAATAGTTATTGTTTAGGTTGAATTTTTATTTTATAGGTCTACTCACTAGATTCCTTTCTAGTGAGATTTTTATTTTATTTTTCTAGGTTTTCTTTAGTCTATCTATTTTCTTCGTTTCTTTGTTCGTAACCATTACCATTCGACATCATGGAAGATGGTAATATCCTTAATCCCAACAACCCACCACCACCTCCTAGAGCCCGTACTTTAGGAGAGTACTCCCGTCCTAGCCACCATGGCTATCGAAACACCATTGAGCTCACTCAAGGAGCCAATGTCACTCCCTTGCGATCCGACACCATCCGGTTGGTGCAAAGCGGATGCGCATTCCATGGACTTCGTTCTGAAGATCCTAATCAACATCTCAAGGACTTTCTCAAAATCGTTGATTCTATAGACCTTGATGTTGCCACTCGAGAGACGACCCGACTGCGTCTCTTTCAATTCTCTCTGCGGGACCAAGCTAGTCAATGGCTAGAACGTCTACCCGCAGGATCCATCACCTCTTGGGATGATCTCACCACTCGTTTCCTCGCTCAGTTTTTCCCACCAGGAAGAACTACCAAGCTAAGGAATGATATCTTGATGTTCCAACAACGTCAAGGCGAAACCCTCTACGAGGCATGGACTCGATTCAAGGACTTACTCCGAAAAGTCCCTCACCATGGCATGGATCCTTGGCTACAAATCCAACGATTTTATGACGGCGTAAACCATCAAACTAGAAGAACCCTTGATTACGCTGCCAATGGGAGGCTGAGCAGGCTCAGTGTCGATAAGTGCTGGGAAGTCATCGAGGACTTAGCATAGTACGAAGAAGAAGAATGGAATGAATCAATGTTCTCGGAAGTAGGGACTTTAAATTGCATAAGTGCAACCCAAGAACAGCTGTTCGAAAACATAAAAAGGCAGGTTGAGAAATTGATGAAAGCCGAGATACCTACGGCTGAGGAAAATCCCGATGAGTGTGTGAACACAATTGGTATACATACGTCTCATCAATTCTCACGACAAGTTGAATTTGAAGGGATAATGCTAACTTTCGTGAACAACCAAGAGAGACGGATCCAGGAATTAGAAACTCACTTGAAAAACACCCAAGATATGTTCATGGAACTAGTAGAAAAATTCATCTTGAGAATAAAGTAGAAAATTAGGGAAAAAGCTTCGCACAAAAAGATCGAGAAGATCTTTGAACTCCCGGTCCCTAATGAACCATACAACGAATGGGATGATGAAACCCCTTTCCCCAAGCCTTCACATTTACAACCCTTTTATCCATTTGGACCCCCTCGCGAGAAAGAGAATTCTCAAGATCATGGCATTTTCGTGGGAAGTATGGTTGCCACGCTCCCTAACTTTCATGAAGCTAGGAAACGATCTTTTGGCTTTAAGCCAGGTGTGAGAAGTACTCAATTAAAACACACCCTCATTTTGAAAACCTCCTGGAAAAGTTCCTCTCACTCCCTGAATACCTGCCGTGATGGAAATTGGGACCTGAATGAGACGTCAATCGGCCCTTTCCAACATTTTACTACATCTCGTGACAGTAACAAAACATTTGACCCAGGAGGAACTTGTTAACGAGACTAACTATCAGGGTTATTGACCCTGACTAGCTGCTCCCTTAAAGTACAAGGGGCTCTTTTGTAAACTGGCACAAAGTAGTAAAATACGCTGTCCTGACGGCGTCAGGATTTGAACGTGACGCCGTCACCCCGTCTGCACAGCAATAACAACTTTAATTCCATCACTTTCATCACAAACCCCACAAACCATATCCACTCCAACCCCACCCACGAATTTTCAAGATCAAATTCACCGACTTTCGCTATCAATCTCCACGTGGTAAGTAATTCTTATTCATTCTTTTCGCTTTAATTACTCATAGGATTCGTAAATTTCGAAAATCCCCAACTCATGAAACCCTAGGATTGATTCATGCTTAGAACTCATAATGTCCTTTAATTAGTGTTATTTAGCAATAATTAAAGCATTTGATAATTGGCAATCAATTGGGTCTATTCACTAATGGGGAGGCCACGAATTTGAACCATAACCTATGATCCAATCACCCATTTTGTTGTAAAAAGGGGGCGTTTGGTTTAAGCTTAAAGTTTGGATATTGATTTTTCCCTCGTAATTTCGGATTTAAATTTTGTCGAACCTGACGGCGTCACCTAGCAAAGGGTGACGGCGTCAGACCTGTCTGATGCTCCACCAAATCTTTAATTCACATATTAACACTTTTGTTCCTCCCTGCTTTGTTCCAGATAATGAGTAAGCGTCAAAGACCTAGCCGAGGGAGTTCTTCCAGATCTCAACAAGAGAACTTTGGGGACACGGTCCTCAGTTGGGGTGTCTTTGATGATGATGCCGCCACAACTAAATACACCCAGTTGCTACAGCATAAAGTTGAAAATCAGGCTGTGGTAGATTGGAGCTTTCTGAGGAGGGAAGGTCTTGAGCAAACCTTTCTCCAAAGCTTTCAGACGGATGAATTTACCGGCCCTCAGTGGGAAAGACTGTTTAGGATTCAAGAGCCGGTATATGAAGAGTTGGTACGTGAATTCTTTGCCACTTTTCACTTTGACATGGCTGAGGCAAGGACCGATGTGGGCAGAACCACAATCTACTTCAGGCTGGGGGGTGAGTTCAGGACGTGTTCGGTTACTGAGTTTGGATGGAGGCTTGGGTTGTATAGTCAGCATGATACCACTCAAGCAGGGTTCATGCCTAGGTTGTTGCATGGGGAGTCGATGAGGAATGATTTTAGATGTTCCATGTTTTGGCCAACTATTGGGGATGGGGTGTACACCTCGACTACTGTGGCATCTCAGATCAGGGAGCCTAGGATTAGGTTGACCCATAGGTGTCTCACCTATAGCTTAACAGGGCGCCACAGCTCTCACCACCGTGTCACTACTTCAGACCTCTTCTACTTGTACACCATTTTCTCGAATGAGGTTTACTGCAACATCCCATTTTGGGTTGCTAGCTTTCTGCATGGTGGAGTTGGGGAAAGGGAAGGAGACAGGATTTATGGTGGGATGTTTATCACCCGGCTGGCCCGATCCTATGGAGTCCTCAGGCCCGAGGTCATGAGGTATTTGAGTAGTGGTGATGCGTGCAGGACAGTGAAGGTGAGGTCCCTGAAGCAGATGGAGGTGGTTATGGAGATGCATGATGGGACCTTTATGTGGTATCATCCAGACGGTGATGAGGATGCTGGTGATGAGGATGATGAGGAGGAGGAGCAGCAGCAGCAGCAGCAGCATGGGGGTTATGAGGCCGGTACAGCAGATTACTACCGGCACATGAGCAGAGGGGATTGGCAGGCTCACCAGGGGGCATGGATGGGCCAGGTTGATACTTGGAGGACCCGGGTGGACGAGAGGTTCGACTGGATGTATGATCACACTGTTCGTCAGATGCAGCACTTATCTACGCGTGATCAGTTGGACCCACACCTGCAGATCGACCCTTTCCCGGGACGTGAGCAGGACTACCCACCATATGGGTACTACGGGCATCTTCCTCCTGACTATGACTATCGCCAAGGTCCCCCACCCCAGTGATGCTTTGATTTGATGTTTTGATATTTGAACAATTGAAATTATGGTTGTATGATTTAGAACAATTGGGTCTGTAATAATTTAGGATAAGGCCTCTGTTGGCCTTTAAACATTTGTTACATTGATTTTATTTATTGCATGCAAGCCTTATTTGATTGCTTATTTTATTTGCTTTGTGTGTTTATTTATTTGTTTGTTTGATTTTATTTGTTTTCGTATGTGTGTTTAAGTTTTATTATTATTGATTCATGTTCAAAATTAATTTGTGAAAATGCTTTATTTTGTTTTTAACTTCGTCTTAACTACATATAAAGGTATTTTGCAAAAGTTAAGTGTAAGGGAAATCTAAATCGGTTTATTAGAACACAAATGAACATGAATCATAATAATAATAAATTAACATACATATTAGTATTTGTTTGAGTCAAATGCTTGTATCGAGTCATAATGATGTTTTGCAGGATTTCCAGGAAGTAAGGTATAGGTTTTTCCAAAATTTTTCCGGAAACTTAACATGAGAATTCTGTCAGATCATTTCTGACGGCGTCAGGCTTTACAACCTGACAGCGTCAGGTTTAATTTTCTGAAAATTTTTGAAAGTTTTGTTTTCATAAAAAGTTTTTATTAAATCTCTAACTTATAATCTCCAGGAATCTGCAAAATAATCATTCCACAAGCATTATATCCTTATATATAGATTTATCCCGCCGATGTTATGCAGGTTTTCGTGTTTGTTTTCTCAGGTTTAACAGGTTATTTTGGACAAGGAAATGTATGTGGAATCAAGCTTTTGGCGATGCTTTAGTCTTGGAGCTTCTACATTCTCTTTGGAAGAAGATCTAACCGTGTTACTTCATTATCCACCGAGCGAATCAGGGGAGTATTTGATTTCATTCTTTTACTTTTTTTCTTTTACATCTTAGTATTTGAACATTGGGGACAATGTTCATCTTAAGTGTAAGGGGGGGGGGGTTAAAACTACGATTAGAGAATGCTATTACGCTTGATTTTTGTTTGTTTAATGGTAGATGTGTAATAAAACTGAGATAAATACCTGTTAGGGCAATTTTAGTGCCAAATTTAAATTTTTTTACAACATTTAGGAGTGAAACTTTGGTCTTAATGAGCGTCTCATGGATAGGAAGTTATATGACTAGCACAAAACCGTACCACTAAAAAATTTTCCACCCCCAAATATGTGAGGTTCGCCCCTAGAATTGGTAGGAAAAGCATTTATGCTATGAAGTGTGTACCGGTAGCACTTAGATTCTATAACTTGCGTTAGGACCATTCCGAGGCCACAAGTGAGACTACATTCGTGTAGTTAGATTTACTACATGATAAGAGGCATTAGGATTAACCCATTGTTTTACACCTGTGTTTTTGTTATAATTACATTGGCTACATTGGTCAAGTAATTCTCCCACACCCTTTGCGTTGTACTCATTTTTAGTACACGATACCCCTAGTACACCCCTCAGAGCCTATCTTTTCGTTTCGACCTTTAAGCATTTTACTTAAAGGAAGAATTTGTTACACCCCACTTAAATGTACACCCAAATCGCCTTAGCCTACCTTGTATGCACTCATTTTTAGTGCATTATTGTTACAACATTTGTTTAAACCCAAGTTAATTATCTAATTGATTACATGGTTGCTAAGTCGAGTCATATCCTTGTACATATTGTTTTGGGACGATTGGAACTCATGGGTAAAGTACTAGTGTAATGGAGTAATGGGGAAGAACATCATTTATTACCCCCATATGTGCTAAATATTTTAAAAGTACTCCAAGTGTTTTGATTATCTTAATTCGAGTCATTAGAATAGTTATTTGTAAAGTTATGTAAAAGTTCAAGTGTAAGGGGATGCAACGCCCCTATGATGTATTATTTTGGATGGTAGGGCAAAAGTGTATGCAAAAAAAAAAAAAAAAAAAAAAAAAAAAAAAAAAAAAAAAAAAAAAAAAAATCGAAAAAAAATCAAGAAAAATACAAAAAAATGAGAAAAAGAAAAGTAGAAAAAACATACGGACTACCATCCCGTTTCATTTTATGTTTTTGTTATTTTGTTTTTAGCTTAAGATTGAGTCGAGTCTTGGCTTAGCAACATTGTATAGTACATGTAATTGATCAAGATCTTTAACTCGCCACCAGTAAAATATCCTTTATCCAACAAAACCGTGTTTTCCTTTTCCCTACACCTAACGTTATAACCCATTTAAAAGCCCTCTTTAATAGTTTATCTTAGGTGCTTACGCCTAGTGGAGGAGGTCTTCGATCCTTTCCCAAGCCTATGGTAATCTATTTGCTATGACAGGTAGTGAGAGATATTATCCGTTTTCATTTATGAGATTTATTTTGATGACACTTGAGAGATGTGAGTATCTAAACACTACTTGTGAGGTGCTAGTTTGTAATCTCCGTGCTTATTATGATTAAAGTGGAACGACTATTTGTTGCAATTACTTTTATGTTAGCATTAAATGACCCCTAACTTGTATTTTGATTAGAATAAAAGCACATTTGCTTGAGGACAAGCAAATCTCAAGTGTAAGGGTATTTGATGAAGCGAAAAGTGTACCGCTTTTAAGGGGTCATTTAAGCCCTAAATCGTATTTATTTGATCAAATATTGCCCTAAATCGTTCCTTTTGTCATTTTAGGTACTTTTGAGGAGAAATCTGGAAAAAGAGGCATTTTGGACATTTTTGGAGCATAAAAGTGAAGAAAACGACAAAGTCTCAAAATCGGCTAAAAGTTACCTTTGACGGCGTCAGAATTATCCCTGGACGGCGTCATGGCTTGGCAAGAAAAAGGTGGATGTGAAAATTACTCATGATAAGCCAGAGAAATTTGCATGGAATTCTAACGGCGTCACGCTTTAATGTGATCAAGGTCATCACGGCTTAATTTAAAAAGGGACGGCGTCACCCCTAAGTCTGACGGCGTCAAGCCTTGATAAGCCAGAACGGATTTTGGAGAGCTAAAGAGGGACGGCGTCAAGAAGGCCATCCGGGAACCCTAAAAGCGGCGAGGTGACGGCGTCACACTCCATAACGTGACGCCGTCAGATTTGAAAGTCTATATATAGTTTTGCAATTTTTTGTCGTTAGTGTGGAACTTATTGGGGAACTTTGTGTGTGAAAACCCTAAGACGATTTTAGCAGCTTTTTCAAGGCTTTTTGCCTTGAGATCTTCCATGTTACATTGAAGATAAGTTATTAATTAATCATTCAATATGTCTATGTGTTGTTTGATTCTATCTTGTTCTTGTCTTTTGTTTAACATGCTAGGCTAGATTTATCTTGTGTTTGCTTAGATCTAATGAAACCTAGCTATTGATTATTGGTTATTAGTGTGTTATTAGTTGTATTGGATGATTGTTCATCTATGTTAGGCTTAAGAAAACTGGCTAACTTCCTATTCGGTAACTTGCTTGAACGTCTTAAGAAGCATGAACCAATGCGTACTAAGGTTTTTATGGTTGTATTTAATACACAAGCGAATTCTAGTGATCCCATGTTAGGAGCTTCCTAGCCGGCTCGACATAGGAGTGAAGTAGGAGCTTGTAGAGTTGGGGAAGTACGTACGCAACCCCACGATTGGTATTAAGGAATACACCCGTCATCCACACAATTAATACACACTAATCAACCGGTAAAAGATAGTTAGGGAGTAAGGAAATCTAAGTAAACACATTTCTCTCCACATAAGTTTTACCACCTTTTCATTTTCAGTTATTTTATTTTATTTGCATTCGTAGTAATTTGGGTTAGTTGATTAGCAACTAATTCCGCCCACTCTTTCAAACCCGAGATTTTACTTGCTTTCATAAAATTATAAAAAAAACATAAAAAGAATCTTCTCTCACCCTTAGACCTATTAGAGTAGTTTTTCATACCTAATGAACACTATTCCCTGTGGAGAACGATCAATCCCCCGTACTTACCACTACACTATACTACATCGGTCAGGTACACTGCCTGGTGGGGTTGTAAGCCTCTTGAGATCCCTCGAGAGGTAAAACCTGTTGTAAGGTTGCAAAACCACGCATCAATTTATAACCTGACAGCGTCAGGTTGTAATTTTCTGAAATTTTTTTTGAAAGTTTTGTTTTCATAAAAAGTTTTTATTAAATCTCTAACTTATAATCTCCAGGAATCTGCAAAATTATCATTCCACAAGCATTATATCCTTATATATAGAATTTATCCCGCCGATGTTATGCAGGTTTTCGTGTTTGTTTTCTCAGGTTTAACAGGTTATTTTGGACAAGGAGATGTATTTGGAATCAAGCTTTTGGCGATGCAGTAGTCTTGGAGCTTCTACTTTCTCTTGGAAGAAGATCTAACCATGTTACCACATTATCCACCGAGCGAATCAGGGGAGTATTTGATTTCATTCTTTTACCTTTTTACTTTTACATCTTGTTATTTGAACATTGGGGACAATGTTCATCTTAAGTGTAAGGGTGGGTAAAATACGATACTTTAGAGAATGCTATTGCGCTTGATTTTTGTTTGTTTGATGGTAGATGTGTAATAAAACTGAGATAAATACCTGTTAGGGTAATTTTAGTGCCAAATTTAAATTTTTTTACAACATATAGGAGTGAAACTTTGATCTTAATGAGCGTCTCATCGATAAGAGTTATATGACTAGCACAAAACCGTACCGCTAAAAAAATTTTCCACCCCCAAATATGTGAGGTTCGCCCCTAGAATTGGTAGGAAAAGCATTTATGCTATGATGTGTGTACCGGTAACACTTAGATTCTAGAACTTGCGTTAGGACCATTCCGAGGCCACAAGTGAGACTACATTCGTGTAGTTAGATTTACTACATGATAAGAGGCATTAGGATTAACCCATTGTTTTACACATGTGTTTTTGTTATAATTACTTTGGCTACATTGGTCAAGTAATTCTCCCACACCCTTTGCGTTGTACTCATTTTTAGTAAACGATACCCCTAGTACACCCCTCAGAGCCTATCTTTTCGTTTCGACCTTTAAGCATTTTACTTTTAGGAAGAATTTGTTTACACCCCACTTAAATGTACACCCAAATCGCCTTAGCCTACCTTGTATGCACTCATTTTTAGTGCATTATTGTGACAACATTTGTTTAAACCCAAGTTAATTATCTAATTGATTACATGGTTGCTAAGTCGAGTCATATCCTTGTACATATTATTTTGGGACGATTGGGACTCATGGGTAAAGTACTAGTGTAATGGAGTAATGGGGAAGAACATCATTTATTACCCCCATATGTGCTAAATATTTTAAAAGTACTCCAAGTGTTTCGATTATCTTAATTCGAGTCATTAGAATAGTTATTTGTAAAGTTATGTAAAAATTCAAGTGTAAGGGGAATGCAACGCCCCTATGATGTATTATTTTGGATGGTAGGGCAAGAGTGTATGAAAAAAAAAAAATCAAAAAAAAAATCAAGAAAAATACAAAAAAATGAGAAAAAGAAAAATAGAAAAAACATACGGACTACCATCCCGTTTCATTTTATGTTTATTTTATGTTTTTTGTTATTTTGTTTTTAGCTTAAGTCGAGTCTAGTCTTGGCTTAGCAACGACATATTGTACATGTAATTAATCAAGATCTTTAACTCGCCACCAGTAAAATATCCCTTATCCAACAAAACCGTGTTTATCATATCCCTACACCTCACGTTATAACCCATTTAAAAGCCCTCTTTGATAGTTTATCTTAGGTGCTTACGCCTAGTGGTGGAGGTTTTCGATCCTGTCCCAAGCCTATGGTAATCTATTTGCTATGACAGGTAGTGAGAGATATTATCCGTTTTCATTTATGAGATATACTTTTATGACACCTGAGAGATGTGAGTATCTAAACACTACTTGTGAGGTGCTAGTTTGTAATCTCCGTGCTTATTATGATTAAAGTGGAACGACTATTTGTTGTAATTACTTTTATATTAGCGTTAAATGACCCCTAACTTGTATTTTGATTAGAATAAAAGCGCATTTGCTTGAGGACAAGCAAATCTCAAGTGTAAGGGTATTTGATGAAGCGAAAAGTGTACCACTTTTAGGGGGTCATTTAAGCCCTAAATCGTATTTATTTGATCAAATATTGCCCTAAATCGTTCCTTTTGTCATTTTAGGTACTTTGGAGAAGAAATCTGGAAAAGGAAGCATTTTGGACGTTTTTGGAGCATAAAAGTGAAGAAAACGACAAAGTCTCAAAATCGGCTGGAAAAGTACCTTTGACGGCATCAGGGATTGTTCTGGACGGCGTCACGGCTTGGCAAAAAGAGGTGGATATGAAAAATACACATGATAAGCCAGGGAGTTTTGCAATGTAAAGTCTGACGGCGTCACCCTTTAAGGTGATCAAGGCCATCACGGTTTAAACTAAAGAGGGACGGCGTCAAGCCCATTTCTGACGGCGTCAAGCCTTGATAGGCCAGAGCGGATTTTGGAGCACTAAAGAGGGACGACGTCAAGAAGGCCATCCGGGAACCCTAGACACGGCGAGGTGACGGCGTCAAGTCCTATAACGTGACGCCGTCAGCCCTTAAACTCTATATATAGTTTTGCAATTTTTTGTAATTGGTGTGCAACTTTGTGAGGAGAAACCCTAAAGACGAATTTCTGCCTTTTTTAAGGGTTTTCATACCCTTGGATCTCCCATGTTTAATTGAAGATAAGTATTTATTTAATCAATCAATATGTCTATGTGTTGTTTGATTATATCTTGTTCTTGTCTTTTAATTAACATGCTAGGCTAGATTTATCTTGTGTTTGCTTAGATCTAATGAAACCTAACTATTGATTATTGGTTATTAGTGTGTTATTAATTGTATTGGATGATTGTTCATCGATGTTAGGCTTAAGAAAACTGGCTAACCTCCTATTCGGTAACTTGCTTGAACGTCTTAAGAAACATGAACCAATGTGTACTAAGGTTTTTATGGTTGTATTTAATGCATGAGCGAATTCTAGTGATCCCATGTTAGGAGCTTCTTAGCCGGCTCGACATAGGAGTGAAGTAGGAGCTTGTAGAGTTGGGGAAGTACGTACGCCACCCCACGATTGGTATTAAGGAATACACCCGTCATCCACGCAATTAATACACACTAATCAACCGGTAAAAGATAGTTAGGGAGTAAGGAAATCTAAGTAAACACATTTCTCTCCACATAAGTTTCACGACCTTTTCATTTTCTGTTATTTTATTTTATTTTCATTTGTAGTTATTTGGGTTAGTTGACTAGCAACTAATTCCGCCCACTCCTTCAAAACCCAAGATTTTACTTGCTTTCATAAAAAAATATAAAAAATACAAAAAGAATCTTCTCTCACCCTTAGACCTATTAGAGTAGTTTTTCAATCCTAACGACACTATTCCCTGTGGAGAACGATCAATCCCCCGTACTTACCACTACACTATACTACATCGGTCAGGTACACTGCCTGGTGGGGTTGTAAGCCTCTTGAGATCCCTTGAGAGGTAAAACCTGTTGTAAGGTTGCAAAACCACGCATCAGCCCCAGACATCAAAGATTTCACAAACTTGAATAGCATTTTGTGGCATTTCATTTCGTTGTGAAATATTTCCGTGACGCTGACAAGCGTCACAGGTTTTGATGAGATCATGGGCATCCTTATAGATTGTGGGCCAATAAAACCCGGAATCAAACACCTTTTTGGCGGTGTAGTTTGGACTATGATGGCCCCCAGTGGGTCCAGCATGGCAAGCTTTGAGAATGTCAATAGCTTCCTGTCCATAAACACACCGTCGGATGACTTGATCCGCACTGATTTTGAACAAGTAGGGGTCGTCCCAGAAGTATTGTTTAACATCCTTGAAGAATTTATTCTTCTGTTGGGTCGACATCCTTTTCACTATGAAGTTACCCGCATGGTAATTTGCGAAGTCAGCAAACCATGGGGTAGTAGAATCTCCACGAAAAGTAACCGCATTGAGTGTCTCAAGAGGAAATGTTTCATTTATTTCCTTTTTCTCGAAAACATCTTGGTGTGGGTTCTCTAATCGGGATAGATGATCAGCAGCTAGGTTCTCAGCTCCTTTTTTATCACGTATAATGATATCAAATTCTTGCAGGAGGAGAACCCAACGGAGCAATCTCGGCTTTGCATCTTGTTTTGCAAAGAGATATTTGAGAGCCGAGTGATCCGTATACACTACACATTTTGTCAAGATCAAATATGGCCGAAACTTCTCGAAGGCATACACCACAGCTAATAATTCTTTTTCTGTAGTGGTGTAATGAGTTTGAGCTTCAGTCATGGTTTTACTTGCGTAGTGGATAGGCTGAAAGTGTTTGGCTTTTCGTTGCCCCAGGACTGCACCGATAGCAAAATCACTTGCATCGCACATGAGCTGAAAGGGGAAATCCCAGTCGGGGGCAACCAGAATGGGTGCTTCAGTAAGCTTTTTCTTTAGTGTTTCAAAAGCTTCGATGCACTCGGGTGAGAAGATAAAAGGAGCATCCTTCTCAAGGAGATGAGTCATAGGCCGGGCGATTTTAGAAAAATCTTGTATGAATCTACGATAGAAACCGGCATGACCCAAAAAACTCAAAATACCTTTGACGGTAGTGGGATGAGGTAATTTAGCAATGACATCAACTTTAGCTCTGTCAACCTCAATCCTGTTCTTTGATATCTTATGGCCGAGGACAATGCCCTCTTTGACCATAAAATGACTCTTCTCCCAATTTAGACAAAGATTGGTGTCTTCACACCGTTTCAGCATGTTTTCTAAATGGGAGAGACATGTTTTGAATGAATCCCCAATGACCGAGAAGTCATCCATAAAGACTTCCATAGTTTTCCCGATCATATCGGAGAATATGGACATCATGCACCTTTGGAATGTGCCTGGAGCATTACATAAGCCGAAAGGAATACGTTTATAAGCAAAGGTTTCATAAGGGCACGTGAAGGTAGTCTTTTCTTGATCTTGTGGATCAATGGGGATTTGAAAGTAACCTGAGAAACCGTCAAGGAAACAATAGTACTCGTTCCCTGCTAATCTCTCAAGCATTTGGTCCATGAAGGGTAGAGGAAAATGGTCTTTACGGGTGGCATCATTTAACTTACGATAGTCAATGTGATGAAGCGAAAAGTGTACCGCTTTTAGGGGGTCATTTAAGCCCTAAATCCTATTTATTTGATCAAATATTGCCCTAAATCGTTCCTTTTGTCATTTTAGGTACTTTGGCGAAGAAATCTGGAAAAGGAAGCATTTTGGAAGTTTTTGGAGCATAGAAAACGACAAAGTCTCAAAATCGACTGGAAAAGTACCTGTGACGGCGTCAAGCCCCAATGTGATGCCGTCAACCCTTGATAGGCCAGAGAGGATTTTGGAAGATTAAAGGGGGACGGCGTCAAGAAGGCCGTCAACCCTTGACGCGCCAGAGAGGATTTTGGAGGATTAAAAGGGGACGGCGACAAGAAGGCCATCAAGAAACCCTAACCGCGGAGAGGTGACGGCGTCACACTCTATAACGTGACACCGTCAGATCTGTTTTCCTATATATACTTTCATAATTTTTAGTCATTAGTGTGCAACTTTGTGAGGAGAAACCCTAAGACGATTTTTCTGCCATTTTTAAGGGTTTTATACCCTTGGATCTCCCATATTCAATTGAAGATAAGTAATCAATTAATCATTCAATATGTCTATGTGTTGTTTGATTATATCTTGTTCTTGTCTTTTAATTAACATGCTAGGCTAGATTTATCTTGTGTTTGCTTAGATCTAATGAAACCTAACTATTGATTATTGGTTGTTGGTGTATTATTAATTGTATTGGATGATTGTTTATCGATGTTAGGCATAAGAAAACTGGCTAACCTCCTATACGGTAACTTGCTTGAACGTCTTAAGAAACATGAACCAATGCGTACTAAGGTTTTTATGGTTGTATTTAATGCATGAGCGAATTCTAGTGATCCCATGTTAGGAGCTTCTTAGCCGGCTCGACATAGGAGTGAAGTAGGAGCTTATAGAGTTAGGGAAGTACGTACGCCACCCCACGATTGGTATTAAGGAATACACCCGTCATCCACGCAATTAATACACACTAATCAACCGGTAAAAGATAGTTAGGGAGTAAGGAAATATAAGTAAACACATTTCTCTCCATATAAGTTCCACAACCTTTTTATTTTCAATCATTTTATTTTATTTGCATCTGTAGTTATTTGGGTTAGTTGACAAGTAACTAATTCCGCCCACTCCTTCAAACCCGAGATTTTACTTGCTTTCATAAAAAATATAAAAATACAAAAAAGAATCTTCTCTCACCCTTAGACCTATTAGAGTAGTTTTTCATACCTAACGAACACTATTCCCTGTGGAGAACGATCAATCCCCCGTACTTACCACTACACTATACTACATCGGTCAGGTACACTGTCTGGTGGGGTTGTAAGCCTCTTGATATCCCTCGAGAGGTAAAACCTGTTGTAAGGTTGCAAAACCACGCATCAAGTTTTTGGCGCCGCTGCCGGGGAATAGTTATTGTTTAGGTTGAATTTTTATTTTATAGGTCTACTCACTGGATTCCTTTCTAGTGAGATTTTTATTTTATTTTTCTAGGATTTCTTTAGTCTATCTATTTTCTTCATTTCTTTGTTCGTAACCATTACCATCCAACATCATGGAAGGTGGTAATATCCTTGATCCCAACAACCCACCACCACAACAACACCCACCTCCTAAAGTCCGTACCTTAGGAGACTACTCTCGTCCTAGCCACCATGGCTATCGAAACACCATTGAGCTCACTCAAGGAGCCAATGCCACTCCCTTGCGATCCGACACCATCCGGTTGGTGCAAAGCGGATGCGCATTCCATGGACTTCGTTCCGAAGATCCTAATCAACATCTCAAGGACTTTCTCAAAATCGTTGATTCCATAGACCTTGATGTTGCCACTCGAGAGACGACCCGACTGCGTCTCTTTCAATTCTCTCTGCGGGACCAAGCTAGTCAATGGCTAGAGCGCCTACCCGCAGGATCCATCACCTCTTGGGATGATCTCACCACTCGTTTCCTTGCTCAGTTTTTCCCACCAGGAAGAACTACCAAGCTAAGGAATGATATCTTGATGTTCCAACAACGTCAAGGCGAAACCCTCTACGAGGCATGGACTCGATTCAAGGACTTACTCCAAAAAGTCCCTCACCATGGCATAGAACTTTGGCTCCAAGTCCAAATCTTCTATGACCACATCAATCTCTCCACGAGGCAAACCATTGACCAATCGGCCGGTGGTAAGCTACGTGATCTAAGTGCGGAACAATCATGGGCTCTCCTGGAAGATCTTGCTCTTTATGACAACGAAAGTTGGAATGATCCCCATGATTTGAATAAAACGGTCAAGGCAATATCTTTGCCTTCGAATAATTCAAGCACTTCCGACCGTAGGATCATAGAACTTGAAGACCAAGTCAAGTTTCTTATGAAATCCTACGAGGCTCCTAAACCTTCAAGCCAAGTGAACAAAATCACTTCTTCGTGTGAATTATGTAGTGGTCCCCACGACACTCGTGATTGCATGGAACTCCCCAAACAGGCTTTCAAAGAATTCGCATCCTCGCGAATCGATAAGGCGGGAGATAAGTGGCTCACCACTAATTATGGACCCAAGAATTCCGAAGATTGGTTTGAGGCATGGAAGAGTAAGCCAAAATTTAGTTGGAACCAAACGCGAAGCGTATCATTCAATGACTCTCCCCCACTCACCTGGTCTGAACATTATCCTCATCAGCATACGCTTAAACAACAAAATCGCGAGGAATCACTGCAAAAATTCATTCTCTCTCAAGAAACACAGCTCTCCAAACTTGAGAATCAATTCAAACAACAGCAAGTTGATATGAACAACAAGGTTGATAACCTGTTAAAGGTTATCAATGATCGCATTGCTGGCAGGTCATCTTGTGAGTTGGCACGAGTTAATGAGATCAAATCTGTCACGGTGACTCACCAAACACCCCCTCCTGTAAAAATCAAGCACCCTAGTAAACTCTTACAAACACATATCACAAAACGGAAAAGAAACTAGAGATACTCATACCCCTTCAAAACCACTCCACTTCGTGAACACCATTACAACAATACCTATTCCTAAACCCAACCTGGACCAACAATCAACCGAGAATGTGGACAATGAAATGGAGGGTGAAGTTCCCGAAAAGAACCCCGAGGCGCCCGGCAACTATCTAGACTCACCAAAGAACTCTAGTACAAGAGAGGTGAGTGATGAGGAGAGCCCGGAAGAGAAATCCAAAATGCCTCATGGGCTCCCAGGACTGCTAGACCGCCCCCTGATGGAGGAACTTGAGAGGAGCACAGCAAAGCTGCCTATGGGATTTGGAGAGAGAATAGAGGATGGCGCTCCCAGGGTCTTTAAGATATCTTGCACCACTAGGAAAAAGTTTATAAAAGATGCTTACATAAACCTCAATTCTTCTATGAATGCAATATCCCTTTCTCAATATAACGAAGCCTTTACCAAACAGGTCAAAT
The DNA here is from genome assembly GCA_021014915.2 of Artemisia tridentata subsp. tridentata. Classification (NCBI taxonomy): domain Eukaryota; kingdom Viridiplantae; phylum Streptophyta; class Magnoliopsida; order Asterales; family Asteraceae; genus Artemisia; species Artemisia tridentata. Next base: position 56,551,911 of record CP139506.1, read on the forward strand.
ATGAAGGGTTTAATATCATCGGGGTAATAGGAAGGGTACCAATTGTGATAGAAAAGTTTCTCTTTCATATCGAGCTAACTGTATTTAATAACATGAACTCGATCATCAGCCCATCCTTAACTACCCTTGTTCTAGGCAAACCATTCATAAAAGCAACGGGAGTGATACTCGATGAGGAGGATAGTAGTGCATTATTTACCGATGGTGTCAGGAAAGTGATTTTTCGGGATGGCAGTAAAGAAGTGTATGAGTATCAACCATCAGCAATTTGCAACACATGGGGGCTACACGGTAGAAGGCCTGGCCGAATTAAGCGACGTGATCCGAATAATCTCAAAATACCTTGCATGATTGGTCACAAGCATTTTTATAATGTTTACATTGACACATGTTTACCCAAAAATGTGATGTCCTTGTTTCATTATAACAACATTTGCAGATGGGGGATGATTCATAAAGGGAAGGATGACATCGGCATAGATGATGATGTACAGGTGTTTGTAGGAAATATGACATTCAGTATGAGCTTCGTAATCGTTGATAATATCAAAAAGTACATCGATCCCAGGTTATCACAAGTTGTTTTTGGGGCACCTTTTTGCAAGGCCACAAGCTTGGTTGTGGACGAGCTCAATGGGATCATGACTTTTACCGATGGGATTAGGGAAATCTCATACCAAACGCCTTACAAGATGAGAGAATTCAAGGAGATTGATTATGGAGGGCTCGATGGGTTAAGTTCCCAACTCGTGTTATGTGATGATGATGTGAGAAGAGGATGTAAGGACACTTTTGACCTGTCGAGTGGATTCTTTAAGCATGTTAAGGAGCTTAGTTCTAAATACCAAAACAATCCTTTTGATCTCGAGGACCCAAAATACCTTTACTATGAAAGTGATTCTGATAGAGAATCAAAGGAGAATGGCCTAGAAACCGTGACCAATGATGGAGTCACGTAATGTACGGTGACTTTGAGTCTAGCTACAAGACTCGTTAATAAAGAAAAGCGCTTCTTGGGAGGCAACCCAAGCTTTATTTGCTTTGTGTGTTTATTAATTTGTTTGTTTGATTTTATTTGCTTCCGTATGTATGTTTAATTTTTATTATTATTGATTCATGTTCGAAACTAAATTGTGAAAATGCTTTATCTTGTTTTTAACTTCGTCTTAACTACATATAAAGGTATTTTGCAAAAGATAAGTGTAAGGGAAATCCAAATCGGTTTATTAGAACAAATGAACATGAATCATAACAATATTAAATTAACATACATATTAGTAATTGTTTGAGTCAAATGCTTGTATCGAGTCATAATGATATTTTGCAGGAATTCCAGGAAGTAAGGTATAGGTTTTTCCAGAAATTTTCCGGAAACTTAACATGAGAATTCTGTCAGATCATTTCTGACGGCGTCAGGTTTTAATTTTCTGAAATTTTTGAAAGTTTTGTTTTCATAAAAAGTTTTTATTAAATCTCTAACTTATAAACTCCAGGAATCTGCAAAATAATCATTCCACAAGCATTATATCCTTATACAGATTTATCCCGCCGATGTTATGCAGGTTTTCGTGTTTGTTTTCTCAGGTTTAACAGGTTATTTTGGACAAGGAGATGTATGTGGAATCAAGCTTTTGGCGCTGCTTTAATCTTGAAGCTTCAACATTACCTTGGAAGAAGATCTAACCATGTTACCCCTTTATCCACCGAGCGAATCAGGGGAGTATTTGATTTCATTCTTTTACCTTATTTACTTTTACATCTTGTTATTTGAACATTGGGGACAATGTTCATCTTAAGTGTAAGGGGGGGGGGGTAAAGTACGATACCTTAGAGAATGCTATTACGCTTGATTTTTGTTTGTTTAATGGTAGATGTGTAATAAAACTGAGAGAAATACATGTTAAGGCAATTTTAGTGCCAAATTTAAAATTTTTTACAACATTTAGGAGTGAAACTTTGGTCTTAATGAGCGTCTCACGGATAGGAGTTATATGACTAGCACAAAACCGTACCACTAAAAAAAATTTCCACCCCCAAATATGTGAGGTTCGCCCCTAGAATTTGTAGGAAAAGCATTTATGCTATGATGTGTGTACCGGTAGCACTTAGATTCTAGAACTTGCGTTAGGACCATTCCGAGGCCACAAGTGAGACTACATTCGTGTAGTTAGATTTACTACATGATAAGAGGCATTAGGATTAACCCATTGTTTTACACCTGTGTTTTGTTATAATTACATTGGCTACATTGGTCAAGTAATTCTCCCACACCCTTTGCGTTGTACTCATTTTTAGTACACGATACCCCTAGTACACCCCTCAGAGCCTATCTTTTCGTTTCTAACTTTAAGCATTTTACTTAAAGTAAGAATTTGTTTACACCCCACTTAAATGTACACCCAAATCGCCTTAGCCTACCTTGTATGCACTCATTTTTAGTGCATTATTGTGACAACATTTGTTTAAACCCCAAGTTAATTATCTAATTGATTACATGGTTGCTAAGTCGAGTCATATCCTTGTACATATTGTTTTGGGACGATTGGGACTCATGGGTAAAGTACTAGTGTAATGGAGTAATGGGGAAGAACAACATTATTACCCCCATATGTGCTAAATATTTTAAAAGTACTCCAAGTGTTTCGATTATCTTAATTCGAGTCATTAGAATAGTTAATTGTAAAGTTATGTAAAAGTTCAAGTGTAAGGGGAGAACCGAGGCCCCTATGATGTATTATTTTGGATGGTAGGGCAAAAGTGTGTGAGGACCTGTTTTGATACACGGTTAAGGTGGTTAAACCTTGTGTCTTTGTGTATAAGATATATTGAGTTAATATGATTAAGCACGCGGAATTTACTTAACCACACTTAGAAGGTTATGTATGTTATGGAAATGGAAGAATTATATTTGTTACTTAACAATGAACAAAGAAAGTTTTCACTAAACGATTCAATATTATTCAGAATAATACGAGTGATCTTAGGTTTATCACTAGGGTTACAAAACCTTGAATCTTATATTACAACTTGTGATTTTTGTTTGTTCTATGTCTTAACAGATAAGCTCTTATTCTGTGTATTGTGTGTTTAATATCCAAGTCTAAGATCTCTTTTATAGTTACAAGAGATCTTTACAAATTGCTTAAAGTCTTGGCCGACTTACTTGGTTAACTTATGTTTATTGGTGTCAGTACATAAGATACAACATGTATCTATGTATACAACTTGTTAACTAAGCACATGGAGTAAGATATTATCTACCGTATATGTTTGACCAAAATACAATAAATATCTTTTCGATCTTATCCTATGACTCACTGATCAGCAGTACCATATACAACTAGCAGTACCTTCAACTTGAACTAGCAGTACCTTCTTGCTCTGGCAGTACCTTGATGTACTAGCAGTACCTTGATCATGAACTAGCAGTACCTTTGACTTAGAGTAAATTCTAATACTCTAACTTCAGAATATTTAATTCCCAACAATCATCCCCTAAACATGTGAATCATTTCAAACATGTTTTCTGAATTAAATGAGGACTTGTGAAGATCTTTCAAACATTTCATGAATCTGAACTATTCTTCTATTCTGAACTCATCTGCTTTGTTCTTCTTTGACTTCAGCAATATCAAAACATTGTACCAAAAGATGGTGCAATTTCCTTGGATGGAGGAATTGTAAGAGGCAATGATTTCAACAAGTGAAATCATCTATCAGCATGCCTTTGCAAGTGATAAACAAACATAATGAACTGAAATTGAAACTTTTCTTCGTTTGATCTAGATAGAACTTTCTCCTTTAGAAATGCTTCATCCCTTCTAGATATTTGATATGTTCTAATCATTTTCAACCTCTACATCATCATCTTGTATGCTCTTGTCTTCTCCTTCCATATATTGGTTTATTCTTCCTTTTCTGGGTAATTATTTACTCCTCTGAGATTGTAACCTCCCCTGAAGCAAATAACTTTTGTTTCCTCCCCTTGTTTGGAAGATCTCACTATGTACCCTTGACTGATCTATCAATGTGAACTTGTTGTCAGACAATATTGTACATGAAGCCATCAATTCCTTAAGAGTTTAAATTGCTGTCCTCATCACTTCTAGGTGTGTTAACTCCTATGAGAGGTGAATCAGTGGACATTTTGATTCATAATCCATCAATGAATGGTTTTTGTGAATCCTTGAAAATCCTTTTAAGAAATCATTTTAACTTAGTAGTATGTTCATGATTTTAGAATTGAAAAATCATACTACTTTCAACCATTTTGAAAGAATCAAGTGTATAACAGACACTTAATTATCATTTCGGTTTAAAGCAACCTCTGGTTGTGTGAGAACCAATGTATTTCAGTTATCACTAACTGCCTGTGAAAAGATAAATCTATTCAAAAGATTTTCTTGACAGGGTTTCCAGCTCATAGCAATTGTTTCCTCCAACACAAGTGTTAGATTCACTTTTACTAGCTGTTCTTTCTATCAGATGTCCTTAGACTAACTCATTATACTTGAAAGTATAAAATGATAGAAAGTGAGTTGTATCAGTTACTATCTGATCAACTAAGTCATCAATTCAATGTGAAATATCATAACTAGATTTCAAGAAAGAAGTTTTAAGGAGGTTAAATTCCTAAACTTAGTCCATCATAAACCTATTATGGTCAGCAATTTGATAAGCATTCTGCTGTTCCCATTTCACTTAAAATATCCTTTGTGTTCACATATTCATACCTAAAATAGTTAGTCTAAAACCAAAAGAACAATGTACAAAGTACTTGTCTTGCATTAGTATAATCATAAAACCAACTGTATGAATAACACAATTCAAATTTTGATATATTAGCAGTACCTTATAAATCCAGCAGTACCAACAAAAATTTATGTACAAAAACACATCATATTGAAAATTTAAAGATTAAGCATTCCAATACTTGCTACCAAGTACTGAAACCTTGAAACATCAAAAGCTTTGGTTAACAGATCTGCAAAATTATGCTCTGAAGCAATTTTAAGAACTTGAATTAATCTTTTCTCATTGCAATCTCTTATAAAGTGATGTCTAATTTCAATGTGTTTTATTTTAGAGTGTTGTACCGGATTTTTAATAATACAAATTGTACTACTATTATCAATATAAATAACAGTGTTTAAGAAATTGTACCCATAATCAAGAAGTTGGTTTTGAAGCCATAGAACTTGACTAGAGCAACTTGCAGCAGCTATATATTCAGCTTCAGTTGTTGAATTTGCCACACTTGTTTGTTTCTTACACTGCCATGAGACAAGTCTACACCCAAGGAATTGACATCCTCCAGTTGTTGACTTTCTGTCCAAGCTAGCACCAACATAATCACTATCCGAATATGCTACCAAGTCAAAAGGAGATTCTCTAGAATACCATATACCCAACCTTGGTTGACCTTTGAGATATCTAAAAATTCTCTTGACTGCAGTTAAATGAGAAACCTTTAGAGTAACTTGAAATCTTGCACAGACACAAACAGGAAACATGATATCAGGTCTAGATGATGTAAGGTACATCAAAGAGCCTATCATAGATCTGTAACTGTGTACATCTACATTTTCTCCATCTTCATCTTTCAAAAGGTGCTTCTCAGAGTCCATTGGTGTGCTTGCAATTTTTGAATCAACAAATTGAAATTTTCTAAGTATCTCTGCAACATATTTGTCTTGACTAATAAATATGCCTTCAGATGATTGCTTAACTTGCAAACCCAAAAAGAATGTAAGTTCTCCCATAGAACTCATCTGAAACTTATCTTTCATAAGCTTCTCAAATTCTAAACACATTTCCTTCCTTGTAGATCCAAAGATAATGTCATCCACATACACCTGCACTAACAGAAGATCCTTCTTGTGCTGTTTTATGAAAAGTGTCTGATCAATCTTCCCTCTTTGAAATCCATTTTCTAATAAGTAGGAAGCAAGTGTTGCATACCAAGCTCTTGGTGCCTGATGAAGGCCATAGAGAGCTTTCACTACTCTGTACACTTTGTTTGGATGCAATGGATCAATGAAACCAGGAGGTTGTGAAACATACACCTCTCTTCCAATTTCACCATATAAAAATGCGCTTTTGACATCCATTTTGGTAGACTGTGAAGCCTAAAAATGAAGCATAAGCTAGAAACAGCCTAATTGCCTCAATCCTTGCTACTGGAGCATAAACTTCATCATAATCTATTCCTTCTTCTTGTGTGTACCCTTGTGCTACTAGTCTAGCCTTATTCTTGATCACAATTCCTCTTTCATCCCTTTTGTTCTTAAAAACCCATCTAGTGCCAATTACCTTTTCATTCCTAGGTAAATCAACTAGCACCCAAACCTTTTGAATCTTGAACTGAAGAAGCTCTTCTTGCATAGCCTCTAACCAGCTTGAATCATCTAGGGCTGTAAGAATATTCTTTGGTTCCTTTTGAGAGAGAAAACATACAAATAAACAGGAGTTTGAAAGCTCATGTTGTTTTGAAGCATAAAGGGCATCAAGAATCCCTTTTTGGTCTGAAGAGACTAGTTGTCTTCTTGTCTTCACACCAGATTGTATATCTCCTATCACATTATCCAGGGAGTGAACTTTGTGAATCCTTGTGTGTGGGGTAGTAGGAACATGATAAGATGATGAAAGATTAGTCAAATCCACTTCATCTTCTTGGAACTCTGCATCTTTTGAGTGTGAAGGACCAGCAGGATCTTCAACTGAACTAACAGTTCCTTCAAATGAACTACCAATACCTTTAGAAGTACTAGCAGTACCTTGCTCTGTCTCAGTAGTACCATCAATATTTAACATATTGAGTTGTTCCTCTGTTCCAACATCTTTTCTTTGAGCTTCAACATCTTCTTTTGCTTTACCAGAAGAAGATTCATCATTGTTTGAAGCTAAATCCACACTGGTACTTGACCACAATGGCATAATGACATCAGATTGATCTTTATCTAACTCCACCTCATTTGTTGCTTGTGAACCTGAAAAATTATTAGTTTCTGCAACAACAGGAATATAATTCATAGAATTTGTTAGATAATCAAGATCAAATATCCATTTTGGTCCTTGACCTACTACATTGGATTTGTTTTCCTGAAACTCCACATGTAGTTCTTCTTGAACTTTCTCAGTTCTTAAGTTGTAAACTCTAAAAGCTTTGCTAACAAGAGAATATCCAACTAAGAAACCTTCATCTGCTTTACCATCGAATTTTCCTAAATGGTCTAAGGTATTGAGAATTGTCACATGACATCCAAAAGGTCTAAGAAATCCTATTGCAGGAGTTCTACCATTAAAGAGTTCATATGATGTCTTATTGTGAGGCTGCACAACTAAAACTCTATTTTGAACATAGCAAGCAGTGTTAATTGCCTCTGCCCAAAAGATTATAGGTAGCTTAGAATCAGCTAACATTGTTCTAGCAGCTTCAATTAGTGTTCTATTCTTTCTTTCAACCACTCCATTCTGTTGTGGTGTTCTAGCAACACTATATTCTCTCCTAATACCTTTTTCTCTGCAGAAATCATTCATAACTCTATTTCTAAACTCTGTCCCATTATCACTCCTAATGACTTTTACTTTCTTGCTTACTTGGTTTTCTATTAGTGTAATGAATTCCTTAAGGATGCTTGATGTCTCATCCTTAGTGGCTAAAAAGAAAACCCATGTAAATCTGCTATAGTCATCAGTTATAACAAGACAATATTTTTTATGTTGTATACTCCTTACTGAAACTGGTCCAAATAAGTCCATATGCAGCATAAACAATGACTGATTGATAGAGTTAAAAATCTTGGGCTTACAAGTGGCTTTGTGTTGTTTGCCTTTTAGACAAGCAATGCATGTTTGATCATTTTCAAATCTTTTGTGAGGTAAACCTCTTACCAAACCATTCTTAACAATTTTATTTATGGTTTTGAAGTTAATATGACCAAGCCTTCTATGCCATAACATTGATTCATCTAATGTGGCCTTTGATACAAGACAAGTTAAATCTTCTTTAGGAATGATGTTCTTCATATCAACACTATACATATTGGCCTTTCTAGGAATTCTAAGAAGTACTTGATTTTCATCAGGCATCTTAAAATCCTTAGATAGAACAAGACATTCAGTGTCAGTAAAAAGGACATTATTCTTTTTGCCACACATTTGTGAAACACTAAAAATATTATACTTTAACTATTGTACATAGTACACATCTTCAAAATCTAAATTTCCGGTTTTAATAGTACCCTTACCAGAAATTTTGCCACGAAAACCACCTCCAAAGGTAACATATCCTCCATTGAATTCTTGAAAATCTGAAAGATAAGACATGTTGCCTGTCATATGATTGGAACATCCACTATCTGAGTATCCTTGATCTTGATGATCAATAGAATGTTCCTGCACACAAATAAGAGTGTTAGTTTTCTTTGGGGATCCAAGCCATTACTGACTTGGATCTGCCTCTTGCATCAATGTAATTTAATCTTTTAAGGAAAGTTGATGCAACATTGGATTTTTGAATCCAACATGCTGAGGCCTTAACAGCATTTGCCCTATTACCCTTAACAGCAGAGTGAATGACATGCTTAGCAGAGTCTGCTAACTTTGAAGTCACACCCTTTGGTCTCCAAATTTGTTTGTGGACCACTGCTTTTGATTGAATGGGCCTTAGAACAGTTTTAGATGCATGTATGAAAGTTGTTTTTGCATCTTTAGCTGTTGATTTTGGGTTAACAGTCATCATAGGTCTAACAGTACATTTTGATCTACCAGTACCTTTATTTTGGACTGGCAGTACCTTTATGTATGTATTAGCAGGACCTTTTTGTCTATCAGGACCTTTGGGTCCAGACTTGTTTGAGACTGTTCTGGGTTTTGTTCTATGAGTGTTAGAGTGAAAATGAGTTTGAGGAGTTTGCCTTTTGTAGTTCACCCTATTGTTTTCATACCCAGTTACCCTTTGGTTGTAGAAAGCTGCAAGATGGTCAAAACTACCACATGTATAACAAGCTTTATTATAAAATGCAAAGTCATCACCTATTTGGTTAGACTTGAGGTTGTTCCAATTCCTTTGGTTACCTCTGGGCTTGTTTGTAGTTCTATATTGTTCACAATATCTAACTGGTTTCCTAACAGTCTTAACATTTGACTTAGGCCTGTTAGTGTTGTGATTGACTATCTTAGGAATACTTGTTCCTACTTTCTTAACCAATACAGGTTTAGACATAACCTGTTCTTCTTCACTATCACTATCAGTTGTACAATCTTCAACAACTATAGCATCTCCTTTCTTAACAAAGGACACCTTGTCCTGATAAGATAAAGTTTTATCTAAACTTTTACTTACCTTTTCTATCTTTGGAGATTTAGTGACCTTAGAACCATATTCCATGATTGGTTCTTGAAACTCAGGTAACCCTGTGTGTGCTAAATCAATACCTGGAGGTGAATGAACACCTCTGTATGGTGGGGGTACAGACTTAAATCCAACACCAGAATTAACCTTATCAATAACTTGGGCTTCCCAAAGCTTATTGAATCCTTCTGAGGAATGTGCTAAAACATCCACAGATACCTTTACATTTTCTCTTTCATTTTTGTGTTTAGCTAATGAATCATTCAACTCAACAATACACTCATCTCTGATCTTAATGTCATTTTTTAGTATATTGATGTCATCAGCAAAATGAATTTCATTATCTTTAAAATGTAAGACTTGTTTTTCTAAAACACCTAGACCTCTTTTGTGATTAGCCAAATTAAAAAGAGAGTTAAGTAGCTCTTCTCTATGAGCTTCAAATCTCTTATTAAGGTCTTCATAAGCTTTAAGATTAGGACATGATTCAGTACAAGATGTAATATTGTTTACCTCTGAATCAGAATGGGCCATTAGAGCAAATTCATTGGCCAAAAGAGCAGCATTTGGTGGTGCTTCCTCTTCAATAGCCATCGAGCTCCAATCATAACCAATACCATCAATAGCCAACATAGCCTTTGGCTCTTCAACAGTAACTTCCTTTCTCCTATCTTGCTTATACCATGTGTTTCTATTCTCCTGCTTTCTTGGGCTTCTACACTCCTTAGCAAAGTGTCCTAACCTATGACAGTTGAAACACTCCACTTTCTTTTTATCAAACCCAGCAGTATCATTACCATTTATGGTAATTTGCTTCCCAGTTCTCTGCCAATGCTTCTTGGCCCTCATGCTGAGCAAAGCAACCTGCCATTTGATGTCCATCTCTTCCAAATCATCACCATCAACCTGCTCTAGGTCTTCATGATTTAGAGGAGAACCACTAGACTGACTAGATATAAATACATAGAATGCTGGATCACCAAGTCCTGCAACAGTCTTTTGTGAACTAGTAGAAGGACCACCATTTGTAGCATTAGAAACACTTTCAACTTCTTCTACCTCTTCAGCCTTACCAATACTAGGAGATGACAAAAGTGCCACGTTCCCAGAACTAGTACCATAAGTTCCAGACTTTTTAAGACTTTGTTCAACAATTTTGAAGTTGTTGTACAAATCATTGAGCTTCATTGTTTCAATGTCTGGTTTGTCCATCCAGACAATAACATGAGTATGGAACTCATCAGGTAGACTTCTCAAAAACTTCATGTTGAGATCTTCCTTCTCTGTCTCAACACCCAACACAGCTAACTGACTGACAAGCTTATGTAATCTTGAGAATAGCTTATCAAGAGTCTCATTACTAAAAGCAGTAAAGTTTTCAAATTGTTGCTTTAGTAGTGTCTTCTGTGTCTTTTTGGTAGTTTCATTACCACCAAAATATGCACAAATCTCTTCAAAAAGAGTTTTTGCATCAAGATACTTGTTAAATGATAGCATCTGCTCACCAGGAATAGTCATAAGCAGCAAATTTCTTGCTTTCTGATCATTTCTCTTTAGTATCTTCTCTTCATTTGACACTGGTCCAGTATTTCTTTTCCTACTTGTTTTACCTTCTAGGACAACCTCTGAGTAGCTTGGTGAAAAAGAATCACCATATATAATGATATCCCAAAGAGTATAATCTTGGACCATGAAATATTGCTCAATTCTCATCCTCCATAACTCAAACTCATTAGGTTTGATCATGGGCAACTTTGCAGCAACATTTGTTTGAGCATCATGTGCATCCATTTCTGTTTCTTCTAATTCAAATATATCAACCTGTAGCTCTGATACCAACTGTGAGGACCTGTTTTGATACACGGTTAAGGTGGTTAAACCTTGTGTCTTTGTGTATAAGATATATTGAGTTAATATGATTAAGCACGCGGAATTTACTTAACCACACTTAGAAGGTTATGTATGTTATGGAAATGGAAGAATTATATTTGTTACTTAACAATGAACAAAGAAAGTTTTCACTAAACGATTCAATATTATTCAGAATAATACGAGTGATCTTAGGTTTATCACTAGGGTTACAAAACCTTGAATCTTATATTACAACTTGTGATTTTTGTTTGTTTTATGTCTTAACAGATAAGCTCTTATTCTGTGTATTGTGTGTTTAATATCCAAGTCTAAGATCTCTTTTATAGTTACAAGAGATCTTTACAAATTGCTTAAAGTCTTGGCCGACTTACTTGGTTAACTTATGTTTATTGGTGTCAGTACATAAGATACAACATGTATCTATGTATACAACTTGTTAACTAAGCACATGGAGTAAGATATTATCTACCGTATATGTTTGACCAAAATACAATAAATATCTTTTCGATCTTATCCTATGACTCACTGATCAGCAGTACCATATACAACTAGCAGTACCTTCAACTTGAACTAGCAGTACCTTGATGTACTAGCAGTACCTTGATCATGAACTAGCAGTACCTTTAACTTAGAGTAAATTCTAATACTCTAACTTCAGAATATTTAATTCCCAACAGAGTGTATGTCAAAAAAAAAAAAAAAAAAAAAAAAAACATACGGACTACCATCCCGTTTCATTTTATGTTTATTTTATCTTTTTGTTATTTTCTTCATTAGCTTAAGTCGAGTCTAGTCTTGGCTTAGCAACGCCATATTGTACATGTAATTAATCAAGATCTTTAACTCGCCACCAGTAAAATATCCTTTATCCAACAAAACCGTGTTTATCATATCCCTACACCTAACGTTATAACCCGTTTAAAAGCCCTATTTGATAGTTTATCTTAGGTGCTTACGCCTAGTGGAGGAGGTTTTTGATCCTTTCCCAAGCCTATGGTAATCTATTTGCTATGACAGGTAGTGAGAGATATTATTCATTTTCATTTATGAGATATACTTTTATGACACCTGAGAGATGTGAGTATCTAAACACTACTTGTGAGGTGCTAGTCTGTAATCTCCGTGCTTATTATGATTAAAGTGGAACGACTATTTGTTGTAATTACTTTTATATTAGCATTAAATGACCCCTAGCTTGTATTTTGATTAGAATAAAAGCGCATTTGCTTGAGGACAAGCAAATCTCAAGTGTAAGGGTATTTGATGAAGCGAAAAGTGTACCGCTTTTAGGGGGTCATTTAAGCCCTAAATCGTATTTATTTGATCAAATATTGCCCTAAATCGTTCCTTTTGTCATTTTAGGTACTTTGGCGAAGAAATCTGGAAAAGGAAGCATTTTGGACGTTTTTAGAGCATAAAAGTGAAGAAAACGACAAAGTCTCAAAATCGGCTGGAAAAGTACCTGTGACGGCGTCAAGCCCCAATGTGACGCCGTCAACCCTTGATAGGCCAGAGAGGATTTTGAAAGATTAAAGGGGGACGGCGTCAAGAAGGCCGTCAACCCTTGACGCGCCAGAGAGGATTTTGGAGGATTAAAAGGGGACGGCGTCAAGAAGGCCATCAAGAAACCCTAACCGCGGCGAGGTGATGGCGTCACACTCTATAACGTGACGCCGTCAGATCTGTTTTCCTATATATACTTTCATAATTTTTAGTCATTAGTGTGCAACTTTGTGAGGAGAAACCCTAAGACGATTTTTCTGCCATTTTTAAGGGTTTTATACCCTTGGATCTCCCATGTTCAATTGAAGATAAGTAATCAATTAATCATTCAATATGTCTATGTGTTGTTTGATTATATCTTGTTCTTGTCTTTTAATTAACATGCTAGGCTAGATTTATCTTGTGTTTGCTTAGATCTAATGAAACCTAACTATTGATTATTGGTTGTTGGTGTGTTATTAATTGTATTGGATGATTGTTTATCGATGTTAGGCTTAAGAAAACTGGGTAACCTCCTATACGGTAACTTGCTTGAACGTCTTAAGAAACATGAACCAATGCGTACTAAGGTTTTTATGATTGTATTTAATGCATGAGCGAATTCTAGTGATCCCATGTTAGGAGCTTCTTAGCCGGCTCGACATAGGAGTGAAGTAGGAGCTTATAGAGTTGGGGAAGTACGTACGCCACCCCACGATTGGTATTAAGGAATACACCCGTCATCCACGCAATTAATACACACTAATCAACCGGTAAAAGATAGTTAGGGAGTAAGGAAATCTAAGTAAACACATTTCTCTCCATATAAGTTCCACAACCTTTTTATTTTCAGTCATTTTATTTTATTTGCATCTGTAGTTATTTGGGTTAGTTGACTAGCAACTAATTCCGCCCACTCCTTCAAACCCGAGATTTTACTTGCTTTCATAAAAAATATAAAAATACAAAAAAGAATCTTCCCTCACCCTTAGACCTATTAGAGTAGTTTTTCAATCCTAACGACACTATTCCCCTAGAGAACGATCAATCCCCCGGTACTTGCCACTACACTATACTACATCGGTCAGGTACACTGCCTGGTGGGGATTGCAAGCCTCTTGAGATCCCTCGAGAGGTAAAACCTACTGCGAGGGCGCAATCCCACGCATCACAAAGCAAACACGCCACCCCGTAACCAATCGAGTTGGAATCAACTCATTTTCATCATTTGTAACAACAGTTATGCCACCCTTTTTTGGAACACAGTGAATGGGACTCACCCAAGGACTATCAGAGATGGGATATATCAATCCTGCATCAAGAAGTTTGAGAACCTCTTGTTTGATAACATCATGGATTTTAGGATTCACCCTTCTTTGATGTTGGACTGCTGGTTTAAAGTCATCCTTCATTAAAATCTTGTGAGTACAAAATTCAGGGTTGATACCCTTTATGTCGGAGAGTTTCCAAGCAATGGCTTGCTTGTGTGACTTCAAGACCTTTATTAGAGCAGTCTTTTCCTCATCACTTAAATTTTTAGCAATAATGACGGGTAATTTATCATCCGCCTCCAAAAATGCGTACTCAAGATGAGGTGGTAAGTCTTTGAGTTCGACCTCAGGAAATTCATCGGTTTTCTCAACTGATTTGATTTCCTTATTATGAAGTTCAACGGGAGGGAGTGGAGGAGAATTGTCATGATTCAACAATTTCTCAAGAAGAAGAATATCTCCCTCCAGATCAATCTTAGCGTTATCAATTCCTTCTAGAAATGAATCACACTTAAGAAAAGCCTCGATCTCTTCCAAAATGAAATCACTTCCCTCAAACGGAGAGAGAGAAGGGGAAGAGTCGGAAATGATAGGCAGGGAAGATGTGGTGGGGTCCCCACTCACAGAATTATGGGAATAACCAAGAAACTTTTGAGAGTACTCCTCTGAAGCAACATCAATGACATCGATTCGGTTAACCGATTCAGAATCATAATTTGAGGAGTACCTCGAAATTTGATCGAGGTTAAAGGTAACAGCTTCATTACCCACACGTAATGTGATTTCATGCTCAAATACATTAATGAGAGCATGGCTCGTTCTTAGGAATCCTCTTCCAAGAATGAGAGGAACCCTAGGATCAGCATCGAAATCAACAACCACAAAGTCAGCTGGAAAATGGAACTTTCCTACTTTCACAAATACGTCCTCAGCAATGCCACGTGGATGAGATATTGAACGATCTGCAAGCTCAAGAGTCATGCATGTAGGAGTAAGATCCGGAAGAGAAAGTTTCTTCCACACTGAATGAGGCATCAAGTTGATGCTTGCACCAAGATCGGCCAAGGCATAGCATTCAACCATTCCCGGAAATACACAAGGTATTAGAAACTTTCCAGGATCTCCAAGCTTCTCGGGAAGCTTTTTCAAGATAACTGCTGAGCAGTTCTTATTTAATGGAGTTTTTGCCATTTCAAACAGTTTTTCCTTGTTGCTTAACAAGTGTTTGATTGTGGATGCAAACTTGGGCATCAGAATGATAGCATCCGCAAAGCTTATGTCAAAATGTAATTCTTGAAAGATTTGAAAGAATTTATCCATTTGTTGACTAGCCTTTGCGCGGAGCTTTTGCTCATTTAAACGTGATGGGTAGGGAATAGAAGGTTTGGATTTAGGGTTTTCAACCGGGATTTCAGGAGGTTCAAAGACAACTCCAGGTTTAGTCTTGGGTTTCGGGACAACTTGAGGTTGGACGTTGTCGGTACCTCCGTTATTAGTATGAAGTACCTTGTCCTTAGTCAACTCAGATTCACTTTCCACTACCTTGGGAGGAGGAGAAGGAGAGGTGGTAGTAGGAATAGTGGGTCCATCATATGAAGCACCACTTCGGGTTGTGATCGCCTTAACATCGCCCTTCGGGTTAGCGATAGTGTTGCTCGGAAGTGTTCCTGAGCCCGAGGGTTGATCATTTAAAGATTTTTTAATCTCAGAGATCTGGCTGACCAACAACCTGTTTGTGTCCTCTTGAGCTTTCATGAATTGCCTCAATAACTCATCAGATGATGGCTGTGGGGCTGGGAGAATGACTTGAGGTTGGTTAGGGAAATTTTGGATTCGGTTATTTTGATTATAACCTTGATGTTGAAAATTCCCTTGATTTGGATTTCCATTTCCCTGAAAATGATTTCCCTGGTTGAAATTGTTTCGGTTAAAGTTTCCTTGGTGTTGGAAACCTTGATTTTGTCCAGAATTAAAATTCCCTTGGTTTTGATAACCTTGGTTCAATCGAGGTTGGTTTTGATTTCGGTTTTGCAAATTCTGGTTCTGATTGAAACCGGGTGGTCCTTGGTAGCTGTTAGCTCGGTAACTTGGTTCTATTTGAGGACGGTATTGATTACCTCCCTGATTTGAAGTACCGGCTATAGCATTAGCTTCAAAAGGACTACCATCGGTGGCAGTACAGTTGTAGTATGCATGAGGGCCACCACAAGTAACACAGACTTCCACTTTCTTCACTTCAGCATGTGAAGGATTTTGTGTGAAAGTGACTTTCTTTTGGTTTGAGAGAACCAAAGCTTGAATAACGTCCGTGAGTTTGTCAATCTTAGCATCGGTGCTAGAAGTACTCACAGGAGATGAAGTAGAAGGACCAGCACTAACCTGAGAATGATATGGCTTTGTTCGTGCAGTACGGACCTTAGACTTATTTTCAATAATCGCTAAAGCTTCTTTGGTGGTTTTGCTCAAAAAGTTACCTCCAGCGGAGGCATTGAGAGAATCTTGGTCAGATTGGCTCACACCATTATAGAAAGTGTCGATTTGCATCAACTCGGTGAAACCATGATGAGGACATTTACGAAGCAATTCTTTGAAACGATCCCACGCGTCACTAAACGATTCATCAAATCTTTGTGTGAATTTGATGATTTCATTTTTAAGACTTGTCGTTCTAGACGGGGGAAAGAATTCGTTTACAAACTTTGTAACTAAATCCTCCCATGTCTCAATTGAACGAGGGGGTTGTTTTTCAAGCCATATCCGGGCTTGTCCCTCGAGAGAAAATGGGAATAGAAGAAGCTTGATTGCTTCAGAAGGGACATTTTTGTATTTGATGGTAGATGTAATCTTGTTAAACCATCGAATGTTAGCATGAGGATCATCCCTCTCAAAACCATAGAATTGACTTAAGGTTACAAGATTTAGTAACCCGGTTTTGAGCTCAAAACTATCAGCCACGATGGCTGGAACAACAATGGCATCTCCATAACCCTCGATGGGTGCTTGGAGAAGCTCATTCATCGGCAAATCTGCCATGATGACAGGGTTTTTGGGGTCAATACGTCCCTCAGATACGACTGATGGGGCAGAACGTCTACGACGTCTTCGAGGTATGTTTACAAGCTCACGAAAAGGGCTTGATGACCTAGAAGAACGAGTGCGCATGCACTAAATATTTTAATTAAATCAAGATCGAAGCAAAACACAAGGAACTTAAACCTTAAATCAACCAGCGTACGGTAGCTCTCTGACTGAAAAACGCACAGAGTGGCGGAGAAGCAAAGGTGGGCAATTAATGCTCCTTAAAAACCCGCTTCTTTCAGTTCGACAATTTAATGTCAAACTATCCTTAAACCTCCGTTATAGTTTGTTTATCAATCAAAGGTGAGCCGAATTCGCAAGCGACACAAAGGCAAGTTTTAATCTTTGGTAAGTGATTACCCAGATCGTTTCCCAACAAGGTGTGAATGGGCAATTGTTTGAAGCTTGGAATTAGAGTGACTGATGATTGGGAATAGAATTTTGATTGTTTAATTCTATTTTAACAAATGAGAAACAAATTCTCACTGAAATATTAAGGTTAACACAATTATATTAAAAACGCGAAAAAGGGAATCTGAAAACGGGATAAAAACTGAAATATTAGAAAACTAATCCTAAAATTGCAAAATTATTTTTCTTAAATCCTAAATAATAAAAGAAAATTTTAGAAAAAAAGATTTATATTTTTATGATAATTATTTAATTTATTATGAATTAATTACTATTATAAACTAATTAAAAGGATTAAAAATAGCAAATGACTTAGGAAAAATATGAAACTTTGCAGGAAAATCTAAAATATTATTCTTAATCTAGGAAAAATAAAATTAGAACTTTTAGAAACCCTAATAAGCAAATGGGCAGAAAAGCAGTTTTCAAAATAAGCTAAAAATAAGCTAAAGTTGACCAAAAATTACCAAGAGGTCAGAAATAGTTCAACCAACTTAATTAAGCATAAAACAACTTAAATCAAACAGCTTAACTCACTGAATAAGCAAAATAAGCAATTGAGCAGTTTCAAGATTATGCAGAAAATGACAGATAAAGCCCCAACTTGCAGACAGATTTTAAGCACTTAAATAAGCTGATAAGTGGAATAATATGGGGGCAAAACCTTGCTAGTACTACTGGCTATACTAAAAACCAAAAAGCCCCAAATTACAACAACCAATTGAACCCTAATTGGAGGCTAGATCAGATGGGCTAGAAACCAAAAATTTATTGCAGGCCTGAATCAGTGAATTGGGTGAATTTGCAGACCAGATTTAAGCCATGAAATAAGCTAAAAAGTGGGATCCAAGATAATGAACTAAAAGCTAGCTATGTGTTGGGAATAAAATGATCAAAGTCAAAGAGCCTGCCAAAGATGTTGAAGAGCCTGCTAGTTGATTTTGAAGTGTATGAAGATGTTCTACCAGTACCTTCTGGGTAGAAGGTACTGCCGGTTGATGAAGAGCCTGCCAAGCTTATGTCAAGTCGATTAGATATTTTGTAATAGATATTTAGTTGAATTATTAGTCTTTGTACATTGTTATACGTTATGTAGAAGTAGATTAGTCTTCTGTGGTGACAGAAGAATATTATCAGAGTTGTACATGGGTAGTTGTATTTAATTGTAGGCGCCAATATAGTCAAAGTATAGTATAATACTCTTCCACTTGACAACATGTAATAAGATATCCTTATCTTATAAAAGGATATCTTAGTCACTACTTCATGCATGCATCTTCACGAACTATTAACCAAAAACCAAACTAACTCTCAAGTAACTTAGTTACTTCAATTCACAAATCCTTTTTACAATCTTAGATTCAAGATTACTTTGTAATCCCGGTGATATTTAGATCATCCGTATTATTTCATCAATAATATTGAATCGTTTTGTGTTAACCAAAGTTGTGTTCTTTGTTCATTGCATTCTCACGTTTACTTAAACTCACCACCTTGTGTTCTTTTAAGTGTGTTGTAGTAGATTCCGCATGCTAAACACATTCAATACATAAATATCTCAATCGAACAAAACCGTTCCACAAGTGGTATCAGAGCTAGGCTTGATATTTACTAATTTAAAAGAAAAATGGATGTTGAACATATTCAAACAAATGTTGCAGCTAAACTTCCATTACTCAAGCAAAACGAGTTTGAAATGTGGAGACTAAGGGTTGAACAATACTTTCAAGTGCAGGACTATGCACTTTGGGAGATCATTGAACAAGGCAATTCATTTAAACCCCAAATCACCACTACAACAGTAAATGATGCACTTGTAAGGAGTATGTTACTGATGACTATTCCAAATGATCAACTTCTGATCTTTAACAAATACAAAGATGCCAAAACCCTTTTTGAAGCTATTGTGGCTAGGTTTGGTGGTAATGATGCTACCAAGAAAACACAGAAAACACTTCTCAAACAACAATTTGAGAACTTCACAGCCACAACCAATGAGTCTTTGGACAGTATGTTCAATAGACTTCAGAAGCTTGCAAGTCAGTTAGCCATCCATGAAGTGATGATAACTCAAGAAGACCTAAACTCTAAATTTCTTAGGAGTTTACCTTCAGAATGGTCTATGCATGTCATTGTCTGGAAGAACAAGTCAGATATTGACCAGATGAGTCTCAATGATCTCTACAACAATTTTAAAATAGTAGAGCATGAAGTAAAGAAGACTACTGGGTCAAGCTCAGGAAATATGGCTTTTGTTTCATCCCCAAACATCACAAAGGTTGATAATGAAGAACAAGGTGGCAGAGAAGAAGGTACTGCCAACACAACCTTTGGTACTGCTAGTACTTCTGGTAGTACCAAATCCATTTTAGATGAAACAATTAGGTGTGTTTTTCTCACATCTCAACACAATGGGTCCATACTAACATTTGAAGATCTTCAAGAGATTCATCCTGATGATCTTGAAGAGATGGACATAAAGTGGCAACTTTCACTTTTAAGCATTAGAGCTAAGAAGTTGATGATGAGGACTGGCAAGAAGATAATGATAAATGGAAATGAGCCTGCTGGCTATGATAAGTCAAAGGTGGAGTGTTACAACTGCCACATGAAAGGTCACTACTCTAGAGAGTGTAGAAGACCTAAGAAGCAGGATGACAAGGGTAGAGGGTTTGACAACAGAAATAAAGAAAGCTTTGAGAAGAGAGGAAGCTTTGAAAGCAAGAGTAAGGTTGTTGAAGTTGCTGATCCAAAAGCAATGGTTGCTATTGATGGCATAGGTTTTGATTGGAGTTTCATGGGTGAAGATGAGTCAACTTCTGATGAATTGGCTTTGATGGCATTCTCCAACCCTGAGGTAAAAATTTCTAAATGTTCAAATACATGTGAAGTTTTTGAAGAATTGCAAACTTTAAGAAAATGTTATGATGAACTCACAATAGAAGAAAGAAAAACCAATCAAACCTTATTTAACCATCAGTGTGGAATGGCCAAACTAGAAAAACAAATCATTCACTATAGAGAAAATGAACTCACATTTTCTGATGCTAAAGGTGCTCTTAATAGACAAATATTTTTGAAAGATTCAGAAATAGAAATGTTAAGGACTGAGTGCACTAAAGTGACATTGGCTAGAGATAATATTCAACTGACTGTTACTAAATTGGAAATTGCTTCTGAGTGTACTAGGAGCATAGTAGAGAATCAGATGAATAAGAGAATAAAATCAGGGATAGGATACAATAAATGTCCACCTCCTTATAGAGGAATTCCTTGTCCCCAAGGTAGTGATCTTGCTGCATCAGGTTTACATGAATTTGTTAACAAACCATTAGCTAAACCTGTAGTGATAAGTGAACCTTCTGAGAGTGCTAAGAATGTCTCACTCTCTAAGGTGCTCACTAATAAGAGACCAGATGTCCTAATTATTGAAGATTGGGTATCTGATGATGATGAAGATCAGACTATTCCTATCAAAGGAATAAAAGTAGGACCAATCAGTCCTAAGAAAGTAGAAGTTAAAGCTAAGGCTAAAGCTGTTTTGAAGACAGTTGAAAGTTGTGAAAAATGTAATAACAAACCTAGGGGAAGCCAAAGAAATTGGAACAACCTTAAGTCACAACAACTAGGTGATGACTTTGTTATGTTCAATAAGGCTTGTTATTATTGTGGTAGCTTTAATCATCTTCATGCTTATTGTAATAAATGGGTTTCTGGGAGTAAATCAAAGTCTAAAACAAATGTTACTCACCCCAGAAAAAGTTTTGTTAAGTCTAACACCACAAATGTTAAACATACTGTTAGACAAAATAAGCCTGTTATTGCAAAACCAACTGATAAGGGTACAAGAAACACTTTCAAAAGGGTACCAAAAGTTGAGAATAGTCCTATTCAAAAGAAATCTGTGGTCAAAACACAAATTTGGACACCAAAAACCAAAGGTCCTGCTAGACCAAAAGGTCCTGCTAGACCAAATGGTACTGCCAAAATTGGTACTGATAGACCAAAGACCACACAATGGATTAAAAGGGAAAGTGCTGTTAAGTCCTCAGCATGTTGGATTTGGAAACCAATCAAATCAAAAGGTGCATCAACAATCCTGAAAAGGTTTGACTTTATTGATGCAAGAGGCAAACCCAAGTCTGTCATGGCTTGGGTACCCCAAGGAAACTAATATGTTTATTCATGTGCAGGAACATTCATCTGATATTGGAGATCAAGGATATGTTGATAGTGGATGTTCAAGGCACATGACAGGCAACATGTCATTCCTTTCAGACTTCAAAACATTTGATGGAGGATATGTTACCTTTGGGGGAGGAATAAAAGGAAAGATCACTGGTAAAGGTACTATCAAAACCAGTAAACTAGATTTTGAAAATGTGTATTTTGTGAAAGAACTTCAGTTTAATCTTCTTAGTGTCTCACAAATGTGTGACAAAAAGAACAATGTTCTATTTACTGACAATGAATGTATGGTTCTTTCTTCTGATTTTAAGATGCCTGATGAGAGTCAGATCCTTCTTAAAATTCCAAAAAGGAACAATATGTATAGTGTCAATTTAAAGAACATTGATCCCAAGGAAGGTTTAACTTGTTTGGTAGCAAAAGCCTCATTGGATGAATCTATGCTATGGCATAGAAGGCTTGGTCATGTAAACTTTAAAACAATCAACACTATTGCAAAATATGATTTAGTAAGAGGTTTACCCAAAAAGATTTTCCAAAACGACCAAACCTGTGTTGACTGTCTGAAAGGCAAACAACATAGAGCTTCTTGTAAGCCCAAGACCCAAAACTCTATTTCTCAGACTTTACATATGCTTCATATGGATCTCTTTGGTCCTACTAATGTGTGCAGCTTGAATGGAAAAAGATATTGTCTGGTTGTTACTGATGACTATAGCAGATTTTCATGGGTTTTCTTCTTAAGATCTAAACATGAAACTAGTGAGATACTTAAAACCTATATCACTGAGGTAGAAAACCAAACTGAAAAGAAAGTCAAAGTTATCAGGTGTGACAATGGGACAGAGTTCAAGAATAGAGTTATGGATGACTTTTGCAAGGAAAAAGGCATAAAAAGAGAGTTTAGTGTAGCTAGAACACCTCAGCAAAATCGAGTAGCAGAAAGGAAGAATAGAACACTTATAGAGGCTGCTAGAACTATGTTAGTAGACTCTAAGTTACCTATTTCATTTTGGGCTGAAGCAGTTGGTACTGCTTGTTATGTACAAAACAGGGTTCTTGTGACAAAGCCACATAGAAAGACACCTTATGAACTTTTCTTTGGTAGAAAACCATCTTTAAGTTTTATGAGACCTTTTGGTTGTCATGTCACTATTCTCAATACCAAAGATCATTTAGGCAAATTTGATGGAAAAGCAGATGTTGGCTATTTGATAGGGTATTCCTTGCAGAGTAAGGCCTATAGAGTGTTTAACACTTGCACTAGGCTAGTAGAAGAGAATCTTCACATAGAGTTTCAAGAGAAACTATCAAATGTGAAAGGAGTTGGACCAGATTGGATGTTTGATGTTGATAGGCTTTCAGAATCAATGAATTATGTGCCTGTTACAGGTACAAATACTAATGATGATGCAGGTTTTGAAGACAATGTTGAAACTCCTAAAGATCAAGATTACATCTGGATGCCAATTTGGAAAAGTATGGATCTATCTTCAAGTCAAGAAGGACCTTCAAACACAACAAATGAAGGCAATGAAGAAGATCAAGGAACTAAGAATCAAGAGAATCAAGAAAGTGGTGCTAATGACAATGGTACTGCTAGTTCTTCAGATGGTCCTGCTAGTTCAAGTATTGATACTGCTGAGCCATTGAATGTTCAAATTGATGATTCTTTCCAAAAAGAAGTGGGGATTAGCAATCTTCCATCTACTTATGAAGTTCCTAAAACACCAAACACTAGAATTCTCAAAGATCACTCAACTGATGATGTGATTGGAAGCATAACTTCTAGTGTTAGAACAAGATCTCAAGTTGGTTTATCTCAAGTCTTATCTTCCGATGAAGAAGGGTTTATCTCCTCTATTTATGAAGAAAAGAATAATGATACTTCCAATATATGCCTGTTTTCATGTTTTCTATCTCAGGCTGAACCCAAAAACATAAACAAAGCTTTAGATGATGCAAGTTGGGTGGAAGCAATGCAAGAAGAGCTTCTCCAATTCAAGATTCAGAAGGTTTGGATATTGGTTGATTTGCCCAGAGGTCATAGGGCAATTGGAACCAAATGGGTGTTCAGAAACAAGAAAGATGAAAGGGGTATTGTGATCAGAAACAAGGCTAGATTGGTAGCACAAGGGTATACTCAAGAAGAAGGGGTAGATTATGAAGAAGTGTTTGCTCCAGTTGCAAGACTTGAAGCAATTAGGCTTTTCTTGGCCTATGCTTCATTCATAGGCTTCACTGTCTATCAAATGGATGTTAAGAGTACATTTTTATATGGTGAAATTGAAGAACCAGTATATGTGTCTCAACCTCCAGGCTTTATTGATGCAGAGTATCCAGACAAAGTTTACAAAGTTACCAAGGCTTTGTATGGCCTACACCAAGCTCCAAGGGCATGGTATGAAACATTGGCTTGTTTTCTACTAGAAAGTGGATTCCAAAGAGGCAGGATTGATCCAACTTTGTTCATCAAAAGAACAAAGAAAGACATCTTGCTAGTGCAGATTTATGTTGATGACATAATCTTTGGATCAACAAACCAAGACTTGTGTGTAGAATTTGAAAAACTTATGCATAGTAAGTTTGAAATAAGTTCCATGGGAGAACTTACTTTCTTTTTGGGTCTCCAAGTGAAACAATCCAAAGAAGGCATATTTATCAGCCAAGATAAGTATGTAGCAGAGATCCTAAGGAAATTTAATTTTGCTGATTCTAAGGTTGCAAGTACACCAATGGATCCAGACAAAGGGCTACTCAAGGATGCTGAAGGAGAAGATATGGATTTGCACAATTATAGATCTATGATTGGGTCTTTGATGTATCTTACATCATCAAGACCAGATATCATGTTCTCAGTATGTGTGTGTGCAAGGTTTCAAATACATCCCAAAATCTCTCATCTCACAGCAGTCAAAAGAATCTTTAGATATCTTAAGGGTCAACCTAGGTTGGGTCTTTGGTATCCAAGGGAATCATCTTTTGAATTGGTGGCTTATTCGGATAGTGACTATGCTGGTGCAACTCTAGACAGAAAATCCACAACTGGTGGATGTCAATTTCTTGGTTGCAGACTTATCTCTTGGCAATGCAAGAAACAAACAATGGTGGCCAATTCTACAACTGAGGCAGAATATGTTGCTGGTGCAAGTTGTTGTGGGCAAGTTCTTTGGATCCAAAATCAAATGCTTGACTATGGGTACAATTTTCTTAACACCATTATTTATATTGACAATAGCAGTACTATTTGTATCATTAAAAACCCAGTTCAACACTCAAAAACAAAACATATTGAAATCAGAAACCATTTCATAAGGGATTGCAATGAGAAGAGGTTAATTCAAGTAGTTAAAATTGATTCTGAAAAGAATTATGCAGACCTTCTCACCAAAGCTTTTGATTTAGGTAGATTCAAATATCTTGTAGGAGGTATTGGAATGATAAATCTTTGAAAATCATATGTTTTTGTTCATAAAATTAACTGGTATTGGATTTTAAACATGGTACTGCTAGTTAGTCAAAAGGTCCTGTTAATTCATAATTGGTCCTGCTGATATAAAATTGCTATGTTTTGTTCATATAAAGGCTTGAATGTTTAAAATGCTTTAGATCAAGTGCTTTGCACTTTGTTCTTTTGGTTTGCAACTAACACATTTCAGGTTAATAACAAAACAAGAGTTCTTCCAAACAGAAAGGAGCAACAAAAGTTATATTCATTTCAGGAGAGATAACAATCTCAGGGGAGGAATTGATAGCCCAGAATGGAAGAAAAACCAATTAATGAAAGGAAAGACAAGAGCATACAAGATGATGCAGAGTTGAAAAAGAGAGAGTTAGAACACATATCTAGAAAGGATGAAGTATTTCTCAAGGAGAAAGTTCTATCTAGATCAAACTAAGGAAAGTTTCAACTCAAAGGCATGACATTAGATGATTTCACTTGTTGAACCAATCATCCAAGATATACAGCATCATTGCCTGTTTTAAATTTCCTCCATCCAAGGAAATTGCACCATCTTTAGGCCAATATGGCTTTTGGTATTCAGCTCACCAAGTTTTTACAAACTTAAGAGTTGGCTAGTCCATAAGCAAACGGCTTTTGGTAAAGACAAATCAAATCCGTTGATGGTTGATAGTTTACCAAAAACTATATGGTTGTTAACTAACCATACTTAATTGTAAATAGTTAGCTAGTCCTTAAGCAAACGGCTTTTGGTAAAGACAACTCAAATCCGTTGATAGCTGGTAGTTTGCTAAAAACTATAAGGGATTTTTATAAAACTTTCAAAGGTACTGGTAGTTCAAAATTGGTACTGCTAGAGTAAAATGGTACTGCTAGATAGCCGTTGAGCCTGTCAGACAAAGTTTTAGCCGTTGGGCCTGGTAGTTAAAATTAGCCGTTGGGGTAGTTATGTAAATTACTGATGATTATATTATATTATATTTCACATATAAAAGATCTTTTTAACCGCCTTTTCATTTACTTATTATAATCTTTCTTATTGTCGGTTAAAAGTAATTCTCACATATCTTCTTTCATCAGTCATTATCATAATTCACATACATCTTTCATCTTCTACCAGTACTACCAACAAATCCCACCATCATATTCAAAATTTTCATTATGGCTTCCACAGTTGTTCTAGATTTTGTCCAACGTCACAATCAGTTAGCATTTTTGGAGAAGTCAGAGGATAATGCCTCATTTCATCAAGTAGTGGACTTTTTAAACAACTCCTACATCAGGTTTGCTTTGCTAGTCAATCCCACTATTTATGAAACACAAATTAAACAATTTTGGAAAACTGCTAAAATTGCAACTTCTGAAAATGGGGAACAAAGAATTAAGGCCAAAGTGGATGGTAAACATTTGACTCTTACTGAGTCATCCATAAGAAGACATCTTCATTTGGATGATTCTGATGGTATTAGTCAGTTACCAGATACTGAGATTTTTGAAAATTTACAAAGAATGGGGTATCATGCTGAGTCTAACAAACTCACTTTTCTGAAAAAGCATCTTACTCCACAATGGAGATTTTTGATTCACACAATCCTTCACTGTTTGAGCCAGAAGAAAACCTCTTGGGAGCAATTTAGTGGAAACATGGCTTCTGCTCTCATTTGCTTAGCTACAAACAGAAAATACAATTTTTCAAAACATATTTTTGAAGGATTGATTAAAAATGTGAAAAGTGAAACAAAGTTTTTGATGTATCCCAGATTTATTGGATGCATCATTGCAAAATTAAAACATTTGTTACTTCCCACAGACTCAATTTATGACACACCAAAACTTTCTCACAAAGTATTTTCAAATATGAGAATTGGTTTTAGAGGGGAAGAAATACCACTTTTTGATGAAATGTTACCACAACATCCAGAAGAACCAACACCATCAGCTGAAACACAATCATCTAGTTCTTCACATGGTTACATTTCACCAACACATCAAACATCACCAATACCATCTCCAGTACCATCACCAACATCATCACATCATGTATCACAACCCCAATCACCTCAGACAATGCAAGAACTGAAAGACAAGGTGAAGTTCTTAGAGAATGCTCTTAAAAGTCAAAGCAAGAAGTTTTCTGAGATCAACATCAAATTGGTCAAGAGGGTAAAGAAATTGGAGGGTGAAGTGAAGAAGCTGAAGGATAAAAGATCTGCAAAGGTTGTTCTATCCAGTTCTTCAAAGACAGATGATGATAGGATAGGTCACTCTTCCAAAAAGGGGAGGAAGGATAGTTCTGAAGATGAGGAAGAGGCTCAATTTGAATTCCATGATGGAACTCAAGTTTATGATGAAGAGCCTGTTGGAGCAGGGCAAGAGCCTGCTAGGCCAGAAGAAGAGCCTGCTAGGATAGAAAGGCTATTGGCTATGGGGTATAAAGGGTCTGCTGAGAAACTGTACAAGAGAAAGAGGGATCAAGGGAATTTGTTTGTTCAGGGGAGGATTTTTGCTGCTGATGAGCAATCTTCTGCTCCATCACAAGCACCAACTCCAAAGGATAAGGGCAAAGGCATTATGATTGAAGATGAGCCAAAGTCCAAGAAGTTGAAAAGAAATCAGCAAATTCAGATGGCTTTAGGAGAAGAAGAGGCCAAAAGAGTTCATGAAGAAGAGCTAAGAGCTATTGAAGCTTCAAGAATGCTTGAAGTAATGAAAGAGCAGAAAGATGCTGAAGATGCTGCTCAGACTCTTCTTGACACTCAAATTGCTCAAGAAACCTTTGATGATCAGATGCTATGGATTATCAATAATGATCCAATTGTGAAAGGTCAAGCAGCAATTATAGTAAATGACAAGAATCTTAATTCTGATGAGATGACAGCAGAGCTTGAAACTTTTATCAACAAGAAGTATAAGGAAGCAGCTCTAGCTGATATTTTTGAAAAGATGAAGGAAAGTCAGAAAAGAGGTTTTAAGGTGGGCCAATCTAAGAAAGATCAAGCAATTTTTATGAAGAAATTTTTGAAAAATCAGGCAAATTGGACTGATTATCAACTAAAGAAGAAATCTGCTGATGAAATCTTCTTCTTGTATCTTCAAGCCTACAAAATTCTTTACTACAATGTTCCATCTGATGTACACCCATCAATGAAGAAGAAGGATGCTCAGAAGAAAGAAGTAGCAAAATTGGACACAGAGCAAGTAAGTAAATTGTTGATTACTTTGCCTACAATCATTCATGCTGATCCAATTAGCTGTAGACGACCTATTATTGATTGGGAGATCAACCATGATAGATTAGGAAAATCATGGAAAATAACAAGGGTTGGGGGACAGTTTGCTATTTTTAAGAATTTTGAAAATTTAGTTAGAGCATGTGACAGAGCAGACTTGGAAGAATTGTGGAATCTAGTGCAGATTAGGCTAGACACAACTTCTAGTTCAGATGCTAAGGAACAGGAACTATGGGTAGAATTCAATAGGATGTTTGATCCTAAACCCAAAGATGTTCATTGGAAATTTCCCTATTATGATCCTTCAACAACTTGGGAATTTCTAAGCCATAGCAACATTCATCACCTTTTCACACAGAGTGGGATAGAACTCTTTATGTTGGCTGAGAAAGAGTATCCACTTAGTTATGAAGTGCTTAAAACCATGATCTCCAAGAGATTAAGGTGTGACAAAGATGATGAGAACTCAGAAATTGTTCAGAGTTTGCTGAGGAGCATATCTGAGCAATATGAAAGAAAAAGGAAGAACAGAGAGTGAAGGTTTTTGGAAGAGTTCTCTCAAATCCTCAAGGTATGTATTTTATTCATCAGAAACTTGTGTATTTTAATGGAAATAACAAGTTTAGGGGAGGATTGTTGGGAATAAAATGATCAAAGTCAAAGAGCCTGCCAAAGATGTTGAAGAGCCTGCTAGTTGATTTTGAAGTGTATGAAGATGTTCTACCAGTACCTTCTGGGTAGAAGGTACTGCTGGTTGATGAAGAGCCTGCCAAGCTTATGTCAAGTCGATTAGATATTTTGTAATAGATATTTAGTTGAATTATTAGTCTTTGTACATTGTTATACGTTATGTAGAAGTAGATTAGTCTTCTGTGGTGACAGAAGAATATTATCAGAGTTGTACATGGGTAGTTGTATTTAATTGTAGGCGCCAATATAGTCAAAGTATAGTATAATACTCTTCCACTTGACAACATGTAATAAGATATCCTTATCTTATAAAAGGATATCTTAGTCACTACTTCATGCATGCATCTTCACGAACTATTAACCAAAAACCAAACTAACTCTCAAGTAACTTAGTTACTTCAATTCACAAATCCTTTTTACAATCTTAGATTCAAGATTACTTTGTAATCCCGGTGATATTTAGATCATCCGTATTATTTCATCAATAATATTGAATCGTTTTGTGTTAACCAAAGTTGTGTTCTTTGTTCATTGCATTCTCACGTTTACTTAAACTCACCACCTTGTGTTCTTTTAAGTGTGTTGTAGTAGATTCCGCATGCTAAACACATTCAATACATAAATATCTCAAACGAACAAAACCGTTCCACACTATGTGAACCATCTGTAACCCAAAAATCAAGGTCTCAGCTCAACTGGATAAGCCAATAATAAGCTGAGAATAGCAGCTAAAAGCTGCTAGTCTGCTCAGTATATACTGAGTTTGTGATGTTTGTGTGCAGACTTTGTGCAGAGGTGCACAAAGGTGTTCAGGCCTATCCAACTCTATTTGAATCTATTATATGGACTTAAATGAACACATAAATGAAAAGAAAAAGGGCCAAATAAGCTTTTGGCTTATTATGGCTTATTTGGACAGTTGAGGTTCTAAAAATTGCACAGACTAGACAAAACTGCTATTTCTAATTGAGAGGCTAATCAGAACTTGGGAATAGCTTATATTGGCCAAATTAAGCTAGTACAAAGTTGGGCTTTTGGTAAATGTACAGTAACTCTGGGTTTGACCAGTTGACTGCTTAAAGCCAAACACCCCTTTCAAGGGTCTGTGTTGGTTTTTTAACTAGCACAGATTAATTTTTGTTATAATTTCTGATTATTATGGATTAACTAACTTATATTGACTATAATTAACAACTTTTTAAATATGAATAAGCAGTAGAATAAGCTATACTAGTATTGGCTATTTTTGGCTTTTTAAGTGTTTTTAAGCAAATTGAAACAAAAGCTATAAAATACTTATGAAACTGATGAAATAAGATTAAAAACTATTAATAAGCATAAAATAACAATAATAAGCTAATATTAAGCTATTGCACAGTGAAGTGGAATTTAATGCTTAAAAATTCAAAAAGCTTACAACTGAATGAGCTTATGGAACAATGGAACAAGGAACCAGAACACCCCTAGCTTGTTTATACAAGCTAGAAAAACAGAAAAGCCTTCCTGAATAGCTTTTTATACCCAGAACAACTTATTTGACCAAGCTTTGACTTTCTTTGACTTTCTTCATTCTTTGAAATTAAGTACTGCTATTCACTATATAAACTTACAACAAGCTATCATAAGCTTGTATAAGCTTATAACAAGGGTGTGGAGTGTTTATGTTTGATTCTTAATAGAGCTTGAGCTTAAGTCGAATTAACAAAAACTTTGATTTCTATTATAACTGAAAATGAGTACAATACTGAATTACAAGAGAATAAGTAACTTAAGAACAACTTGAATTAACAACTGGAAATCAAAATACATAAAGCTTAAACAATTAAAGTACAATACGATTTAAAGAAA
Source organism: Artemisia tridentata subsp. tridentata (assembly GCA_021014915.2). Taxonomy (NCBI): domain Eukaryota; kingdom Viridiplantae; phylum Streptophyta; class Magnoliopsida; order Asterales; family Asteraceae; genus Artemisia; species Artemisia tridentata. The sequence goes on from CP139506.1 coordinate 56,582,799, forward strand.
TAAACTACATGCCTTCATTGGCTTACAAGATGTCCTATTTATACTAAATTAAAATGGGATAGGTCTAATCTTCAACTCTGAATCTTTCTGCACCCTTGGATGATCTTCAAATGATCTCAGCCCCTCAAATTAGGTTTTGGCGCCAAAAATGAGATAGTGGAAAAATCCACTATCTCTGGTTGAGTGTACTGAGGAAGAAGCATTAAATGCCTTTTGGCATGTTAGGTGGAGTGCTGAGGAGGAGGGGGTGGAGTTGCAGAGAAATACTGTGGGTGAGGGGTGGTTTTGGTTTTGGCGGGGTGGTATTGAAGGGGATGAGTTTGACCGAAGTCAAACTTCTGGGTTTAGCTAAGGGATCGGGTTGGGTATTTTGGTGGATTGGGCTTGTGGGCTGGGTGATGGTTGGACTTGGGTTAAGATATTAGGATTGGGTTAGGTTTATTAGCTGGGTTTAGTTTAGGATTTACTTTGGATTTGGATTTAATTTTGAGGGACCAAAGTTGTTCATTCTGAAAATCCAGGGACCATTGCTGCCAAAAATAAAAATTAATTCCAGGGACCATTTGTGTACATGTTTGATTTCCCAAGGACTCATGTTGACTTATCTTCCAAATTAAACCTTCAGGGACTAATTCTGCCAATTTATGAAACTTCAGGGACTGAAACTGTCAATTTTGTAAACTTATCTCATTTTTCACCTGTTTTCAATCCTTTTGTACCTGAATCATATAAAAACACATTCTGTGGATATTTGTAGCATTATGTGACTTTTCAAAGTGTTTTTGGCTGTTTTTGCAGTTTAAATGGGAATAAAATGATGAGTATTTAGACACTCATCACTCATTCAAAAACGTCGTCTAAATACTTGTTCGTTATACGTGCAACCCTCGTCAAAATAATCGGCCATCAACCTAGCGTTAGCCGCGGCATGGTCTCGATAAATTTTTTTTCTTTTTTTGATCGGTTTTGGTGGGTTTTGGGCGACGAACATAGCTACAGCTCCAGCAGCAAGAGACACCGCTTCTGTTTCTCGGTCGGAGAAATCGTCATCCGAACTAGATTCAAGAAGAAAGAAAGTCGAGGAGGAACTCATACGTGTATGAAGGGAAAGATTTATGCCCAACAACATAAAGCATGTTAATAATCTTCTTAGAATTCTAAGAAAGGGAAATATAATTACATGTAAATAAAGAACATATATTTCATTTTATGTGTGTGTGAAACTTTTAGAAGTCAACCATTAAACTATGAACCATGCCCTGCTCATCCGAATACATGTTATCATAGATTCACAATTTCCATCGTATGTGTATCTACTGTTGTATTGAACTTTAATAATCAACAAAACTATTACAAAAGCAAATAACATCAACTTCGGTTAAAGCAAACATGGTAACAAATAGCCTCGAAATGTATTAACGACATCAACTAGATGTTATAGCGCAATAAGAATCCTCAAATTCAACTAACCATCTTCCATTAGAAAACTAACAGAAACAATTGGATAGGAACATTTTATAACATTTTGACTTTACATTACCACTTAGAGTTTCTATTCAAGTTCTTAAGAGTTATCAGTGCACTCTACGAGTTCCAAAATAAACAATTGATGTTCCGTGTTAACGGTTAGTATTTTTTTTTTCCCAATAGTCTAAAGTTGTAACAATCTAACCAAGGATATACTAATTCATACCACAAAATAAGGCCCATCTAGATAACACTAACCTTTTTTTAACAAATGTGTATATACATAGATCAAAGCCTATGATATAAACCTAAAATTAACAAATACATGAAACCTTTAGTTAACAGTTAACACACATATATGTACACATTAACACATACAAACATTAAGCCTAATTTTAATCTTAAGTTTCAATAAAAATATATGAGAGAGAGGGCGATGACTCACCATTAGAGGTGGCAACGATTGATGAAGGGACGAAGGGTGGTGCCAGGTGACAGCGTGTTTAATAATAGTGTGTGTTTGCGCGCGTGCTAGCAGTTGAGAGCGAGAATGAAAAGAAAATGATGAGCGGGTGGTTGTGGATTTTTGATTTGGGGATTCATAAGAAGTTCTTTTTTTAGATCAAGAAGCGGGGGTTTGAATTTGGGATAAACAATGGGCGGGAATGAAATGAATTTTTGGGGAAAATGGGAGGTTACTTGATTTATTTCTTTATTTTCGAATGAATTTTTGGGGAAAATGGGAGGTAACCCAATTTAGGCGCCATTACTCTTTGTGAAATTTCAAGTTAGGAGACATTTTTTTAATTCTTGTGAAAGTATCATCTTAATTAAGCGCCACAATATTATTAAAAAAAAAAAAAAAAAAAAAAAAAAAGAAAAAGAAGAAAAAAAGCACCACAAGTTATTGTTTTTTCACGGGTATATTTGTAACCATGAGTTGAACATAAGCGATTATTCACAACAAAATACCCATACAAGTAATAGATGGGTAAAGTCATGGGTATATATTTCACCCTCAAAACACCCACGTAGACTTACCCACCAATGAAAAGGATTATGCGTTTCGTGGGTAAATAACGTTTACCCACTAAATTACCCACATATGTACCCATGATAACTCACGATGTGGGTAATCCATGAGGAATATTTTCGCGCCAATTATTTACCCACATATTTCAAACCAAATATATTTTTGTGACTATTTATGTGGGTAAATTCATGGGAAATTTGAGGGAAAATAAGATCGACTTGTTAAGTCAGTGATCGTGGGCAATGGGTGGGTAGTAGGTGGGTAAATTTCCTCAAAAGTTTGGGTGTGGGTAATTATCGTGGGTATTCTATTAGATTCTTGAAGTGAGTATGGTTGAAAATGTTGTTGGAAGAACTGGGGCACAAACAAGAGAAAATTACTCTATTTTGTGACAACCAGAGTGCCTTGTATCTTGCAAGGAATCCAGCATTTCATTCAAAGACAAAGCATATACGAGTTCAGTATCACTTCGTTCGTGAGAAAGTGGAAGAATGAACCGTGGATATGCAGAAAATTCATACTGACGATAACGTGGCAGATTATCTGACGAAAGTAATCAACAGTGACAAGTTTACATGGTGCCTATCCTCATGCGGCCTAGCGGAAACGTAAGCAACATGGAAGTGCAAGGAAGGATAACGGTGTGAAGATCGATTTAGCTTCAATCGGATCTTCAAGTGGGAGATTGTTAATAGTTGGTGGAACAAAATGAGACAACAAGGCTATGGTGGGACCATTTAATGTATGAACTAAAATGTGACAACAAAGTTGGTGGAATACAACTGAAAAAAAGGGCTGTCGACATTGCATGAAACAACTGGCAGTGCATGAACCAAAACTGTGTTGGCGCCTGATATTTCATTTTTGTGTTCACACTGGAATACTCATTTTTACAAACACTATAAATAGAAGTGTTTGTAGATGCAGTTATCATCCCAAAAATCCCATTCGAACAATAACACACACAAGTGTTAATTATTGGTCTCTTTCTTTCTCCTAATATTTGAGTCTATTAGAGAGTTTGTGAAATATCTCCTAATACAAGAGATATATGTGTTTATCCTTGTAGTTAGAGAGAAGGTGTAACTCCTAATTTTCATTATAGTGAAACGTATATTTCCTTGCCCGTGGTTTTTTACCCTATTGGGGTTTTCCACGTAAAATCCGTGTGTCATCTTTTATTAGTATTTTCTTATTTTAGCCGTGGGTTTGCTTCAGTCCGGTGTCACTTTTCTCAACACCAACGTTGCGACAGTTGGGACTGATCGAGGTAGATAATTTGTCTCACGAAGAGCCAGGGTCCAAGAAGTATGATGATGCAACAACAACAACAACAACAGACCCAATCCCGCCGGGGCAGGGTATGGGGGAGGTAGAATGTAGACAGATCCTACCCTTAACCCAAGGAAAACCCTGGAGTAGAGAGACTGCTTCCAAAGAGACCTCCGGCAAGTGCATATGTGCGCGTGAGAGAGCAAAAGCAGGAAAGCAACCAAGAAAACGAAACAGGCAACGAGCAAGCACAACAAGAAAACACATAAACAAAGCAGACACAAAAACACCAAAAGCAAAGAGCAAAGCACCAAGAAAAGCAGACAAACCTAAGGGGCAAAGCACGGGGCCTAAAGCTAAGGCAAAGGCGAAGCAACCAAACAAAGCAAAGCATGGCAACGCACGGGCCTAAAGCTATGCCAAAGCAACCAAACCCAGAAGCAAGAAAACACAAAAACAAGGCAGACACAAAACACAAAGAGCAACGCACCGAGAAAAGCAGACAAACCTAAGGGCAACGCATCGGGCCTAAAGCTAAGACAAAGCAACCAAACAAAGCTAAGCAGGGCAACGCACGGGGCCTAAAGCTAAGGCAAAGCTACCAAACCTAGACCTACAAACACATAGCCGGAGCTACCCGCAAATCCTAATTTTATCTCTCCACGCCTTCCTATCTAAGGTCATGTCCTCTGACAAGAGCAGCTCCTTCATGTCGAGCTTAAGTTTATCCTCCCATCTGAGCTTGGGTCTACCCCTCCTTCTCACACCGTCCACTACTAGCGCTTCGACTCTTCTCACAGGTGATGCGTAGTATGATAAACAACTCGAGGTCTACTACATCCCCGGGAGACAAATGCGATTGCGATGGTAAACAAAATAAGAACGGGAAATAATAGTTCCTTCTTACAAGGGATAGGAGTTTCAAAATAGATAAATACTATATGTATAAGTTATACAACATATTTTAGTAATGGAATAAAAATTCAATGACTACGAAATCCGTTGGTCACGTTACTTTGTAAGAATAGTCCTTAATTTCTTCTAACCAACTGGGCTAGCTCAGTTGGTTACCAAGATTCCTTAAGAGCTTGAGGAGAGGATGTTTGGCTAGGGAAGTTCTCAAGTTCGAGTCTCACCCGGTACTTTTACCCCTTCAGGCGGTAAAGGAGGGCAAGGCGGGTCTCAGGATACATCATACTGCCCAAATTGATGTCACTGCTGGATCTGAGCCACTAACAACTAACAAGCCGTTATAAAATAAATAAATAAATAAATAAATAAATATATATATATATATATATATATATATATATATATATATATATATATATATATGTGTGTGTGTGTGTGTGTGTGTGTGTGTGTGTGTGTGTGTGTATCTTTATTTTCAGAACCTTGTTAAATGCGGGAACTGCGAGAACTCGCTTTACACCGTTAGATGAGTTTGATCAATGGCTATAATCCATTGTGCCATTAATGTAATTATTTGAAAGACTAGGACATCCTTTGTAAAGCTAAAAGGGTATTAATGGAATTATACTTAATTTTTTTTTCCATAAACCGTCCAAATATCCTGTATAATAGGATCTGTGATTAATGATCCACAAATCATTTGTTTTAACCTAAAAAAAATGTCGCCTCCTCCCCAAAAACCTCTCCTCCTAACTGATTTATAACCCTTAATCCAATTGATCTATGAACCCGAAACCCAAAACTAATTTGGATCTTATCATAAAACCGCTTTGTCAAGTTGTGGTGGTTGCGTTTTTGTCGCCGGTGGGATTTGTTAGTGGTGGTCGTGTTTTGTACAAAGTCAATAACAGGTTCTATGTGTGAGTTTTTTTTGTTGTCTCCGGTGTGATGTGTGAGTGGTGGTCGTTTTTGTCGCCGTCTGGTTAGTTTTTAGATCTATTGCTTCATTTATTTACTTATTGATGATTCACTTAAAATGTGCAGCACCACTTCTTCCTCGGTGAGGACATATATTTTTTTTGCACATACATACATACATGTATTGTTACACTTGTGTGTGTTTGGAGAAGATTAAAAAAAATGATAAGAAATTCAAGAACTCTGGGGAGAATACGAGGATAATGCTTCTCTTGAGGCTAATCTCGTGAAAGATTTTGACAAAGTATGTCTTTTATTATCTGTTCTTTAGTCCCTTGTATAATAGGAATATTATCCTTTTTTAAAACTATAGTTTTTATATTAACATTTATCGTTTTTACTCTATAGGTCGAGATGATTCTGCAAGCGCTTGAATATGAAACTGGTACGTTTTAGTCTCCAACCTATCATAGGCAAAGAAATAGGGATCAATCAGAACTTATTATTATTACTTATGTGTGTGTCTTTGTGTTTATTTCTGTGCTTGTTTGGTTGTTTGTAAGTTAAAAAATGATTAAAACATGTATGTTCAGCAGTTCAAACATACATGTTCAAAACATATATGTGACTATGTGAGGCTTTCTTAAACACAATCATGTATGCTTAAAACATGTATGTTCAACAGTTCAAACATACATGTTCAAAACATATATGTGACTATGTGAGGCTTTCTTAAAACATGTATGTTCAAAACATACATGTATGCTTAATGGAATATGGAATATGTTCAAAACATACATGTTAAAACTGTTTCTTGTATATATATTGCATATGTATATGTAGATTAATGGAATACTATTGTTGGTGTGTGATTTGATGTGTTATGTTTTTCTGTGTGTAGATACGTTTGTGAAGTACTTTGGGAAGTATGGGGAGCTTACGGATTCTGTTATAATGAAGGATCGCCAGACGGGTAGGCCAAGGGGGTTCGGGTTTATCACGTATGCAGATGCTGCTGTTGTTGACACTGTCATTGCTGAGACACATGTCATCAATGGGAAACAAGTGAGTGTAGCTTTACGAGTTTAATTAACTTTGTAACATTTTAAGCGTAGTTGCATGCAAATGTGGTCATTGTTAATTAAGAATATGTGTATGAAGCTACATTGTAAGGTGGTTTTTGTTAAAGGGTATGGAACTAGGGAATGGGTATGGTTACATATATGTGTGTTCGATTGATAGGTGTGCGGCTTAAAATCAGGGATGCAAATAAATATTTGGTCTTGTCTCGAACCCACGAAGGGGGATAGGCATGGTAAACACAGTCTAGCAATCCAGCCTAATATCGAATATATATTCATACCCATAGCGATTACTTAGCAAGTTCGGTAGGGAGTGAGTGCGTTACTTATCTGTATGTTGATTTAAAATTGCATTGTTCAGTCTGATGTGATCCTAAGTACAAAGAGAAATTTTCAGAGCAACAACTGTCTAGCTGTTGAATGGTCAAACTTTTGGTTTGTTTATTTGTATTCTCTCCCGTCTAAACATATATATGATGATGCAAGTGTGCTTGTTATATGTCATGAATATACCATTATTTATTTGTTAGAGATTTAGAACGCATTGTGGGTCACATGTCATAGATTTGTCCTGCATTTTCTACAGCTGGGATATAAACTAGAATTGGATATCTCAGATTTTGTAAACTCTCGACTCGAGTCCATGATTGGGGAAGCAAGGTTTTTAACATACTTGTTTTTCCGGTGAACATACTTGTTTTTCTGTAGAAATTTTGGTTTTCATAGAACATACATGTTATTCATTGAACATATTTGATTTCATGTTATTAACATACATGTTATTGAACATACTTGTTTTTACATTGAACATGGTTTTTATAAAACATACATGTTATTCATTGAACATACTTGTTTTTACATTGAACATGGCTGTATTTCATTGAACATATATTGTGCATATATGTTAGGCTAGTTATTATGATTAGAAAGTTACTTACACTATTTGGTTATGGTTTAATTGTTTTTGGGCATGTTTGTATCAGATTGATGAAGATGATGATAGCAATCAAGATATTAGAAGTGGATGCACACATAGATACAATGCGGCGTTTGAAGAAATATGATTATTGAAGGCGTGCATATATGTTCAACTTCTAAAAATGTTGATAATAATGAGTGTGCACATATGTTCGTTTGCGTTATATATATTAGTGCATGCATGTATTGATCGATTAGATTCATGTATTTATACTTTTTAGAAATTTGTTTTTAAATTGTATTTTAATTGATATTGAATTTTGTATGTAACATTTATGTCTTGTTTTGTTATAATTTTACATTATATAAAAAACACCTATGCACTACATCTTGAAAATAAAATGAAAAAAATTGGTACATAAAAACACCTATGCACTACATATGGAAAATAACATACATGCTGGAAAAAATTAGTAAATATAAAACATACATGCACCTAGTTTTTTTTTTTCAAATAATGCATGCTGAAAAAAAAAAAAAAAAAAAATCCTAAAATTATGGGATTTTAAAAAACGAATTTTAATAAAAAAAATCACAAATAAATAAAAATTGTCTTTTACTATTATACCCTTTTGATTAAATAAAAATATTTAATATTTAAAAAAATATGATTGGTCTAGGGGAGTTCTCGCAGTTCCCGCACTTAACAGGGTTCTGAAAATAAAGCTCCCCATATATATATATATATATATATATATATATATATATATATATATATATATATATATATATATATATATATATATATATATATATATATATATATATATATATATATATATAAGGGAGACTTTCTTGCGAGAACCATCTTATCTGCGAGAACTGACAGAACCACCAAAAACATACATGCACGCCTTTTAAAATAAAATAAAAATACATGCAAATCATCAATAATCGTAAGTATCCACCTATATTCTTCAATATCATCATGAACTCATCCTCTTTTTTCACAAAAACCTTACACACGGCCGCAATATTGTCATTGCACGCCTTATAAGAACATACATGCACACCTTCAAAGAAAAATTTTGTATTTCCAATTTCTTATCAAATTTTTTAGAACAACTATGTTTTTTTAAAAACATATATGTTGTTTTTAGAACATATGTGCAAAAATACAATTATTGAAGGCGTGCATGTATATTTTTGGTGGTTCTGTCAGTTCTCGCAGATAAAATGGTTCTCGCAAGAAAGTCTCACTATATATATATATATATATATATATATATATATATATATATATATATATATATATATATATATATATATATTCCTTAATTTCTAAAGAAAAAGTGCGAGTTTACCTTTGGTAACGTCACTGACATTCGAAAATATAAAATTTTGCCCATCTCTTTGCGTTACAGCTAGATTACAAGGATTAAGTCATTAAGCTCATTTTAATGCTACAATATGATTAGAAAGAGATTTAGATTATTATCCTCACCAGAGTTTGGTTATCTAATCTCTCGTCCATGTTTTTCCAAGTATCTAATAATCACTTTTGTTTACTTTTTACAACCAATTAATTACTTATTGTGGTTTATTATTGTTTATTTCAGTTACGAATTTCTTGTTCATTTTAATCAAACAACCGAACATGAGATTAAGGTTATAAAAATATACTACCATATTATGGTCTATTTTGCAAACACATGGAAATGTTTTATAATAAACATATACGGAGTATAAAAAATAATTTGGCAAACTTTATAGTTTGTTGGTAAAGTTTAAAAAGAAATCATGAAGGCTAATATTGAACCCTTACCATAAGAGATTTAAAATATCAGATTTGTCAATGGGGCTAGAAAACGTTTTGTGTTACACTTCCAAATCATAGTATATCTATCTATCGTTAATTTGTTCAAAAAGGACAAAATAAGTACAACTATCTTGTCTTTTGGTACGTAATTTAATACTTAAAGTTTGACTAAAGAGATAATCAAAACAACAAATATCGTTGGAGAAGGTGATGCAAAGAGTCACTACAGGATTCTTACTCGTGTTTGGCAAGCGGTCATTTGGACTTCCGGCTATTACATTTGGAAAGAAAGAAATGCACGGGTGTTTGGTAAAAAAGTATCAAGTACTAATAAGATTGTTCAAGATATCAAACTCAAAAGTTACGAATGGATTGTGAGAAGATCACACAAATTTAAAGAGTTAGATTGGCAACAATGGTTGTTGGAGCCATTCAAGATCCGGATACATTAAGGCTGTTGGAAGTGGTGCTACTATATTTTCAGTGATTTTAGTCTCTAGTCATGTGGTACAGTTACAGTGAATCTCTTTTCAAGTGAAGTTTCGTCTTGATCTTCAGTGGTTACTGCAATACCTTCAGTGAAATCATCTTCAGTGTGCAGTCTGCAAGTCATGGGTTTGCATCTTCTGTTTGGCAGTGTCTAGTTCTTCAATTCAAGAATTAGTTCTGCTGCAATCCTTGCTGTCTGCAAGTTATTCTTCTGTGTTCGTGTTTCTGCTGCAATTCATGTATGCTGTTTGTAGGTTCTGTTCTGATTTTGGTATGTGGCTGCCAGGTAGTTTTAATAAGCCTGCAAGTTCAGTTTGCTTAAAATGGTAAAAGTGCCATTGAATTGTTTTGTTGTGTCAGTTAGTGTCTTTGGTTATCTTTCTTCATATGGGATTTTAATATTCCCATGTGGGAAGTGGTTGTAAATGTTTAGTGTTTGCTCAAGGGAGTGAGGCTACCCAACTAAGGGCGACTCGCGACACGTGGCGCTGAGTCAGCAAGTTGGGTAGCCTCAAAAAAAAGGGGAGTGAGGCTACCCAGGAGGGTGGGGCAACTCCTGACAAATGGATCCATGTAATTGGTTGAGGAGTAAAAAAGTAAGAGAGAGAGAGATACTTAAAGAGAGAGATAGAGGTATAACAGGCGATACATATGGATCGCCCAGGGGTGTTTTTTGGCCAGGATCGCCTGGTGGGGATGGTGTTGGTGGCGATACACAGGCGAACCAAGGGCTTATCGCCCCTTGGAACGCTGCACTCCGTTCAGCCTTAGTGTTTGGTCTTGTTGACTTATTTAGTCTCTATGTTCGGTGCTAGTCGTTGGTTTTGAGGAGTATGTGATAGTTTGGTTTAGGTTTGTTTTTGTTTTGTCTTTTGGGTCCCTTCCTCCTTTAATTAGCTTGTTAATTGAGGTGGGATGCCTTGTTTTGTATTTTGTTTTCCTTTTTTGGTTTTATTATATGTTGCCTTTCTAAAAAAAAAAAAAAAAAAAAAAAAAAAAACCTATTGTCAATGGACGATAGTAAAATGGTAAACAAGAAGCTAGAAATAAGCATTTTGCGCAACGTGGCCCTTTGGTATTGGAGAAGTAGGTCCGGATATTGGAGGCCTTTCGTTAAACAAGGAAATGACTATGGGTATAATAATCGGAATGAGTTTGTAAGCCCATGGGTTTAAAAATTACATACTTTTGAAGGTTTGACGCTCATAATTAAGTATCAAACTTATCCAACAAATAACTATATTATAAATGAAAATCATTTCTTGATATCTATATAAATGGGCCTATATATTTTTATTCATCGTTTAGATTTGTTTTTGTATAAAGTTTTGTTAATATTTTGGACGAATGATTTGACTTTGTTTAGCTGTCATTGTGAAAAGGTTGATGTAGTTGTTGTTTAAATTTTTAACTGATATTGTGTAAAGGTTGATGTATACGAATAACTCGCAAGACATCCCTAAAAAATGGTAAAAATGATTAGGATGAGTAATTGAGTAAATGAGTTATATCAAATTATATAACGTACCGAAACATATCAAGCACATCTATCGTAATGTATACACAAACAAAATCAAAGAACCCAGAAAAAAAATGTGTTCGACAAACGCAAAAGTAAAATTGTATTTTTATTTTTTTTTTCTTAACCACCAAAATTTAGAACTCTTCCTTTCTTTTAAATTGTCCTTAGTTTTTATAGTGACAATCAAATAAAAGGATAACCATTTGTAATAATGTTTGTTGTCCTTATTTTTAACTGTGTATAACTAGATACTATATTTCTTTTTATCAATCTTTTTGTTAAAACAATGGATCAAGAGCTAGAGTCACAACCACAACACCTCAATGTCACCCAACCAACCTCCCCTTGGTGAAATCTTTATTAACAATATAGTTAAGAAGATGAGTCCACAAAATGTGTGCTCACCAAACAAATACAAAGAAAAGAGTTCGTCCCCTTCAGAAGGATCCGAACTATCACACTACAATGATTCAATACAAATAGCCTCACTACAAACACTCTCAAAGTAGAACAATAACAACTAAACTGATCAAGATGATCAATACCAGAATACCAGACCTAATGAACAGACTATAGAGAGAAACCCTAACTTGAGAGAGAGATGATAAAACTTGAATGAATGAGATCCAGAGCTGGGATGAAAGCTTTTATAATGCATATTATCACTTCAGCCCTTGTAGAATGTAAAACCTGTCAAAACCAACTAAACATACAAACATACAAGATAAATGACATAAACAGTCCCTGGACTAATTACATCAACTCATAAGCTTGAACATAAAGCATATTTCAACACTTTTATTTTGCTCGTTTACATACGAATCTTTTAATAATGCTTTATGTGTATATCATTATGAATATTAATAAGTAAAGTGGCACAAGTTATTCACAATTAATCCGTTATTAACTAAAGGACTTGTGTCCAAATAGTATCTCATGTTGTGTGAGAAGTTCCGTAACTAAATAGTTGCGGGTTCAAGTCCTGCTTATTACATTTGACATGTTACTAGGAAGGTCGTCGTTACTAGGAAATATTTCTAGGAAGGTCGTCTTCCCGAGTTTCATCAAATTTTCATATCCAGTGACGGATCCAAACTTTTGAACTATGTGTGGCACAATGTTTTGGCTCGGCTTTATTTCATGCATAGTTTTTAGCTTTAGTTGTTCATGGACTTGAGTAAACTAACTGTTTTTTATGGTTTTAGCTGATCACAAGTAAATTGTGATTGATTTGATTTTTGTGTACCTTAATTACCGTTGATAATTGAAGTAATAAAGACTTAAACTTACTTATTTGGTAATGAACACATGGTTGAAACATTTGAAGAGCATTAAAGTGAAGATTATTTTCAAAACAATGAAACCATGCACTAACTATTACTGTATCATCAGATCATGTACTATGCCTTTACCTCTAGTTCAAATATGCATTGAAACACTCGAATAGTGGTTGGCTAGGATTTAGACTCTCAAGTACTAAATAGTATATATTATACTCCCTCCGTCCCAAAATTATAGTCAAAATTGAGAAAGAAAGACCGAAAAAGTCAAAAGGGTACAGCAATTTTGGGACGGAGGGAGTTATTTATTTTTACTTTATCAATGTTTCAATACCCGAAACTACCCCTAAGTCTATGTGTTTGCGGACAAACATAGTAAAAATAATACACAAAAAAACAAAATCATGAAAAAGTAAAAAGAACTATTCATAGTCTTCTTCATTTATCTATTTTTCTTTCTTCTTCTTCAAACTCAACAACCATGTTATTTCTCATATTTTTTTTCCTCACTTTATGGATCTCTAGCTCCAAAAGTTTGTAATAGCACTATGCACCTTAAAGAGCTACATTATCTTAAGAAAATGTTACACTTCGACGGCTAAAATCATATGTGGCACATGCTACAGGTGGCTAACACCTAGATCCGCCCCCGTTCATATCCGTTTTAGAAGTTATTTGATGGAAAATTAAAGACTTGTTACAAGTTATTTGTATAAACATGTTAATTGATCTTATATATCTATTTACTAATCGCTAATTCGAATAGGAGGGTCCTTTGATGCTTAATCAAGCAGTAGTTTTTTCCAAGTCACTCAACATATTTATGAAAGCTCTCCAAGTAAAATCATATAATAACTTGTGAGTATGATTCGAAAACTGATAAGAAATGAATTCTCCTATTTTTTGCCATTTTTCGGGCAATGAAAAACCTGAGGGTTTAGCATATTTGAAGGATGAATATGTGCAAGCGTAACATTTCATCCGCACTAGTATCCAACTTTATTGATGCCACATTATGTAGCACCCCCAAAATCAGTACATCGGAAGCATTCGGGTCATGGGGTGCTACGACTATGTCACAATAAGCTTAGGTAACCGTTTTATATTGTTTGGTAACCCAAATAGAATATGTCACAATAATTTAGTAACCCAAATAGAATATGTCACAATAAGCTTAGGTAAGTTAAAATAGGCAATATTAGTCAAAAATCTTTAAAATAAAATAAAATAAAATAAAAAAAAAAAGAGTTTAAAACTTAAAATTTTAGTTTAGTCTAGCTTTTATAAGTTTTGAATATATATAATAGCTTATAGTTTGTAAATTACGAGTAACTTTAAGTTTCCAATATAAGTTATTATTTAGTAGTCGAATAAGACGAGGAAATAAGCGTGAGATAAGCCGAGTACAAAAATGACCGACACTTCCGCAGCTAACTAAATGCACCCTTATGTTCGGCCTAGTGGGCTTCGGCCCACATACACCACTCGACACAAACCCAAAATCTAATTACCCAATCATTTATTCTTTTGAAAAACAACAGTTTACACATTACACATCTATTGATTTAAGAAAAGTAACTTTAAAAATAGTCTAAAAAAAAATAAGGAACTTGAAAACTTGACTAAAACAATTACGTACTAAATACTTACAAATATGTTTGACTAATGAATTTATTTAAAGTAGCATGCAAATTAGAGAGGACGATCGAAAAACAAAACCCATGTTGTCTCTTTCACATTAACAAGACCCACTGTTGGGTTGTGAGTCTCGACAGCAGGGCAAAAGAAAAAAAAATGACACTAACTTCATTTATCAACTCTAAACCAAAAAGAACATACCACTGTGGGTTTCGACCATCCAACATAACCCAAGTTAACAAGATCTAATATTAATCCAATAAGCCAATTAATAAGAGGGTGTTTGGTTCAGCTTATTAAACGTAAGCCCATTTGGGCTTATTTTTTATAAGCTCCAATTTTGTGGCTTATTTTGAGACTTGTCGGCTTATATAAGTTTATTATGACATGATAAACTTATAAAAGCCGACAAGTCTCAAAATAAGCCGTAAATTTGGGGCTTATAAAAAATAAGCCGGAATTTCTTTTTATCAATCTTTTAAGTGGCACAAGTTATTCACAATTAATCCGTTATTAACTAAAAGACTTGTGTCCAAATAGTATCTCATGTTGTGTGAGAAGTTCCGTAACTAAATAGTTGTGGGTTCAAGTCTTGCTTAGTACATGTGAGATGTTACTAGGAAGGTCATCGTTACTAGGAAATGTTACTAGGAGGGTCGTCTTCCCGAGTTTCATCAAATTTTCATATCCGTTTTAGAAGTTATTTGATGGAAAATTAAAGACTTGTTACAAGTTATTTGTATAAACATGTTAATTGATCTTATATATCTATTTACTAATCGCTAATTCGAATAGGAGGGTCCTTTGATGCTTAATCAAGCAGTAGTTTTTTTCAAGTCACTCAACATATTTATGAAAGCTCTTCAAGTAAAATCATAGAATAACTTGCGAGTATGATTCGGAAACTGTTAAGAAATGAATTCTCCTGTTTTTGGCCATTTCTCGGGCAATGAAAAACCTGAGGGTTGAGCATATTTGAAGGATGAATATGTGCAAGTGTGTA
The DNA here is from genome assembly GCA_021014915.2 of Artemisia tridentata subsp. tridentata. Lineage (NCBI taxonomy): Eukaryota > Viridiplantae > Streptophyta > Magnoliopsida > Asterales > Asteraceae > Artemisia > Artemisia tridentata. The sequence continues at coordinate 56,598,152 of CP139506.1, forward strand.
ACATTTCATCCACACTAGTATCCAACTTTATTGGTGCCACATTAGTATACAACTTGTAAGTAAGCGTCTACTAATAACGTATCTCATGTAACTTAAATCCACCCAATCATGGATCGTTCAGCTGTGATAAATAAACATCTCAAAGTCGAGTCATGGGCTAACAAAAATACAATGCCAAGTAGTGCAACATGAAATAAATCCTTAAGAAATCAATAACACAATGACATACGTGGCGATACAAATGTAAAACTACTCATCTGAAGAAATGGCGGGTGGGACAACCTATTTGAAAAAAAGAAGAAAAGAAAATATTTAGTTCCTAACATTAGAAGCTATCATACAATCATCAAAACTATAATCAAACTCCAGAAATGGATTACAGAAATCGTTCAAACCCCAATGTTCGTTCAACACTGTAATAAGAATCCATATATATCAGAATGAATTAATAGCTAATACCTTGATAAGCATTCAAACCATTTGTACATTTGGTCTAAACTTGCCAAATAAGTAATGATCGAATCATCTAGTTTTAAACCAATAATTGTTTAACATCGGCCATTTTCCACTAACTTAAGTACTTGACATCCTCAACTCACTACCAGAGTACCTGACCTGCAGATAACTCAAATCAACAAAATCTTTATCAAACTTAACAGACATATATATTATCTTTGTTATGAAACAAGGAAAACAATGTAGTATATCAAGAGGTCCTACACAAGATGTGGAACAAGGGTCGGAACTAAGGATCAGTATGAGTCCTTCAACTATAAGAGGTTTTCATTACATTCTGCTAACTGTAAATAAAAGAACACCACAGTGTAACAACTGCTAAATGTAAAAATTTCAATCATAAAAAGTTAAAACCAATAAAAGTCTAAATGTAAAAATTACAATCATAAATAGTTAAAACCAATAAAAGTCATCTATCACACGGCAAAGGGTGCAAGATGTTTACATGAAATCAAGTCAACCAGTAGAACATAAATAGATAAAAAGATGCAAACACGTTTGATGTGTCTTACAATGTTATAAAACATAATGATACAAATGACGACGTCTTTAGGACCAACTTGGTTCAATCCACGCATGAGGGGAGAAATGTGATGTAGTTCCAACGAAATCCCCCAAATATTCTTCAGTGTTTTCGCCATCAAATACATGATACTTGCATGTGTCGAGCGAATAAAACACTATATTCCTGTTATTGGTTAGCATCCGTGGAAAGAAGATTTTGTTCTCCATTTGTGGCATTTTGGCTTCGGTGCAAAGACATGTTGTACCACAGATATAAATCATATGCTTTCCTACACCTTCGATTTTCTCCCATTCTTGTTTAACACTATTCATCTTAAATACCTTAACATGTTTTCCACGCTCGTCCACACTGACTAGTAACAAATGTTGATCACATTTCGTTAAATAATGTTCTGTCAAAGATCCGGAACAATTTTGAGGGACTTCAGCCCCAACAACCTTCAAAGAGTAATCTTCTTTGCCCAAATTACTGAATACAATAAGTTCGCCCTCTTTGCACAAGGCATAAAGATGCTGACCATAAAACGTTGAACGATAAATAGAATGTGGATCACAGCCCAGAGGAAACTCACACCAAGATGGTTCCTGATTTACAAAGTGGATGTAAGCATCCCAATCCTTTGTAATTCCAACAACCATACAATCAACTGAAGTAGGTGGTGCTGAAAAACATAAGCTTTCAGGAGTATTATATTCAAACTCTGGAAGCTTCCGAAGATCATTGGTGAAAGGGTTATAGAACACTAAGCGCTGCGTCTTATTGTTCTCAAGCAACAACCAACCAAACCTTGAACAACGTATTCTGTAATCAACAATTGATACCTGGGAAATTTTCATAAGGTAGTTTTCACCCAACATCGGATCAGTAAAAGTGATAATGCCTTGTTTTCTGTTTAGTACCACCAACCAAGGTGAAACAACTGAATGCCTTTTCAATCTCCTTAATGATGTTTCGTTGCTCCATTTTATCAGCGGTGCTGCTAAATGACATTGTTTGCACGTAGCACGAACGTTCATGTATTCAACACCAACACAATGCTCCATAATCGTCTCCAAAAGATTAAACGGAATATTGAGGAGGTGGGATTCATTTGATTCAACACCATTATGTTTAACCGGTCTTGACAATATCTCATCGTTGTTTTCCATCTCTCCTTTAGAATCAACGCATTTGGCTTCTCTATGATCATCTTCAAACCTACGTATATAGGATTTTAAATAAGCTTTTTAATTATCCTGTTCTATTCATTTTACTTTTTTCAGTAGATAAAAGTCATTAAAAGATGGCCTTGTGTCACATTTAGGAAGTACATTAACATTTTGCAATTAGAACCCACCCGTTAAACCCGAACCCACTTTCAAAAAAGCAAGTTTACACAAAAATATTACATCTCTGTATAAAAATGTCATATTGATTAATATCATGAAGTTTTAAGATATGAGTTACAATATGACTCAAATGGGATAAAAAAGATTTTAGTTACCAAATGTGAACAAAATTATAGAATGACAGATGAAAAAGTAAGTTGGTATTTTGGGAAAAAAAGCTAACAATAAAATGTATGTGATAAATAAACATGAATCAAAGCAATACCTGTATTCCCACATTGACACGTGGCTTGATGGCAGCATTGGAAAGGGTGTATGTAATAGGGAGACAGTATCATTATTGACATGGTATGAGTATATTATATCACCCATTTCTCCACGAATGTGTATAAAACCTCCTAACTCTGAGGCAATCACACGGCTATAAGATACCGAGTGATCACGACCGAGATCCACAAAAAAGTTAGTGTCTTTGAGGTCATCCATTTGTTCCCATATTTCAACACTCATGTCCAATTCTTCATGATCTTGGTATACATCAAAATCGTAATCAGTTATGTCCCACTCTTTGAGGCATTCCCTTTTTTCCCAATCTATACAAGTCATGTCTGATTTATACATAAGCACATCAACGGGTGTTTTCTCTGTTCTCACAGTTTCCTCATCAAGATAAAGTCTAATGTAGAACAATTCTGTAGAAGATCCTTTCAAATAATGAATCGTGTCTTTACTATCATGCACCGAGGAAGGAATGGGGCACTCACTAAATAGCATTAGTTTTATTAAAACTTCTTTATCCTTGACCACAATGTCAACATGTATGACAAAAACACTAAAACAAGAATCTGTACACAAGGCGTATACTTTACCAATGCAAGAAGTTAGGCTATGTACCAATTCACCATCGTGAGTTAATCTCTTGAGTTGTCTAGCGTATGACATTTCGGTCCACCTAAACTTCTTTCTTTTCTTATCTCGCCGAGAAAACACAAAGGTAGATTTATCGGTTCTTGTTAACAAAAGAATTGAAGTCGGATCATCGGGAGGGGCTGACAAACAACAATGTCCGATAGATTCATATTGTCCATCTTCCAAGATCAAGGTGGGGAGGCTTATGATATTGGAAGTCATTGGGTTCCAAAGAGACCATTTATTGTTGAGAGGATGACTTGAAAGTATCACCCATCCAAAAAAACACCCTCGGACGCGTTTCTCGAGTAACTCAGGGATTTGACATCTATAATAAGGCAACTCGTCGTGTACGGTGCAAAAAAACATGTCTTCTGTATTGTGTTCTTCAGCTTGTAAGCTTTGGGAAATGAACCACGAATACTTTGAAGATAATGGAGGCAATCGATCACATACTGACCCATTAGAAGTCTCCATCTAACATGTTCATACGAAAAACCATGAATAGCATTAAAATAAACTAGTAAGCCAAAGAACAAGCTAAACTAGACAACATGAACTTAATCGGCCCAACTATATCCAAACTTCAACACTATAATATGTTAACTGTGATACAACTAGTTCAACTGTGTCATCTAACTGAACTAGTTTCCTCTTAAAGTGACATCAGATCTTCGTAAAGCATCAAAGCAAACACTAGTTTCATGAGCCTAGTCTGAATACACTATTTTTAACCTGTATATGTCTAGAAAGACGAGGCACACACTACAGAGGGAAGAAGGAAAAAAGTCATACCGCAACCGCAACCACAACCACAACCAAGTCATGTAAGCCCAAGTACCTTACATGAGCCAGCTTATGCTGCTAAATTGTATCCCTAGAAACCAATGAAATCATACGCACACATAAGATGCATACCTAGCCATATTGATAACTATGGCGTTTTAGTTCACTCTGCTCTGCGCCAATTAGAACATAACTTTAAGTTTTTACGACCACAGACCATTGGAATTGCATGCTCCAAAAGGACTTAAGATGTTTCAAATTTGCACTAATATAGAAAACACAATCACAACTTCAAAAGGACTTAAGACATTCAATAAATGGATTAACCAAAACGACTACGAAGAGAAAACCAATTCACTGAAACTACACACCAACTAAGCTTATTCAGTTCACTACTTGAGAAGAAACGATACATTTGTTGTTTTCCTCATTGCACTCTTTTCTAAATTAAGACAACGTATTCAACTTATTAGACTAGAAATTCATTTTTTTCACGTGAGCATTTCATCAAACACTTTGTATTCAAGTTTTGTTTCTCGGCGAATGACATCAAAGTCTAGTATAAGTAACCAAAATCAAAATGCACTATTTTCTACTTGAAACATGATCTCTACACAAACACAAAGCTCAGCTTTTTATAAATTAGGTCATAATGCTATATAAATTAACAACTAATTACAGATCTAACAGCGATAATAAGTATTAGCATGATTATACCTTTGATGAATCAAATGGAATGAAGCTAGGGAAGATAATCGATTATGAAAACAAGGAGGATGATTTGTTGTTTTGAGGAGAAAAGAGAAAAAAGGTGCGGGAAATTATTTTTAGGGGGTGTTTGTTTAAGTTTATATAGGTTAGGAGTAGGGTGGCAAAGGCGGGCCTGCGGCCGCGGCACAGGTGATGGGTTTAAAAAGGACACGGCTAAACGGGCACATGTTACACAAATTGTTTTATAAAAAATAAAAAATGATGAAATAAATTCCTTAAATGTAATACCTCATTTATATTTAAAAAAGAGTAAATTACACCGTTCGTCCCTGTGGTTTGTCCAAAATCACTGGTTTAGTCCCTAACGTTTAAAAGTTGCGTATATGGTCCTTCTGACAGCCAACTAATAACACCGTTGGTCCCTGAGGTGGACGTCCGTCAATATCACCGTTAAAGTACCCCCACGTGACAAAAACGTGAGGGTAATTCAGTATTTTCCGTATCTTTTCTTTTCCAAGAAATGCCGCACCTACCTTCTTCAACGTTAAACAAATCCACATTATAACTTTCACAGCTTTTTTTTTTCTCTTCCATCTTTATTTAATATCAACAATGGTTAATTGTTCTTGTGGTAGAAGAGCAATTATTCTCACATCTTGGACTGATATAAACCCTGGAAGACGATTTTACAGTTGCCCTATCAAGGTAATTGTTCGAATATTAAAGATTTTGAATATTAAATTAGGGTTTCAATTGATTTTGATTTGAGACGTATTCGATGGTATTTTTTATTGATTATATTTTAGGGATCCACTTGCCCATTCATTGGTTGGTATGATCCCCCAATGTGTGCGCGTGCTGTAAACATCATACCTGGACTTTTGAGGGCAAGGAACGTGCTTGAAGCAAGATTATTGGAAGCAGAACGAAGTCGCCAAAGAATGAAGAAAATGTTGGTTGTTACATGGTTATCAGTTTTAGTGTTTGGTTGGTTCAAAGGCTTCACATAAGTTGTTCTTAGTAGTTGGGTATTATGTAATGGGTTTATGACTTTTTGTAGTCAATTTTGTATTTTGTAACAACCCTAATTATCTAATGGAAATACTGTATTTTATGCATTCTTTGTGTTTTAATTTTTTTGTGTTTGATGTTGGTTGTGTTTGTGGTGAAAACTGAAAATGACTGCAATGCCAATAATAGTCAAAAGCAACTGAATATCACAAGTATAGTTAAAAGCAACATTTTAAAGTCAAAAGCAATACTTTAAACTCAAAAGCATATAACTGCAATGCCAATAATAGAAAATGACCCATTTTAAAGTGAAAACTGAAAATGACCCATTATAAAGTCAACTTCAAATAACTTTGAATAACTGGTGTGCAAATAACAATTGTAAACCACACTCAAATCTCAATATGACCCACTTTAAACTCACAAGCACATAACCACAATGATACCAACTGCAATTTTACCATTAAAGTCAACATGACATACAAAATAGATAGAGTAATTGCATATGTCTAGTACATCAAATAAGGACCACTTGCATTACAATTCTAAACAAAATAACATAGATTAACTGCATAACTGCAAATAACAGAGTAGTTTTTATGGGACCAAAACATGAGTTTTTTTGACTTGCAGCCTTCTTCACACAGTTTTCCTTTTGACAGCTTTCTTTGCAGGCTTCTTTTTTTGTTGACTTGCACTTTGACTTGGATTTTGAGTTGCAGTCTGCTTACCCTTTTTACTTGCAGGTTGACTTTCACTTGGAGCATCTCCTTTTCTTTTTTGAGTTGCAGTCTGCTTACCCTTTTTACTACCTTGACTCTTGCAGGTTCTTTTGTTATGTCCTGTCATCTTGCACAAATCACAAGTAACTGTCTTCATTGCTCTTGAAAGCTTACAATCTTTTACCATATCTATCTTTTCACTAGCAGACCTCTTTCTTGCCTTGTTTGGCCTGCCTGGTTGTGGGTGATATGATGGTGGAAGGATAGTTGTTTTGATTTGACACTTAGGCCACATTGTTGGACCATTAATTGGACCAATGGTGTGTGAGTACATTTTCTTCCATGTTTCAAGTCTGTAACAAGGGTGCACCCACTCTTCTATTAGACCAGGGTTCATATTATTCTGAGCCATGTCCCAATTAACAGCTACAGCATGCTTGCATGGTATGCCAGTTAATTCCCAATACCTACAACTACAACTTTTCTCAGACACACTAACTACAAACTGATCAAACCATGGGCCACAAACTTGGTACTTATCACCTCCATTCCAAGAAGCTACATAATCAGCAGCATGATCAGATATACTCTTAAGAATTTTAGTTGCAGTTGGGGTCAGTGGTCCTTCACTCTTGTCTATGATGCCATTAACAGTCTTGATTCTCCTCATTAAATACTCCCTAACATACTCTAATGCACTAATAATAGGCCTATCCCTTCCTTCTACAAGTTTGCCATTAAACACCTCACACATATTATTCAACAATACATCTGATTTAGCTCTACCTGTTAAATTCAATATGTAATCATATATTACAACTTTGTTTGAATACTTAAGTCAAATACAAGTACTTGTTAAGCAATAGCATACCTGAAAAATGACTTCTGCTCCAGTGGTCCTTTGGAATCTTGCATAGCCAATCATGAGCCTCCTTTTTGAATGTTTTCAGTTCATCCATAGCATGAGTAAAATGTGGCACTGTGGTTGCAGTAGCACATTTCCATAGGAGGTCTTTGAATGCTTTACCACTCCATTTCAGCTTCATATTCTCATGTATGTGTTTTAAACAAAACCTATGCTCAGCTGCTGGAAATAGTTTTGCAATTGCTGGAATTATCCCCTGTGTTACAATACATTTAATTAGCATAACAGTATGCAAGTGTGAACAATATAAATGGTTAAGACAGTTCACAAGTATAATACCTTTTGCCTATCACTAATGAAAGTGAAATTTGAATTGGCCACCAGATCTAAATCATCACCCAACTGCTCTAGGAACCAAGTCCAAGACTCTAAGTTTTCAGTTTCAACAATACCATATGCCAATGGGTATATCCCATTGTTTGAATCCAAACCTACAGCAGTCAACAACTGACCAGGAAATGGTCCTTTCATAAAGGCACCATCCAACCCTAATAAATCCCTCATACCAGCCTTGAATCCCTCTTTAGTTGCACCCAGACATATGTAAATCCTCTGAAAAACCCTTGTGCTTTCACCTGGATTTGATGGTCTCTCACATTGAATTTTAACAGTTGTGTTGGGATTCTTATCCTTCAGCTCCAGCACATAGTCCCTCAAACTAGCATACTGTTGAGTGTGATCTCCTTGTATTTGCTTAACAGCTTCTGACTTTGCTCTAAATGCTTTCATCCTAGATACTTCAAGTTTGAACTTCTGCTGACTTTGCTCTAAACACCAAATCGATCTTCAAATTCCAAATATCAAATTCTAAATCTAATGACCCATTTATTTGATAAGTATTACGGTCCAATTTCAAACTTATTATCCAAGTATCAAACAAATTAAAGTTACTCAATAACTTGATGAATGGGCTATGATAATTCAAACGCCCCAAATATGATATGAATGATAATTCTAATGACCCACTTATAATAAGAATTACGGTCCATATTCAAATACAAATACTGACCAAATAACGAACAAAAAACAAACTGCCAGTGGCCCCAAACGTTCTAAACCCAAATGAATCCATCAACACAAAATCCATTCCAAAATCTTGCGATCAACCAAAAGTTCATACCAAAAGACAATACCGTTCCCCAAAGACAAATTCCTAAATACGTAGTATGCTCTAATTGACCAATTTAAAATTGAGGCCCAAATTCTAATATAAGCCCAATTCACAAAATCCACGTCATAGGAACGATCAAATACGAACAACACCAGATCGATTATATCCAAATCAATTCTTCAAAGCAAAACAATCGAACAAACTTTTTTGTTTCTTTTTCTTCATGGCTAAACGAATCTATCTCTGATACCACTTGTTGGTAATTCAAAGACGAAACAAATAACAAACTTGACCAACGAAGTGGGTGCTTTATTCAAAATTATCAAATCAAATACAAAACCAAGTTCAAAGATACCAAACCCAAAATTCCAATTCAAATGTACCGAATTTTAATTCAAAAGGTACCAAACACAAATTCCAAAGGTATCAATCCTTATTTATAGATTAAACTAACCGTCATAAGATAGTTCCAAATTTCAAACAAACTTGTAGGACAAGTCACATAAATTGCCAAATTTACCAAACAACCCTTAAAGTTTAAGTTAATTTTCTAACACGTATATAAGCCTAAACAATCAAAAATTGATATTGAGTTTAGTTCATGATATTGGGTTGGGTCGGTTTTGATGGTAATCGTTGTTAAACTTTTCTTACTTTTTAGTTTTGTATTTTCAAATCGGAAAAAATAGAACAAAAAAGGGAATGTAACCAAATTATGTCTTAAAACCATCTTCTTTCCAAATCATACTAAGTTAGGAAGATGATTTGAATGAGAACGTTAACATAATTTACTTCCCTTTCATCTTCTTTTCTCTCAAAAAAGTAAAAAATAAATAGTAACATGACATTCTTGATTTACCCTTCACTTCTCTTTTATCTCCAAATATAAACTCGAGGAACATAGCGGTAAAGTATTAAATCTTGTGTACAAGTATCGCTCAACATGCACGGTGACATTAGCATTTTTACCTTGGGATAAAATAACATAAAATTTGACTACTGTAAGCATGAACACAGCAAATATAGTTAGAAATTGATGCAATGAGTCACTAAAGTATTTTTGCTAAACCTCTAGTCAATGCACAATAGTAAAATGGTAAACAAGCTTAATTAAATGAGAATACGTGATAGTTAGTGTTGGAAAATATGGTCAAATTATTAGTTTGAATGACAATTGATGATCATCATGTAGAATAATGAGAATTAAAAACAAGGTTAATGTTTAGTCATATGTAATGATTGAATTAACTATGTTTTCATAAACCATTAGTAGGATTAATGGTATTAATTGTGTTGGAATATGTAATCTATTTATCATATAAAACCACATAAACAATCACAAGTAACGCAACGGAATATATAGATCATATAGTGCATAATTAATTAACCTAAAAGAAAACGTACCTTGATAGCTTACACGCGAATCAAGTAATCAATAAAATCACAAACCCTAAAATTAGGGTTTACAAAAATCGTCCCTAATGGGGATCGATCACATTCACCACCAAAAACCTAAATTGGTTTCTCTACAATCTTGCACACGCGTATTGATAACGATTCAATTAGAATGCTAGTTCAAGGATCACAATAACTAGCCAAATCACTTTGATTCCGTTCAACACAAATCGCAAACCCCTTGGGGATTGTAATTCGATCGTGTAGACAAAAGAGGAAGAGAAGAAAAGGCTAGTTAGGGTTAACCAAAATTACCACACAATGAATACAAGGGGTTGTATTTATAGTGTGTTAACTTAGAGTCCAAGTTTGTATAGGATTCCGCTTAGGGATCCCCTAGCCGATTGGTCAAGCCCAAAGAGGGGTTTCTAGAACCTTCTCCCTGGATAATTACATTATAGTCCCTTTTCTTTACATTTAACGATCGTTAGTTAACTTCCGTTAAGTATAACGACCGTTAGTCTCTATTATTGTGAAACAATAATTAATATATAACTATTATATATAAATTATTATAATTGAATCTAATACGCAACGCGTGCAATCCCATAGGCTCGAGTTTGAAACCGGACATACGTTATAATATATGTTCACAAACTAACAGCTCCCACTTGGACATATTCTTATAACCGTAATGACATTGGTTAGCGTTTAGCAACATGTCAATGCCTCCAGAACAACTAGAGTGTGGTTTCATGAAGCACAATTAATGATTCATCATTATAATATCCTTTTGTTTCAAATACTTTGTTAAATATGGATATGGATCTTAGTCATTCCATAATTTAATTATTCCGTTTCTCGTTATATTCCGATTGATCAAGATTACCAAATCATCGGGACGTGATCCAGATCGATATTGGGTATGTCCATACAAACATCTTGTCAACCCTACGAGGGGGCCAGTAGTTTTATACTTCAAAACAGATTCGAAGGAACAAATTCTATCTTGAAGCGGTAGAAGGCATTAATAGGAAGACTTAATTATGGCGTAATAAGATTAGTAACTAGGCTAGCACATTTCTCCCTACTGATTGTTTCTCAATTAATTTCGCTTTTCATTTCTTTTAGTTTAATATAATCCAAAAACCACCTTTAAAATCAGTGACATTAGAACTTAGAATAAATCTGCAATCATAGCTCTTGGGACGACCTCAGCTTTACCGATTACTACACTACAGGCGACCAGGTTCTCTGCCCGTTAGTGCATAGGTAGACCATAGGTAGATGAGTTAATATAAATATTAAAACTTGGTATGTAATCCAACATCAAATCACCAAAGGTTGAAATGAATTGATGTAGTTTACTTGAATCTTCAATCTTGTTGTAATATTTGAAGCGAAAATCTAATGAAGATGGTGTGTTTGTTTGTGTGTTTAGCGTCAAAAGAAGAAGACAAGGGGGGTTTATATAACCTCTTGAGGAGGTGCAAGGGTGGTGACTCCCCATTCTTGCTAGCTAAGTCTTGTGTTGGTGGCTTGATCCTAGGCTAGATTGAACACAATATGGCGACTTGGCATTGTGAGTCATGAGCATGACTCACTAGACAGTGAGGTGTTCTTAGGATATTTCATAAGAAACTTGGGGACTAAGGGTATGTTGTTTATTGGTTAATTATGTTGTAACTCATCACCAAGACTAATATATCTTGGTGATTCATCTAATTAAACGCCCAACATAAGGAGGAGGAGGAGGAGGGAAATGAGGTGGAAACAAGAAAACTAAATTGTTTTCTTGTCTAGTATTTAAGTGTAGATTTGTTATGTTATAATTTGATCCTGATAGTCGTTTTTGTTAAGTAATTTAAATTACGAAATAAAAAATCGGACGAGGTAAAAATATAGAATTAATGAAAAATTCTAATTAATTAATATATTAAATCTTAGTAAATTAATTGAGTGATAAATTTCACGGATTATGTGAATGTGGTTGAAACCTAGAAATGTATGTTTAAAACAACGTTAAACGTAAATCACACAATTTTTCCATAACAATGGGAAAAAAAATGTAATTCGTAAAATATTTACGAAGTAAAATTAATTACTTGAAACGAAATATATAAATGACGTAATAATTCGAATTGTGATGTCATAATTTGAGAAAGGTTACATTCAAGACTGTGGAATATCCTTTTTTGGTTATGCTATAATTCGGATGTCGGATAAAAAGTGAGTAATACTCATACCTCAAATCGAACTCATTAATCAAACAAATCCTATTGTTCACCTGAAAGATAATTACTTAAGCAAAATAACCAAATTTTGTATTACATCCGTCATCCAGTTATAGCTGTTTAATTGATGGCTTTACGGTATCCACAAAGTTTGGGCTTTCATTGCCTCATCGGACCTTGTACTCTTCGTGTGGTATGAATGTGTAGGAAAAGGGTTGTGTTATACAAACCCTCTTTATATTGTCACATCAGGGGGGTTTGGTCAAACCGTACAACCCGCGATGCACATCGTACAAACCGACGATGCGTCCAATGATTGGAAACCCTCCCTATGGGAGGGTCCAAATAACTTGCCCCCTAGGAAAATAGCTATTTCACGATTCTTCTAATTGTTGGGCCATATTGTCAAATGTCAATGATGGTACTGAAGGTATACGCGTACTTTTGCATTAAAAAAACCTTGTCGATGTATACAAGGATACGTGACCAATGGATTTCGTAGTCATTGACTTTTCCCTTAAAATACATGTATATGTAGCGCACGTCTCGTAGTCGAGTATTGACTAATGGCTAACTGATGAACTCAAATAAGTACATTTTATTATCATCATTTATCCTATTTATTTGACTTGTTTTATTATATTATATATGAGAATTGATACGTTAATGTTTACTTTTGTAATTCTCAGGTAAAAACAAGTATTATGTGAAACTTGGCGATTTTGGACTAATTATGGAGCAAAACAAGCAAGATGTTAAGAGTCTACTGAAATGTACATGATCAAGATCATTCTGCTCCAGATACGCCGCAACATACTTCGTACATACGGCGCATCACTATCAAGATTTCACAAGTGACAATCCAAGACAGCAAAGGACATGCGCCGCATAGAGAAATGGAGTTACGCCGCATCTTAAGGCGGTGTACGAATATTCCTGAATATATTAATCTTGGACCCCACGCGAAGTTAAGTCAATGCGCCGCATCTACTTATCCTATGCGCCGCATCTAACCCTCAGACAGAAACTATAAATACCCCAAGGCCAGACGAATTTCGAGATCTTTTAGACACCGAGCTTAAGTTGAACAGTACGAGATACAAGCCGAATTCAGACGTATTAGCAGCACAAGACACACCCTGAACGAAGATACAAGAGCTGTAAGAAGGTCCTGCATGTATTCAATTCATTAAGTAGTTTTGTTTTATTGTATTAGTACACTTTAATTCATTAGGATTGATGGGCCGATTCCATGTGACTACGGAAAATCATGGGCACCCCTTAAAATTGCTTTCCCATTAATTAAAGTTTATATGTTGATGTCTTTGGTGACTTTTATTAGTGCATTGATAACCTCTGTGTCTAGCTAAGCATTGCTTGGGTCGCCATGCCCCTTCCTCGCCTATCTATTCTAGCGTATACGAAACGTGGGCATCACAAATGCTCAATATTCTAGGATAGTGGGATAGACATAAGTGATCATTAAGGGTTTACTCGCCGATAAGATTAGAGCCAACGAGAAAGGGTTAATTACATACACTTCATATAAAACTAGCAATAAAACAAGTGACAAGCTACTTAATTATCAGGACAGGTCTTCTTATTGTCTCGAGTATCTATCTGTGTACGTGTGTGCTAATCGCTGATTCGTGCTCATTAGTTTAGTTTATATTTAATCATAACCAAACCGTGCCAGTCTCTCAGCCTGAACCCCCTTGCGTTAGATTAGGATTGTATAGCTAACTTAAGATATTAAAATACTGATTAGAATAACTAGATAATACGTTCCACTCTTAGTGATCGACACTCTACTTACCATTATATTCATACTGACCGGGTACACTGCTCGTTAAAGTGTGTGTTTTATTGATAAGTCGGCTAAATATAAATTTAAAGCTTGAGTAGGCATTAATACTGCTAAAACCACAACGACATCACGCGCGCACCAAGTTTTTGGGGCCGCTGCCGTGGATATAAAAGAATTAGAGCAATACACACGCACATCACTAACTCTTGACGTATAATTTGTGTTCCTTTTGCAATAGTGATGTTCATCTTTAGGTGAATGCTATAAATAAGTTACATGCAAACACGACCCTATTGTTCAGCGTCATATATTTCTTTATCAAACAACATTTGCTCTGACCGATTTATATGTTCTCTTCTTAATTGTCCAATTCAAAGGCTATCCAACAAGACCTTACTAACCCAAACCTAGCCCTATTATCATCCATCAATTATCCATATCCGGGGTGACAGAACCAGAGTGCGTCTTGAGGGTTCACGAGACACTCATGAGTTTTTGCAGTATCATGCTATTTTTTTTTATAAGATATATACGTTGTCACAAAAAATATAGGGCATGTTTGGCGCGAGAGATTATGGAAGATTATGGAAGCTTAAGATTATTTTTTTAGAAAATAAGCTTTGATCAAAAAATAATCTTTGTTTGGCAAACTAAGATTGTGAATTATTTTAGAAAAATAAGTTCCTAAAAAATAAGTTCTCAAAACGAGCTTTTAAAAGATTATGGAGATTATTTTTCAAAAATTAACTGATTTTAATCTTTTTCAGTAACAACACCATCACCACTGCAAAAAGAAGCAACAGTTTTAATCTTTTTCAGTATTAGCACCAGCACCAGCACCAGCATCAGCACCAACACCAACACCAACACCAACACCAGCAATATCTATTTTTGCCAAACATACCCATATACTATTCTGTCTAAACTTGAGGGGCTAACTATGTAAATATAAACAGATGTTTCGACTTAAGTTAAAAGGAGTTGACGAACCCTAGGACTTAGGAATAATCTCCTGTATATACAATAATAATACTACCCCCCCCCCCGGTCCCCGTAATATAATATTTGAACGTCGTTAGGAAATTGGACTAGCAGCGAGCAATATTGGCAACGTTGAGAAGCAATGGTGTAATTTTGTTCGATTTTGGACTAAACATGAAATCTGGCAAAACCTTGAGGACTAACGGTGTATTTTACTCTATAATATGATAACCCCCTATAAATATATGGTGTGTTTGGTTTGTACATGGTGTTAAGATTATGTATAAGACAAAATGTAAAGGAAGAAGGAGAAAAATAATAACTTTTGAAAATCATTTTTGTTTATACTTTGGTTAAGGGTGTTCATCGGTTCGGTTCTCGGGTTTGTGGGTTGTACGGTTCGGGTTTATTGGTTTGAAATTTTTTAAAGTCAAAACCGAAACCAAACCAAACCATTTGTACACCAAATTAGAATTCGGTCTGGTTTCTGTTAAAACCAAAAAAAACAAATTCAAGTAAACATGACAATATAATCTAAAAATCATAAAGAAAAGCTTAAAAGTTCGGATAAAATTAACAATCAAAAGGTCTCACAAAATGCTCAAGTAAATCAATAAAAGAGTAGTTTAAGAAATCAAAAGGTTTTACAACTTAAAGAAAATAAATGAAAGTGAAATAAGATAAAATTTTCTTCAGCAAAAGTCTTCAGAAGTCTTATTAGCCTGAATATTCCATCTTCAAGCATCCAACCCTAATTGAATATTAGGATTGATATTTAGGATGATAAGATAGAAACTAGGTATATTTATATTATTATTTTTTTTATGTAGATAAAGATATTTGGTTTCTATGGTTCGGTTTGGTTATATTTTTGTCAAACCATAAACCAAACTAAACATCAGTTCGGTTTGGTTTCAAACCAAACCATACACCAATTAAAATTTTTGGTTCGGTTAATTCGGTTTTGGTCTGGTTTATTTTTCGATTTGTTCGGTGTCAAACCAAACACTGAACGACCCTAACTTTGGTTTAGGATTTGAAATTACCAAAAAGTAAAAACTAAGATGGCCCATCCGAAAGTAAAAACTTGCATAAATTCTTTGCATCTTGAAATATTTTGTATATGACTAATTATTTGGGATGAGTCCCAAATCCCAATCTTAAATCCAAAAGTTTCCAACCAAACTACATTTATTACTTTAAATGTACGTTTGGTTGATGTGGTTGGGGATGATGTTAGATTGTTAGATGTTTGATGATTGATGTTTGATTTGAATGAGTGGGGTTCAAAGATTGAATTCATGCCTTAAAATTTGGCGTCTAATAATCCTAGACGAAAGTTCGGGTGTTTGGAACTTTTTATCCCATCATATACGTCTTTTGTGGGCTTTTTTTTTTCTTTTATCTTCGTCGCTTATTATATAATTTTTTTCTAATAATAAACTTTAATTTTAAATCTTTTATCTATCTAAATTTAAATAAAAAAATTTAAATCTACCATACTCAATTTTTTATTTAAATGCAAATCTAAATCCCAAACCACCCACAACCCAAACGCAACCTTTAAGTCCTAAACATGAACTCTATATCCTCATAACATACCCATAATAACACACCCGTAATATCTAGTCCTACAGTAAAAAATAAAGCGTCTCCTTCAATATTTGATTCGGTTCGTCGTGTCTATGAAGTTTAAGGTATGAATTATATTTTTAAACTTAAAAATCATCATTGTTTTGCTTATTTGCTATTATCTTACCATTGGAATGCATACTACAATAAAGATGTGTTGGGTCGGGTTATGGGTGAACAAGATACCAGCAATGTTTATTGATTTACTAAGTATTTATTAACTAGTTATGATATGTGCTACTTGGAATTGCATATCTTTGTGAACTATGGTTTCCGACTTTTTAGACGACTAATCCACGGGGTTTGAACTCGCAGCCACACACACTCAAATTAGGTAAAGCCTTGGAAGGTTGGCACGACCACGTTAGGGTTGTTTGCACCTATCAAATGTTGAACTTGTCAAGACAAGTTAAACATAATGGTGTTGAATCAAATGAATCATACCTCCTCAATATTCCGTTTAATCTTTTGGAGACGATTATGGAGCATTGTGTTGGTGTTGAATACATGAACTTTCGTGCTACGTGCAAACAATGTCATTTAGTAGCACCTCTAATAAAATGGAGCAACGAAACATCATTAAGGAGATTGAAAAGGTATTCAGTTGTTTCACCTTGGTTTGTGGTACTAAACAGAAAACAAGGCATTATCACTTTTACAGATCCGATGCTGGGTGAAAACTACCTTATGAAAAATTCCCATGTATCAATTGTTGATTGTACAGAATACGTTGTTCAAGGTTTGGTTGGTTGTTGCTTGAGAACAATGAGACGCAGTGCTTAGTGTTCTATAACCCGTTCACCAATGATCTTCGGAAGCTTCCAGAGTTGGAGTATAATATTCCTGAAAGCTTATGTTTTTCAGCACCACCTACTTCAGTTGGTTGTATGGTTGTTGGAATTACAAGGGAATGGGATGCTTACATCCACTTTGTAAATCAGGAACCATCTTGGTGTGAGTTTCCTCTGGGCCATGATCCACATTCTATTTATCGTTTCATGTTTTATGGTCAGCATCTTTATGCCTTGTGTAAAGAGGGCGAACTTATTGTATTCAGTAATTTGGGCAAAGAAGATTACTCTTGGAAGGTTGTTGGGGCTTCAAACAGTGGCGAAGCTAGAAAATTTTCAGTGGGGGGTCGGGATCTAATTTTTTTTTCCTAACGCTATTTTTCGGGTAATATGTTCGGGTCGGTGATTCGATTCGGGTCGGGTCAAAAATTAAATACTATTATTATAAAAAAAAATGTTTCAATCACTAAAAAACTAAACATTTGTCCAAGACAACTAAACATTAAAAAGGAGACAAACAGTTGGTACCTGGTTCGATTCATTGAAGAAATTAGAGTTCAGCCTTTCGACCTTTAAGATCCTTGAATTCTTCAATTATGGACTCCGCATCAAACTTGTCAGCAATTTCTTTTTCTATGTAAATCACCATACTGTTTGCTAGATTCTGATCTGACATCTTATTACGTAGGCGATTCTTGAATATCTTCATTGCCGAAAATCCCCTCTCTGTTGTTGCAGTCGAAACCGGAAGTGTCAAGAGTAGCCGACACACTCTTTCAACCAAATCGTACATGCTATTTTTTCTAGTTTCTACAAGAGTTTGGCAGAGATTAGAAAGAGTTGCTACCTCACTTAGCTTGGCATTATTTATCCTTTCAACTTGAAAAGTCTCCAATTGACAACGTAATTGATTTCTCTCCTGCTCAGTAAAGTCCGTAGGATAATATTTCTCAACAAGAAGAACAATGTGATCAATATTAATCTCTTTTGAACATAAAGTCGCACCAAGAGATAACAACTCTATTGATTGCTCACTGAATCTACAATCCAACTCATGTATTTTCTTATCCAATGTCTCCATAAACAAATCTACTCGGTAAAAATGTTCAAATGTAACATGAAGATCTTTTTTACGAGGCCGATACCGGGTAGATCTATATGGAGCACTCATATCGGGCATCTCTATGTCATGTCTTTGACAAAAAAAATAACTTTCTCAATTAAAGAATCCCATCCATCATTTCTAAAATTATTTAGACTAACCTTTGTGGCTGAAACTAAATTCATTGCATTAAGGATGTCTTGGGATTTCTTTTGTAATCCTTGACAAAGTGTATCAGTCTTTTGCATCACCTCTTTCATCATGTGAAGAACAAACACAAACTCAAATGATTTCAAGTAACTATAAGCCATACTAGCATCTCCACGTTGAGCACGGGTATTACGAGTAGTGTCGTCCATTATTCCCTTGAGAACAGCCTGGGTCGTGACATCAAACATGTTAACCAAACTACAAATGGATTTAAAATGGGAACCCCAACGTGTATCCCCGGCCCTTCTTAATGTCCCGACCTGGTTTTGTCCTTTTCCCGATTTGGAAGATTCATCATGTCCTCGTAAAGCACAAGCTTGGTATGTTAACCAACGAACTACATAAATTGTGCCTTTCAATCTTAAACGGTTTTTCCTTATTTGCTCTTCACTTTGTTTTTCTTAAACGGGTATTACGATGTAGTTCGTTGGTTAACATACCAAGCTTGTGCTTTACGAGGACATGATGAATCTTCCAAATCGGGAAAAGGACAAAACCAGGTCGGGACATTAAGAAGGGCCGGGGATACACGTTGGGGTTCCCATTTTAAATCCATTTGTAGTTTGGTTAACATGTTTGATGTCACCCAGGTTGTTCTCAAGGGAATAATGGACGACACTACTCGTAATACCCGTGCTCAACGTGGAGATGCTAGTATGGCTTATAGTTACTTGAAGTCATTTGAGTTTGTGTTTGTTCTTCACATGATGAAAGAGGTGATGCAAAAGACTGATACACTTTGTCAAGGATTACAAAAGAAATCCCAAGACATCCTTAATGCAATGGATTTAGTTTCAGCCACAAAGGTTAGTCTAAATAATTTTAGAAACGATGGATGGGATTCTTTAATTGAGAAAGTTTTTTTTTTTTTGTCAAAGACATGACATAGAGATGCCCGATATGAGTGCTCCATATAGATCTACCCGGTATCGGCCTCGTAAAAAAGATCTTCATGTTACATTTGAACATTTTTACCGAGTAGATTTGTTTATGGAGACATTGGATAAGCAAATACATGAGTTGGATTGTAGATTCAGTGAGCAATCAATAGAGTTGTTATCTCTTGGTGCGATTTTATGTTCAAAAGAGATTAATATTGATCACATTGTTCTTCTTGTTGAGAAATATTATCCTACGGACTTTACTGAGCAGGAGAGAAATCAATTACGTTGTCAATTGGAGACTTTTCAAGTTGAAAGGATAAATAATGCCAAGCTAAGTGAGGTAGCAACTCTTTCTGATCTCTGCCAAACTCTTGTAGAAACCGGAAAAAATAGCATGTACGATTTGGTTGAAAGAGTGTGTCGGCTACTCTTGACACTTCCGGTTTCGACTGCAACAACAGAGAGGGGATTTTCGGCAATGAAGATATTCAAAAATCGCCTACGTAATAAGATGTCAGATCATAATCTAGCAAACAGTATGGTGATTTACATAGAAAAAGAAATTGCTGACAAGTTTGATGCGGAGTCCATAATTGAAGAATTCAAGGATCTTAAAAGTCGAAAGGCTGAACTCTAATTTCTTCAATGAATCGAACCAGGTACCAACCGTTTGTCTCCTTTTTAATGTTTAGTTGTCTTGGACAAATGTTTAGTTTTTTAGTGATTGAAACTTTTTTTTTATAATAATAGTATTTAATTTTTGACCCGACCCGAATCGAATCACCGACCCGAACATATTACCCGAAAAATAACGTTAGGAAAAAAAAAATTAGATCCCGACCCCCCACTGAAAAATTTCTAGCTTCGCCAATGTTGTTTACCATATTTCAATAGAGGTTAAGCAAGAAAACTTTGTGACTCTTTGCATCACCTTTTCTAACTATATTTGCTATTTTCATGCTTATAGTTGTCCAACTTTATGTTACTTCACCCCAAACTAAAAATGCCAATGTCACCATGCATATATGTTAAGCCATACTTGTGCCCAAGTTTTGATGCTTAAATGAGGCACCCGTCTAGCCATATGATCCAGAATCGTGAAGGGCTAGTTATTCAACTAACTGTCGAGTCCGAGTTACACTTGGCACTTGGCAGTCACCAAATGCGTCTCGAGTATTATTTTGCCCGTATAAAGAAACACAGTGGTTTAGCTATGTGCTTCTGTCTATTTCATGAAAGCATTATTTATTTAATGAGAACTTTACTACAACCAACGAAAATGTGGCTGTTTTACATTTTGGACTAATTTTTAAGGGTTTTTGAACTTAGACTTATGGTCCGCATAAAAATTGAAAAAGACCTGGCGGGTGTGACATATATAATGGTAATGGCTAAACTAATGGAGTAGGTCTACTATTATACAAAAGCATGTCTTGTTCACCAAGAAAATATCTGTTAACCAGTACTTTTAATAAACTGATAAAAAAAATATAGAGAATTCTATAAAAGGAAAGCAAATCAAAGTTCATTCATCTTCCTATGTGGGATATACTCATATCATTTCCATTTTCATTTTTGTTTTCATGTATGTCATTTTGAGACATTATATTTCATTTATATAAACTTTATTTTGGACACTCTTTAGTTTGTTAAGAAACCCCCTTCAATAAAAACGCAAACTCACAAACTAACACAAATAGATATATTAATTAAGTGTCCAAAGTCTACAAACAATCATTTCTTAACAAATTTTGCAACAAAATAATCGTCACGAAACAGGCCTAATCTCAATTCCTTCAACAAGAAGCCCCCCTTTCAGGTGAACACCATCGACTTCTCTTAAGCTCATTTTAACTTCTTTCTCACTTGATCCATCGTTATAGAATTCACCCAACTCTATCTCCAACCATCCATCGTTTCGCTCACGACAAACCCTAGCAACATCTTCTTGGTCGTATGTTGATCTTAAATCCATTTTAACATGCTCCAAGGAATGCTTATGGAACAATAATACCGTCCCTCGTGATCGAAAATCACCAAGTTCAATTAAAACCTCAAATGGTAGCACATCTAAACCATAGGCACGATGATGAGCCACTTGAACAATGAGATAGGCTCTATAGATGGTATTCGGTGATAAAATGTGGGTGCTAATATTTCCTTGTACTTCAAGCCAACTTGCCATTATAAGCTCTACACCTTTGGCAAATCTAAGAAAACTATATATGTTTAGTTCATGAATATAGCTAATTAGGTTTGTACGACTGTACACGTACGAATATTAAGTACTAACCTGGATTGGATGACGCGTTTCCAACACCAAAACAAAGGATTGGATGACCAAGCGATATAAAGGTGTCGTGCACTTAGCATGTAACATTTTTTACCGGTTGCCATGTCGATTGAGAATGTCTACGACGAAAATGAAAGACTTCAACAAAATTACTTACAAGCGAAGTCATATACACATACGAAAATTATAGAACTTTTTCAATTGCTTACCTTGAGGCCACCATCAATGAGAAGAGGACTACAAAGCTTAAAGAAGAGTTCCTTTTTGGATTTATACACAATAGGACACACACTTTTCGATACGATTTCTTGGTAATCAGGAGGTAAGAACTTATCCCACAACACCTCCGACTCTGCAGCGTTTTTGAATATCGAGGCCAGCACCATCGATCGACATGCGTCAAGAGGCGATCCGAAAGAGAGGATGTGAGTTATGCAATCTTCAGGCAAACGCTCCATCATGTCTGCTACAAAACACTAGTTACATTTTCCACAATTTAAAGGCCAATTGGCCACGGTTAAAAATGTGTAAAATTATAAATTCCACACTTGCAAATGTGTGGTAATAATGGGTGTGACAAATTTTGCTACACATATAAGTGTGGAGATATTATTCAAATGTCTATTGTTAAAAGTGTGGAAACACTCTTTGAATGTCCACACTTAAAAGTGTGGCAAAATTGCAAAAAGATGCTTACAATTAAAAGTGTGAAAACATTGTTAAATATCCGCACCTAAAAGTGTGGACATATTTTTATGGAAAAGAAAAAAATAAAAAGAAAATACATACAAATATGTATATTAGAAAACCTAATGCACGAAGAAAATAGACCAAAACTTAAGCAAAGAACAAGATATTTCAATGTCTACATTCATTAGTCAAATGCACATTTTCGAGTAATGTACAAGTAAAAACCAATTAACAATGAGTATACACATTTTCGGTTTCTTTGATCAGAAGTTTTTCGAGTAACGTACAAGTAAAAACCAATTAACATCTGTTGTGGTCTTGAGTTCAGACCCGAAAACAGAAGAATCCCACTGTTTCAACCACAAAAGGACCTGAAAATAACAGCAACAAAAAAGATAGTAGTCGGCACTTGAGGCCGATAAAAAAGTTCATGGCACACTTTTCGGAACATGTACCTCTCTATTGGTGTGCTCGTCGCTGAGAAGCTCCATGAATGAATTTGGAAAATATTTATCACCCATAGTCGTTCACTCACCACTGATGTTCCCGGAATAACTGCATCAGTCTGACTAGAGACACTATCTTGCAAAGCCTTCATGACACAGTTATACAAAAATTAGAAGTCCACAAAAATTATAACCAATTTAATAAGACATTAATTTCATACTTGGCATCAAAAAATTTGAGTAAAAAACTATTGTTTTTCTAAACAATAAACAGTCCCAAGATAATCCTGTAATAACTTCAAAAACAATATAATACTTAAAATTCATCTTCCCACTAGTAACTTTCATGGATAATACTCAATCAAGGCAAGCTTTAGTTGGAACTCTAATCACAGTATATCTTTAATTCACAAGCCCTATATTAGTAACTGGCATGACCATAGGTCAAGATGTGTCAAATCAACAAAAAACTCACTGTGCCATATACAAGAAGTACATGTTACATGTTGGTGACCATGTACTAAGGGGGTGTTTCTTTAAGCTTATATAGCGGAATATCTCAGTAAATCAGTCCATAAAAAACATAAACATGGAACCCATTATTACGAAGATAACTAAACAAATTTCCCATTCAGCGATGTCATGCCATAAATGAAATCCATACACAACCTACTAAGCCTGAATCAACTCAATCAGATGCAAAATATGTGCATAGCATGATCAGACAAATCCACAAATACTCACATCATGTAAACGCCGTTGCCGTTCCGTCTGCATCTTCGTTACTTCAGCTTCATTCCACCAGATCTCAGAGCAACAGGTATCTAAAACACGTAACGAAACAAAACAAAACTCAGTAACTTACATCTACATGATTCTATTCGCAGTTCTGAATCTAATAAACATAACACAAATTAACAACACACAACAACCTCCTAACGCAACATACGGTCTCGAACCAAAACCTTGAATATCTAGATTTCACACACGCACACATAGACCGTCAATCAATCCTTCTAACAGCACATCTAATCACAATCACCTACAAAAAAAAAACCTTGAATACACAGAAGAAACAAACCTTCTTCGTCGTAACAGAAGCATGAGCTACATATAATCTAACAGTAACATCTTCTATCATATTCGCTTTTATTTTCGTTCATTTTTCCCAGATTATAGAAATATCATCAATCAATCACCCGATCCTACCGCTACAAAAACCACGAATAAAACCTAACTCTAAGGCGAGTACACAATCATTCTTCTTCACAGTCGAAGCATCGACAATAAAACCTAAATCTAATAATTCAAACTAATTCACAATCACGTCATTGCACTCACCTACAAAAAACGCAAATAAACCTAACTCTAATCACAATTTGCAAACCGAAGCATCAACTATATAAAAAATTTAATAGTAACTGATCAACTGATCCTACCGCAATAAAACCTAAATCTACACAAGTACACAAATCCTTATTCGCAACCGAAGCATCAGCTATATACAGTTTATAAAAATATCATCAATCAATCACCTGATCCTACCGCTACAAAAAGCCTCAAATAAAACCTAACTCTACACCGCGTTTTTCGCAATCACATAGTTCAATACTAACATCTTCTATCAATTAAAACTCAATCACAATCACATCACACACAATTAGACACACATAAGTATCATCAATAAAAGTATAAGAGTAAACCTTCTTTTCAACAGATGACGTCACAGGCGGAACACCGCCGGTAGGCGACGGAACTGAAGCCGGTAACACTTGACGCTTCTTAAGTAAATTCTCTTCTCGTTTATTCTTACGGATCTCAACCATATTATCTTCTCTACGGCGCCGTCCGTCTTCTGCATCGACGGCGACTTTGTAACGGTTGCGACGGACTTCGGTTCGAGCGTTAGGTCGGAGAGACATGGTGGTGATGATGATCGGTTGGCTAATTGATGGTTGGAGAAGAAGATGAAACCCTAGGTTGAGTGTGTGTTTGTGTGTGTGTTTTTAGTTGATTGTTGAACGGTTTTGATTTAATTTGAGTTGAGAGTGTTGCGGCATTGCCCATAAGATAAGGCAGCCTTGGACTTCCTATTATTGCTTCTAAGTGAAAGGTTAGTTTTTTCATAATTATATACTGTATAAAAGAAATAGGGGCTTTGGATTAGATTTTTTAAAGTGTAATGGAATAGTAGTAAATAAGGAAATAGATAGAGTTATTTTGATTTTGTTGCTTTGTATAGTTTTTGTTTCCACAATTATAAATGTGGCTTTTTTATATCATTATTTTTACATTTATAATTGTAGCATTTTTTAAGTGTTTTTTACACTTATAAGTGTAGTTTTTTAAGAATTTATTTTACTTCAATTATAAATGTAGCATTATTATAATTCTCCACACTTATACATGTGGGATATTTTTTAAAAGATTTGTAACACCTGTAAATGTAGCAAAATTATGATTTCATATAAAAAAAAGTCCACGGTTGACTATACCGTGGAGAAATAAGTGTAGAGAATACAACTTTTTTTTGTAGTGCATTATGTCTGTTAGAAAACTTGAAACGAAAAATTAACTATATGGATGGCTTGTTTTATTTTTCTTTTTTGTAGAAGTGTAGACAACATGACGACATAACTTGAAGATATGAAGACATATTTATGCAATGTTTGGTTTGGTGGAATAGCCACCTACGTTTAATACAAGTTCAATTCTGAACCTATTAAACGTGACTAATTTTGGTCTTGTTTTTTTAGATCAATAGTTGCAATCACATATATGTAGTGTGTCGAATTGCAAGTGGACAAAGAAATGAACAAATATGTGTTTCTTTAAGCTTATAAATAAATATATTACACTTAGCTTTACATGTCAATTTTTTTAATTTTTAGCCTATATTTTCTATATTATGAACTTATCTTTTATCTTTAAATCATAATATGCTATTAAGTTAAAAAAGAGAAAGGATTTATAATTTTTATTTAATTTAAAATGTTATGAAATTATCGGATGTTGGAATTGTGAGCCATTTCATTCATCAAATGAAACAAGACATGTGGCAATATAAATATAACTATAATTATTTGAAGGTAAATACTCCATTCGTCTCAAAATATAATTTCAGTTTGACTTTTTTAATCAAACTTTGACTTTAAATATTTTTGTTTGTATCATATAATAGTTGATACAAAATATATGAATGAATTGTGTTTTAAATGTATTTTCATTTGGTATAATTTTCATCAAGTGATATATAATACAAATAAAAATAATTAAGGTCAAAGTTCGATTCAAAAAGTTAAACTGGACTTATATTTTGAGACGGAGGGAGTAAATCATTTTTCAGTTAAAAAATAAGCCAAAAAAGATTTCTTAGTTAACTATGATTTCTTAATTTTTGACTATTTTTGGAATTTGATTTTTCCGTCTCAAATACTCAAACGAGGTATAACTATCTTTTTTCAGAAAGTTGGCGTTGTCGATTAAAGTTTGTTTGCTTGCACCTATCATAATAAAACTTAAGATTAATGATAGTCACAAGCAGGGGTGTTATTTGGTCAGGTTGGTTCGAGTTTTCGTGAGATAAATATGACCCGCAACCCGACCCGATAAAAAAAAAGAAAGTATACCGCTTGATGATTAACTATATAAAGAAGTACCACAAGTGACCATAACCCAATACTCCAAGGGCCAATTCCAACCCTTCTTCATCACCTAAAATCACACAAAAAAAAAAAAACTCATTTCAAAACCCTAACTCACTAATCTCACCCAAATCAAAAAACCCAACATGTCAGACAAGCGCAACATAACAGACCAAAAACGGCGCATTTTAGCAGAGAAATACGAGCTCAGGCGCAAGCTATACAAATCACTAGTCCGAGACACAGAACTCCCAAACGAAGTGCGTGAGAATGCCCGGTGCAAGTTAGCAGACTTGCCACGTAACAGCTCCTTCACACGTGTGATGAATAGGTGTGTGTTTACAGGTCGTGCTAGATCTGTTTATCAGCTGTTCCGTGTTTCCAGGATTGTGTTTCGGGAGTTGGCTAGTAAAGGGATGCTTCATGGTGTTAAGAAAGCTTCTTGGTAGTACTACATCACGTGGGTGGCACGTGACTGCTTTTATATTACTATTAATAATAAGGTTGGGTTTTTTATGGTTTTTAACTTTTTATGAATTGTGGTGTTTTTTATGTCATTGGAAGGTAGAGGGTGTTTGTTTAAGGGGGTGTTTAGATTAGCTTATTTAGTCAGCTTATGGGCTTATTTGATTTTGGAAAATGTCAATAAGGTCCCTTTTTAGAGGTTATAAAGGCGAGGTTATTGGCTGAAGCCAATAAGCGGAAGTTGATAAGGTCAAGAAAGTGACCTTGTTGGCTTTTTCATAATCAAATAAGCTCATAAGCTGGCTAAATAAGCTAATCCAAACACCCCTTAACTGCCTAACATTATTTCTAAGCTTATTTATGTGATTTCAGCTTATTTGTTTAAGCTTGTATGTTTCTCAAAATTTGTGTTTTTATGATATGTTTCCATGAGTTTTGATTAAAATGATTGTCGTGTGTATATCACATGACATTATCTAATTGGAATTGTGATGTTAATTGATTTTGAGGTTATGTGAATGTTTGGATATGAAAAAGTGCGGTTTAGTTATTTTTTGTGATTTTGTTGATGATTTGATAAGGTGAATGGGAATGCATAGAGTTAATCTGTAGAATTGGTTTTATCAGTTAATGAACAGGAAAGTCGATTAGTTTTTAAACTGTTTCTGTTTAGGGGTGTTTGGGATTGCTTATTGATGGTGCTTGGATTTCCTGTTGCTTACTTACAAAGTTGCAAGTTGAATAAGCAGTTCAGTATAGGCATTTTAATGCATGTTTAATGATTTAAAGATATAGGTTGTTTCTGTCAGCAACTTGCAAACTGCTTAAATTGAATTGCTTAGGTAAAGCAGATAGGCATAAGGAGTTTTTTCTCAAAAACTCAAAACCGGTTATTTAGTGTACCAATACTCAATTTTAATGAGCAACTCAAGACTCCCGCATAAGCTGTGTACTGGATTAAGCTGTTTTGTTGAACTTTCAGGAAACAGTGTAATGGATTAAGCTGTATATATTGAACACATGAGGAAAACGTGTTTGGTTACGCTGGTTCTAACAAATTTCAAACAGGACATTGGGGTTGTTTTCTTGATAAAATAGACGTTGGTTACATTCAATCATTTAATTACTGTTCTGAATTCTGATCAACAATCAAAAGAAGATGATAATATCGAGTAACATAGAGGTTATTTGGGATTGATTATTTGTTCAGCTTTATATAGTTTAGTTTCAAGTGTTTGGATGGAGTAAATAATTTGTGCACATTTGCTTATTTTAGGCAAAAATAATATCTTTTAAATAAGCACTATTGAAGCTGCATATTTTAAAGATCTTAGAAAGTATAGCATAAGCTAAATAAATAAGCAATGCCAAACACCCCTATAGTCTTTTACATTGGATTTGCAATTTTAGTGACAGTTGATATTTATGTGTAGGATTATGGTTATTTGCCTCTTTAATCTTACCTATATTGATTGTCACTAAATTTATCTTGAGGCGTTGGTAGGGTACTTAAAAGAAATTCGTCAATACTTTTAATGACACACAAAGAGTGTTGATTTTTTGATGCACCCAGGCCCAAAACCTGGTTTGAAAGTTGGTACGTGGTTATTGCAGTTTCAAAATGGTGGTTATTGCAGTTTCAAAATGCTGCTTATTAGTTTTTCGTGTGAACAAAACGAGTTCTAGTTTCAACAAAAGGTGAGAATCTGGAGTATCAATAGTCGATGGAATAAACTTTGGTTACACATAATCATATCAATCCTGTTATTGTCTGGATCAGCAATTGAAGGAAGATCATAATTTAAATGAATAATAACATTACATAGTCTTATTTCATAGGTTCCCCAAATTATCTAGCTTAGGATTCTATTGGTATCTGATTCTATTGATAAACTTGGATCAAGTTGATTCTGTGAAACTTCAAACGCAGATTGTGTTTGACTAGGCTATTTTATATGACTGTTGACATGCAATTGTGTTTTCATGATCTGTTTTGAGAATCTCGGATATGATCATTTATAATTGTTGTTGGCATAGGCCCACTGCTTCTGTTTGACTTATTTTGGCTCAATCTGTTTTTGTGAATTTCAGGAGGGATTCAGCTAGCTTCTGGTTGTGTTGAAAGCTCAAGTAAGGGGATCGTATTGGATCAAGTTGGTTATGTTAAACTTTGAACAAAAGGTTATGTTTGGATTACATGTTTATTATTCAAATGAATATGAAATTATGTTTGTTCTAGCTGATCCTCTAAAATTTTGAACGGGTATTTATGCTTTGGTTAAGCTGATTATATTAAAACATTCAGGAAACTGTGTATGCTTAAGCTGTTTCTCCTGATAAACAATGCTATGATCAATGTGTTTATTCTCTTAATGGCTGCAACAAGCTTGATAACTCGAAGGTTAGAGTAAACTCATACTGCTTTCAATCATGTTGAATACTTTTATACGGGTTAAAAAGTAATCTGTTAAAAGTGAAGAACCTTTAAAACATGAAAGTTTAATAATAGTTTATCACTTTAGAAGGCTGCTGACACTCAGCCATCTCTAAGAGGGGGTCTTTATAATTTCATGTTGGAACAGCTTATTTTTTTCGAAATTATTAAAAGCACCTGGCTGTAACGAAATATTATGCAGGAGATTGTGTTTGAATATACGTCCACTGTAACAAAACATGATAATCAAATAAGCAGTTTAAGTATGCCAAGTCTGATGATTTAAAGAGTTATAAGAAAGAAAAATAAATAAATAAAAAGCAAATAACCAGCATTTTGTTTCAATCCAAACTGCTTATCAGCTGTACCCGAAAGCAATAATTAGATAAATGTTCTACGAGTAATAAGCAATCCTAGACACCGCAGTTCATGCTTTGGACCTGAACTCATTCGAGCTGTTGCACACTTGTACAAAGTTATAAACTATCAAAACTACGAAAAAAGGCAGCCGACCCATGTGAAGCAAGCCCGTACCTTCAAATCCTTTTAAGTATGAAATGATGACAAGAAATTTACTAAGCAAACCAAACTCTAGTGTGTGTGACATTTTTGATAGTTGTAATAAATGAAGCATGAGCACCGTTATCAACACATTTTTGACAACGTCTAATGTAGTTCACAGCGCTACGAATGTAAGGAAGAGCCATGCGATATGATCCTCCATCCAGAGCCCAGTGATATGATCGCATGTAAATATATGAATTGTCTATTGCAGCTTAAATCAGAGCGTTTAAAAGGATGATTGCTTCTTTCGCAAACTTGCTATCGCTATCGGATTTTAAAAATCCAAGAAACAACTTGAATGGTTTAGAAGAGTTGGCATTACTTGGTATCAAAATAAGTGAAATAAACGAGAAAAAGAAAAAGATTTTTGTGTTGGGAGATAGTACCGCCAATTGTTATCCATTTCATTCACATTGCAATGCAACATCTAATTTTACTTTCTAGGTACAATCAAAACATTTTTCAGTCTGTCGCATCCAAAACTAAAGTAGTACACTCGTATAAAAAAATTATTGGTAGCTTATTACCTATAGCTTATACAAACTCCCAAATCACAACTGATGCAAAACATGATTCATCCCAGAAGTACAGATTTCGTGATTTCTCATTAATATTGAAAGGCGTGGTAGATTATCGAGAACAATACTCTAAGATTCTTGTATCTTGTTTTGTTTCTCTTCTTAGTACTTAAGTAAGCATAAAGATCGGTTGCTTAAAACAAGAAATCTGAGTCTGATAATTCAAGTACTTTGTGAATACCGATTGGGTTTACACCTGGTCGGAATGCATTCCCTTCAATGTATCTGCAAAAAAAGACACAACATTTAACAAGAAATATAACTATTGAAGATAATACTTTTGGGCTGAAGGAGTAAGGCTCACAGTTCTTTTAGATAAGGGTGTTTGTAGAATGCCTCAGGTATTCTCCCGCTAAATTGATTGTGATCCAGGTACCTAACAACAAACACATTAATCAAATAAAA
This sequence comes from Artemisia tridentata subsp. tridentata, assembly GCA_021014915.2. Classification (NCBI taxonomy): domain Eukaryota; kingdom Viridiplantae; phylum Streptophyta; class Magnoliopsida; order Asterales; family Asteraceae; genus Artemisia; species Artemisia tridentata. The sequence goes on from CP139506.1 coordinate 56,629,252, forward strand.
AACGACCGGTGACTTGTAAGTAGCTGAGTTATACATAGAGCTTGATTTCGAGCAATTCAAGGTATGGATCTGACTAAGAAAGTATTGTTGTATTTCTTAGTCAGATCCATACCTTGTATAGCTCCTTATTTCGTGGGTTTCTGTTGTATGTAGTCCTATATATGTATCTCATTGTATTGGTTAAAATATAATAATAAGACAATCACACATTCTGATTGGGAATTCTGTTCTACATGGTATCAGAGAATACCGCATAGAAACTCTCGAATCCCTCGTACTCAAAACCCTACCGCATAGAAACTCTCGAATCCCTCGTACTCGAAACCCTGAAAACACCATGTCCGACAAAGAAATCCCTACCCCAGAAACCCGACTGATCGTCCAAGATGCTCCGTTCCCAACAGGGATTATCTTGGATGACTCGAACTATCAGCTGTGGTCACAGTTGATGGAAATGCGAATAGCGGCACGTAACAAACTAGGGTTCCTCACCGGATCCTCCAAGAAACCAGAGACTGGCGATAAACAAATCGAGAACTGGCTCATGGACAATAACAAAGTCAAGAGCTGGCTCATCGACTCAATGAACCCCACGATGATTCCAAGGTTCATTCGATTGAAGACTGCAAAGGAGATATGGGATGCAGTTGCGAAGACCTTTTATGATGGGACTGACGAGACCCAACTGTTTGAACTGAACCGGAGATCATTCAGCACCCGACAGAATGGCCGGCCCCTTGCCGCATACTACAATGAACTTATCGGTATCTTCCAGGAGATCGATACGCGTTTGATGGTCCAAGAAGATAACGTAACTCAGGTAGTATCCCTAAACAAATTTCTAGGGCGTCTTCGTGTGCATATTTTTCTAGCAGGCCTTGATGTGGAATTCAATCAAGCGAGGGGTGAGATACTGAGGAAAGACCCACCACTTGATCTTGAAGCATGTTATGCATTCGTACGAAAGGATCAAAACCAGAGATCCGCCATGGATGAAGGCAAACACGAACCGGATAGTATGGTCAACCTTGCAACCCGAAGCCGATCCGTGAAAGGAAAAAACCCGAACAACAAAAACTCAAATCTCGTATGTACTCATTGTGGAGAAGAAGGGCACTCAAAACAAAGATGCTATGAGATCATAGGCTACCCGGAATGGTGGGATTTCTCAAAGAAACCACGAAGGAAGGTAGGTCAAGCCACTGTAGCTACAACAAAAAACGACGAGACCACGTCAATTGCAGCCCACACGGAGTCACACGGCAATCATGGTATGTCAAACAACTCTAAAAATAATAATTCCTGGATCATTGACACAGGGGCGACAGATCACATGACCAACGATCCGCTAAAACTCACAACTCGATCTCTTCCAAAACAGTCCATGATCAAAACTGCAAATGGAGGAGTTGCAGATGTTACATATGAAGGATCTACTCAAATATCAAAAACAATGAACCTTGATACTGTTCTTGTCGTCCCCTCCTTATCGTCAAATCTCCTGTCTATTAGCCAAATTATAGACCAATTAAACTGTTATGTAACTTTCTGGCCAACCAATTGTATGTTTCAGGATATAGCGACGGATCGGATAATTGGCTATGGTATTAGGAAGGGAAATTTGTACTATCTTGAGGAAGAAAAGCATGTCGCAGCTCACAATACGGAAGCAAAAGCAAAGCAAGAAAATAAATCACTGCCTTGGTTATGGCATCGGAGATTAGGGCATTTATCGTTTACTTATTTAAAAAAACTGAAACCGGATATTTTTTTGAATGGAAAACAATTTGAATTTAATTGTGGTGTGTGTGAGATGGCGAAAAGCCATCGGGTTTCATATTTGCCTAGTGAAAAAAAGGCCACTGTTCCATTCATGATAGTGCATAGCGATGTTTGGGGCCCCGCAAAAATACCTACACCTAATGGCTTTCGTTACTTTGTTACCTTTATTGATGAATGTACTCGTATGATTTGGATTTCTCTATTAAAACATAAAGGAGAAGTATGTAACGCATTTCAGGAACTATATGGGTTGGTAAAATCACAATATCAAAGTAACATTATGGTGCTCCAATCCGATAACGGAGGCGAGTACATAAATCAAGGTATGGAGAGATTTTGCAAGGAAAAGTTGATTAGGCATCAAACTTCATGCGCAAATACACCACAACAAAACGGATTAGCGGAACGAAGAAATAAACAAATTTTGGAGATTGTTAGGGCTTCTTTATTCGACATGCAAGTTCCAAGACAATACTGGGGTGAGGCGGTTCGGGCTGCTGCTTACATCATGAATCGAACACCATCAAGAGTTATCGATTTTAAAACTCCCCTACAACAGTTGCATGAAATAATGAATGTTCCAATGGTTCCGAATCTCGAGCCACGCGTCTTTGGGTGTACGACTTATGTACATCAAAATGCCGGGAAACTTGAACCACGAGGAATTCGGTGTGTCTTTCTTGGATATGCGGAATTCAAGAAGGGATATCGGTGTTATGATCCAAAGGAGAAGAAGATGTATGTCACTCGGGACGTTAAGTTCCACGAAAATCTATCCTTTTTTGAACCCGGTTGTTTCCCTCAGGGGGAGATGACGATGTCTAATGATGGAAGCATCCGTGAATTGGTAATAGAAAATGAAACTGAAAGCGTAAGAGATATAACGGAAGTTGATAACGATAATGGGAACAGGGATGAAGAAACTGACGAAGATGTGAACTCACCTCAAGATAGTACATCGGACCCGATCCCAACAACCGTGGAGCCAGATCCTAATCCGTCGCAAGGTAGCTCACCTACTCCTATATCTGTTACTCCTGACCTTGTTGTTACACAGGAAGAAACTATCGAAGCTAGGTACCCCGTAAGAAAAAATCGGGGGGTCCCCAAGAAACAGTACCAGCCAGAACTTAAGTCAAGGTCCAAGTACCCTATTAATAATTACGTCTCCTCCCATAAGCTGGCAAAACCACAAAGAACCATGATAGAAGAGCTATCAACGGTGGTTATCCCAAAGAATATACATGAAGCTACAAAAGACCCGAGATGGAGGAAGGCTGTAAACGATGAGATGGATGCATTACAACGGAGTGGTACGTGGGATTTAGTCTCGAGACCCCAAGGAAAAAAGATGGTAGGGTGCCGGTGGATCTTCACAGTTAAATTGGATGCCGAAGGAAAGATTGAAAAGTATAAAGCAAGACTTGTCGCGAAAGGTTATACGCAGAAATATGGGGTAGACTATGGTGATACGTTCGCTCCGGTGGCGAAAATTAATACTATTCGAATTCTCGTATCAATCGCTGCTAATAAGGACTGGCCGTTACATCAGTTTGATGTAAAAAACGCATTCCTAAACGGCACACTAGAGGAGGAAGTGTATATGGATCCACCACCTGGAATAAAGTGTGGAGATAAAGTATGCAAACTAAAGAAAGCATTGTACGGTCTGAAACAATCTCCCCGGGCCTGGTTTGGACGATTTTCTAACTTCATGAAGACCGTGGGGTACAAACAAAGCGATGCAGACCACACGCTCTTTGTGAAGATACATGGAGAAAAAATGACAGCTCTAATAGTATACGTAGATGATATGGTTGTAACTGGCAACGATCCTGATGAAATAAAAAGGCTACAGACGGTTTTAGCTACTGAGTTCGAGCTGAAGGATCTTGGTCAGTTGAGGTATTTTTTGGGTATTGAAGTTGCAAGATCGCGACGTGGTATTACTATGTGTCAACGAAAGTATGTACTAGATCTACTGGCGGAGACCGGCATGCTTGACTGTCAGCCAGTAGAAACCCCGATTGAAGTGAATCATGGTTTAACCATACAAACCAGTCAAATACCCGCAAATAAAGAAAGATACCAAAAGCTAGTGGGAAAATTAATCTACTTAGCTCACACACGTCCAGACATAGCATATGCGGTGAGTGTCGTAAGCAGATTCATGCATGCACCAAATAAAGATCACATGAAGGCGGTATATAGAATTCTTCGTTATCTTAAAGCGTGTCCTGGAAAGGGATTATTTTTTAAAAAAGGTGACAGTCAAGGTGTTCACGGGTATACGGACGGAGATTGGGCCGGAGATAAGTCAGACGGGAAGTCTACCTCGGGTTACTTCACATATGTGTGGGGTAATTTGGTTACATGGAGGAGTAAGAAGCAAAAGGTGGTGGCCAGGTCAAGTGCTGAAGCTGAATTTCGGGGCATGGTACATGGGGTATGCGAACTATTGTGGATCAAAAGGATTCTAAGGGATCTTGGAATTAAAGTAAATGAGCCAATGAATTTATATTGTGATAATCAAGCTGCCGTTAAGATTGCAAATAATCCCGTACAACATGACAGAACGAAGCACGTAGAGATTGATCGTCATTTTATAAAAGACCATTTGGAGAAGAAAACAATTAAGCTGCCATTTGTGAATTCTGAAGATCAGTTAGCAGATATGCTAACTAAAGCGATATGTAGGAACACCTTCCACAGCTCTCTAGACAAGCTGGGAATGACAAACATACATTCTCCACCTTGAGGGGGAGTGTTGATGAGAGCAAATATCGGATGAGACAAACTAACTATGGATATTATTGAGAAGATCAGATAACCATAGAAAGTATTGTTGTATTTCTTAGTCAGATCCATACCTTGTATAGCTCCTTATTTCGTGGGTTTCTGTTGTATGTAGTCCTATATATGTATCTCATTGTATTGGTTAAAATATAATAATAAGACAATCACACATTCTGATTGGGAATTCTGTTCTACATTAGAAGTAGCGATTTCATCCCATTCACTTCCGAAGTGGTTGATTTTCGATATTTATTTATAACGGGTCAAATGGGTCAGACTGGTCGAAAGTTGTCCAAAGTGTATTATTTATTGTTTATAACACACAACCTCCTTAATCTTTTTATACTCTAAATTAGTCTTATATTGCAATGTAACTTTTCATAATCATAATAATTATTTGTATTTTGTTCCAAGTATACACAAAACTGTAATAATATAAAGCAGACAGGGAATGTTAGACTTTAACACGTTAATGCGTTATAATAAACAATAACATATGGGAACACTTACAAGTAAGTTAGCTTTGGAATATGAGCAAGTCCAGCTGGAACAATCCCTGACATCTTGTTGTAAGATAAATACCTGAAACCATCACACCATTATTGTCAAATTTCAGATAATTTTGTAGAATATTATCATCTCAAAAGTTATCTGCGAAAGCGGTACTTACAAAATTTCAAGATTGGTCATGTTCGCAAGCTGCGCTGGAATTCCTCCAGTTAAATAGTTATTGTTTAGATAACTGCAAATAATTCAGCAGTAAACAAAAGCTTTAAAATAATGGCAAATAGAACTAGAAAGTTGAAACCGCAAGAGGAGGTGGGTCGATAATTCGACCCATTTAATTGTAGGTGGGTCGATAGTCATCTAAAGTGCCTTTTTTTAATTACACACAACACCCTAAAGCGCCTTATGCAAAAAATTAGATTTATATATTACTAATATGCTTTCTTAACAATAACTACTCAGTAATACACTAGTTACTTATAGAAAAACTGGGAAAAGTGTTTCTGGACAACCCAACGACTGTTTCACCAGTACCAAAAAAGACTTGTTTTAACTTTGACCCGTTAATCGACCCACCCATTTTGCCACCTCTAGGAAACAGTATCAAAGTTTAAGCAGAATGAACATACAGATTGCGGATAACCGGAAAACATCCTTCTATACGTATGAGTTCCCTTATGGTTCCAACCAAATGATTGTTCCCAACATCTCTACAAAGACAAAATATTGCTCCATCAAAAGATCTATATATGCTAACTAAATAATTACACCTCCATCTTTAAAATTTAAAAGAGCCCACTTCTGACCTCGTTAATTCAAACTTGACATAAAAGTTCATAGCTTTTCTGATTTCATAATTTTCATACAAAAAGATATGTTTTTCTTTTGTTTTTAGAAAGAACGGAGAAAAACAAGTCATTATTCATTAAGTGGGCTCTCTGTTTTTTTGGTATGGAGGTTGTATGGTAGCAAAAAAGGTTGAAGGGTACAGGTGGCGAAGATTGCGTAAGGTGCCCAATTCTGCTGGAATTCGCCCAATTAAACGATTTTCATGAAGATGTAGATACTGTAGCTCCGGAAGATTAGCAAGCTCTCTTGGGATTTCGCCCTTAAAGCTATTGAAACTCAAGTACCTACAAATGTACAAGTAAATAACTCGATCAGTGGTTCTTTCCATATATAAACGGCCTCTTACACAAATAATGCAGATAGATACTCACAGATGTGTTAATCTCTTCAGTTCACCTATTTCAGGAGGAATGACATCCTGCAGCTTGTTCCACCTCAAATTACTGTAAAGAGGACACATCAGCAAGCATGATTTCTAGTTTGACCGATAAATTGCACAGGAATGCAAGGGGTAATAGTGCGAGAATCATTTCTTCTGAAAAGACCGTGAAAACCAAACAAAGTCTTCATTTTATAAATGTATGTATTAAGTATTAACTGTATTTAGCAAAAAGAAAGAAAGGATTTAGTTGATTGCTGAAGTATATGTCACAAGTTGAGATAGTTTAAGAGGAGATAAAAACATGTCTTTTGACAGCAAAATAATGTTGGAACAACCCAGGATGAAAAAATTCCCGAAATTGTTAGAAGAATTATGCCCGTTATCATATGTGTATAACTTGGCTGCCCTAGCGAATAATTTTGGGGAGTAATATGACGCTTACTACCAATATATGTATGAACTACAAAACGATCAATGCTAATAAATAAAGTAAAGAATCATACAGTACTTTAAGACGCTTCAAACGCCCGATTTGAGGTGGAATTGGTCCTGTCAACTTATTATTGTGAAGATCCCTGCCAAGAGAAAAAATAAATATAGTTTATTTCTCAACAATTCGCCGTTAAACCAATGTAATCGAAAAATACAGGTTTAAACAAAGTAGGAAAAAGAGCCTTACAGCCTAGTAAGATCCAGAAGATTAGTTACAGCAGTAGGAAAAGGCCCAATAATTGACACTGCATATACTTCCCTGTAAAAACATAGTACACAATTTCAGATCAATCGCACTGATTTATAACTTGGTACATTGAATTACAAGGCTCGATGACGTCATACTTACAGTTCAGTAACTACTCTGTAGTCACCTTGTGTGGAGCAAGTGACTCCAGACCAAGCTGGCAAATCACCATCTCCACATGGATCATCACCGACCCATGCATACACCACTCTCCAACCAAGAGATGCCTTAATCTCGTTAAGAGCTTTCACTATAATCAAAACACAACCCGTATTTATTTACTCCAAGACGGATAAACTGTATGCTTCCATAAGGTACATCAAAAAAGAAACAAAATGCACCAACTAGATTACAAACATGTGATTTAAAAGCAAACATTGAGTACATGCATAATCTACGGTGAAAGATGCCACTAGAAGAGTGCTGATCAGTAACTTATCTTGAAGAGGGTGTTTGGGTAGCATATTGAAACGGCTTATGTTTTTTGAAATAAAGGGGGTGTTTGGATTTGCTTCTTATCATAGCAAAAAACGCAATAAAGCATGCGTTTGTGTGTTTGGAAACTCTGCTTATTTGTGGATTTAAGAGTTAAACATCCATAACCAAACAGTTTGAATAAGCATGTCCCAAACTGCTTTCGAATTGCATATTCAAAACTGCTTATTTCACCCTTTCATACACAATTTGTTCAATCCAATCACTCAAAAATGCTTATTTGCTTTACTGGAACACAATAACTCAATTAAGTATATAAACATTTTCACTATGCAAAATCCTAAACACCCTTAGGTTCATTATTTAAACTTCAATTCAATATCTAATACATCAAAATTAGTTAAACAACAAACTAAGTGAACTCTAATTCCTACTCAAACCACTACACTCTCATTTGCATATCTTAACCTAAACCTATTCCAGTTGGACAAACGCATAACTTCTAATACATCAAAATCACAAAAATGTCAGGTGGCCCCTCATTACGCAAAATATGTCAAGAAAATTTAAGTCAGGTCCATAAAGTACCAAGCTCGAGCTCAACACGATTAGAAAACTCAAAACTCAGCTCAAATTAGCAGTATTAAAATACGGATAGCAATATTAACCAAGGTACATATTGTCCAACTTTCAGTGTGTTAGTAAATAAGCTCAATAGAACATTAACATGTGTTTGGCGTGGGGCTTATAGGGGCTTATAAGATCTTAAGCTTTTAAAATAAGCTAGCTTATAAAATAAGCTTTGTTTGTCACACATGCTTATGAAAGCTTTTATAAGCTATAAGCCTCCATAAGCCCAAGCCAGTTGAAACAGGCTTATGGGAGCTTATAGTTAGTCAAAATACTTAAATACCCTTCAAAATATAATGGACTATCACGCAAATGCTGGAAATATAACTGAATTTACTTTGATGTATTTTAATGCGATTTTACGTTAATAAGCTCCAGCTCCAACTAAAAACAGCTTTATAAAAATATATGCTCCAACTTCCAGCTTATAATATAAGCTCCCCTCCAGCCCATTTCGCCAATCATAGACTTAAACTCGCCAGCTTAATGAAACGAGAATTTTGATACTCAAGTAGCTCAAATGAAAAGATTTAATTGCTACTTAACTAATTCAGCTCCAACTAATTCAGCAAACAACTTTATAAAAATATAAGCTCCTACTTTCGGCTTATAATATAGGGCAAATGGCACAAAAATGTAACTAACTTGCCACTTTTTGCTTTGTTGTGTAGCTATCTTTAATTTTTCCTATTGTATACATCAAACTTTTGCATTCCGTCTATTATGTGTATCTTATGACCATTTTGCCCCTACTTATTAATGAGAGTGTTGATAAATGAGAAGGGTAAATTTGTCACAGAATACATACGATAGACAAAATTCAAAAGTATGATGTAGCATACAATAGAAAAATTAAAGATAGCTACACAACAAAGCAAAAAGCAGCAAGTTAGTTACATTTTTGTGCCGTTTGCCCTACCCCATTTCGCCAAACATAAGACTTAAACTCGCCAGCTTAACGAAACGAGCATTTTGATACTCGAGTAGCTCAAATGATAAGATTTAATTGCTACTTAACTAATCAAACTACAATAAGCAGAATTCTAACAAATAATTAGATGGAATATCCTAATAGAAATTATGAATCAAAACTAATGTAACTAAACCTAATTATGCATAAAATTACTTATTAATTACCGTCTCTTTTTAGCGTTTTGCAATCAACAGCAATGTTAAGCAGACAATTAAGCAGTAGAATCAATGAAACTGCTGTGGATACACGTACACGCGCCATTTTAACTCAAATCACACGCGCTTTGATTTACACTTGTAAATTTAAACGCACATTTGGTTAGTGAAGATAGTGTGGGAGAGTGTGAAGCTCGTCGGTGGATCTTAACTAACTTGTGTTTCAGTATTTGTGTTTGTTTGTTTTTTTGTTTTACATGTGGGACCTTTAAGTTATGGTTAATTGATTATGAGACCCCTCATCTCTTTTGTATAACACCTTGAGGTCGGGTGTAATCGAGTTGAACCGAGCGGAATACATAAGAAACGGGAAGTGAGTGGCACACTTCTACCCAGTAATTTTTATTGGGACATTTCATAATATGCATTGAATAGTTGTATTTTAAGTATAAATTGTTTTAACTAATTGTACATTGGAGTGTCCCAATACAAAATGAGAGTGTGTCAATCAGTTCCCATAAGAAAGGTTTAAAAGCTTTTTGGAGTTCGAGCTTGACTCAAATAGCAGTATTTAAAATTTTAATGATAAAATTAATAGATGTTAACGTCGCTCGATCTCAATCCTTTCTAATCAAATTGATTATTTTTATTTGATACGAAATGTGTGTAAGGGTCATGATCTTCTAAAAATGTGGAGAAAATAAAAAGTTTAAAAAGTCTATGTAACAAATGTCCTCATTTTATTTTTTTCAGCTTCATTTTTGCTATTTTCACTCTTATTATGATCTAACATATGAACATTCTGATATTTTTTTTTATTATTTTTTTTATTATTATTATTATTATTTTTATTATTATTATTTATTATTTATTTTATTTTTTTGTGAAAAACTAATGAACAACGTGATTTTTTTTAATAAAAGACTTATGAACATTTTGATATTAAAAAATAAATAAAAAAAGAAAAAAGATTTCTCCAAAAAGAAAAAGCTGGTGAACAACGTGATCTAATCATTATGATGTTGTTTATAAAAAAAACTAATGAACACGTATTGCATATTTGAAAATTTATTCATCACAATTTTAATCTTTTAAGGAAATATTGAAGTTTTATGAATTACTAAACCATTTATATGATAATTAACACCTTCAAACTTTAAAATCTGAAAATTTCTTCATTTAGACATTTAATCGAACACCTTATGGGTGTTTTCAAGAACACATGATTTCTTTGAAAATTTATGAGAAAAAAATCATAAAAACAAAAAAGATGGAGAATTGATATTAAGTTATGGTTTGTTGACTAGAAATCGCCATTGATTTTTAAATTTTTTAATGAAAAACTTGAGAAAAATTAAAGAATTGAAGATATTAAATCTCGAATTGAAAGAATTATATATTGAATATATATATATATATATATATATATATATATATATATATATATATATATATATATATATATATATATATATATATATTTGTCAGGACGGTGGGTTGGGCAAAAAAGGGCTTAGCAAGCTAATTACCCCCAAATGTGTGAATGAAAAGGTGGGAAGTTATTGTACGGGCAACTGTTCATGGGGGAAAAAAAATTTAAAAAAAAATGCCTAATGATGTTCGGGTTACTGTACCGGCAATTGTTCATTGAATAAAAAATTAAAAAAAAGGCTTAATGACACTCTAATTACATATCTGTATTACATATTATCCTACCCCTAAACTAAAAAACATATACCCAGAACCTTCTTGCGTCTTCTCTACTCCCTCCCACAAACTTTCATCAGATCTAATAACTTTCACGAACAACACAAAATCAAAATACAGCACATCAAGGTACGATTTTTTGATTTCTGCGTTTTCTCTTTTATGTTTTTGATATGAGTTTTCATGGACATCAAATGAGTTTGAAAAATTTGTTGGAAGGTAACATTTGTCTGCTGGGTTTTATTGTAAAATTATATGGTTGATGTGGTGGATTTGTGAACAAAATAAAAAATACAGCACATCTATTTTTGCTTAATCAAAATCAATTCCACAAATGATCATGATAATTATCCCAAAGGTACGATCTTTTGATTTCTGCGTTTTTCTTTTATGTTTTTTATATGAGTTTTCATGGACATCAAATGGGTTTGAAAATTTTGCGATTTTTTTTTTCCATTGTTGGAAGGTAACATTTGTTTGCTGGGTTTTATTGTAAAATTATAACTCCTTAGCTCTGTGTGTTTTATCATCGTAGGGATGGTTGATGTGGTGGATTTGTGATGCGGATTAGGCCTAAAAGGGGCTTACCAAGCTAATTGCTCCAAATGTGTGGATGAAAGGGTGAGAAGTTACTATACGGGCAACTGTTCATGGGGGAATTTTTTTTTTTAAAAAAATGCCTAATGATCTTTGGGTTTATGGGTCTTTGAAAATCTCAACGGAGTGGCAGCGCAAAGGCCGGAAGGCATAGTATAAATGATAACTAAGCAACCGCCTTTGTTTTGCAGCCACCGTCTCAGATTTTCTGACAAGGTAATGGCCCATAACGAAATGGGTCTTTGAAAATCTCAACGGAGTGGCAGCGCAAAGGCCGGAAGGCATAGTATAAATGATAACTAAGCAACCGCCTTTGTTTTGCAGCCACCGTCTCAGATTTTCTGACAATGTAATGGGCTATGATGATTGGTATAATTTTGGGGAACTGAAATGGGTCTTTCAGAATATGAAGGTGGTGGCGTGGCAATGAGCGGAAGGCATAGTATAAATAGTAACTAAGCAACCGGGGTTTTGTTGCAGCCACCGTGAACTTCATTTGTTTTTGTGACCCTGTCCTCGTTTGCAGGTCTAAGCTCAATTGTTTTCTGAACCGTAGTGATTTGCAGACACGTTATTAAGGCAATGATGATACATTTGTACGATTACATTTTTTCGACGTGCGGTCCTTGGCGGGGCAGCTGGAATCGTGGTTGCAGCCCAAGCGCGCTGCGGATGTAGATTATATACGTACACATCTGAGCCTGTACAAGATCAGGAATATGCGAACAGCAAAGAATACCGGGTATGTTTATCGTTTGTTAGATATGTTTCGCTATTGTTCTGATGTATTGTTGCAAATACGAACACTAACTGTACGAAGTGAAACATGTTTTGCAGGTGTGTTCTATCTAACCTTACCGATAGAGTCAAATTTGCGTCATCTAACGTCCGTTGGCCTGCTCCATTTCTGTTAGCTTGCCCCAAAATTGCCATTGCAAGACACTGCCGAAAGGGTGTTACGGATGAGGTACAGCACATGTATTCAGCCACCGTGAACTTCATTTGTTTTTGTGACCCTGTCCCCGTTTGCAATATGCTTAAAGACACTGCCGATAAATTGTATATATTTTTGTGTGGTGGATATGTGTTTTGATATACATGCTTAGGCAATGAGTCGAAATGGGAATTTTGACTCAACGGCTCAAATTTAGTTGTCCCGTGACAGATTTGTGTATACAAATTAATCAAGTTTGGTAGTGTTTGAAATTGACTTAGATGTCTTAATGCACAAAAACCTTAATTCAGAAACTCTTATGAACAATGCTAATTGAATAAATTATGAGAAAAAGCTGCATATTTTCACTGAGGTAAAATTCATTGCTCATTTTTTGTAGAAGAAAATGAAATTATGTTGCTTTTTCTAAAATTCCTGAATGCCCATTGTTGTTATTAATGTTATTTACCTTTGGTTTCGACTGAATAGCCAACTCATTTTGTAAGTAAATGTATTGAAATTTCGTGTCGCATTGTGATACCAAACCAGTGATGTCATGGCACTTATACTGCTCTATGACAGAGGTCCCAAACCGTTGGGGAGAATGTGACGTGGAAAGAATTTCCAGAAAAGGTTGCTGTGCAGATGAATGATACCCACCCTACACTTTGCATTCCAGAGCTGATGAGGATATTGATGGATGTGAAGGGTATTAGCTGGAAGGAAGCATGGGATATCACCCAAAGGTATTTACATAAAGGAAAACACGTGAAATGAGTATGTCATTTGTTAATTCATTTGGAAATTTGTCAGAACTGTAGCATACACCAATAACACTGTTTTACCTGAAGCATTAGAGAAATGGAGTTTAGAATTCATGCAGAAACTTCTCCCACGACATGTTGAAATCATAGAAATGATTGACGAAGAGGTAAAATAAACCGTGTTATTTTAAGCTGTATCAAATTCATTTGGTTATTTCTGCAGCTTATTGGCATGCTATTCTTACAGTTGGTGAATGGCATAGTATCAGAGTTTGGTAAATCTGATCCTGAATTGCTGGAGAAAAAGTTGAATGCTATGAGAATTCTGGAAAATGCTGAACTACCACCATCACTAGCTGAACTATTTATCGAACCAGAAGAAACGTCAGCAATTGATACAAGCGAAGTGGCAAAGGTTTCTAATAAAGACCCCGTTGTTGATGAAGAAGATGAATCTGTTGAAAGCAATGAGGAAGAAGAGGCAGAGTTGCAGCCAGCTCCCATACCACCAAAATTGGTCCGTATGGCTAATCTGTGTGTTGGTGGTGGTGAGATTATAAAGCAGGATATCTTCAACGACTTCTATAAGGTAACCATATTCTTCATTTTTAAATTACAATCACACATATTAAACTGTTCATGGTGTTGCCCAACTAATGCAGTTCTGGAGACACCGAGAAGATGGATATCTTACTGCCTCAACACTGAAAATTTGGCTGAACTGCGTAAGGTACTTATGTTAGTTGACTTTCATCTTTCCTTATCTACCGTTTGATGGAAATTTGAACAGAAAAAGCCATATTGTGCTATTTTTTTTAATGTAGAAATTAACGTATGCATCTAAAATATGTGAAAACCATTTGGTGATCCAAACCTTAAGGCCGTCATTTGGAATTTATTCCCTGAAATAAGGACCTTATTAACGGAATGTCATTACAGTTTGCAGACAATGACGATCTTCAGAATGAGTGGAGAGCCGCAAAAAGGATTAACAAACTCAAGCTGTGTCATTCCTCAAAGAAAAAAAGGATATTATGTCAGTCCTGAACTCCTGATGCAATGTTTGACATCCAGGTGATTGCCATTTGCCCTTTGGCTCTTTATTAACACACATATTTTGCAACTTATATTATAACACGGTTAAATGAAAATATTACTAAGATAAAGCATTTCCGTTGTTGATGAAGAAGATGAATCTGTTGAAACAGATCCGTAATCTTTCTTATTAATGGTTTATGCGTATTGCTTAATGGGTGTTTGTTAATTTAATGTATTAGTGTAAAAAGGCTTATTGTTATAAATAATACAATACTATCAATGCAACAAAGATTTATGCGTTAGTGCAACAAAGATTTAATACATTGCTATCTTTGAGATTTTAATTTCTTTTTCGGTTTGATGCTTTTCAGTTTGCGAGTTACTGAATTCAACATCGACAGTTTTCACATGGTAAGTATTTTATTGCTTTTGCTATACTGTCAAAACAAACAAGATGGAGGTGAATTGATTTAGTTAAATGGGATGCTGTGAGTTATGCAACGGGCGTCCTTTTCAGGTTAGTTAAAACTGATATATGCTTATGAATGATCGGAACATGCATTTATGAATGAATTGAACCTCCCGTGGATAAAAAAAGGAGGAAGTGTTCACATAAACCAGACAATGGGTCCTTTACAAAGGATGCTGTAGTTTTTCAGAATCGGCCAAAGAATTTTCACATCCTTTCTTCAAACCGCCTCAATTGGAACAAGCCATCTCCATTGTTCTTCTAGAGAAACTGCCATAAGGTAAAAATTAAACAAACATGTATCAGTTATTCTCCATCCTATTTATTAGAAAAATTAAGCCAGTATGAACTTTGAACTAGCAGTACTAACTTTTCAGTTAGTACTGTTAGTTATAACCTTGAACAACACCTTTTCCCACTAGCAGTAGAATCTTTCCACTAACAGTATCTTCGGATGTGCACAATAGATTGCAACTTATATAATACTTCAAGAATACATTTTTAGTTTCGGATGCCAAACACCCTTATAAAGTTGCCTGCTGACTTAAAATTTGTTTGTACTTTGTTTTACGTAAACTCACTGTCCATTAATATACAGTTTCAGGCCATTGCATGACACGCGGACTGAATTTAGTGGTACATAGGTCCACCTCGGTAACTAACAGTATAACAATACTGATGTTGGAAAATAGTAAAGTGCAGATCCTAAAGTTGTCACTCGACCTTCGCCACGGTATGCACTCAAACCTATACTAATCTAATGAGTATTCGTTTCAGGTATACCCACATACTAAGGTACACAAAAGGCTGAAGCTAAATAGATTCATATACAAGACCACTTCAACGGTATGTATTATATAATTTACCAGCACTTTCATCTATAATGATTTGCTCTAAATGAGCAAGTTGGGACATCATACTTTTTCATAGCAATAAATATAATGATAAAGCTTCTCTTAGAATTTAAAAGTGCATATAAGTGATGAACTCAAATAAGTACATTTTATTACCATCATTTATCCTATTTATTTGACTTGTTTTATTATATTATCTGTGAGAATTGATACGTTAATGTTTACTTTCGTAATTCTCAGGTAAAAACAAGTATTATGTGAAACTTGGCGATTTTGGACTAATTATGGAGCAAAACAAGCAAGAAGTTAAGAGTCTACTGAAATGTACAAGATCAAGACCATTCTGCTCCAGATACGCCGCATCCTACTTATTATATACGGCGCATCACTATCAAGATTTCACAAGCTACGAACCAAGACGGCAAAGGACATGCGCCGCATACAAGAATGGAGTTACGCCGCATCTTCTGGCAGTGTACGAATATTCCTGAATATATTAATCTTGGACCCCACGCGAAGTTAAGTCAATGCGCCGCATCTACTTATCCTATGCGCCGCATCTAGCCCTCAGACAGAAACTATAAATACCCCAAAGTCAGACGAATTTCGGAGTTGGACATTTAGCTAAGTACGAGACAGAAGAAACCCTAAGCCGAATTCAGCTCACCAAAGATAATATTAATAATTTATCTAAGAGTTGGCTAGTCCAGAAGCAAACGGCTTCTGGTAAAGACAAATCAAAACCGTTGACAGCTGATGGTTTGCTCAAAATCATTTGGTTATCAGTGTACCAAAGTTCTTACTTGAACTGAAACATTTGGCTACTCCAGAAGTAATGGCTTTTGGTAAGGAGATAAAATCCATTAAAACTTCATAAAAGATTGCTAGGGACTAGCAATAGTTTAGTGTGGGGGATTGATGAGTGTCTAAATACTCATCATTTTATACCAATCTGAACTGCCAAAACATCCAAAAACACTCAGAAATGCATCAAAATACTGAAAATATTCCAAGATTGTGTTTTATATGTTTCAGATGCAAAATGTTTAAAAACAAATGAAAAACGAACAAAGTTTGCATAATTGGCAGTTTCAGTCCCTCAACTTTCTAAAATTGTCAAAACTAGTCCCTGGTTATTCTAAAAACAGGAAAAGTCATCAAAGGTCCTTTTTAAATCACAATTTATCATAATTAGTCCTTTGGTGAAAAATCTCAAAAGTTTTGGAAAATTACAACTTTAGTCCCTCAAATTTCAAAAGTTGTCAATATTAGTCCCCGGGTGTATTAAAATGGAAAATTATATTTTAAACCCTTGTACTATTGGAACTTGGCAATATTTACCCTTGTGATAACTTTGGATAAATTACAGGTTTAGTCCTCAACTTTTCAGCAAATGACAAAAATGGTCCTTGTGTTTAAGCTACAAATCCAACCGGACCCTTGTTATTATACTAAACCCAAAATCCAAATCCCTTAACTAAACCCAGTCCATGTCCTAGCCCAACACCAAAAAGCCCATTTCATTTTTAAACTAAGACGGGGTCAAACCAATGTTTGACCCGTCTCTTCTTCTTCATTAAACCGCCAAAACCAAACCAGATAGTCACCCCCCACAGCTTCCTCCAATACCACCAATCCAACCTTATCCTGACAATTCCACCCAACCCCCCTCCTCCAATACTTATCTCTTACACCCCATGTGCTCAGAAGCAATAAAAAATCCCACATGTCTGACTTTCCCGCCAAAAGTGAATTTGGATGGCTGGATCACTTCAAAACAATTAAACGGTTGGGATTGCTTCGGAATTCATCACAGATTCAAGTGGGAGTGCTATAAATAGAAGAGAAGCCACAGAGAACAACTTGTCATTAGTTTTAGGACCAAAAATAGTGTAAGAAGTAGATAAATGTATTTCAGTTTCAATTAATGTTTTCAGTTGTAATTTCAGTTTGTTTCAAGCAATATTTTACTTATGTATTGTAATCATTCCAAGTAGCAATAAGATTTCAAGTTTTAAATTTCCCTGTTGATTCGAATCAAGTTCCATAGTTGTTATAATCAATCACAAACTCAAACAAACCCTGTTATAAGCTCTCAGAAGCTCACTATAGCTTTTTGGAAGCTTATATTAGATTATAACCATTTTAATTTCAAAAGTTCAAGAATAGTCAACGAAAGTCAAAGGCAGTGGAATAAGCTCTTATTGGGGGTTAGAAGCTAAGCTGGATGGGTTATCTGGTTCCTAGCTTGTTGACAACAAGCTAGGAGGGGTCTTTAGTCCTTGGTTCCTTGTTTCACTGTCCAATTCGACTGTAAGCTCATAAGTTCAAGTTCTTTTTCTTCATTTTTCATTTTACTGTTCCATAAGCTTATCATAAGCTTATCATTACATTTTATAGCTTATAATAGTTTCTATATATACTTAATCAGTTCCATAGTAGTTATATAACTTGTTTCTTTGTTTTCACTAAAAAACCTCAAAAAGCCAAAAATAACTCAATAAGCTAGCTTAAGCCCATTACTCCATTTTCAGTCACA
This sequence comes from Artemisia tridentata subsp. tridentata, assembly GCA_021014915.2. Taxonomy (NCBI): domain Eukaryota; kingdom Viridiplantae; phylum Streptophyta; class Magnoliopsida; order Asterales; family Asteraceae; genus Artemisia; species Artemisia tridentata. The sequence continues at coordinate 56,647,402 of CP139506.1, forward strand.
ATTTACTTTTTATAGCTTAAACCTACTCAGTAGTACCATTGGAATCCATATTGTAGCTTATTTATACCAGCTCATTCCAAAAGTACCAAGACAGTCCCATAAGGACTGTTTGGTTCAGTCAGTCCACAGGCCACAAGACCCAGTTACTGTAGATTTGCAGCTAGCTCAACTTTGAGCTAGCTTTTAGCAGGCTTAAAGAAGCTATTTCCAAGTCCCATGTAGCCTCATAACTAGATATAGCCAGTTTACACCCTTTGTGCTCTTTTCAGTTACTCAAAAGCTCTAACAAGCTCAAATAAGCCATAGGCTTATTCAGCCACTTTCTTTGGCACTTTTGTGTTTTTTTTTTAGTCAACTTAGTCATTTCCTAGAACCTTAGAACATGCACAAGTGTGCAACTCAAAAACACAACCACACCAGAACATCAGCAGACCAAGCAGCTGAGGTTGCTGATCTAAGGCCCAATTGGACCCCAATTGGGTGATCTTTGATAGGGCTTTTGTGGTTTTTAGATAGTCAGTAGTGCTACCTAAGTTTTGTCCCCATATTATTGCACTTCAATAGCTTATTTCACTCTTTAATCTGGTCTGCAAGTTTGCACTTTTCTCTATTTTCTGTTTTGATTTTGCTAGCAGCCATGTGTCCATTTGGCTTATTTTGTGGATTGGTTGTTTGCAATAAGTTGTTTTGAGCTCATATAAGTTGGTTTAACCATTTCTGAGCAGTTGGTGCACTTTAGTGCTTTTTAGCTTATTTTTGGCTTATTAGCCAACTGCTTATTAGCCCAAATCTGATTTTTAAGCTTAGCCAACCTTTCATTTTAATTTTCCTAGCTTCTTAATATTATTTTAGAATTATCTGTAAATTTTCATAATTTTCTGAATAGTTTTAATATTTTTAATCATTTTAATTAGTTCTTAGTAGTAATTAAATCATAAAAAAAATAGAAAAATAATCAGAAAAATATAATTCCAATTTTCATAATTTTCTTTTATCATTTTTAATCTAGGAAAAATATAAAAATATTTTTAGGCCTTAAGAAAATCAAAAATAGAAATAAAGTGATAGCTTCTATTTAATAGAGTTTATCTTTTTAAATTTTAATTAAGTAATTTTCATTTTTATAATTTTCTTAGCTTTTATTTACTTAGTAATATTTTTAGAAAAAGTTTCATATTTTTCTTTGTCCATTTAGTATTTTTTATAATTTTAAATAGTTTAATTAGTAATTAAATAATAAATAATTAATAATAATTAAATAAAAAGTGTAGAAAAATATAATTTAAGTTTTTTAATAAGTTTTAAGTAATTTGACATTTTTAGGTTTTAATTTTCTAAAATTTCAGTTTTTGTCCCATTTTAGCTTTTTCGTTGCGCGTTTTGGTTTAATTTTAATTCGCGTTTAATTTTCCTGTGTACATCTGTTTTAATTCGTTATTTAGAATTGTTAAATAAAGCAAAATCAAATATCTGATTCATCAATCACTTTAATCCAAAGCTTTTCACAGTTTTCAATTTCGCACCTCGTTGGGAAACGACCCAGGTATCACTTGCCTAGTTTCACACTACATACGAGCATTCGTTCTGAGATTGCATATTATTTTATACGTTTTCAGACGGCACCAAAAATTTGGCGCCGCTGCCGGGGAGGTGTGTTGCGACAATTGTTTAAAGTTCAGGCGATTAGTGATTCGAGATCCTTCTTCTAGAAGTTCCTATTTCCTAAAAACAATATAAAATACAAAAATATTTTTCTTTTCTTTTCTATATATATTATTATTATTATTATCATATAAAAAATAAAAACACCAAAAGATTTTCCGTTTTCTTTGTATAAATAAATAACAATAAAAAATTACCATCGAAAATCAAGACTGAGTACTACCTAACTGGGGGTACGGCCATAATAAGTTCCCAAACCAAAGATAAAAACTTGCCTTTGTGTCGCTTGCGAATTCGGCTCACCTTTGATTGATAAACAAACTCTACGGAGGTTAAGGAGGTCTTGACATTAAATTGCAGACCGAAAGAAGCGGGTTTTTAAGGAGCATTTATTGCCCACCTTTGCTTCTCCGCCACCCTGTGCGTTTTTCAGTCAGAGAGCTACCGTACGCTGGTTGATTTATGGTTTAAGTTCCTTGTGTTTTGCTTTGTTCTTGATTTAATTGAAAAAACCAAAAAATCCAAAAATATTTTTTCTCATCCTCTTAAACCGTTTGATTCTATCTTCTTAACCTTCCTTAATATTTAATTCTTATGTCGTCACCAGACTATCTCTGCTCTCGTTGTAGAATTCCGGTGGGTGATTTTCTTCGTTGTCCTAAGTGTTCGTGTAAGCAGTGTGGAAATGATGCACCACACGGATCTTGTTATTGGTGTGATTTAGCCCTCGAAAGAAAGCTTAATTCCATCGATAATACTCTTCACGATTATCAAGAACAAGAACCAGAGACCATAACGGAAGTGGTGGAAATTCCTAGCTCTCAGAGCACACCTCTTGTCCCACCTCCGGATTCTTCTTCCGAACACTCTCCACAACCCCAGCCATCTTCACCCACTCAGCTTAATTGTTGTATGTGTGAAGGTCCGTTGGAGGATGATTCACAGTGTAAACAATGTTTTTGCACTCCTAAAATCCAAAATACACTTGATCATCCAGATTTTCACAACGATTTCAGTACCCCTTCTCATGAGTCACGTTGGCAAGAATTGTGCTATAAATACGGCGTTGACACATCATTTCAAAATATGCCAAATGATCCTTGTGAACATTGTGGAAGTCCTCACCCAAGTTTTGATTGTCAAGCAGGAAATACATCTGTCTATGAACAAGATCCATGTAATCAAAATTTCGGGTATGACCAATATCCATATGATTCACCGAATCACTCACAACAAATGTATTGTTGTGAGTACTGTGGTGGGCCACATTATGAATCCGATTGTCAAACAAGGTCCCCGCTTGTCTATGAGCAGGTCCCTTGTAACAATTATGACTATTCTTGTCATGACCAACCTCCACAGTATCAAATGATTCAACCTCAGCCATCTCCTTTTGAAAAATCTTTTGAAAATGTATCCCAAAAACTCCAAAATATGATGGATACATTTAATGATTTGGCTGTTAAAAATACCCAAGAAGATCATCATCAGAAAACCATTGGAGAGCTTCTAGCTGAAGAAGAACAAACAGCTAGAATTGAGTCCAAATGTCGTCAAACTTTCATTTGCGATTGCGATGACGACGATGATGATTCTATGTGGGAAGTTTGCGAGAATTCGTCTGCTGCAATCACACCTGTCCAGAAAAGGCAAGAAAACAAGACTATTGCAGAATTGCTAGCAGACGAGCAAATGGAACGTATAAAAGCCATTTGTATTGATGAGGGTAACTCCGAGGACTCTTTTATTATGGGGGATAAGCCTATTAGTATTCCTGAAAAGGAATTGGACGAATTTATAAAGTCTAGTGCTGAAAACCTTGTCCCAATCCCAAGTGAGTCCGAGGATATATCGGACAGCGAAAGTGATTGTTCTTATCGTAGTGATCATTCTCTTGACACTACTGATGATTTTTCCGGGACGTTTTCTAACGCTCTTTTCAATGATTCTTTCGGGATTTTCTCAAATCCCCTTTTCAATTCAAATGATGATTTTTCCTCTAGTGATGACGAATCACTTTCTGATGAGGAAGTTCAAAATGAAAGTCTCAAAGTCCATTCAAATTCTCTTTTTGAATTTAATGATGAGTGCTTTTCTATCAAAATAAATCCTCTCTTTGATGAAGAGTTAGAAAACAATGAGGTCAAGGACTCTATTATCCATAAACTTGATGATGTAACCTCAACTGATAATCCCGTTCTTTCTCCGACATATGTGACAATTCCTTCTGAGGATGGCCATTATATTGACTTCACATATGTCGTTCGAGTCTTTCTACCTTTTTCTCCTTATAAGGTAGCTTGTCCTTTCCCTCACTCGTTTGGGAATGAGAACAAAGTTTTTGACCCCGGCATTTTCATTTTTCATTTGTAAGCCGGGTCTGTCTGTGTATATCTCATCGGAGTGGAACTTTCAAATACTTCAGTGTTTATCCAAACATTTTGAATGAAAGTCCGATGGAGATTTTTTGTTCCACATGCTTCCCCATGAACCAATGAATGCGGGGTCGAGTCAAGCTAGTGACTCGGTGAACAAAAAAAACATTAGCCCACACCATATGGGTTTTCACCCATATTTCTGTCTTCTTTCTCTGTTCTACCACCCAAGTGTGGGGGAGATGCCCCACATGTTGTATATATGTAAATTCTTAAAAAAAAAAAAAAAAAAAAAAAAAAAAAAAATGTTGTATATAAAATAAAAGGCTATTAGTATTTCCCTTTCACGTTCTAAGTGTTGGTTTAACAACCGGTTCTTTGAATATTGAGGGCAATATTCAGTTCTAAGTGTGGGGGGGAATTCTCGCGAATTTGATCAAATGTACCATCTAGCACCCTCATTTTTGGCCAAAATTTTAAATTTTTTTTCTCACTTAGAACGCAATAAATGGTTATCAGTCCGCCATGTCTAACCCACATAAGGATTGGCTAATCCAGGAGCAAACGGCTCTTGGTAAAGATATATCAAATCCGTTTATGGCTTGCAATTTGCCCAAAATTGTATGGTATTCGACTCACCATATCTTTATAAGTGAAGAGTTGGCTAGCCCGCAAGGTTATGGCTTGTGGTAAAGGCAGTGGAAAAACCATAATTGATAATCAGCTCACCAAAGATAATATTAATAATTTATCTAAGAGTTGGCTAGTCCAGAAGCAAACGGCTTCTGGTAAAGACAAATCAAAACCGTTGACAGCTGATGGTTTGCTCAAAATCATTTGGTTATCAGTGTACCAAAGTTCTTACTTGAACTGAAACATTTGGCTACTCCAGAAGTAATGGCTTTTGGTAAAGAGATAAAATCCATTAAAACTTCATAAAAGATTGCTAGGGACTAGCAATAGTTTAGTGTGGGGGATTGATGAGTGTCTAAATACTCATCATTTTATACCAATCTGAACTGCCAAAACATCCAAAAACACTCAGAAATGCATCAAAATACTGAAAATATTCCAAGATTGTGTTTTATATGTTTCAGATGCAAAATGTTTAAAAACAAATGAAAAACGAACAAAGTTTGCATAATTGGCAGTTTCAGTCCCTCAACTTTCTAAAATTGTCAAAACTAGTCCCTGGTTATTCTAAAAACAGGAAAAGTCATCAAAGGTCCTTTTTAAATCACAATTTATCATAATTAGTCCTTTGGTGAAAAATCTCAAAAGTTTTGGAAAATTACAACTTTAGTCCCTCAAATTTCAAAAGTTGTCAATATTAGTCCCCGGGTGTATTAAAATGGAAAATTATATTTTAAACCCTTGTACTATTGGAACTTGGCAATATTTACCCTTGTGATAACTTTGGATAAATTACAGGTTTAGTCCTCAACTTTTCAGCAAATGACAAAAATGGTCCTTGTGTTTAAGCTACAAATCCAACCGGACCCTTGTTATTATACTAAACCCAAAATCCAAATCCCTTAACTAAACCCAGTCCATGTCCTAGCCCAACACCAAAAAGCCCATTTCATTTTTAAACTAAGACGGGGTCAAACCAATGTTTGACCCGTCTCTTCTTCTTCATTAAACCGCCAAAACCAAACCAGATAGTCACCCCCCACAGCTTCCTCCAATACCACCAATCCAACCTTATCCTGACAATTCCACCCAACCCCCCTCCTCCAATACTTATCTCTTACACCCCATGTGCTCAGAAGCAATAAAAAATCCCACATGTCTGACTTTCCCGCCAAAAGTGAATTTGGATGGCTGGATCACTTCAAAACAATTAAACGGTTGGGATTGCTTCGGAATTCATCACAGATTCAAGTGGGAGTGCTATAAATAGAAGAGAAGCCACAGAGAACAACTTGTCATTAGTTTTAGGACCAAAAATAGTGTAAGAAGTAGATAAATGTATTTCAGTTTCAATTAATGTTTTCAGTTGTAATTTCAGTTTGTTTCAAGCAATATTTTACTTATGTATTGTAATCATTCCAAGTAGCAATAAGATTTCAAGTTTTAAATTTCCCTGTTGATTCGAATCAAGTTCCATAGTTGTTATAATCAATCACAAACTCAAACAAACCCTGTTATAAGCTCTCAGAAGCTCACTATAGCTTTTTGGAAGCTTATATTAGATTATAACCATTTTAATTTCAAAAGTTCAAGAATAGTCAACGAAAGTCAAAGGCAGTGGAATAAGCTCTTATTGGGGGTTAGAAGCTAAGCTGGATGGGTTATCTGGTTCCTAGCTTGTTGATAACAAGCTAGGAGGGGTCTTTAGTCCTTGGTTCCTTGTTTCACTGTCCAATTCGACTGTAAGCTCATAAGTTCAAGTTCTTTTTCTTCATTTTTCATTTTACTGTTCCATAAGCTTATCATAAGCTTATCATTACATTTTATAGCTTATAATAGTTTCTATATATACTTAATCAGTTCCATAGTAGTTATATAACTTGTTTCTTTGTTTTCACTAAAAAACCTCAAAAAGCCAAAAATAACTCAATAAGCTAGCTTAAGCCCATTACTCCATTTTCACTCACAATTTACTTTTTATAGCTTAAACCTACTCAGTAGTACCATTGGAATCCATATTGTAGCTTATTTATACCAGCTCATTCCAAAAGTACCAAGACAGTCCCATAAGGACTGTTTGGTTCAGTCAGTCCACAGGCCACAAGACCCAGTTACTGTAGATTTGCAGCTAGCTCAACTTTGAGCTAGTTTTTAGCAGGCTTAAAGAAGCTATTTCCAAGTCCCATGTAGCCTCATAACTAGATATAGCCAGTTTACACCCTTTGTGCTCTTTTCAGTTACTTAAAAGCTCTAACAAGCTCAAATAAGCCATAGGCTTATTCAGCCACTTTCTTTGGCACTTTTGTGTTTTTTTTAGTCAACTTAGTCATTTCCTAGAACCTTAGAACCTGCACAAGTGTGCAACTCAAAAACACAACCACACCAGAACATCAGCAGACCAAGCAGCTGAGGTTGCTGATCTAAGGCCCAATTGGACCCCAATTGGGTGATCTTTGATAGGGCTTTTGTGGTTTTTAGATAGTCAGTAGTGCTACCTAAGTTTTGCCCCCATATTATTGCACTTCAATAGCTTATTTCACTCTTTAATCTGGTCTGCAAGTTTGCACTTTTCTCCATTTTCTGTTTTGATTTTGCTAGCAGCCATGTGTCCATTTGGCTTATTTTGTGGATTGGTTGTTTGCAATAAGTTGTTTTGAGCTCACATAAGTTGGTTTAACCATTTCTGAGCAGTTGGTGCACTTTAGTGCTTTTTAGCTTATTTTTGGCTTATTAGCCAACTGCTTATTAGCCCAAATCTGATTTTTAAGCTTAGCCAACCTTTCATTTTAATTTTCCTAGCTTCTTAATATTATTTTAGAATTATCTGTAAATTTTCATAATAGTTTTAATATTTTTAATCATTTTAATTAGTTCTTAGTAGTAATTAAATCATAAAAAATAGAAAAATAATCAGAAAAATATAATTCCAATTTTCATAATTTTCTTTTGTCATTTTTAATCTAGGAAAAATATAAAAATATTTTTAGGCCTTAAGAAAATCAAAAATAGAAATAAAGTGATAGCTTCTATTTAATAGAATTTATCTTTTTAAATTTTAATTAAGTAATTTTCATTTTTATAATTTTCTTAGCTTTTATTTACTTAGTAATATTTTTAGAAAAAGTTTTAGATTTTTCTTTGTTCATTTAGTATTTTTTATAATTTTAAATAGTTTAATTAGTAATTAAATAATAAATAATTAATAATAATTAAATAAAAAGTGTAGAAAAATATAATTTAAGTTTTTAAATAAGTTTTAAGTAATTTGACATTTTTAGGTTTTAATTTTCTAAAATTTCAGTTTTTGTCCCATTTTAGCTTTTTCGTTGCGCGTTTTGGTTTAATTTTAATTCGCGTTTAATTTTCCTGTGTACATCTGTTTTAATTCGTTATTTAGAATTGTTAAATAAAGCAAAATCAAATATCTGATTCATCAATCACTTTAATCCAAAGCTTTTCACAGTTTTCAATTTCGCACCTCGTTGGGAAACGACCCAGGTGATCACTTGCCTGGTTTCACACTACATACGAGCATTCGTTCTGAGATTGCATATTATTTATATACGTTTTCAGACGGATCATATTATCTCCTGCATTTCACTTAGATAATGTTGAGGGCATTTCATCAATAGGTCTTTAAATCGTTCCCAAGCTTGATAAAGAGTTTCATCAGGCTCTTGCTTGAAACTGTTGATAGCCTCCATCTTTTTAGCGGTTTTAGCAGGTGGACAATATCTTTTCTGGAATTTGCTCTTCAAATCTTCCCACGTTGTGATTGAACTAGCAGGTTCATTCCTTAGCCACTTATTAGCAGCTCCTTTAAGTGAAATTGGAAAGATTCTTAGCATGAGTTGATCGTCAGAGACTCCTTCCGTAGTAAACAAATCTGCAATCTCAAGGACCTTTTCAACATGCTCATTAGCATCCTCATGTTCCGATCCACTGAAAGCATTTTCTCTTAGCTCCTTGAGAAACTGACCCTTCAACTCAAACTTAGATTTTTCATCAAACTTTGGTCTAGCAACTCCTGAAGTGTAATCAGCACGGGTTTTGTTCATGTATTCCTCCATAGTAGTGTTTTCTGCCATTGTTTCTGTTTCTTCTTCCTCTTTTTCTTCAGAAAAATAATCAAGCTCGAACGAACTTGAGATATCAAAGCTTTTTGTGTTGAAAAGCCTTTTAAGCGAATGAAAGGCTCGTTCAGGATCTTCGAAAGGTTGAATCAAGTTCTTAGTAGAACTCCTGGTCATGCACTTCCTGAAACTATCACAAAAGCATCAGTAGGGTATGTTCAAGAAAGTAATATATCTGAAAATCAACAACGAAAACGGAATACGAAAAATTAAAGTTACTGATATCTGCAGACGATGCGCCGTATCCAAAAAGTTGGATACGCCGTATCTTATAATCGTTAAAATTTAATCAAACTTTATTCAGAAAATAGATACGCCACTTAGAATTTTAGAATGCGCCGTATCAGTTTTATTTATCAAAAATCTATTATACTTATTAAAATTAAATGCGTCGTATTAACAAAAGTTAATGCGCCGTATTTTCGTTACGTTTCAAAATACAAGATTTTTGATTCAGAAGATACGCCGTATCGATAAAGATCGATGCGTCGTATCTGTTTAATAATCCGAAAACTGTTTTTAATTAAAATAATAGATACGCCGTATCTGCAAAAGCAGATGCGTCGTATGGCGTTATCGTTTAGAAAAATTTCTTATTAAAAACAGATACGCCGTATCTTGGGGAAAGATGCGTCGTATCGAAATTATTAAACGCGTTGTATTTTATAAAAATTAAACGCAATACGCCGTCTCTATGAAAATAGATGCGCCGTATCGTTTGAATTAGCTCAGTACAACGATAGCAGAACACAGAAAAATAAAAAGAAAAACAAAAATAAAAACAAACGAAAATAAACAAAAATTAAAGAAAAATAAAAACACACAAAAACAGAAAATATGCAAATAATACAATGAATGCAATTTAATTAATATACAACAGAGTTAGCGGTTAGAATAAAAATTAAAAAGAAAAACCTAATTAAAATACTAATCAAATTAACAGATAATAACAATTCACTCCCCGGCAGCGGCGCCAAAAACTTGATGCGCGTGTGCGTATTGCTCTAATTTATACCCACGGTATGTCGTTGTGGTTTTAGCAGTATTCAAGTTTTAAATTTATATTTAGCCGACTTATCAATAACACACACACTTTAACGAGCAGTGTACCCGGTCAGTATGAATATAATGGTAAGTAGAGTGTCGATCACTAAGAGTGGAACGTATTACCTAGTTATTCTAATCAGTATTTTAATATCTTAAGTTAGCTATACAACCTAATCTAACGCAAGGGGGTTCAGCCTGAGAGACTGGCACGGTTTGATTATGATTAAATATAAACTAAACTAATAAGCACGAATCAGCGATTAGCACACACGTACACAGATAAATACTTGAGACAATAAGAAGACCTGTCCTGATAGTTAAGTAGCTTGTCACTTGTTTTATTGCTAGTTTTATATGAAGTGTATAGTTCGATGCAACGCACCGAGATTAATTCCTTTCTCGTTGGCTCTAATCTTATCGGCGAGTAAACCCTTAATGATCACTTATGACTATCCCAATATCCTAGAAAATAGAATAAACGGGCGAGGAAGGGGCATGGCGACCCAAGCAATGCTCAGCTAGACACAGAGGTTATCAATGCACTAATAAAAGTCACCAAAGACATCAACATATAAACTTTAATTAATGGGAAAGCAATTTTAAGGGGAGTTGAAGTGCATGATTAAATCAATGACACAAGCCCATCAATCCTGACCAATTAAAGTGTACTAATACAATAAAACAAAACTACTTAATGAATTGAATACATGCAGGACCTTCTTACAGCTCTTGTATCTTCGTTCAAGGTGTGTCTTGTGCTGCTACTTCGTCTGAATTCGGCTTAGGGTTTCTTCTGTCTCGTACTTAGCTAAATGTCCAACTCCGAAATTCGTCTGACTTTGGGGTATTTATAGTTTCTGTCTGAGGGCTAGATGCGGCGCATAGGATAAGTAGATGCGGCACATTGACTTAACTTCGCGTGGGGTCCAAGATTAATATATTCAGGAATATTCGTACACCGCCAGAAGATGCGGCGTAACTCCATTCTTGTATGCGGCGCATGTCCTTTGCCGTCTTGGATCGTAGCTTGTGAAATCTTGATAGTGATGCGCCGTATATAATAAGTATGATGCATATAAGCCACTGCATGCACAGATCATGATGTTGTATCCAGTGAAATTAATGGTTGTTTTTGTGTTTGAATTAAGCGGTCTGATTGTAGCTGCGTTTGCAGGGTTAATACTATCTTAGAAGAAGTAGGTACTGAATTGTAGCAATTCATTCTCCGTTTCAAACAATCGATTTTGATGTTTGCAGGCCAACCTTCGTCTCTTTTTTCAGCAGAAAGGAGCACCGAAGCCAGTAAAAGCTCTTAAGTTTGCCATGGATATAGCAAGAAAAGCCCACTTCTGGAAACCAACTAGAAGAGACACTGGTCACATTAAAAGCATTTCATTTCACATGTTTTATGCCTATATTGATGATGCATTTGTAATCTTGAATCGACGCCTAAGTTGAACATGCAACTGTAATCTTATTTTTTTTTGCTTAATTCTTTGAATTAAACTATTTGTTACTTTTTTTTTAACAGCAATTTTATTAAAGAACAACTAGCAAGGAGCTAGATTACAAGACAATTAAATGAGGGTTTTTAAACCATACATCCCGACTAAACATTACTTTGCTTCTAGACCTACACCAATGGAATGAACTCGAAACTACATCGTCAAAGATAGTCGACTTCGAGGGACTTTTATCTTCGAATATAGTCTTGTTGCGATAACTCCACATACACCACCATAGCACATAGAAAACACCTTCAAACATCATGTGAGGTCCTCTTGTTTGATACACGGTTAAGGTGGTTAAACCTTGTGTCTTTGTGTATAAGATATATTGAGTTAATATGATTAAGTACGCGGAATTTACTTAACCACACTTAGAAGGTTATGTATGTTATGGAAATGGAAGAATTATATTTGTTACTTAACAATGAACAAAGAAAGTATTTCACTAAACGATTCAATATTATTCCAAATAATACGAGTGATCTTGTGTTTTCACTAGGGTTACAGAACCTTGAATCTTATACTTCTAGATTTGTGATATGTTATTTTTTGTTTGTTCTATGTCTTAACAGATATTCACACACATATTCACTAGACTAAGATCTCTTTTATAGTTGCAAAAGATCTTTACAAATTGCTTAAAAGTCTTGACCGACTTACTTGTTTAACTTATTCATATTGGTGTCAGTACATAAGATACAACATGTATCTATGTATACAACTTGTTAACTAAGCACATGGAGTAAGATATTATCTACCGTATATGTTTGACCAAAATACAATAAATATCTTTTCGATCTTATCCTATGAGTCACTGATCAGCAGTACCTTCAACTTGAACTAGCAGTACCTTGATGTACTAGCAGTACCTTGATCATGAACTAGTAGTACCTTGATGTACTAGCAGTACCTTGATGTACTAGCAGTACCTTTGACTTAGAGTAATTTCTAATACTCTAACTTCAGAATATTTAATTCCCAACAATCCTCCCCTAAACATGTGAATTAATTCAAACATGTTTTTCGGAATTAAATGAGGATTTGTGAAGATCTTTCAAACACTTCATGAATCTGAGCTATTCTTCTATTCTGAACTCATCTGCTTTGTTCTTCTTTGACTTCAGCAATATCAAAACATTGTACCAAAAGATGGTGCAATTTCCTTGGATGGAGGAATTGTAAGAGGCAATGATTTCAACAAGTGAAATCATCTATCAGCATGCCTTTGCAAGTGATAAACAAACATAATGAACTGAAATTGAATCTTTCCTTCGTTTGATCTAGATAGAAGTTTCTCCTTTAGAAATGCTTCATCCCTTCTAGATATTTGATCTGTTCTAATCATTTTCAACCTCTACATCATCATCTTGTATGCTCTTGTCTTTTCCTTCCATATATTGGTTTATTCTTCCTTTTCTGGGCAATTATTTCCTTCTCTGAGATTATAACCTCCCCTGAAGTAAATAACTTTAGTTTCCTCCCCTTGTTTGGAAGATCTCACTATGTACTAAAGAACTTCTCTTCATATCACCTGATCTATCAGTTTGAACTTGTTTTCAGACAATATTGTACATGAAGCCATCAATTCCTTAAGAGTTTAAGTTTCTGTCCTCATCACTTCTAGGTGTGTTAACTCCTATGAGAGGTGAATCAGTGGACATTTTGATTCATAGTCCATCAATGAATGGTTTTTGTGAATCTCTTGAAAATCCTTTTAAGAAATCATTTAACTTAGTAGTATGTTCATGATTTTAGAATTGAAAAATCATACTACTTGTAACCATTTTGAAGAAATCAAGTGAATAACAGTCACCTAATCAAAATTTCGGTTTAAAATAACCTCTGGTTGTGTGAGAACCAATGTATTTCAGTTATCACTAACTGCCTGTGAAAAGATAAATCTATTCAAAAGATTTTCTTGACAGGGTTTCCAGCTCATAGTAATTGTTACCTCCAACACAAGTGTTAGATTCACTTTCACTAGCTGTTATTTCTATCAGATGTCCTTAGACTAACTCATTATACTTGAAAGTATAAAATGATAGAAAGTGAGTTGTATCAGTTACTATCTGATCAACTAAGTTATCAATTCAATGTGAACTATCATAACTAGATTTCAAGAAAGAAGTTTTAAGGAGGTTAAATTCCTAAACTCAGTCCATCATAAATCTACTATGGTCAGCAATTTGATAAGAATTCTGCTGTTCCCATTTCATTTGAAATATCCTTTGTGTTCACATATTCATACCTGAAATAGTTAGTCTAAAACCAAAAGAACAATGTACAAAGTACTTGTCTTGCATTAGAATAATCATAAAACCAACTGTATGAATAACACAATTCAAATTTTGATATAGCAGTACCTTATAAATCCAGCAGTACTTTCAAAATTTTATGTACAAAAACACATCATATTGAAAATTTAAAGATTAAGCATTCCAATACTTGCTACCAAGTACTGAAACCTTGAAACATCAAAAGCTTTTGTTAGCAAATCTGCAAAATTATGCTCTGAAGCAATTTTAAGAACCTGAATTAATCTTTTCTCATTGCAGTCTCTTATAAAGTGATGTCTAATTTCAATGTGTTTTGTTTTAGAGTGTTGTACAGGATTTTTAATAATACAAATTGTACTACTATTATCAATATAAATAACAGTGTTTAAGAAATTGTACCCATAATCAAGAAGTTGGTTTTGAAGCCATAGAACTTGACTAGAGCAACTTGCAGCAGCTATATATTCAGCTTCAGTTGTTGAATTTGCCACACTTGTTTGCTTCTTACACTGCCATGAGACAAGTCTACACCCAAGGAATTGACATCCTCCAGTTGTTGACTTTCTGTCTAAGCTAGCACCAGCATAATCACTATCCGAATATGCTACCAAGTCAAAAGGAGATTCTCTAGAATACCATATACCCAACCTTGGTTGACCTTTGAGATATCTAAAAATTCTCTTGACTGCAGTTAAATGAGAAACCTTTGGAGTAACTTGAAATCTTGCACATACACAAACAGGAAACATGATATCGGGTCTAGATGATGTAAGATACATCAAGGAGCCTATCATAGATCTGTAACTGTGTACATCTACATTTTCTCCATCTTCATCTTTCAGAAGGTGCTTCTCTGGGTCCATTGGTGTGCTTGCAATTTTTGAATCAGCAAATTGAAATTTTCTAAGTATCTCTGCAACATATTTGTCTTGACTAATAAATATGCCTTCAGATGATTGCTTAACTTGCAAACCCAAAAAGAATGTAAGTTCTCCCATAGAACTCATCTGAAACTTATCTTTCATAAGTTTCTCAAATTCTAAACACATTTCCTTCCTTGTAGATCCAAAGATAATGTCATCCACATACACCTGCACTAACAAAAGATCCTTCTTGTGCTGTTTGATGAAAAGTGTCTGATCAATCTTCCCTCTTTGAAATCCATTTTCTAATAAGTAGGAAGCAAGTGTTGCATACCAAGCTCTTGGTGCCTGATGAAGGCCATAGAGAGCTTTCACTACTCTGTACACTTTGTTTGGATGTAATGGATCAATGAAACCAGGAGGTTGTGAAACATACACCTCTCTTCCAATTTCACCATATAAAAATGCACTTTTGACATCCATTTGATAGACTGTGAAGCCGAAAAATGAAGCATAAGCTAGAAACAGCCTAATTGCCTCAATCCTTGCTACTGGAGCATAAACTTCATCATAATTGATGAACTCAAATAAGTACATTTTATTACTATCATTTATCCTATTAATTTGACTTGTTTTACTATATTATGTATGAGGATTGATACTTAATCGTTTACTTTTGTAATTCTCAGGTAAAAACAAGCATTTGGTGAAACTTAGCGATTTTGGACTGATTATGGAGCAAAACATGCAAGAAGTTAAGAGTCTACTGAAATGAAGAAGATCAAGACTAATCTGCTCCAGATGCGCCGCATCTCACTCATTACATACGGCGCATCTTTATCAAGATATCACCAGATACGATCCAAGATACAGAGGACATGCGCCGCATCTAATCATGGAGTTACGCCGCATCTTCTGGCGGTGTACGAATATTCCTGAATATTATAATCTTGGACCCCACGCGAAGTTAAGTAAATGCGCCGCATCTACTTAATAGATGCGCCGCATCTTCCCTCAGACAGAAACTATAAATACCCCAAGACCAGACGAATTCAAAAACTTTGGTCAGTGCATTATTTTAGATTCGAAGACCGAAGCAGAAGAACCCTAGGACGAATTCAGTCAAGGCAGCAGCACAAGACACACCAAACGAAGATACAAGAGCTGTAAGAAGGTGCTGCATGTGTTTAATTCATTAAGTAGTTTTGTTTTATTGTGTTAGCAAACTTTAATTCATCAGGATTGATGGGCTTGTGTTATGTTATCATTCACTTCAACTCCCCTTAAAATTGCTTTCCCATCGATTAAAGTTTATATGTTGATGTCTTTGGTTACTACTTATTAGTGCATTGATCACCTCTGTGTTTATTAGTGGCTTGTGTAATGTGGCAACGGAAAGGTTGCACTCCCACGGTTATTACTAAATTGATCACTTAGGAATAACTTTTAGACATAAGTCATCATTAAGGGTTTACTCGCCGATAAGCTTAGGACCAACGAGAAAGGATTAACTACATACACTTCATATAAAGCTATCAATAAAACAAGTGACAAACTACTTAATTATAAGGACAGCCCTCTTATTGTCTCGAGTATTTATCTGTGTACGTGTGTGCTACTTGCTGATTCGTGCCTATTGGTTTATTTTACTATTTGATTGCAAACAAATCGTGCCAGTCTCTCAGGCTGAAAACCCCCTTGCGTTAGGATATTAAAATACTGATTAGAATAACGAGATAATACGTTCCACTCTTAGTGATCGACACTCTACTTACCATTATATTCATATTGACCGGGTACACTGCTCGTTAAGTGTGTGTGTTATTGATAAGTCGGCTAAATATAAATTTAAAACTTGAGTAGGCATTAAAACTGCTAAACCGCAATGACACACGCAGCACATCAATAATCTATTCCTTCTTCTTGTGTGTACCCTTGTGCTACTAGTCTAGCCTTATTCTTGATCACAATTCCTCTTTCATCCCTTTTGTTCTTAAAAACCCATCTAGTGCCAATTACCTTTTCATTCCTAGGTAAATCTGCTAGCACCCAAACCTTTTGAATCTTGAACTGAAGAAGCTCTTCTTGCATAGCCTCTACCCAGCTTGAATCATCTAGGGCTGTAAGAATATTCTTTGGTTCCTTTTGAGAGAGAAAATATACAAATAAACATGAGTTTGAAAGTTCATGTTGTTTTGAAGCATAAAGGGCATCAAGAATCCCTTTTTGGTCTGAAGAAATCAATTGTCTTCTTGTCTTCACACCAGATTGTATATCTCCAATCACATTATCCAGGGAGTGAACTTTGTGAATCCTTGTGTGTGGTGTTGTAGGAACATGATAAGATGGTGTAAGATTAGTCACATCCACTTCATCTTCTTGGAACTCTGCATCTTTTGAGTGTGAAGGACCAGCAGGACCTTCAGCTGAACTAACAGTTCCTTCAAATAAACTACCAGTACCTTGAGAAGTACTAACAGTACCTTGCTCTGACTCAGCAGTACCATCAATATTTAACATATTGAGTTGTTCCTCTGTTCCAACATCTCTTCTTTGAGCCTCAACATCTTCTTTTGCTTTACCAGAAGAAGATTCATCATTGTGTGAAGCTAAATCCACACTGGTACTTGACCACAATGGCATAATGACATCAGTTTGATCTTTATCTAACTCCACCTCATTTGTTGCTTGTGAACCTGAAAAATTATTAGTTTCTGCAACAACAGGTAAATAATTCATAGAGTTTGTTAGATAATCAAGATCAAATATCCATTTGGGTCCTTGACCTACTACATTGGATTTGTTTTCCTGAAACTCCACATGTAGTTCTTCTTGAACTTTCTTAGTTCTTAAGTTGTAAACTCTAAAAGCTTTGCTAACAAGAGAATATCCAACTAAGAAACCTTCATCTGCTTTACCATCGAATTTTCCTAAATGGTCTAAGGTATTGAGAATGGTCACATGACATCCAAAAGGTCTAAGAAATCCTATTGCAGGAGTTCTACCATTAAAGAGTTCATATGATGTCTTATTGTAAGGCTGCACAACTAAAACTCTATTTTGAACATAGCAAGCAGTGTTAATTGCCTCTGCCCAAAAGATTATAGGTAGCTTGGAATCAGCTAACATTGTTCTAGCAGCTTCAATTAGTGTTCTATTCTTTCTTTCAACCACTCCATTCTGTTGTGGTGTTCTAGCAACACTATATTCTCTCCTAATACCTTTTTCTTTGCAGAAATCATCCATAACTCTATTTCTAAACTCTGTCCCATTATCACTCCTAATGACTTTTACTTTCTTGCTTACTTGGTTTTCTATCAGTGTAATGAATTCCTTAAGGATGCTTGATGTCTCATCCTTAGAGGCTAAAAAGAAAACCCATGTAAATCTGCTATAGTCATCAGTTATAACAAGACAATATTTTTTATGTTGTATACTCCTTACTGAAACTGGTCCAAATAAGTCCATATGCAGCATAAACAATGACTGATTGATAGAGTTAAAAATTTTGGGCTTACAAGTGGCTTTGTGTTGTTTGCCTTTTAGACAAGCAATGCATGTTTGATCATTTTCAAATCTTTTGTGAGGTAAACCTCTTACCAAACCATTCTTAACAATTTTATTTATGGTTTTAAAGTTAATATGACCAAGCCTTCTATGCCATAACATTGATTCATCCAATGTGGCCTTTGATACAAGACAAGTTAAATCCTTTTTAGGAATGATGTTCTTCATATCAACACTATACATGTTGGCCTTTCTAGGAATTCTAAGAAGTACTTGATTTTCATCAGGCATCTTAAAATCCTTAGATAGAACAAGACATTCAGTGTCAGTAAAAAGGACATTATTCTTTTTGTCACACATTTGTGAAACACTAAAAAGATTATACTTTAACTCTTGTACATAGTACACATTTTCAAAATCTAAATTTCCGGTTTTAATAGTACCTTTACCAGAAATTTTGCCACGAAAACCACCTCCAAAGGTAACATATCCTCCATTGAATTCTTGAAAGTCTGAAAGATAAGATATGTTGCCTGTCATGTGATTGGAACATCCACTATCTGAGTATCCTTGATCTTGATGATCAATAGAATGTTCCTGCACACAAATAAGAGTGTTAGTTTTCTTTGGGGATCCAAGCCATTACTGACTTGGATCTGCCTCTTGCATCAATGTAATTTAATCTTTTAAGGACTGTTGATGCAACATTGGATTTTTGAATCCAACATGCTGAGGCCTTAACAGCATTTGCCCTATTACCCTTAGCAGCAGAGTGAGTAACATGCTTAGCAGAGTCTGCTAACTTTGAAGTCACACCCTTTGGTCTCCAAATTTGTTTGTGAACCACTGCTTTTGTTTGAATGGGTCTTAGAACAGTTTTAGATGCATGTATGAAAGTTGTTTTTGCATCCTTAGCTGTTGATTTTGGGTTAACAGTCATCAAAGGTCTAACAGTACCTTTAGATTTACCAGTACCTTTAATTTGAACTGGCAGTACTTTGTTAACAGGACCTTTTTGTCTGTCAGGACCTTTGAGTCCAGACTTGTTTGAGATTGTTCTGGGTTTAGTTCTATGAGTATTAGAGTGAAAGAGAGTTTGAGGAGTTTGCCTTTTGTGATTCACTCTATGGTTTTCATACCCAGTAACCCTTTGGTTGCAGAAAGCTGCAAGATGGTCAAAACTACCACATGTATAACAAGCTTTATTATAAAAAGCAAAGTCATCACCTATTTGGTTAGACTTGAGGTTGTTCCAATTCCTTTGGTTACCTCTGGGCTTGTTTGTAGTTCTATATTGTTCACAAAATCTAACTGGTTTCCTAACAGTCTTAACATTTGACTTAGGCCTGTTAGTGTTGTGATTGACTATCTTAGGAATACTTGTTCCTACTTTCTTAACCAAGACAGGTTTAGACATAACCTGTTCTTCTTCACTATCACTATCAGTTGTGCAATCTTCAACAACTATAGCATCTCCTTTCTTAACAAAGGACACCTTGTCCTGATAAGATAAAGTTTTATCTAAACTTTTACTTACCTTTTCTATCTTAGGAGATTTAGTGACCTTAGAACCATATTCCATGATTGGTTCTTGAAACTCAGGTAACCCTGTGTGAGCTAAATCAATACCTGGAGGTGAATGAACACCTCTGTATGGTGGGGGTACAGACTTAAATCCAACACCAGAATTAACTTTATCAATAACTTGGGCTTCCCAAAGTCTATTGAATTTTTCTGAGGAATGTGCTAAAACATCCACAGAAACCTTTACATTTTCTCTTTCATTTTTGTGTTTAGCTAATGAATCATTCAACTCAACAATACACTCATCTCTGATCTTAATGTCATTTTTTAGTATATTGATGTCATCAGCAAAATGAATTTCATTATTTTTAAAATGTAAGACTTGTTTTTCTAAAACACCTAGACCTCTTTTGTGATTAGCCAAATTAAACAAAGAATCAAGTAGCTCTTGTTTATGAGCTTCAAATCTCTTATTAAGGTCTTCATAAGCTTTAAGATTAGGACATGATTCAGTACAAGATGTAATATTGTTTACCTCTGAATCAGAATGAGCCATTAGAGCAAATTCATTGGCCAAAAGAGCAGCATTTGGTGGTGCATCCTCTTCAATAGCCATAGAGCTCCAATCATAACCAATACCATCAATAGCCAACATAGCCTTTGGCTCTTCAACAGTAACTTCCTTTCTCCTATCTTGCTTATACCATGTGTTTCTATTCTCCTGCTTTCTTGGGCTTCTACACTCCTTAGCAAAGTGTCCTAACCTATGACAGTTGAAACACTCTACTTTCTTCTTATCAAACCCAGCAGTGTCATTACCATTTATGGTAATCTGCTTCCCAGTTCTTTGCCAATACTTTTTAGCCCTCATGCTAAGCAAAGCAACCTGCCATTTAATATCCATAGCTTCCAAATCATCACCATCTACCTGTTCAAGGTCTTCATGGTTGAGAGGAGAGCCATTAGATTGACTGGTAATAAAGGCATAGAATGTTGAATCTCCAAGACCAGCAACATCCTTGTGAGAACTTGTAGAAGGAGCACTTTCACCTTCATCTACCTCTTCACTCTTACCAATACTAGGAGATGACAAGAGTGCCACGTTCCCAGAACTAGTACCATAAGTTCCAGACTTTCTAAGACTTTGTTCAACAATTTTGAAGTTGTTGTACAAATCATTGAGCTTCATTGTTTCAATGTCTGGTTTGTTCATCCAGACAATGACATGAGTGTGGAACTCATCAGGTAGACTTCTTAAAAACTTCATGTTGAGATCTTCCTTCTCTGTCTCAACACCCAACATAGCTAACTGACTGACAAGCTTATGTAATCTAGAGAATAGCTTATCAAGAGACTCATTACTAAAAGCAGTGAAGTTTTCAAATTGTTGCTTTAGTAGTGTCTTCTGTGTCTTTTTGGTAGTTTCATTACCACCAAAATATGCACAAATCTCTTCAAAAAGAGTTTTTGCATCAAGATACTTGTTAAATGATAGCATCTGCTCACCAGGAATGGTCATAAGCAGCAAATTTCTTGCTTTCTGATCATTTCTCTTCAGTATCTTCTCTTCATTTGACACTGGTCCAGTATTTCTTTTCCTACTTGTTTTACCTTCTAGGACAACTTCTGAGTAGCTTGGTGAAAAGGAATCACCATATATAATTATATCCCAAAGGGTATAATCTTGGACCATGAAATATTGCTCAATTCTCATCCTCCATAACTCAAACTCATTGGGTTTGATCATGGGCAACTTTGCAGCAACATTTGTTTGAACATCCTGAGCTTCCATTTCTGTTTCTTCTAAATCAAATATATCAACCTCTAGCTTTGATACCAACTGTGAGGTCCTCTTGTTTGATACACGGTTAAGGTGGTTAAACCTTGTGTCTTTGTGTATAAGATATATTGAGTTAATATGATTAAGTACGCGGAATTTACTTAACCACACTTAGAAGGTTATGTATGTTATGGAAATGGAAGAATTATATTTGTTACTTAACAATGAACAAAGAAAGTATTTCACTAAACGATTCAATATTATTCCAAATAATACGAGTGATCTTGTGTTTTTCACTAGGGTTACAAAACCTTGAATCTTATACTTCTAGATTTGTGATATGTTATTTTTTGTTTGTTCTATGTCTTAACAGATATTCACACACATATTCACTAGACTAAGATCTCTTTTATAGTTGCAAAAGATCTTTACAAATTGCTTAAAAGTCTTGACCGACTTACTTGTTTAACTTATTCATATTGGTGTCAGTACATAAGATACAACATGTATCTATGTATACAACTTGTTAACTAAGCACATGGAGTAAGATATTATCTACCGTATATGTTTGACCAAAATACAATAAATATCTTTTCGATCTTATCCTATGAGTCACTGATCAGCAGTACCTTCAACTTGAACTAGCAGTACCTTGATGTACTAGCAGTACCTTGATCATGAACTAGCAGTACCTTGATGTACTAGCAGTACCTTTGACTTAGAGTAATTTCTAATACTCTAACTTCAGAATATTTAATTCCCAACACATCATTTTAAGCTTAACTGACATCCTTAACGAATCCAACCATAAAAGCCAATCTTCATAAGAATCAACCTCAGTATAAGAAACATCCCACCAGGTAGAAATTTTACGAACAATCTGTCTTAAAATCGGACATCTGAAAAATAAGTGACAAGCAGTTTCCACCTCACCTTCGCAAACACTCCTGTCGCAACGCGCGGGCTACCCAACTCGTTATTTGTTACTTTAGTTACCGAAAGATTTTATACTACAATTGTTCATGCAAAACACTCCCGTCGCAACGCGCGGGCTACCCAGCTCGTTATATCTTGAATTGATATAATTAAATTACGAATTGAAGTAATTAAATGTATAATTTAAGTTATTAGATCATGGATGAAGAAATAAAATGACAGATAAGGAGGGAAGAATGGGGTACGTGATAAAAAAGAGAAGGAGGACATGTGTTGGACTCAAGTTACTTTTTAAGGGTGGTGGCAATCATGCCTCTGAAAAAACCCAATACCTCCCAACCCATCAATAATATCATTCCACCTCATTCATACTTTTTTCATACCTCCCAACCATTTTTTAGTGGCAACCATGCCTTTTTCATACCTCCCAACTAATTTTATTTTTTTATTTTTTATTTTCATAAATTATATTAAACAATTTAATAAAAACATAATATTTCATTAATAACTAAAAGAAAATTACATAATACTTAAAAAAAAACATAATTAAAAGAAAATTACATTATTCTTAAAAAAAAGGAAATAACTAGTCATCCAAAAATGTTAAGTTTTGAGCCTCTACGTGGTCCGTAAGATCATATAGGAGACGGTAATGGATTTGTTCGTCGAGTAACTCCTGTAATACACTATCGTCATAAACTGGCGCGACCGGCGGATCCATTATATGAACCGGTGATATTGCAACTCGATCGTCTTTTAATATCATATTGTGAAATATGATACATGTATAAACGAGTTGTCGAATCTTTTCAACCGACATAGCCCGGAGAGGACGACCGAGAATCATCCATTTTGTTTTAAGACGACAAAAAGCTCGCTCGACATCTTTTCTTGCAGACTCTTGTAGCTTCTTGAATCTCTTTTCCTTCTGTTCAACCGGATACTTATATGCTTTAACAAACGTTGAATACGTAGGATAGATTCCATCGGTAAGATAATATCCACGTTTGTAAAACCGTCCATTTACATGAAATGAACTGTTTGGCGCCGTTCCATTTTGCTCCGTAAGATACAATGGTGACTGATTCAAAACATTGATATCGTTGTTTGCACCGGGAGGACCAAAAAACGAATGCCAAATCCACATATCGTATGAAGCGACGGCTTCAAGCATAATAGTTGGGTATTGATGATCACCTCGCTTATATTGACCTTTCAAATGTCTAGGACAATTACGCCATGTGAAATGTGTACAATCAATGCTACCAAGCATTCCAGGAATGTGATGTTTATCTTCATGGAACTCGTATAAGCGTGCAATGTCATTGGATGTCGGCCTACGTAAGAACTCTGGACCATATAATTGAATAATCGCTTGGCAAAATTTATCAAGGCATTCTCCTATAAACATAACTTTAAAAAAATTAATAACGATAACTTTAAAAAAATTAATAACGATAACTTTAAAAAAATTAATAACCTGACGTTCGGCGTGCCATGTTTAAATAGTCATCAAATCTATCTGGAGGTTCACCCGTTGCGAGTTGCCGAATGGCCGATGTGCATTTTTGTAACGCCGTGAAACTTTTTTTTCCCCTCGCATCTAGGCCCTCTTGAAACCATTCGAAATTCGCTTCAACATCACCAACAACTCTTAAAAACAAGCTTTTATTCATACGAAACCTATCACGAAAAGTATTGTCGGAAAACTTTGGACGTTCAACGAAATAGTCATTCATACACGGCTAATAGGGTTTGTAGGGTGCTACCGGATGGCAATAGTTCGGACGATTCGTCGGGAATAAATATCGAGTCGGACGAAGAAGAAGAGGATGAAACCATTGTAAAAATATGTGAATTGGTTAAATATGTGAATTGTATTGTTTGTGTTAAATATGTATGTGTTTTAGTTTAGTATATATAGGAAATTTTTTTTTTTTTTTTTTTTTTTTTTTTTTTTTTTTTTTTTTTTTTTGTACAACTCAAACGGTCGAATAATAAAGTTCCAACGTTCGTTTTTTTTTCATACCGTGGAATCAAACTATGCTGCTGAACCATGCCGTTGGACCATACCGGCTAGGTGGCAGCGGTGTTCACCGCCGGTATGGCCCATACCGATGGGCATATGTTCCCACTGCCACTACCCTAAGCTTTTTAATTGAACGCCCTCCATGTATGTAAACATACATATACAAAAAAGTATAAATGCAGGAACAAAAAGGCTCGCAAGCTTTACTAACTCGAGTTTTGGCTAAGCTTTTTTTTTTTAGAGTAAATTGCATTTTTGGTCCCTAAGGTTTGTCCAAATTGCAGGTTTGGTCCCTAACGTTTCGAAAGTGCAACGGTGGTCCTTATTTTGAAGTTTTTGCTGCATGGTTGGTCCCTGATCAACATCAAATGACTAAATTACCCTCGCCTTCTTCTTTTTCTATTTTCTTTTCAGCTTTCTTACATAAATGGTCCCTGTGTTGTGCCACGTTTTACAAACTTAGTCCCTTTTTTTTAAAAAAAATTTATTATTATTTTTTATTAATTTATTTAATTTCGAAAAAAAAATTAAAGAAAAAGAAATGATTTCACGAAAAAAAAATTCGGAAAAAAATTAATTTTTCTAAAAAAAATTTCGGAAAAAAAAATTAATTTTTCTAAAAATAATTTCGGGAAAAAAAATTAATCTCGAAAAAAAAAATTTCTAAAAAAAAATTCGAAAAAAAAAATAATTTTCCTAAAAAAATTAATTTCGAAAAAAAAAATAATTTTTCTAAAAAAATTAATTTTGAAAAAAAAAATTATTTTTCTAAAAAAAATTAATTTTTCTAAAAAAAAATTCGGGAAAAAAATTAATTTTCCTAAAAAAATTAATTTCGAAAAAAAATATTTTTTAAAAAAAATTAATTTTGAAAAAAAAATTAATTTAAAAATAAAATTTCGAAAAAAAAAATTAATTTAGAATAATTTTTGAATATTTTTGAATTAAAAAAATAATACTAATATTAATAGATAGATTAAAAAAAAAAAAAAAAAAACACACTCGGGACTAAATTTGTAAAACGTGGCACAACACAGGGACCATTTATGTAAGAAAGCTGAAAAGAAAATAGAAAAAGAAGAAGACGAGGGTAATTTAGTCATTTGATGTTGATCAGGGACCAAACATGCAGCAAAAACTTCAAAATGAGGACCACCGTTGCACTTTCGAAACGTTAGGGACCAAACCTGCAATTTGGACAAACCTTAGGGACCAAAAATGCAAATTACTCTTTTTTTAACTTAGTTTTGACTAAGCTTTTTTTTTTTTTTTTTTTTTTTTAAGAAAGTTTTGACTAGGTATGACCAAGCTAATTATAAGTATTTTGTGAATCGATCTTGATTAATTCATAAGTTATTTTGTCATTTAGACTATTTTTACATGTGCTTACAACTACAACAAAACCCAATATCGTCAGAGCAAGGTAAAGGGAGGTGAGATATAGACAGATCCCACCCCTACCACCAGGATAAACCCGGCAGTAGAGAAACTGTTTCTAGAAAGAACTTCGGCCAATGTAAAAGTGAGTAAATGTGCATAAGAATATTTTTATAGGTTTTTTATATGAGTTATGTATTTTAGTGGGTCAATGGGCTTACTTTTAGACGGAACTAACAATTTTAAGAATTGATTTGCACAGTTTGAGTATTGATTGAGACACTCAATTTATGCATTAAATAATTGTACAATACTGACATTATGTTTTAACTACTTGTACATTAAAGTGTGCCAATAAAAATAAAGTGTGCAAATTATCTCAACACTTTTAATTGTTTTGATTTATGATAGTTTAATAATAAAAGATTATACTATCTTGTAAACTTTTTTCAACTAGTTTACGCATCTTATATTGACAATGTTAAAATCCTTTCATGTTCAATTTGAACATGAGAGGTAATGTTGAGTATTTTTGTGAGTTAAAAAAAAAAAAAAAAAAAAAAAAAAAAAAAAAAATAAAAAAAAAAAAAGGTTAGTCATCTATGTTGGACCTCTAACTTATTAAAATTTAAAAGTCTCACTCACAACAAACTCAACATTACCTCTCATGTTCAAGTAGAACATGAGAGGATCTCAATCCCATATTGACATGTTAAGCATGTTAAGAGCATCTCTGGTGTGAGCATTATAATTTTTCACTATGTGTGAGCATTATAATTTTTCACTATCTTAGTGCAAAATTAGAATATTTTTAGAATATGCTTGCATTATAAATATGTTCACCTAATGTGTATACTAAATTTTGGACTAAATCTAGCATTAAATATTGTTTTATATAGTACATGACAATAATATTAATATATTAATGCATGATAAAGATATAAATGAAAAACAAAATTAAAGTATAAGGTTGAAAGTGAAACTTTTGTACATTTAGTGCAATGAATAGTATAGCATTATATTTAGTGCATTTTGGTGGTTACTATTCATTGCACTAAAATAGTGCAAAGATATAGTGCAAACATTGGAGTGTATTATTTTTTGCACTATCTTAATGCAAAAAGTACATATAGTGCATACATTGGAGATGCTCTAAGTAGTTATAACATCATCAAAGTTCAAGTAAGAATTATGATGTACCTTTTATTATCACGAGTATGGTGGCACACGTGTTCAAGTAAGAATTATGATGTGCCTTTTATTATCACTAGTATGGTGGTACACGTTTATAACATTAAATTAACACATATATTGTCTTAAGGGCCCGTTTGATTTGTAGATTGATTTATGATTAGGATTTTGATTTAAATTTGAATTAGGATTTGGATTAAGATTTGAGATAGGAGAGAAAAAATAATATGTAAAAATATATTATATATTAAAATATAAATTAAAATTTATTTATAATAATAGTAAAGAGATGAAAATAAAAAGATGGGGATGAAAAAATTTGTGGTCCATCATTGTCAAAACCTACATAACCTCCTATCTTTTACACACACCCTTATATTTAGATTATGAATCTAAATTCAAACTTTAACAAAGCAACCAAACAACTTGATTTAACTTTTTAATCCCAAACCCAATAAAAACGCTCCAACCAAACGGGCCCAAATAACTTTGTTTTTATATAAAAAATTAATAAATTTGATAAACATTACAAATTTTGAAAATTATTATTATCAACTCACATGTAAATATAGTAATTTGAATTTTGGATTTCCAAAATTTGTGTTAATTTAATGTTATAACTTGTACTATCATGACACAAGTTAGAAAAACCCTTAGATTTAACCGATTTCTTCACCATGTGTCCATCAATGAACTCAATGTAGTCACCAGTAACCAAATCACAAACCTAACTCGATAGTTGTAGCGAGCAATGCTGGTGATGCGTGTGTATGTTTTATGAAAATAGTTGATGTTAAAGCCGAACAGAAGCAGGAGATCAAAATGAAGCCGGAGTGCCACCAGAATGAAAGAAGGACTTCATGGCTCGACTCTCTCACATAAAACTTCATGAGAGCTATAAGCAAAAACTTCAAAAGGAACCAAAAGTGATGCGTGATTTTGCAACCTTACAACAGGTTTTACCTCTCGAGGGATCTCAAGAGGCTTACAACCCCACCAGGCAGTGTACCTGACCGATGTAGTATAGTGTAGTGGTAAGTACGGGGGATTGATCGTTCTCCACAGGGAATAGTGTTCGTTAGGTATGAAAAACTACTCTAATAGGTCTAAGGGTGAGAGAAGATTCTTTTTATGTTTTTATATTTTTATGAAAGCAAGTAAAATCTCGGGTTTGAAGGAGTGGGCGGAATTAGTTGCTAGTCAACTAACTCAAATTACTACGAATGTAAATAAAATAAAATAACAGAAAATTAAAATGTGGTGAAACTTATATGGAGAGAAATGTGTTTACTTATATTTCCTTACTCCCTAACTATCTTTTACCGGTTGATTAGTGTGTATTAATCGCGTGGATGACGGGTGTATTCCTTAATACCAATCGTGGGGTGGCGTACGTACTTCCCCAACTCTATGAACTCCTACTTCACTCCTATGTCGAGCCGGCTAAGAAGCTCCTAACATGGGATCACTAGAATTCGCTCATGCATTAAATACAACCATAAAAACCTTAGTACGCATTGGTTCATGTTTCTTAAGACGTTCAAGCAAGTTACCGTATAGGAAGTTAGCCAGTTTTCTTAAGCCTAACATCGATGAACAATCATCCAATACAACTAATAACACACTAATAACCAATAATCAATAGCTAGGTTTCATTAGATCTAAGCAAACACAAGATAAATCTAGCCTAGCATGTTAAACAAAAGACAAGAACAAGATAGAATCAAACAACACATAGACATATTGAATGATCAATTGATAACTTATCTTCAATGTAACATGGAAGATCTCAAGGCAAAAAGCCTTGAAAAAGCTGCTAAAATCGTCTTAGGGTTTCCTCCCAAAATTACACACAAAGTTCCACCCTTAATGACAAAAAATTGCAAAACTATATATAGAGATCAAGGGCTGACGGCGTCACGTTGTAGATTCTGACGCCGTCACCTCGCCGCTTTTAGGGTTCCCGGATGGCCTTCCTGACGTCGTCCCTCTTTAGACCTCCAAAATCCGTTCTGGCTTATCAAAGCTTGACGCCGTCAGATTATGGCTTGACGCCGTCCCTCTTTAATTTAAACCGTGACGACCTTGATCACTTCAAAGGGTGACGCCGTCAGATTTTTCATGCAAAATTCTCTGGCTTATCATGAGTAATTTTAATATCCACCTTTTTCTCGCCAAGCCATGACGCCGTCCAGGGCAATCCCTGGCGCCGTCAAAGGTACTTTTTAGCCGATTTTGAGACTTTGTCGTTTTCTTCACTTTTATGCTCCAAAAACGTCCAAAATGCTTCCTTTTCCAGATTTCTTCTCCAAAGTACCTAAAATGACAAAAGGAACGATTTAGGGCAATATTTGATCAAATAAATACGATTTAGGGCTTAAATGACCCCTTAAAAGCGGTACACTTTTCGCTTCATCAATAAGCAAAAACTTCAAAAGGAACCAAAAGTGGCTTTTGATTTAAGATCTTATTGGGACTTTATTTTTCTAAAACATCATATCTGCTCTATTAGCCAAACAAAATTTACATGTTAAGTAGGTTATTTTTTAGAAAAATAAGTTAGAGCTTGATGACATCAAATAAGTACATATTATTAGCATCATTATCCCGTTTATATTGCTCATTTTATACTATTATGTGTGAGATTTGGTACTTAATCATTTACTTTTGTAAATCTCAGTAATATCGGAAGCAATTGGAGAAAGTTATGGAAAAAGATGTGTTTTGGAGCAAAAACGAAGATATTGAAGAATGCCTACTGATCAGACACTCAATACGGCGTATCAACTCTAATTAGATACGCCGTATCCATATACTTTGAAGAGTTCAAGACCTTTCCTGACTTTGATGCATACGGCGTATCCATCTTTGGGAATACGCCGTATATGAAACTTGGTCGATTTGAAGAATACGGCGTATCGGATTCTATGAATACGCCGTATAGAAGCCCTAGATATTTGAAGACCAAGACGGGATTACATCGAATGCGGCACATCCTATCCTTGAGATACGTCGTATATGAGCCTTAACCGATAAATCAAGTGAAGAATCGAAGCCAAATGAAGAAATAATGTTTACGTAACAACTTTAGAAGATGCTTCACTGTTTTGGTCATAAAATCTTCATCCGGACTCCGTTTTAGTTGATTCAAGCGGCCACGCGAAGAGAAAAAGAAAATCTATCTGATTCTGAAGGAGATGCGGCGCATAGGATTTCTAGATGCGCCGTATCGGGGTCGTAACAGCAGACTGCATATTTTTGGTAAACTTGGAGGCTACTCTTCCTTACCCCTATAAATACCACAGCCCTATGGACGATTTTATTATCATTAGAATAACCATTATCAGTTGGGGACACCCCCAACTCGTCCCCAACACCTCCTCGAAGATCGATGAAGAACATCTAAATACTTAACGTCATGTATCATTCGGTTAGCGTAAGTATTTTATTCATGAATTCTCTATGTTTATTCGCAATGTATACTCTATCTTTTACAGAGATTAAGGGCTAACACCCTTAGGTGTTAGTCATTTTTATGAAGTTTTATTAGTTTTTATGCTTGTGTTGATGTGTTTACTTTGTTATTGGATTGGGTGCTTATCGATAAAAACTCGTTTATTGCTTATAACTAGTAAAAGTCTATGTAACTAGATTATGATCTTATTGGTTTAATTGCTGTAATTTAACTATCTGTAATTGTGGTTACTTTAATTGATCATAAGTGTAGTAATCTGTAACACCCCCTAATTTGTTTAGTGGCAGCGGAAAAGTAATTAGGGTGTTACGGTGAGGATCGAGTTAAAATTTCAGAAAAACGGTCCAGAATAGGCATTTTGAAAGTTATATGTCATTCGAAATAATAGTTTTGGTGTAAAAGGAAAATATCTTATTTGAAAATCCCACAAAAGTGTGGTAATTTGGAAAGAATGACATATTTGATTTTACACCAGTTTGTTTATCAGAGTATAAGATGCCCGCTCCGTGTCTTGTCCTGCTCCGTTAATTACCTGAGATAAACATGCTTAAAACGTCAACACAATGGTTGGTGAGTTCGTGGAGTTTGATAGAAAATAACTTTCTTTCAATGAATTTAAAAGGTGTATAGTGATTGTCGAAGTAAATAATAGTTCTTCATGAAATAAATAACAAGTTGTGTCGTATAAAAATCCACAAGCAAATCATGTATGATCTCCAAAATCATAAGTTTCAAGTTATAATTGAAGATGAGCTACGTTGTTATATGCTCGAAATAGAATGTTGAGTCAACTTTTAAATGTAACGATATGCCAAGCATTTTGGGTTGTCTTTTGTAGAATTCACAATTTAGTCACATATGATAACAATTAAGGTTCAAGTACATGATTCATAATCATAATACATAGTGAAAATAGTAACCTAGTGTCTGAAGTCTATCAGTGTAAAGTGGTGGTTTACTAAATACAGCTGTATCCTAGGATATATATATGAAACATTCATATATTCATAAAGTTATATTGCCCTAAGCCTCATGACACGCAAAATGTTAACAGAGTACCGGAAAACGGAGTGTTCATCAAATTAATGACGAAAGTTTTGCCCTCATGTAATAGGTGATTTGCCAATTCCTATTTTTCTCAAATATAGTGCATCGCGACTAAATACGACTAACCATGTAGGCATTCCGTCCAAGTATTTAGTGGGATAGGTCGTCAGCCTCTAACAGGTTTCGAAGCTGTTCACTATATTCGCGCTCACCGCAGTGATTAATGGCTCATGATCAAGGGACTTTATGGCAATAAAGTAAACTTAGGCAATATAGGTTTCAAGGTTCATGAATTATGCGTAATCTTTGTTTTGGCAATTATTTCTTGTGAAATATAGAAATATCATAACAAAGTAACAGTACATTCATTTGTTATATGAATGCATACAATAAGTCTCAGTATCATGTTACATCAAGTAGTTTAAAAATGTTATCTTTCAAATTCAGTGTTTACGCTAAGCAAGCAATTTGCACATATAACGAACATATATTCCTCTCAAGGGTGATTCAAACATGTAAAGCATAGTGGATGATTTTGAGTAACCTTGAGAGTTTTATATAAGTAACTTAAAACAGTTAAAGCATGTATCTCCCCCAAAAGTGTTATTAAAACAAGTATTAAAGGTAGGGGCCACGACTCACCTGGAGCGTATCCGACAAGACGAATTTATAAGGTCAAGTAAACGATCACGAAAGACTTCTTCAATACAAGACCTGAATATAAGCGAAGTCTAAGAGTCTAACTTACTACTAATAATGAATGTGGAAAGGATAAATCGTATAACGATTTGATTGGTGATATGAGTGTGATATGCTTAAAATGCCTCAAGTTAAAAATATGATATTTCTATAATATCATCCTGATTCTTATTTCAATTGACCCAAAATATTACTTTCTCAAAATATGCTGAAATAATATGCAAGTGAAGTTACTAAATTTCTAATAACGAACTTTAAATAATGCATAACTTAAAATGAAACATGCATATGAAATGAAGGGTGCAAAATGAAAAATAAACTAAGAATGTCAAGTAAAATTAAATAGGTCCTTGTCCTTTCCAGATTTTATACTTTTTATCCTAACTGTGTTGCGTTACGTTGTTAATCCTTCGGTTTAGTCCATAGTCCAATAATAGTCCAAAATTTGTCCATATTTCCATATAAGGCTTGGAGTTCAATGGTATGTCAATTTAAGTCCTTTATAAACTGTTTTCACAGCTTCAGTCCATGAGTTTCACGGTTTGGCAGTTTTGGTCCTTCCGGTTAGTTCGCGTTACATTTTTAGTCCAAAAGTATAAAAATGATAAGGAAAAGTTATGCGAATTTTTATAAGTTATATTTAAGATTATTAAAGCTTATTTCACTAGCTTATTCGGTTGTTTGCTAATTTTCTTACTAATGGGCCTTTAACGAACCAAATGGCTAGCCCGTTAACATGTTTTTAGCTCGTGGGTTTTTGAGGAAGTTTGGTCTATCAAAAGTGATTGTTTTCATCATTTTATTTCACATGTGGGAGTGCCAAAAAGCTAGATTAGTCATAGTGTATAAAACAGTTAAGTGGATGATAAAACCCACTTCGCTAGTTTTAGTTATTTTCAAGAGTGGTTTGTGCGACATGCTTGAGCTGTTTTAAAGGGTCGTTTCGTGGGTATTTTAACATGACGTTTATATGAAAAGTGTAACTAGTTACGTTGTGATATGGGTCATGTAAAAGTGGAACGTGGTTGCTCAGTTAGATCGCGGGATATTAACTTGTTTTCTAACCTCCTTGGAACTGTTTTCTGCGTATAAAACACTTAACATATTTTAGCTCTTTCCCAGGTTTTAGATATACGTGAGATTTAGGTATCATGAAATGCAAGTAGTTAAACATAAGAACAGTGTGAGGTGATGGTTAAGACTCTATAAAGTGAATTCGATAGTGTAAATGTTTCAATATAGGATACTGTGTTTTCAAAATAATAAAATGCTATACGTTCAAGTGAAATGATGCATGCATGTGGGTAATATCTTAAACGTATAAATGAGTTGTGTGATGATTCTTAATTCTTCTCAGTGGTGACATGCACTCCCTTGTGGGTTAGTAAACTTTATGGCACATACTAGTAATACATAAATAATGATACGTTCGAATAAGAATATGCATGCGTGTGTGGGTTTGTGTATGTGAGAATGGAAGCAAACATACGAAACTTGAGAAGGGTTAGGCACTTACTACACCTTTTAAAAGGTGGTGAAGACTTGCAAAAATGACTAGCTAGGTCACACGAACGAGTCACAACTCCATATACGTTGCTATACTCATTTTCTTCGAACCAACGAGAGAGGGGTGAGTGCCTTTGGTTATTTGGGGAGTTCCACAGACGATAGGGGAGGAGAAGTAGGTAGAGGAGATGAGGGTGAGAGGTGAGGGAATGACAGTTGTGTTCGAATAATAACACAAAGAGAAAGTAGGCAGTAGGCTTTTAGCGAGCTCAATGCATGTTTTTAAGGTTTTAGTTCTTACCCGTATTGTTTCTTTAGAGGGAGGTAGACATTTCTGGATTTGTAAGTTATCTTGTGAGTGTGAAAGGAGTGAATGTTAGGTAGTGTAAGGTAGATAGAAGGTGTAAGATTTATAGAGGGAATTCACACGTTTTCTATTGACTCTTGACTTCAATACAATTATTGGCAGCTACTGTAGCCAAAGGGACACCTAAGGTAGTTTTTCTGACAGTAGAAGATATTTAGTAGAGAAGGTAACATGGGGAAATCTCATCTTTTGCTTTGGTAGTGTGTATGTATTTACATTTTCTTTCATACGAGTTTCTAAAATGAAGATAGCGAACTATACAAATCCTCTGTGATCCTAGCCAACTTCTGGTCGTCCTATTATGTTGAGAATATCATTAGGAGTACGTAGGAAAAAGCGGGGAATGATTTGATTGAGTTTTGATGGGTTACGTAAGTCGTATTGGGTTAAAATGGGACAAACAAATCGTCCTTGGTTATTATAGTAACATTTGATATTCGAGGTTGGGATTTGGCGTGGGCATAGCTCGGTGGGTGGTGATCGAGGAGGTGCAAAAACATGGGTGTGTCGCGTTTAAGATTAACAAGAACGAGTCGCATTTTGTAAGGAGTGTGGAGGTCGAATAACTTGTGAAATAACAAAAAAAAAATACGGGCCTTGTGTTGCGTCTAAATGAGATGATAATGGGCTTTGGAGCGTGTGATGGGCTGGGCATAGTTCAGTCCGATTGGTTTGTTTTTGTGAAAAGAAATTAGTGTAATTTAATTGTAATTAGTGTGTTATATTTAGATAAGTTGTGATTTTGGGATAATGTGACTTTTGTATTAGTCATAATTAGTGAAAAGGGAAATTTGTGGAATATGGCATTAGTGTAAATGGGGTTTTGTGAAACACTGAGTCTCGAGGTATGTGTGGTCATTTAATATATGTCGTCAAAATGTAATGTGGTAATGCTAATAATAAAAGAAAAGTTTAAATTTCCCCGTAAAAATGGGTTTTGTTAGACGGTAACTCGGGGTTATTATTAATTAACGCGGATTATCCTAACGGATTTTTGTGGGATCCTACAGTATCTACCCCTAAATTTTGAACTTCGTCCCGAAGTTCAGCCCGTGATAGGTGTTGAAAAATGTGGTGTTCTGAGGCGAGTGTTTATAGAAGATGTTGTCGAGAGATTTCTTATTTGAGTATCAAAGAGACCAGATCCAACTAGATTTATTCGTACTAGACGACATAAATTCGAATGTTTGGTCAACAATTTAATTCATAGTCTACGAATAGTGAAAGTGACGGCCGAGCGTAGGAAATAATTAACACTTAACGTTTAGTGTTCTAACGGTCGAGACTAGTGGATTTTTAATCGTAGTGATTTGAAATTTAATGATCGTGAATAGTAAAATAACGGCTAGTTTCTCCACTTATATTCCTTATTTAACTTTTCCTAAAAATATCCTATCTACCTTTTTCCTTTTTCACCTTTTTGCTCCGCCTTTTTCATT
Organism: Artemisia tridentata subsp. tridentata; assembly: GCA_021014915.2. Lineage (NCBI taxonomy): Eukaryota > Viridiplantae > Streptophyta > Magnoliopsida > Asterales > Asteraceae > Artemisia > Artemisia tridentata. The sequence goes on from CP139506.1 coordinate 56,682,776, forward strand.
CATCTTCTTCCCCAAAGTTATGCTGCCGATCGCCATTGTTGTTGCCTCCGTATACATTGTTCTGGTTGCCGCTTATCTGGCCTTCTTCCCCGATGAAAACTCCGATTACTACATTGCATCCTTGGTGTTCATCGTACCTCTCACAGTTTTAGCGATTAACGTGGACAAGCTGTTGGGGTGAGGATCTCGAGCTAGAATAGTGTTGCTAGTGTGGTTAGAATGTAGCTTTGTTGTGTGTCGATGTAACCTTTAATGAATGTGGAATAAAATCTCGTTTATGTTTAGTTATAAGTCTCGATATAGCTTTTAATATTTTGTTATATTTATGACGCAGAATAATCAAGGTGCTTCATCCTATGGTGGCTCTTGCTATCGTTGGGTTGGTGGGGGTTGTTGTTTCTATGGTGGGTCAACCGATTGAAGATTGTATGCCTTATATTGTGTTTATTGTACTGTTAGCACTTCCGATGTTAATCATTTCGCTATGTATTAACTTCTATGGGTTCTAATAAAATTTATGTTATTTGTGTTTTCCAAATATTGTTGTGAATTCTTATAGTTTCTAACTTCGTATTTCCTCGACTTCGTACAATAGAGTAATGAGTGATGAGTGCAGATCTGACTGGGGTTGGTTAAAAGTAAGGTTTATAAACAAATTATTTTGTCTCGAAATTTTGTTTTTGGAATGAAAATTGTTATTAAAACTTTGAAAAGATAACTGTTCCATTTATAACATGATTCTTCCTAAATTATACATAGTTAGCTAGGCTATGTATAATTGAGGACCAAATGATGTAACGCTTGGTTCAGTCATTTTGGTGTTTATGCTTTTTCAAAGGGTTTTATATGGTTTAGTTATAATGATTCCGTCACAAAGTCGGACACTCTCTGATTATTTTAAAAGGGAATTAGAAAATTTTTATTCATATTTCGAGGATAAGTCAGAAATTTCTAAGATGGCATTTGGACATTCTGGGTATAAACTTAGGTTTTAGGTGAGGATTTCTTACAATGTGGTAACAACTTATGGTTTGATCTCAATAAAATTAATTAAATCCTTGAGGTAATATTAGTGTATTGATACATAATGATTACTAGTAGAGAGGTGTAATGGAAATAGACGTAGCTTTTTATTATCATGGAAATATTACAAGGTAGATTTTTCACACGGTAGAACGATAGTTGTTGCACTTAGGTTACATCCATTAAACCTAAGGCAAATACAAACGGAAATACAACTTAGATAGTCCTAAACTAGAGTTTATTTATTTTACAGCAGGAATCCATTCATCTGCTTAACCTAGAGTTCATTCTTCGATACGGTTGAGATTCTTTGACGAGTTCTTATTCCCTTGCACTGTTCTTGGGCTCCCAATGGGCTTTGTAGTTTGGGCAACGATTCTTGTAATGGCCTACTTTACCGCATCCATGGCATTTTATGGATAATGGTTGCTCATTTCCTTCCATAACTTTGCAATCACTTGTCTTGTGGCCTGTTTTCTGGCATCTCCCGCATATAGCAATGCAATATCCGGTGTGATGCAACTTACATTTTAGGCACAAAGGTTTATTTCCACGGTAGTTGTCTCTGTTGGTAGGGGTGGTGACGTAGTTTCTTTCAATTTCTGGGTTGAGCCTTTGCTGGCGAAGATAGTCAATGCGGTCTTGTAGATGATTGCGGATGCAAACATCATTGTGAAACTCACATTCGTTGAGGATAAAGGATCTTTTCTCCTCATGTCTTCGCTTTTGGTTATTTTTCTTAAGTGCAATATCTTGCCTAATTCTTTGGGTACATGTGCGGATAGGTTTAGCTATTTTCCTTGAATTCTTTAGGCAAACTTGCCTACATCCCATGAAACGTTCATGGTTATGCTTACAAGGTATAACCTTCTTTCTTTCTTTTCTTGTCATGTCATTGTCACTTGGATGGACTGTTGAGGTTACTTCAAATACTACTGCAACGATTTTGTTTACCAATTTCTCGATGGTTTTTGGAGTCATGGTTGTTGTGGGTACTACGCTGTTCATGTTGTCCATTTCCTATGAACATCACACGAAACACTGATTTAGTATTCACCTTATAGTTAGAATAATTCAAATAGCAAGATATTTGTATATTAGTGCTAACAATGTGGTCTTAATACGAAATCAAATCAACTGAGGATCATAGAAGTATGATGTGTCTGGGTAGCGTTGTAGAATAATAATCATCTATTGATATGGGATTGTTAAGGAACAAGCAGATTATTTTACAAAAGATGAAGTTCAACAGCTTTTTCTTCCTTCCTCAAGTTCTCTTTTGAAAATTTGTTCTTGGAATTCTACGGTTTATTGTTTAGTCGTGGTACATTTGATGTACAATTACAGATAAGATCATAGTAAGTTTGAATACAATCATCAAAATTGACATAACTCCAATAACTTGTTCGATTGATTTTTGCAAAACAACCAACACAAGGTCTTTTATTAATGTCTCATTGATTCATGTGAAGTTATTTGTTTACCTGATAGAGTAACAAATGGTAAGGTTCTGCATGGCTCTTGCACTTATTGCATTATCATAAGATTCGGTGAGAGGAATTTGTTTACAACAGAAAAGTATAACGGAAAGAAAACCATTACACATTAAAAGTCGGTTACAAGTTCTGAAAGTTACAGAATTATTGGAATTACATGCACTACTAACCAAAACTATTTGGTTTATTTAGTACAACAACGATACTTAAGATCAGTTACGTCTCTGACGTAGACATCTAACTTCTGCCTCAAGATCCAGTTGTGCAGCTTCCATGGCCGAGAAACGTTCCTGGCACGCATTCATCTGATTAGCTAACATGTTTTCCAAGGCTGCAATCTTTTGGCTTTGGGTCCTTGCTGCGTCTCTAGCTAACCATAATGCTCTTTCAATGTCTTCAATCCTAATGTGGGTTTGAGTATGGCCTCTACCTAAACAGCGGGTTCTGGCATCCAAGTTTCTAAGTTCTTGTTCGTAATTGTCCTTCATGTTACCAATATTCACTCCTAAACCAAACACTTCTCGTCTCTCAGCATCTGTCCTCTTGAACAGGGTATCTATGTTATGGTCATACCATTCGAATCGTAAGGGTTGTAACTCTTTTAGCTGTTTAGAGTGAGCGTTTAGTATGCTGGTGTGTTGGTGAAGGTGAATCCATATGGAGTCTCGGGTGTCTATATTGTAGTCAGGAGATTTGGGTGAGGATACATTGTTTGGGACATCTGGCATGGAGAAATCTGAGGTATTAGGTAAGGGAGAATTTAGGTTGATATTTTCCCATGTCATTTCTTGACGTGAACTTTGTCCAATTTCAAATGTTGGTTGACCACCAATCGGATCTGAATAGGATTCAGTTGCTCTCCTAAGTTTCTGACGTGGAGGTGAGTGAGTAGGTGATGACAAAGATGATTTCTGAGTAAGTTCTATGTTGGGTTGAGGTTGTGACATTTGTACATAAGGATCTTCAGTATTTGGTGTAATTTGATAGCTAGGTGATACATGGGTAGTAGGAGGGGTAGTCTTAGCGATGTCAACTGGTATGGAAGACATGTTACTGTAGCAATTGAAAATAATAATTATGAGTATTTATACGTTCAAGATGTAACGTTGAGTGTGAATTAATGCAGTGTGTAATGTGCGGAGAGTATACATCAAGCATGTGAAGATTAGTACAAAACAATTTTAGTAGATAATGTATTGAGCACAACAGTCTGCAGACACGGAAGGCATAAGATGATAAGGTGTAAAATCATTTATTTTGAAAGTGTGGTTATAGTTCAATGTTTTAAGACGTTTGATTCTCTATAACCATAGGCTCTGATACCAAACTGTAACACCCCCTAATTTGTTTAGTGGCAGCGGAAAAGTAATTAGGGAGTTACGGTGAGGATCGAGTTAAAATTTCAGAAAAACGGTCCAGAATAGGCATTTTGAAAGTTATATGTCATTCGAAATAATAGTTTTGGTGTAAAAGGAAAATATCTTATTTGAAAATCCCACAAAAGTGTGGTAATTTGGAAAGAATGACATATTTGATTTTACACCAGTTTGTTTATCAGAGTATAAGATGCCCGCTCCGTGTCTTGTCCTGCTCCGTTAATTACCTGAGATAAACATGCTTAAAACGTCAACACAATGGTTGGTGAGTTCGTGGAGTTTGATAGAAAATAACTTTCTTTCAATGAATTTAAAAGGTGTATAGCGATGGTCGAAGTAAATAATAGTTCTTCATGAAATAAATAACAAGTTGTGTCGTATAAAAATCCACAAGCAAATCATGTATGATCTCCAAAATCATAAGTTTCAAGTTACAATTGAAGATGAGCTACGTTGTTATATGCTCGAAATAGAATGTTGAGTCAACTTTTAAATGTAACGATATGCCAAGCATTTTGGGTTGTCTTTTGTAGAATTCACAATTTAGTCACATATGATAACAATTAAGGTTCAAGTACATGATTCATAATCATAACACATAGTGAAAATAATAACCTAGTGTCTGAAGTCTATCAGTGTAAAGTGGTGGTTTACTAAATACAGCTGTATCCTAGGATATATATATGAAACATTCATATATTCATAAAGTTATATTGCCCTAAGCCTCATGACACGCAAGACATTAACAGAGTACCGGAAAACGGAGTGTTCATCAAATTAATGACGAAAGTTTTGCCCTCATGTAATAGGTGATTTGCCAATTCCTATTTTTCTCAAATATAGTGCATCGCGACTAAATACGACTAACTATGTAGGCATTCCGTCCAAGTATTTAGTGGGATAGGTCGTCAGCCTCTAACAGGTTTCGAAGCTGTTCACTATATTCGCGCTCACCGCAGTGATTAATGGCTCATGATCAAGGGACTTTATGGCAATAAAGTAAACTTAGGCAATATAGGTTTCAAGGTTCATGAATTATGTGTAATCTTAGTTTTGGCAATTATTTATTGTGAAATGTAGAAATATCATAACAAAGTAACAGTACATTCATTTGTTATATGAATGCATACAATAAGTCTCAGTATCATGTTACATCAAGTAGTTTAAAAATGTTATCTTTCAAATTCAGTGTTTACGCTAAGCAAGCAATTTGCACATATAACGAACATATATTCCTCTCAAGGGTGATTCAAACATGTAAAGCATAGTGGATGATTTTGAGTAACCTTGAGAGTTTTATATAAGTAACTTAAAACAGTTAAAGCATGTATCTCCCCCAAAAGTGTTATTAAAACAAGTATTAAAGGTAGGGGCCACGACTCACCTGGAGCGTATCCGACAAGACGAATTTATAAGGTCAAGTAAACGATCACGAAAGACTTCTTCAATACAAGACCTGAATATAAGCGAAGTCTAAGAGTCTAACTTACTACTAATAACGAATGTGGAAAGGATAAATCGTATAACGATTTGATTGGTGATATGAGTGTGATATGCTTAAAATGCCTCAAGTTAAAAATATGATATTTCTATAATATCATCCTGATTCTTATTTCAATTGACCCAAAATATTACTTTCTCAAAATATGCTGAAATAATATGCAAGTGAAGTTACTAAATTTCTAATAACGAACTTTAAATAATGCATAACTTAAAATGAAACATGCATATGAAATGAAGGGTGCAAAATGAAAAATAAACTAAGAATGTCAAGTAAAATTAAATAGGTCCTTGTCCTTTCCAGATTTTATACTTTTTATCCTAACTGTGTTGCGTTACGTTGTTAATCCTTCGGTTTAGTCCATAGTCCAATAATAGTCCAAAATTTGTCCATATTTCCATATAAGGCTTGGAGTTCAATGGTATGTCAATTTAAGTCCTTTATAAACTGTTTTCACAGCTTCAGTCCATGAGTTTCACGGTTTGGCAGTTTTGGTCCTTCCGTGTAGGGTATTCACAATACATGAATCACTAGTTTGAGGTTAGTTTGGATCGAACTATGTAAGAATTCTAGAGAGAAGTGGGAGCCTTTAGAGAGAGAAAGTAACTAGTGTAATATTAGCTTCAAAAGGTCCAACCCTTCCCTTGTGTGGGAAGGGATATATATACTACTACATATTATGTCCCTAGTGGACTGTGGAGCGAGCTGACAGTGGGGAAAGCCCCGACCCACTCCACAACTATAGATACGACTAATACTAATACTAATAATACTAAGCTAATATAGATAAGCCTACGAGCTATAGAAATGCTAATTAGATGCTCGGGGTGACCGAGCCTTCATCTGAATATTTATATTCCTAACAATCTCCCCCTAAGGGAGGTCACCCCGGAAACAATAATTCGAATTCTAGCATTCTTTCTTCTGAACTTGTCTTTATAGCTCGTAGTCTTTGATTCTTCACACTCTAGTATCTTTGTGCATTCAGCAGTGATGATTTGATGACTGATCGATTGTCTTGGATGATCTTTGAGTATTCTTCGACTTTATCATCCAACATTAGTATTCAAGTCATCTCTCAGCAGTATGTTTCCCTGTAATGTGATAATCTTCGCGCCGACATGCTCACACTGGTTGGTGTCATGATCTTCAGCATCAGAGTTAGCAGAAGCCGTGTTGAAGGTCTTTAGGTTGATCATGACTTTGTTGAATAACAATGATGATGTAGTGTGAACATGTGGTGATGGATTGGCATCTTTTCTGCAACCAGCTACAACAGCAACCAGCTACAGCATTCCACAGCAACATCCGCCAGAAATTCCTGCATACGACAGTTAGCAATAATTCGACCGGTACTTACAAGTTTGGACTTCGAGATCGTCAACAGCATAGTGTGAAGACTCTCTCTAATCCTTACCAAGACCGTTCCTAATCGAAAACCCACAGAGGGCTTTTTAAGATTTTACCGTAGTAAATCAACGATTAGGTGAGTCGCTGGAGATCACTCCACGACTGTAGACCGGTTGAAACCGCCGCGACCACTAAGCGTAATCCACGAGGAATTACCTAAGTGACCTGCTTTCAGGGCTGCTTGATGTTGACCCTGGCAGGCTTTTTCAATCAATCATTGAGAATTACATAAGTAAATTCTCTCATAAATGTTCTGGCAGATTGCTAAGATCTGCGTAGGACTCTTAAGATTACAACTGGTGTCCTTAATGTTGAACACCCAGTGTAGAAATAATTTGTGTCCCTATGAGATCTTATTATGCATCTCGTGGCTCTAGACTCAATTGTGCGTTTTGATTTGGTGATCGGAGGCTGGAGAGGACTGCCACCTTTTCAATATCATCTAACTCGGAGTGAGAGAGATGATAGAAATGTATTGATCTCCGTGACAAGTGAAACAAGAGTCCTTTGAGGGACCTTGAGTGGCTAGGGAGGGTTGTGCAGCGTATCACTGGGTCCATGATACTTTGTCTTCAATGCCAGCAACCAACTAAGTGGTTCTGACAGCATATGTATTGACCCGGTTTCTGCCTAAGTTGTAAGGAGGGCTATTTCTTTTCACCCTTTCTCTTTACAATTCTTTTTCATTCTTCAACCCCTTCAGTGCTTACCGAGACTTCATTACTAGAACCTTGTTGGGTTTGTTCCAGTACTAGCTCCATCTCAGTCGGCACTTTTCCCTTATCCACTTATCTCCCTTTTTAATCATACCTAAGGACTTCTACACTAACTAGTGGATTGTCCCTGGGTAGATCCCTCCGGCTCTGGCGGGATCGTGGGAACATAAGCCTAACCTAACCATCCTTATAACTCCATGCATTAATCAAAATGGTCAGTCTTTGGTATTCTTCCACGATTGCCATAAAACCAAGTCCTTGAAAAATCTCTCAAAGTGTTCATGATTCTGAAACACATTTTTTTGCAAACACTTGAGAGTTTTATATTTTTCAAATGCTCCCCCTCAACATGTGCTCGGTTGATTGTTTTATAAATTTGCACATGTTAGGCAGAGCTCGCACTTTTTGAATTGATTGATTTTCCAAGAACATGATCATCGCGAGACACGCTTACATCACTAGTAAACTAGCTTGAAATTATTACCCGTCCAGATCACATTCAAGGAAAGTCGCTCGAAATCGGTACATTCTACTTAGACACGTCCTTTGCGAGACACGCTTACATCACCAGATAAACTGGCTTGAAATTATTACCCGTCCAGGACATGTCCTTTCGACTACTGACTTTAGCTATCGTCAATTCATTGGTTAATTCAGAGTCACGGCCACATGAGATGCCAAATCCTTTGTTTTGTTAAAACCATTTGCTCCCCCTCAATATGTGCATTGATATAAGAAAGATTTTAGCACATGTGGAGGAGCTTGCGTTTATTACCAAAACATTTTGCTCCCCCTCAATATGTGCCTTGATATACAAAATGGTTTGGCACATACTGGAGAGCATACATTAACTTCCAAATCATCACATTTTATCAGATTCCATATTTAAATCACATTCTCTCCCCCGATCATAAATTTTAAACCTTTTGAGATTTGTGATCCCAATTGATTTAAATATATTTAGAAAAATTTGGGAGAAAATGTGGTCAGGTTTAAATGTATTCTGATTTTGAAGCATACTATGCTCCCTTTGAAACAGCGAGAGAGTGTCACTGCTGATGGTTGCACAACTGTGGCAAGGTGTCGGAAATTTGAACACATATGCTCCCCCTCAATTGATGATCCGTTTCTCATTAACATAGTTGTAGTCATTCAATTGAGCGACGGACATTTGTGAAAATTTAGTTCAATTTACCACCTTGTGTAACATCAAGACTCTCTTGAAGAATCAAACAAGATAGAGAATCTTGATGAAAAGAAGACTTCTCTTCTTATATACGAAGTGATGCACTGACACGTACATCAAATCAGGAAACATGGATATGAAGTAATCCATGCCCAGGTGAACGTCACCCAGTTGGAGGAACAGCCGTCTTTTTGGCGACGTGCTTTCCCCAATATGAAGCGCGGGTTGCTATCTAAAGTAATAGCAAGCCATTAAGACATGTTTTAATTGATTAGTATAACTTCTGCTCGAGCTTCATTTAAAAATCCGTGCCATTGTTGAATGACATTTCTAGATCCGTAAATGTTATCGATAAACAGAAGACATGCCTAGGTAGGACTATTTTTGGTATTTTCTGATTTTTCGATTTTTTATGGTTTTTATAGATTTTATATTTTTGTATTTTTCTTTTTGATATAAGATATATACAGCTATGTACAAGGATACAAGAAGACAATCCTTTACTCCTCCTTTTCTTCCTGAAGACACTTGAGGGTTTCAGGAGTCATGCTTTTCATGCCAAGGCGTGGGAGAATAAACTGAAACCTTTCTCTTGGGAGGGCCTTGGTGAAGATATCAGCTAACTGAAACTCTGTCCTCACGAAGTATAGTTCCACAATTCCTTTTTCCACTTGTTCCCTGATGAAGTGATGCCTGATGTCGATGTGTTTTGACCTGGAGTGCTGAACATTGTTACAACAAAGAGCAATGGCGCTTTTGTTGTCACAATATAGGGGAATTTTGTTGTATGAGAATCCATAGTCCGAAAGCTGTGATCGCATCCAAAGGATTTGTGCACAGCAAGCAGACATAGCAATGTACTCAGCTTCAGTAGATGATATAGAAGTACTCATCTGCTTCTTTGAAGACCAACTAACCAACTTTTCCCCTAAAAATTGAGCTCCTCCTGAAGTACTTCGACGTGTGTCTTGACATCCCGCATGATCAGCATCTGCGTATGCCGTTAACTCCATTGCAGTGTCCTTAGGATACCAGAGACCCATATGAACCGTGCCTTGAAGATATCGGAAGATCCTTTTCACTGCTTCAACATGCTTCTTGGTTGGTCTGGATTGATACCGAGCACACATACACACAGCAAACAGAAGATCTGGTCTGCTAGCCGTGATGTACATCAAAGATCCAATCATGCTTCGATACTGTGTGATATCAACTGGAATCCCTGAAGGATCTTCATCCAGCTTCGTTCTATCAACCATGGGAGTGTCAACAGGTTCACTTGAATGGAATCCAAACTTTTTCAGGATCTCGTTGGCGTATTTGGATTGATTGATGAATATGCCCCCGGGACTTTGAGAAACTTGTAGTCCTAAGAAGAATGACATTTGTCCCATCATGGACATTTGGAATTTGGAATTCATCTCCTTTGAGAAACTATTACATTCACCAGGATCTGTTGAAGCAAAGATGATATCATCTACATATATCTGAACTAGCAGTAGATGGTTTCTTGATTTCCTGGTGAATAGTGTAGGATCAACAACACCCTTGGAGAATCTGTTTGCTAGGAGGAACTTGGACAATGTATCATACCATGCCCTTGGCGCCTGTTTTAGCCCATAAAGAGCCTTCTTCAAGCGGTAAACATGAGTAGGGTGCTCAGCATCCACGAATCCTTCAGGTTGACTCACATAAACTTCTTCCTTTAAGTCACCATTCAAGAATGCCGTTTTGACATCCATCTGGTAGACTATCATATTACGACTAGCCGCATTAGCTAGGAAGATTCTTATAGCTTCAATTCTAGCAACCGGAGCGAACGATTCTTCAAAATCAATGCCCTCTTCTTGTCTAAACCCTTTAGCAACTAGCCGTGCCTTGTTCTTTAAGACATCACCATACTCGTCAAGCTTCACTTTGAAGATCCACTTTAAAGCAATGATCATTGCACGCTCCGGAGGAGGCACTAATTCCCATACTTCAAGTCGATCAAATTCATGGATTTCATCCTGCATAGCCTGGAACCAGCAATCTTTAGTCATAGCTTCTTTGGCATCTTTTGGTTCGACTTTAGACAGTACGGAATTGAAGAAGCACCATAGTGCATCCGTGGCTAGTTGATTACGTGTGGATACTGGACGTGAGGGATTGCCTATGATGTTGTCGATTGGATGATCACTGGTCCATTTCCTGAGATGGTCGTGAGGTTGAGGGTTATGAACAGAAGTAGCAGTGCTGTGTTCCTCAGGTAAGAATGTGTCTGATGGGTGTTCAGGAGCAAATATGTTTTCAAAAGGAACCTCTTCAACTGGAGCAAAAGGATTAACTTCCGACGAATTATTATCTGAAGATTCTTGCATTACTGGAGAAGATTGAACGTTTGATGACGAAGGCGATTGACTGGCAACAGGAGCATTGTGACTGACTGATACTGAAGCTGCAGGGCCTTCTGAACCTTGTGGGGCTTGAACCTCATCCAAAGGAATTATAGCTGGTTCACTCGGGATAGTTCCATTCGTTGGCTCAAAGTATTCATCAAACATAGGATCGAATAACTTCTTCAACTCCTCACATGTAGGTGGCACATAAGAATCTGCAGGCGTGGAATTCTGTACAAGTCCTGAACTAATGGGTCCAGGAGACAAAAGGTGAAGATCGGGTCCAGAACTGATTTGTCCTGAAACAGGTAGCTCACTCAGCTCATCGAACGTAACATGAATGGTTTCCATGATTTTACGGGTCCTTTTATTGTAGATTCGATACCCTTTACTGTCTGGTGCGTATCCAACGAAAATACCTATATCTGCTTTAGCTCTTAATTTTCCCAGGTCTTGACTATCGTTAGTTGGATAGCACAGAGCACCAAACACACGCAGAAAGGAAAGATCTGGTTTCTTGTTATGAATTAACTCGAAGGGAGTCTTCTCATGAACCGGATGAATTAGGGATCGGTTTTGAGTGTAACATGCTGTCGCTATAGCTTCTGCCCAGAGAAACATCGGTGTCTTTGAAAATATAAGCATGGTTCTTGCAGCCTCCACCAGAGTACGGTTCCTTCGTTCAACCACCCCGTTCTGTTGAGGCGTGCGAGGGATACTTTTCTGATGCGTGATGCCAATACTTTCATAGAAATTACGGAGTTGTTGGTTAACAAACTCAGTACCATTATCTGTGCGGATGATTCTGACAGTTTTATCTAGCCTTACTTGCAGCTGTTTTATCAGTTTAATGATAACCTCTGGAGTTTCGTCCTTGGTTCTCAAAAACTTTACCCATGTGAACCGAGAATAATCATCTACTATCACCAGAACATACTTCTTTCCATTTATGGTTTGTATTCTCATTGGACCGCACAAGTCCATGTGGAGGGTGTGAAGAACTTCCAAGTTGGTGTTGACGGTTTTAGGCTTGTGGGTTTGTTTCTTGCTTTTACCCAGTTGACATGCAGAGCAGAGATGATCTTTCTCATATTTCAGTCTGGGCATCCCTCTAACAAGATCTTTACGGGAAAGATTATTTATGGTACCGAAGTTCAAGTGGTTCAAACGACGATGCCACAGCCATGATTTAGTTTTAGAGGCTTTAGAAAGCAAGCATATTGGAGAGGACTTCAACATTTCTTCAATTGATATGGTGTATAGATTGGTGCCCCGACTGCCCTTGAGGAGATCTAAACCATCCAATTCTCTGACGAAACATGTATGCTTTCTGAAAGCCACTTCCAGATCTGAATCACAAAATTGTCCCACAGAAAACAGATTGTGTCCTAGTCCTTCCACATAATATACCCTTGAGATTACACTATTACCAAACACATAATCTCCATAACCCATAATAGCACCAAAGTGGTCGTTCCCAAATCTAACTGTCCCGATAAACTTTTTCACGAAGTTCTTGAGCCGCGAGCGATCTCCAGTCATATGTTTTGAGCAGCCTGAGTCCAAATACCACAGGACGATTTGTACGACCTGCATTTGAAACCAGACAACAATGGATAACTGAAAAATGTGGATCCCCAAGTGCAATTGGGGTCCATTTGGTCAGCACACACATATTCAGGAACAACAGATTTCACAGATGCTACTATCTTTTCTATGGAGACAGAACTTGAGACAGGACAAGACCTAGATGGAGGGCATTGTGATTCTACAGGCAAGATTCTACCAGTTGGTCTCCATTCCTTATTCATCACAATTTTATGTATATTCATTTTAGGCAATGGTCTCTGTTTTCCTAAATTGAATTTTCTTCCAGTAGGTCTCCATTCCTTAACTTTTACCATTTTATGCTTATTCATTTTAGGTAACGTGCACGGTTGTCCTAAATTGAATGTCCTTCCAGTGGGTCTCCATTGATAGCCTACGCTAGCAAATGTTTTTCCTGTTTCTTTCCAAACCTTTTTGCATGCTTTAGTTATCCTACCATTCTTAACATGGGATGATGCAGAAGACAACAGAAAAGACACAACACATTCATCATGATTAGCAGAAATTAAACAATTGTCGCAAGTTTTACAGATAGCATTAGAATTCGAATTAATTACAGTACTTTTGATACTAGAATCAACACGATTCATCCTATTCATTGTAAACTTATTGTTCCTAGGTTGGGCTTCTACATTCTTCAAGTGATCATTCTTAGCTGGCGCAGTCATATCCTTTCTTTCATTTCCTCTAGACCTTGACCCGCTAGCTTGGGTGTCACTTTTTACTCCTGTAGAAGCATCGAAGGTAACATTAGTATGTTTTTCTGCCACATGCCTTCCTGATAATGATGTGTTGTGTTCTGATGTTTTGGGTGGTAGGTCAAAGGCTACATGCTTGTTCACAACATTGGATGATGATGCAACAAATCTATCTCTATGGCCTCTAAACTTAGGAATTGAGCCTATGGCATATTCTAAGTTTTCCTGAATCCTTTTCGTGAGTTTGCATGCATAGACAACTGCTTGATCAAGTGGCTTATCATTCCTATCCTCTTCAACTACCTCACGAAGTGTGTCAAGGCCTTCTCTAAGATGATCTAGATATGTTTGATGGGCAAGGCTGTTATTTCTAAGCTTAAGCGGAATGTCCCCAACATCAACATCATACTTTTTACTATTAGTAGCCTTTGGTGCATCACCATTACAAGTGGTGCATGGCATTTTACCTTTCACCCGAACCTTCAGATTCTCAATTTCATTTGTCAAAGAGGTTATTTGATCATTGTGATTGTTTCTTGTGACTTTAATAGAATCATATAACTCTTTGAAATGTTGTTTAACCTTTGAATTTTCTTCTCGATAACACTCATTTTCATAATGTAACTTATTTATGGTGTTTTGATATTGAAAATTCTGAGAATCTGAAGACGAAGGTTTATTGGTGCCATATGCTTCACACTTGTTGGATTTCAATTGGGCAATTTGGGCCCTCAGCAGTCGAATCGTGTTCGTGTGAGCTTGAATTGTCTCATCTCGTTTGCTTAATTCAAAATACGTATCAAATTCAGGAGCATCCAAGGATGTCTTGTCATTTGATATTTTCTGTTTTTCATTTAAGTGTTGATATTTCAATTGCAAATTGAGAAATTCGACTTCCAATTTTGAGAAACGTTTAACCATATTATCATGGTCATCTTTTTGAATTTTTTCAAGCAATTTTAAATTCTCCCCCTCAAGCTCAACAACACGATTCTGGGTGACATTTAACGCAATAGCATACTCATTAAATTGACAAGCAGACAATGCAGAATCAGTGACAGTGTAAAATACATCTTGTGCAATACATTTAGCAATCAAGTTGTCATTAGTGATGAGTATGTTTTTTCTTTCAATCTCACGACTCTTAAGTTCTATTGCATGTTCATTCACCTCATTTTCCATATCTTTAAACACTACTTTCATTTCATTTATTTCGGCTTTAAGGGCAGTTTGCAACCCTTCAAAGTGTTCTTTAAGTAGATTAAAGAATGGCATGACCTCAGTTAAGTAACACCTTTTTGCATGTTCAAAACACCTTTCCCCCTCAGTAATGCCAGTTGGTGTGATTCTCTTCTTACATGTTTTCTCAAAATCAGCAAATAATTGCCAAAGCACATATAAGCTAATAAAGGTTTTGCATTCAGTGGGAAGAGACAAAGGCACCAGATTCCTAGGTGTATTGGGAGGATACACCGTTATGGACGCAACTTTTCTAATGAGGGGGGTGTTGGCCTTAAGTTTATCTTCCTTAAGTTTTTCACTATCTTGTTTCCAAAATATCTGTTCAGGTGTTAACTTCTTTTGAGGAGCAAACACAGTCAAACGATTTTCCTCATAATAATCATGGGGTTTGATTATTATTCGTCGGGCTATGCACTCGGGATCCCTCATTTTCTCATTCATTTTTTCTTTCGTTTTCACACTTAACTCATCCTCTTCATCAGTGTAGATATGCTCAGGTTGGTCATGAATAGGCTTAATCATCACATTACCATCATATAGGGCAGGTTGAAGTACTTGCATACCCCTAAGGATGGTCGACTTTGGTTCACCTATCATGATTTTACTATGCTTATCACTCAACTTTCTGTGCTTATGAATCATTTGAGCAGTTTGTATGGTTTGATTTTGTGTGTACAACTTATCTTCAAGCTTATTTTTTAACGTCTTGAGTTTAGAGAAATCATTTAAAAGAGTTGTTTCCTTTTGTTTGAATTCTTGCTTAAGTGTTGTTACACACTTTTGTGCTTCCTGTTTTTGTTTGACAGACTCTTCTAGTTGACTTTTCAAAGAACTTAACTCTAACTTTAATGTTTCTTCTCGCACTCTAGACTCTTTAATAAGTGTACTCATTTGACCTTCTAATTTCTGCTCACGACCATTAAGCTCAAACTTAGCACGCTGTTCATACATAGCAACTTGTTCTTTATAGATGTTAAGTCTAGTGATCAAGTTATTATCAGGGACAGGCAATTGGTTCTCATGGTACACACATGCATTATTCACATTACTCGCATTGTCTAAGGCACGTACATTACTCATAGCACACACATCATTATTGACAAAGGATTCACCATTTGGTACATCAGGCGAGTTGTTGCTATTCAAATAGTGTTCATATGAGACAATATTGCTATTTTCCATATCAACATCACTTGAGTCAGAAACAACCGCCTGATGTACTTCTTCGGGAATCTGATGTCCCTCGACAATATTATATGTGTCATAAATTTTTAGTACCTCAGAAATCACGGATGCATTAGAAGAACCAGCTTGACGAGATGAGGCCAGGGAAGACAAGTTAGCCATGAAGATTGTTTGAGCAGTAGGTTCATCATCCACATCAGAGTCAAATGCATCACAGTCATCTGCCTTGAAGACGTTAGGATCATTAAGTGCCAGATCCTGAACAGGTTTCTCATCCACATCTTCATCAAAAGTATTTCCTCCATCTCCTGCCAAGAACAATAACTCTTCCTCATCCAATACAGCACCATTTTCTTGAGCTTGCATTAACAGCATCTTGTCTTTGAAGTAATCTGAGTTCTGAGGACGTTTAGGTTGATTGCAGTTTCTAGCAATATGTCCAAGCCCCCCACAATTATAACACTTGATCTGTTTTCCTTGCCCCTGATTGGCATTTCCTGCTCTGTTCTGCACATAACCTCGACCCATGTTTCTACCAGCTCTCCCTTGCACATTCTGGACCACAATTTTCCCGTCCTCCACCATTGCTAGATTGCGTGGGTTGGAAGAATTCCTTAACTGATTGTTGGTCTGAGGGAGTGATGCTTGAAACTGTTGAACCAGTAGAGATACTTGATTGGTGAGGTTGTCAATCATTTTGTCGGTCTGAGAGTAGCCTGAGTCAAGTTGTGAACTCATAGCAGGTACTTGTGAGTGAAGTTGGTGATAGCTTGGATAGGATGATGATTGGATTGTTGGTTGTACATTTGTCATGAAAGCCAGTGGGTCATTCGTAGTTGAAGGATTCAACTTTTCTCTCAGCACCCGATCATAGACAGCATGCTTCTCATGTTGTTGCAGGTAAGCATACAGCTGTTCATAGTTAGTCTCCCTTAAGCCTTTGTTGAGTTTGACAGCAGTAACAAATCTGTCCCATTCCGGAGTCATGTTGTTCACAAACTTTGAGTTAAGTTGGATGTTGGGCATAGTCATTCTGATCATTCTCATATCATTCACCAACTTATGAAATCTCACATAGTAGTCTGTGACATTTTCTCCTGGGTTCATTTTGAAATGCTCGAACTCATCATACAGCTGTGACTCACGATCTTCCTTTGTGAGTTCTGACCCTGCCAACAACATTTTAACGTTGTCCCACACAGCCTTGGCTTCAGTGTTAAAATTGATGAGCTTGTATACATCCTTTGGAAGACCTTGAATAACTATGTTGGAAGCTCTAATGTCGGCATCATACCTCTTCTTTTCTTCTTCATTAAGATCATTGTAGTTTCTAGGTCTGTCTATGCCCCAAGTTACAGTACCATCTTCACCAGTTGTAACAACGTCTCTGGTGGTACCCATCTGATAAGGTCCTTCGTCAATTGACTTAAGAATGTTAACACCATTATCTTTACCCAAGCAGTAAAGTCTAATACGTTGTGCCCAAGACTCATAATCCGTCCTATCTAGCATAGGTGGACGAGTGTCAGATCCTGCTGCCTGAATATCATCTGATGATGTACTTGATGTGGTAGCCATAGTAACTACGGGATTTTACTGATCTTGTGATTTAACCGAGAAATCGAATCTTTCGCGGGAATTTCTAAAATCACCAAGACACAAACCGCCTAGACAAACCGAGTTCACACCAAAGACACAAACCGCGTACTTGCCAAAGAGACAAACCGAGTTCACACCAAAGACACAAACCGCGTACTTGCCAAAGAGACAAACCGAGTTCACACCAAAGACACAAACCGCGTTTTCGCCAAATAGACAAACCGAGTTCACACCAAAGACACAAACCGCGTACTTGCCCAAGAGACAAACCGAGTTCACACCAAAGACACAAACCGCGTATTCGCCAAATAGACAAACCGAGTTCACACCAAAGACACAAACCGCGTACTTGCCAAAGAGACAAACCGAGTTCACACCAAAGACACAAACCGCGTATTCGCCAAATAGACAAACCGAGTTCACACCAAAGACACAAACCGCGTACGCACCGAAGAGACAAACCGCGTTGGCTCAAATTTCCAAACCTGTCACTATCAATGCCGTTTGTCCTTTAGCCCAAACTAGTATAAAGACAAACCGAGTTCACGATGCTACACAAACCGCATTCAAGAATCGTCCAAGCAACACAAACCGCATCCAAGAACTTTTGAAAGAAAAGTACTCGAATCACCCACAAACACCACACGAGCCTTAAATCTGTGAATCCAAACACTAACTACCACTCTAATACTAATCTTAATCTAGAAAGTACAAAGAAAAACAACTTCTAATCACTAAACAAAGTACAAATTGAGATTTATGCTACTAAACAAACAAAATAAAAAAACTTCAAAACTACAATTCGAATCCAACAAAAACCTCAAGAACTACACTAATTCGTGAATACCAACTCTCATGGACCTAACCATGGCTCTGATACCAATTGTAGGGTATTCACAATACATGAATCACTAGTTTGAGGTTAGTTTGGATCGAACTATGTAAGAATTCTAGAGAGAAGTGGGAGCCTTTAGAGAGAGAAAGTAACTAGTGTAATATTAGCTTCAAAAGGTCCAACCCTTCCCTTGTGTGGGAAGGGATATATATACTACTACATATTATGTCCCTAGTGGACTGTGGAGCGAGCTGACAGTGGGGAAAGCCCCGACCCACTCCACAACTATAGATACGACTAATACTAATACTAATAATACTAAGCTAATATAGATAAGCCTACGAGCTATAGAAATGCTAATTAGATGCTCGGGGTGACCGAGCCTTCATCTGAATATTTATATTCCTAACATTCCGGTTAGTTCGCGTTACATTTTTAGTCCAAAAGTATAAAAATGATAAGGAAAAGTTATGCGACTTTTTATAAGTTATATTTAAGATTATTAAAGCTTATTTCACTAGCTTATTCGGTTGTTTGCTAATTTTCTTACTAATGGGCCTTTAACGAACCAAATGGCTAGCCCGTTAACATGTTTTTAGCTCGTGGGTTTTTGAGGAAGTTTGGTCTATCAAAAGTGATTGTTTTCATCATTTTATTTCACATGTGGGAGTGCCAAAAAGCTAGATTAGTCATAGTGTATAAAACAGTTAAGTGGATGATAAAATCCACTTCGCTAGTTTTAGTTATTTTCAAGAGTGGTTTGTGCGACATGCTTGAGCTGTTTTAAAGGGTCGTTTCGTGGGTATTTTAACATGACGTTTATATGAAAAGTGTAACTAGTTATGTTGTGATATGGGTCATGTAAAAGTGGAACGTGGTTGCTCAGTTAGATCGCGGGATATTAACTTGTTTTCTAACCTCCTTGGAACTGTTTTCTGCGTATAAAACACTTAACATATTTTAGCTCTTTCCCAGGTTTTAGTTATACGTGAGATTTAGGTATCATGTAATGCAAGTAGTTAAACATAAGAACAGTGTGAGGTGATGGTTAAGACTCTATAAAGTGAATTCGATAGTGTAAATGTTTCAATATAGGATACTGTGTTTTCAAAATAATAAAATGCTATACGTTCAAGTGAAATGATGCATGCATGTGGGTAATATCTTAAACGTATAAATGAGTTGTGTGATGATTCTTAATTCTTCTCAGTGGTGACATGCACTCCCTTGTGGGTTAGTAAACTTTATGGCACATACTAGTAATACATAAATAATGATACGTTCGAATAAGAATATGCATGCGTGTGTGGGTTTGTGTATGTGAGAATGGAAGCAAACATACGAAACTTGAGAAGGGTTAGGCACTTACTACACCTTTTAAAAGGTGGTGAAGACTTGCGAAAATGACTAGCTAGGTCACACGAACGAGTCACAACTCCATATACGTTGCTATACTCATTTTCTTCGAACCAACGAGAGAGGGGTGAGTGCCTTTGGTTATTTGGGGAGTTCCACAGACGATAGGGGAGGAGAAGTAGGTAGAGGAGATGAGGGTGAGAGGTGAGGGAATGACAGTTGTGTTCGAATAATAACACAAAGAGAAAGTAGGCAGTAGGCTTTTAGCGAGCTCAATGCATGTTTTTAAGGTTTTAGTTCTTACCCGTATTGTTTCTTTAGAGGGAGGTAGACATTTCTGGATTTATAAGTTATCTTGTGAGTGTGAAAGGAGTGAATGTTAGGTAGTGTAAGGTAGATAGAAGGTGTAAGATTTATAGAGGGAATTCACACGTTTTCTATTGACTCTTGACTTCAATACAATTATTGGCAGCTACTGTAGCCAAAGGGACACCTAAGGTAGTTTTTCTGACAGTAGAAGATATTTAGTAGAGAAGGTAACATGGGGAAATCTCATCTTTTGCTTTGGTAGTGTGTATGTATTTACATTTTCTTTCATACGAGTTTCTAAAATGAAGATAGCGAACTATACAAATCCTCTGTGATCCTAGCCAACTTCTGGTCGTCCTATTATGTTGAGAATATCATTAGGAGTACGTAGGAAAAAGCGGGGAATGATTTGGTTGAGTTTCGATGGGTTACGTAAGTCGTATTGGGTTAAAATGGGACAAACAAATCGTCCTTGGTTATTATAGTAACATTTGATATTCGAGGTTGGGATTTGGCGTGGGCATAGCTCGGTGGGTGGTGATCGAGGAGGTGCAAAAACATGGGTGTGTCGCGTTTAAGATTAACAAGAACGAGTCGCATTTTGTAAGGAGTGTGGAGGTCGAATAACTTGTGAAATAACAAAAAAAAAATATACGGGCCTTGTGTTGCGTCTAAATGAGATGATAATGGGCTTTGGAGCGTGTGATGGGCTGGGCATAGTTCAGTCCGATTGGTTTGTTTTTGTGGAAAGAAATTAGTGTAATTTAATTGTAATTAGTGTGTTATATTTAGATAAGTTGTGATTTTGGGATAATGTGACTTTTGTATTAGTCATAATTAGTGAAAAGGGAAATTTGTGGAATATGGCATTAGTGTAAATGGGTTTTTGTGAAACACTGAGTCTCGAGGTATGTGTGGTCATTTAATATATGTCGTCAAAATGTAATGTGGTAATGCTAATAATAAAAGAAAAGTTTAAATTTCCCCGTAAAAATGGGTTTTGTTAGACGGTAACTCGGGGTTATTATTAATTAACGCGGATTATCCTAACGGATTTTTGTGGGATCCTAAGTGTCATAATCCGAATCCTATATAGACGGCTTAGAGGGAACACACCGGAACCGTGCCTCATGCCACTATTAGGACTAGTAGCGCGTAATGCCAAACTAGGTTAGACGGTTTAAAGCAATAAGTTAGTATTGATGCTAGATAGGTCACTATGATCATGTCCTCTTTCCCACCACGATGGTAGGTTATTTAATCGTGACAGGATTGATAATCGGATTGGCGGCAAAACAATTGAATGAATTAAAACAAGTAGACATAAGCTTATATAACTATAAAATGGATTAGACGTGGCTAACCCGTTCTTCCTTATATCGATCTATTGTTCCCTATCCTTAGTTTTGTTATTTACTTTCCCGTATTTAGTTTATATAACACACAATATCGTGGTAGCCTCTCAGGCTAAACCCCCTTATCTTTAATTGCTTTCTAGGATATGATAGAATAGTTAGATTAATAATTAGAATACCTTTAGATCATTTTAGCTTCGCTCCTAGTGTGTTAGGAATATGAATATTCAGCTGAAGACTCGGTCACCCCGAGTAATTATTAGTACATCATAGCTCATAGGATTATTAGTAATATTATTAGTAGCTTAGTTATTATTATTAGTATAGTGGAGTGGGTCGGGTCTTTACCCTCTGTCAGCTCACTCTACAGCCCGCTAGGGGCATAATATGTAGTAAGTATAAATACCCCTTCCCTTGCAAGGGAAGGGTTGAAACTTCACTTCATTCTAATCTAATATACACATAGTTCTTTCTCTCTCTAGAAGTTCCCACTTTCTCTCTCTAGTTCTTTGTCATTCGATCTAAACTAAAGCCTCAATCAAGTGTTTCTTGCATTGTGAATACCCTACAATTGGTATCAAGAGCCATGGTTAGGTCCATGAGAGTTGGTATTCACGGATTTGTTTAGTTTTTGAGGTTTTTGTGTTCGAATTGACAAGTAACAAATAATTCATTTTGTGCATTGTTTAGTGATTAGAAGTTGTTATACCTTGTACTTTCTAGCTTAGGAACCGTTTAAGAGTGGTATTTGGTGCTTGGATTCACAGATCTAAGAATTGTGTGGTGATTTTGGGGTAATTCGTGGGTGTTTGTTGTAGTGTTCTTCGCAGCGGTTTGTGTGCTTGGGACAAGTTCTTGGACTCGGTTTGTGTCACTTCGAAGATACGGTTTGTTTTATTACTAGTTTAGGCAAAAAGACAAAAAGCAGTGAAAGCGACGTGCTTGGGAGTTTGTGTCTACACGGTTTGTCCCTCCAGCGTGTACTCGGTTTGTGTCTACTCGGTTTGTCCCTCCAGCGTGTACTCGGTTTGTGTAGACTCGGTTTGTCTCTGAGGAGTCTACTCGGTTTGTGTCTACTCGATTTGTCTCTCCAGCGTGTACTCGGTTTGTGTCGACGCGGTTTGACTCTGAGGAGTGTATTCGGTTTGTGTCTACTCGGTTTGTCTCTGCAGCGTGTACTCGGTTTGTGTCTGGGTGATTCTAGAAATTCCAGCGAAAGATTCTATTTCTAGGTTAAATCACAAGATCAGTAAAATCCCGTATTCACTATGACAACTAACTCAGACTCCCTCATTTCGGAGGTTCTCAAACTGTACGATGCTATCAAGGATCATGGGAACTATAATTTCACATCTCTAACAGAAACAAATGATACTGATTCTGCTGGAACTGATGAGTCACACTCGCAGTCACACATGGATGAATGCCTTCAGGTTATGCAGTTGGCTAATGATAAGGAAAGTCAAGTAGCATGCTTCAGATCACTTCTATCACACATTAAGGCTTTGTTTGGTAAATCTGAATACGTGATGGGGTACAAACGGGCTTTCGCTTCACTCTTTGGTCAGGAAATTGGTGATTTCACAGTCATAATGACATTATATCTGGATCAACTAGAACAGGAGCTAGTCAAGGAAGAATATTCTGAAGATAAATCCAGAGCAGCTCTCAATGTGATCAACAATCAACTCCAAGTGTTCATCAACTCTCAATACACTGTGGACTATAATTATGACTGCCAAGTGACTAAAGAGTGCTTTGCTAAATATACTGGGTCAGAAGTTGAAATGTACAAAACGACACTGCTACTGCTGATGAGGGATGTCCATGGGTTCATTGAGGAAAAAGGTGAACAGGGTAGGAATGGAACAAAATCAGACAAGACGGATGATGGTGTCAGCACAGGAAGTGACTTCACAAGATGTGAGAAGGAATCCTACGAACCTGTAAATCACCAAGCACAGACTACTGTGGTACATCTGTCTCATCTAGATAATACTGTTTCTAATGTACTTGTGCATGATAATTCGTCGAGTTCTTTGCCTACGACTGAGTCTTTCAAATCACCTGATATGATTGAAAAGAGGGTTTACAATGAACTTTTAAAAGGATTTTCAAAACTGGAAAAACATTGTGTTGATCTTGAAATTTCAATGCAACAATTAAAAGAAAAGTTCCAAATTAACCTTCCATCAAAAAATCCGGAATTACCTGACTTTCGGGAATTTTTTATGATAAATGAGTTGAAAGATCAGCTAGTGGCCAAGAACGCGACTATTAACATGTTAAGGACCAAACTAAGTGAATTGCAAGAAAAGGTCAATGATGATAAAACCTCACATGACGCAAAAACTGTTGAGTTACAGGCTGAAAATGATCACTTTCAAGCACAAAATCTAAGGAAAAGTTTCTCATTAGCTTCTCGTAGGAATGACTTAAAGAAGTCGGCCAAGAACAGGGTGAATCCTAAGTCTGTCAAACCATCAGTCTTGGAAACACCTTCTCCAAGGTGTGCTCCCAAAGTTGGTGAGACTAAGAGTTTGCCTAAATCAGTCACTTCACAACCTAGACATAAGGGAACATTAGCTAAGAGTCACTTTCAGGATAAGTCTCACATGACACCAACAAAGGAAGTTAATGTTCATGTCACTGCATTCTCTACTACGACAAACAATCACCATAGGCCTGTAAAACTAATGAAGCACCCTAGGAAGCCTAATAGATCTAGTGCTGAAAAACAAGAAATTTTCTCTCGTAAAAACACTAAGGTGCCTCAGAAACAGAGCATATTTAGAACGTGCCTAAGATGGTTGCCAACTGGTAGAATCTTTAAGAAAGTTGGTTGTCAGTGGGTACTTACTGACACGGAAAATGCTTCTAAGAATGTTTGCAAGAAATCACAGAGGCAGGACCCCATAGTCACTAACCAATACATATGCGAACAAAATACTTATGATAGTGCAGGGAGACGGTTTCCGCGTGCAGCTACTCTCACAGAATGCATTAAGAAGAAACTCAAGGTGTGGCTACCAAAGGGGAGATCAACTCCCAAAGAGGAGGTTAGGAAAACAACACTGTGATGTAAGGTGACAATGACTTTTGAACAACTCAGTTCAAAACTCGTACTGGTCTTATGAAGAGATTCTCATGTATCCTTTTTCTTGTTGTGTATAGTTTCTCTTAGTTTATAGGTGCATGTTTATTGTGTATATAGTTATTTGTGATCTTGAATAAGGAGAGGCATGTCTTCTGGATATCGATAACATTTACGACCCTAGAAATGTCATTCAATAATGACACGGGGTTTTAAATGAAGCTCGAACAGAAGTTGTTCCTTATAAGTAAATCATGTCTCTAAGGTTTGCTATTACTTTAGATAGCAACCCGCGTTCCCAGGTGAAGACAGATTGTCACCAAAATGACAATTATTCTTCAAGGTGATGTTCACCTGAGCATGAATTACTTCATATTCATGTTCATTCATATTTCTCACCAAGTGATAAATTGCTGCTCAATCAATCAATGTCTAAATTTCTATACAGAAGTTTAGTCATTGATTGAGGGGGAGAGCTATAGCAATTTAAACTTGTCTATGAGCTCTCATTGTGCAATATCTGAATCTATAGCATCTGACTGGGCTATCACTAAGTATTTAGGGATTTTGTGTGGTGTGTTTGAAAGCTGTGGATGCCTTTGAGTGTAAGAATTTCTAGTGATAGGATAGTCAGGGACCAAATGTGCCTTTTAGCTAAATAAAGAGAGTTAAGAGTTGGTATTTAAACTTGTAACCTATGCGGTTTGTCAAGCCAACAAAGACAGGGACCAGAAGTGTCATTATGTTAAAGTGGAATGTTAGGTGAAGATATTTAAGGCTCAAAATTCATGCGGTTTGTCTTAAATCACTCTCTCTCCTCTTTATCAAACCGAACCCACCTCTTTTCTCTATCTAAACCCACGATCGCTAGTTTAATCCACCCATCGAGCTTCCTCCTAGGTAATTAACGATCCTCTCCCATATCAGTAGACTATTAATCGTATCATTCCTAGATTCTAAACGTTTCATTTGGTCTTTCTAGGTTGATTCATACGACTCCTCAATCGATTCTAGGTTTGTTTGTTATTACTTGCTTTTGATTGATGGGATTCTCATCTTTGTGTGTAATAATTGTTATCATATGCTTTTATTGTTTCATCTTTCAAGATATGATTTGGATTGTTATGATTTATCGAATGATGATTGACTCCAAAAAGTCAAAATCGTTCATGAGTCTAAGTGTCGTTCGTATGATTATCGATTGACATGTCTCTAGGGTTGAGTGTATTATTTTTACTAACAAGTTGAGGAATCTGTTCTGATAAGTAGTTAGCTATTGTATGTTTGGATGCGTTAAGTTGATTGATTGGTGGTTCAGTTTAGAGTGAGGTTGGTTTAAGTCAGGTTTGAGTGCCTTAAGCTCTCGTCTTGTTCCTTGTATATATATATTGTCTTCATGTTATGAGTGCTTAATCTATTTCGTGGGGTCATATTCAACGATGTGGGTTGTCTGTTCTAGGTCGAGTATTTGCAATGCGTGGTATGTAAACCCTGTATGGATTTATTGATGCGTTTGAGAAGTGATTAGGCATATCAAGTGTTGTTAGTGAAATGTCTAATCTGAAATTATTGCTTTCAAAAATAATCAAGGGTGTATGTTTAGATGGTATGATCTTCGATGCGGTTTGTCTGTATGATTATGTGGCTGCTTGTATGTATGTCCATGGACACGGTTTGTCTGTTTGCTCACTAACGCGGCTTGTCTATATGCTCACGAACTCGGTTTGTCTATGTGCTCACGAACTCGGTTTGTCTATGTGCTCACGAACTCGGTTTGTCTATGTGCTCACGAACTCGGTTTGTCTATGTGCTCACGAACTCGGTTTGTCTAAACGCTCACAAACTCGGTTTGTTTAAATGCTCACGAAGTCGGTTTGTCTAAATGCTCACGAACTCGGTTTGTCTGAATGATCACGAATGCGGTTTGTTTGTATGGTCATGGATGCTGTTTGTCTACTTAGTCATGTATAGTCATGAATGCGGTTTGTCTACATATTCACGAACTCGATTTGTCTATGTGCTTATAAACTCAGTTTGTCTATATGCTCACATGTATACATTTAAGCTGTGCAGTTGATACTTTAGTATGTGCTTGATGTATGATGCATATTTGGTCTCTCATAATTGAGTGCTACTTGATTTACTGTAGTCTCTTGTAATGTTTACATAGGCTATGTGCTAACCTTGAGGATTGACACCCGTCTAACTTGTATTGGCATACTGTCTTTCTGTGAATGTGTGTGTGTAGATACAATGACTGATACTGAGATCACCACCTCTTCTGAGCCAAACCCCGAGGTCTCAACACCTGTTCGCACAGATGAACAAATCCTTCCAAAGAACAAATGGATCCCTATTGGAAGGAGCAACTGTTATATCGATGTGACAAGACCTCAACCCAATCCTATTTACAAGATATCTGTTGATATCTTAAAGGAAACTACTTTCTTCAGAGCATTCACAGCATGTGCAACCGTTCCTGCTATTTACATACAGCAGTTCTGGAATACGATTCAACTTAACAAAGACACTGGAAATTACCATTGTCAGTTAGATGAACAATGGTATGAGCTGACCAAAGACACCATCAGAGAGGCTCTTCAGATCTCACCTGTTGTCATTGATAAACCCTTTACTCAACCTCCTACATCCGAGGCTCTCGTCCACTTCATTAATGATCTGGGTTATCCCTCAACCATCCTCAAGGTGTCAACAATAGTCACCAGTGAAATGTATCAACCTTGGAGAACACTCGTCACCATCCTCAACCTATGTCTGACTGGGAAGACTTCTGCTTTTGAAAAACCTAGGGCTCCAGTGCTTCAAATACTATGGGGAATTGTAAAACGTTCCAACATAGATTTCGCTGAAAGGATCTGGGAAGAATTCATTCACTCCATTCACACCTTCCTAGAAGACAAAGTAAAACTGGAATCTAATCTGGCCAGCAGGAAGACAGTTAAAAAGATACTAATTCCTAGCATCAGATTCAAAAAAATGATAATCCACCACCTCTACTCTCTTCACAAGTTCCATCCCAGAACTAATTCTCCTCTTCATTTGTCCTCTGAAGAATTTGTTCTGGGAAATCTCAAGTGGGCTGCTAAAGGGGCCGATCAAGAAGTATTTGGAAGACTTATTCCTGAGCTCCTTATTTCAGATAATATTCGTCAAGCCTCCTATTATAAGGATTATCTGAGCAAAATAGAGGGATATCAAAAGTCTCTCTCTGAGAAGGTAAGAAGTGAAGCCGAAACCCCTGAACCAGAAACCCAGAAATCCATCAAACAAACCCAATCTAAATCGAAATCAAAGAAAAGAAAGGATGCACCCACAGAAGTTGAGGGATCTAAGAAAAATAAGAAGATCAAAAGGAAGGCATCAATCAAGAAGTTGAAATCTAAGAAAATCAAGACAAAAGGTCGAGATGATGATGAAGAGATGGTGGTACCTGAACTAGGTCTAAGAGATGAAGAAGATCCGGTTCTACAACAAGCCTTGGAGCTGAGTGCTAAAGAACATGCTGAATCAACAAGGAGTGCTACGAAAGGAGTTGTCCTTAGAGAACCTGTTGTTGAAAGCAGTAAACCATTACCTGAAGTAGAGGGCAAAGGAAAAGGAGTAGCTACAGTAGTACAAGCTGCTAAGACTCTTCTTACCATATCATCTCCGACATCCAAGACAACAACACAATTTGTACTCAGGAAACGTGATCAGGGATCATCCAGAGTACTTGATCTTTCTGAAGGACCTCAAGAAGAATCACCAAGCTTAGAAGTTGCTCAAGATTCCAGTGATACAGAAAGCGATGAACAGTTGTACAAGGAGAAGAAGGTGGAGATGAAGATCACACATACTGAAATAAAGGACCCACAAGATCAAGGTGAGAGTCAAGATGAGAAAGTTCATAAAGAAGCTGAGTCTGATAACATCATTAAGGAAAGCCATGATCAGATAACAACAACCACTACAGAACCTCCACAAGATATACAACATGAAGAATTCGTGGCTTCTACATACCCAGGGGTACATGTGAATCTGAAAATGAAGGATGATGAACAATCTCACCTGAATGAACCAACAGGGTCTACTGGCACTCTATCTTCTCTGAAGAACCTTGATACCGACTTCAACTACGGTGATCAATTCATCCTGGAGAAAGCCAACGACAACGCCACAGAGACTGACATACCACATGATGATAAGGAAGTTGAGTCGATGGTGTCTGTACCAATTAAACAAGACATGTCTGGTATTAGACCTATGACAATTCCTGTTTCCACAACAGCAACCATCATAGTAGATCCCTCACCAGAAGCAACACCAGCGACACCCATCCCTCCAGAACTACCATCTAATTTAGCATCACAACTAACTGCCGCCACAAAGCTCATTGATGACATGTCACGGAAGATGAATAATTATGAGCAGAGACTACTTAAGGTGGAAAAGCTTAATATTGATCAAAAGGTGGCTCAAGCTGTGAATGATCAGGTAGAGGAAGCGGTCAGATGGGCAATGGAAGCTCCTATGAAGACACGATTCAGAGATCTTCCTACAACTGATATGAAATCAATCCTCTATGACAGAATGTTTGAATGTGGTCAGTATCAAGGCCACAAAGATCATCAACGGCTTTATGAAGCCTTGGAAAAATCGATGAGTCGTGATAATCAGGATTTCCTCATGGCTGAGCTTGAAGAACAACGGAAGAAGAAGAAAAGGAGACAAGATAAACCCTGTACACCTCCTGGTTCTCCACCACATCCACCTCCACCTCCTCCACCTGATGGTGGCTCTGGTGCTACAAGACTTTCAGGAGCGTCAGGATCCATCCAAGCTCAACCTCATCATCATCCCACTGTGTCTTCTGGTGGAAAAGACCAATCCAATACTTCGTCTGCCCCAAGCAAGTCTAAGGGAGTTACAAAGGCTGGAACACTTGCGTGGACAACTGTTGACACCCAACCTAAGTCCTCATTCTCACCAACTCCTGAGGACTTTGTCATGAATGAGGAATCAGAAGTGGAAGATCTGACCCCTCAAAATGATGAAGATGGAGTCTCAGCTAATGCTAATATCCCAACAGTTGACCCTAATAAAAAATGATGGTTGGAATTCTTACGAACAGACACACCTGATGACTCAGACTCCACGAGAAAGCGACCCACCAGGGAAGATATGGAATCTTGGATGAAACCCGTATCTGAAGAAGATCGAGAACCAATTCCTGAACCTAATTGGTCTATCCCATCATCAGACAAAAGCGTTCCTGTAAACAATTGGGCAGCTACTATTGCTTCGCAACACAACCCTCCTTCAGAGAACTCATTGCTGGCAAAGACTAATGACATGGGGGCATTTATTAATTGGTTCTGTAAAAAGAAAGGCATCACAAATCTCACTCCCCAAGATTTGGAAGGTCCTGCATATGAAATCGTCAAAGTGTTTCATCCTGATGTGCATCATCTTCAATATCAAATGGAAGAATGTCATAGACTATTTACTGATCAAGTTGATGACCGGATCCTTTCCTACGACGTCAACCGACCTCTTCCCTTTGATGGTCCACCAGGTCAAAAGAACATTCAAGCTGATCTCTTCTTTAACAACGATCTGAATTATCTCCGGTTCGGGAATAATGGTGACCGTCAGGCATTATCCATTACCAAGATGAAGGCGGCTCACTACCCTGACGTTGGGCTAGAACAAATGGTGCCTGATCAGGTATGGTCAGATGAAGAATACAAGTTTGAACTTACTGCATCTTATGGGGTCACACATTGGTGGTTCCACAAGAAACGATTCTACATTGAACGGCACGCAGGAGAGGGTAGTCGTCAGGGTATACGCTCACATCTAAGAATCTTAAGTGTTATCAAAGTTGAAATTCACCCAATGTATGGGTATGAGTATCTTAAAAGGAAAGTGCTTCGTCGTGCTGATCAGAAGGAGTATATCATTTCTGAAAGCGACTTCAAATATCTATCTCCGAGTGACTTCGAGGATCTCTTCCTTCTGAATCTTCAAGGGCACCTGAATCATCTTCCACCTCGCGACAAGAAGGCGCTTGCTGCTGCTGTTAATTTATGGATCCGGGGTCTTGTCATCAGGCAAAGGGTGAGTGGTTTTCAACTAGGGATAGAGAGCTATCAGACCAAACTCAATCTCACTAAGCCAAATTGGGAACGTAAGGGTCTCGAGTACATCCACGACTTTAAAGTTATCGAATCTCCAAGAGCAGTCAAGTTCACTGACCAGCATGGGACTCCTATGATGATGCAATTCAGTGAGATTCATAAATTCAGCGATGGTACCCTGAGAATGATCGATGAAGCACTGGATTTCAGGATTAAAGACTTCAAGATAAATTCTCACAACCCACAATTGAAGACTCAGTTCTGGACTGATCTGGATGTACAAAGGAGTAAAGAGTTTATGAGAGCCATAGAGCGTAGACTGAAAACAAGAAGGATCTTTCGCAACCTGGAAAGCTTCGTTGGGGGTAGAGTTCGTGAAGGAGATTACAGATTGATGGAAAGAACGACATGAGCTGATTCGCTTCATAAGTGGTCTTTGTAGTGATGTTATTCTTTTGTTGGGCACTTGTAATTTTATAATGTAATTTCCTCTAATCTTGTAATACTCTATGTGTGATCTGTGTATATTGACAAGTAATCCTCTCTCGTTGTTTCAAGGGGAGCATCGTATGCTCCAAAATCAGAATACATTTAAACCTGTCCACATTTTCTCCCAAATTTTTCTAAACGTATTTAAATCAATTGGGATCACAAATCTCAAATGGTTTGAAATTTTTGATCGGGGGAGAGAATGTGATTTAAATAGGAAATTCTGATAAAATGTGATGATTTGGAAGTTAATGTATGCTCTCCCGTATGTGCTAAACCATTTTGTATATCAAGGCACATATTGAGGGGGAGCAAAATGTTTTGGTCATAAAAGCAAGCTCTTCCATATGTGCGAAAATCTTTCTTATATCGATGCACATATTGAGGGGGAGCAAATGGTTTTAACATAACAAAGGATTTGGCATCTCACGTGAGCAAGGCTCAGATTTCACCAATGAATTGACGAAACTTGAATTGCCATCAATCGAAAGGATACGTCTTGGCCGGGTAATAATTTCAAGCTGGTTTAACCAGTGATGTAAGCGTGTCTCGAAAAAGATGTATCTGAGTAGAGTGTACCGTTTCGAGAAACTTTCTGTGGACTTGACCAGGCCGGGTAATAATTTCAAGCTAGTCTAACTAGTGATGTAAGCGTGTCTCGAATCGGTCATGTTCACTGAAAGTGGATCAATTCAAAAAGTGCGAGCTCTACCTAACATGTGCAAATTTATAAAACTATCACTCGAGCACATGTTGAGGGGGAGCATTTGAAAAATATAAAACTCTCAAGTGTTTGCAAAAATGTGTTTCGAAATCATGAACACTTTGAGAGATTTTTCAAAGATTTGGTTTGGCAATTGTGGAAGAACACCAAAGACCGACCATTGTATTTCATATAATGGAGTTATAAGGATGGTAAGGTTAGGTACAAGTTCCCACGATCCCGCCAGAGCCGGAGGGATCTACCCAGGGACAATCCACTAGTTAGTGTAGAAGTCCTTAGGTATGATTAAAAATGAGAAAAGTGAATGAGGGAATAGTGCCGACTGAGATGGAGCTAACACTGGAACAAACCCAACAAGGTGTTAGTTATGAAGTCTCGGTAAGCACTGAAGGGGTTGAAGAATGAAAAAGAATTGTAAAGAGAAAGGGTGTAAAGAAATAGCCCTCCTTACATCTTAGGCAGAAACCGGGTCAATACATATGCTGTCAGAATCACTTAGTTGATTGCTGGCATTGAAAACAAAGTATCATGGACCCAGTGATACGCTGCACAACCCTCCCTAGCCACTCAAGGACCCTCAAAGGACTCTTGTTTCAATTGTCACGGAGTTCAATACATTTCTATCGTCTCTCTCACTCCGAGTTAGATGATATTGAAAAGGTGGCAGTCCTCTCCAGCCTCCGCTCACTAAATCAAATCGCACTATCGAGTCTAGAGCCACGAGATTCATAATAAGATCTCATAGGGACACGAATTATTTCTACACTGGTTGTTCAACATTAAGGACACCAGTTGTAAACTCATGAGTCCTACGCAGATCTTAGCAATCTGCCAGAACATTTATGAGAGAATTTACTAATGTAATTCTCAATGATTGAATGGAAATTCCTGCCAGGGTCAACATCAAGCAGCCCTGAAAGCAGGTCACTTCGGTAATTCCTCGTGGATTACGCTTAGTGGTCGCGGCGGTTTCAATCGGTCTACAGTCGTGGAGTGATCTCCAGCGACTCACCTAATCGTTGATTTACTACGGTAAAATCTTAAAAAGCCCTCTGTGGGTTTTCGATTAGGAACGGTCATGGCAAGGATTAGAGAGAGTTTCCACACTATGCTGTTGACTATCTCGAAGTCCAAACTTGTGAGTACCGGTCGAATTATTGCTAACTGTCGTATGCAGGAATCTCTGGCGGTTGTAGCAGTGGAATGCTGTAGCTGGTTGCTGTTGTAGCTAGTTGCAGAAAAGATGCCAATCCATCACCACATGTTCACTCTACCACATCATCATCAAAGAAGTCATGATCAACCAAAAGACCTTCAACACAGCTTCTGCTAACTCTGATGCTGAAGATCATGACCCTGATTAGTGTGAGCATGTCGGTTCTAAGTATATTTCATCACATGGAGACCTACTACTAAAAGATGACTTGGAGACTCAAGTGGGATGATACTTTCAAAGATTACTCAAAGTTCATCCAAGACAAAAGAGAAGTCATCTTCAGATCACTGATGTTTGCACAACAATCTATGACATTGAAGATTCAATGATTACGAGCTATGATGTCAAGATCCAAGGAAGAAGTGCTGAAATTCAGAACATTACTTCTGGGGTGACCTCCCTTAGGGGGAGATTGTTAGGAATATGAATATTCAGCTGAAGACTCGGTCACCCCGAGTAATTATTAGTACATCATAGCTCATAGGATTATTAGTAATATTATTAGTAGCTTAGTTATTATTATTAGTATAGTGGAGTGGGTCGGGTCTTTACCCTCTGTCAGCTCACTCTACAGCCTGCTAGGGGCATAATATGTAGTAAGTATAAATACCCCTTCCCTTGCAAGGGAAGGGTTGGAACTTCACTTCATTCTAATCTAATACACACATAGTTCTTTCTCTCTCTAGAAGTTCCCACTTTCTCTCTCTAGTTCTTTGTCATTCGATCTAAACTAAAGCTTCAATCAAGTGTTTCTTGCATTGTGAATACCCTACATAGTGAACGACCCTTGCTTACCTAGAAACTATCTACATTGATCGGGTACACTGCTCGTGAGTGTTTAGAGTCTATAGGTTAGTTCGGCAATAAATAAATTTAAAACTTGGTAGTTTATTATAGACCTAAAAAAACA
Organism: Artemisia tridentata subsp. tridentata; assembly: GCA_021014915.2. Taxonomy (NCBI): domain Eukaryota; kingdom Viridiplantae; phylum Streptophyta; class Magnoliopsida; order Asterales; family Asteraceae; genus Artemisia; species Artemisia tridentata. The sequence continues at coordinate 56,716,622 of CP139506.1, forward strand.
CATCAAGTTTTTGGCGCCGCTGCCGGGGAGTGATTGTTTTAATTTGATTTATTGGTATTTTAGTTTTTATTTGTTTTCGTTAGTTTCTGTGTGTTTTTGTCATTCTGTGTTTCTGTCTCAGAAAGGCAATACGGCGTATTCTTGTCTGTGAATACGGCGCATCTGTCTGATTTCAATACGGCGTATTCTTGTCTGTGAATACGGCGCATTGACGTTCTGCGACAATTTTTTTAGTTTGTGTGATTTTTTTTAGTATTATATAATTTGAAAAATCTGTTACAGGAAGATAATACGGCGCATCTATTGTCTGTTAGATACGGCGTATTAACTTGTGTCGTATACGGCGTATCCATTGTCTGTTGGATACGGCGCATCGATCTTCTGTGACCCCAAAAATATTTTTCTCTTTTATTTTATTTTTGTGTTTATTTAATTTTCATTACTTTAGGTTTTATTTTTTTTGTTTGTACTGCTGCTCTTGGTTGTTTGTCTTTCAGGTAATAATGAAGATGGACGATCCGGACATCACTATCACCCGCACTTGATTTCAAGTGGGGGGAAAACACCCTATTACACAGTAAATAAGGGTGGAGTCAGGCTCGTGACTTGAACAAAAACAAGCGCTTCGTGGGAGGCAACCCATACTTATCTTTTAATTTATGTCAATTTAATTTTCTGTCGAGTCTGTCCCAGGCCTTCGATGCGGCGTATCCAACCCCTATGGATACGGCATATCGAATCATCTGGAATACTTTAGTCCGAACTGTTTTGCTGACATCAATGCGGCGTATCTATCTTTTTAGATACGGCGTATCGACCTGCCAGAATTGAATACAGTTCTTTGTTTTTCTTTTGTTTATCGTTTTCTAACCAATGATTAATGAGATGTTTCTCGAGATTTGTTTTTCCTGTGGTCTCTATATTTTTACAGGTCCGAAATATTGAAGATGTTGATGGACTCCCGCATTTTATACGCTCGCACACTTACATTGGAAGATCATACCGAGCAAATCTCAGGGGAGTTCTCCGTTCTAATTCTTTCTATCTCTTGTTTTTAATTTTAAATACAAACAACGAGGACGTTGTTTAACTTAAGTGGGGGGATGGAGAATTAGAACGTTACTTGTCCTAAATTTTCAAAAATATGCTTTAATCTATGCTTAATTATCAAAATTTAATTTTTTTTAGCATGTTTTTGTTTAATCTAAGTTGCATAGCTGCACACATAACCTTATTTTCAAAAATTGTGAACTTATCAAAATCCACAAATCTATGAGTGTGCCGGTGACTTGTAAACTTTAGAACTTGGCTTGTATACTATTCGAGACCACCATAATGAGTATTATTGATATAATTGGAGTGACTTGTCTAACTTGGTAAATTTCTAGGATTTCACCCAAAAAGCCTATTATATGTTTTGTGTTATTAACTAACTACACTGGTTAGTTAACCCCCGTATAAACCCTTTGCTTACTCTCATTTTTAGAGTAAGATACCCCTAGAAAAACCCTCAGAGCCATTCCTTTCGTTTCTTACACCAATGTTTAAAATGTTTCGTTACACCCTTACACCTTAGCCTACCCTGTAGATTAAAGTCCGTGGTTAGTTACTTTAGGCAAAGTGTGTTTCCTTACAATTAACTGTGTTCGCGTGCGTAATTCATTATCTAAGGTCGGGAAATTGCACAATGCAATTGGAGTGAAAGTAGATATTGTATAATTTGAGTATTGTTATTTTTCGTGTGTTTACTACTTTCACTATTATTTTTATATCTGAAGTTATGAAGATTTTTTTTGTGATGGTGAAGTGGTGAAATTTTACACCATTAATGTTTTTATTGGTTAAAAAAAAAAAAAAGAAAGAAAAGAAAAAAAAAAAAAAAAAAAAAAAAGAAGAGAAAAATAAGAAAAGAAAAAGAAAGAAGAAAGTTGGAAGTTTGTTAAACCAACAATGTAAAGTTATGTAAGTGGTTCATATGGCTACAATTTGTTGTATATTATATTTATGGATTGAATGGGAGTTGGCCGTTATGGGAACGCCAACTAAGGTTATTCTTTGATTGAGATATTGTTGAGTATAATTCGTGTCTACCTAAAGCGTGTGTTTCAAGTGTTAAAGCGTGAGTTATTCAATGATATGAGTCTTATTCTTGGGATGGTTGGGAAAGTGATTGACCACACTAGGACTTAATCTATTTGTTTGTTGATTTTATATTTTACACCAATTTAAATCCCAAATATTATCCATACCCTATATCATTCTTTATCCAAACCTTTGATTTATTGAGATTAGGGATTTGAGCAATCTTAAGTATCGTAGTCGTGGATTCGGCTATGTATTTATGATTTTGTCGCCCTTTTTGATATAATATTATTGGTGAAGATTACTTGGTCCTATCTTTAGCCCATTCGAGTTAAGGATTTGAGCAATTGCAAGTATCGTGTTCGTGGATTCGATCATGTATTTGTGATTTTGTCGCCTTTTCTGGAATTTGAGATCGATAGAGATTAAGAAGGATGATTAACCCTTAACCAACAAACCCTTTTTACCGCTTTAGACTTGTTATTCCTTAGCTTTAGTGGGGGAGATGTGTATCATTGCCAAGCTTATGATAGAATATTCGTCACGACTGGACAGTTAAACGATTAGATTTGCTTTTATCGAAATATTTTATTTTGTTTCTAATTCGTTAAGTGTTTGGTTGTGCAATTATGATAAAACGAATAAGTGCTTAATTATAAAAATACATCCTATTTAGGATACATTTTCATAAGTTTAATCTAAGGTTTACTTGAGGACAAGTAAAGTTCAAGTGGGGGGATATTTGATGACATCAAATAAGTACATATTATTAGCATCATTATCCCGTTTATATTGCTCATTTTATACTATTATGTGTGAGATTTGGTACTTAATCATTTACTTTTATAAATCTCAGTAATATCGGAAGCAATTGGAGAAAGTTATGGAAAAAGATGTGTTTTGGAGCAAAAACGAAGATATTGAAGAATGCCTACTGATCAGACACTCAATACGGCGTATCAACTCTAATTAGATACGCCGTATCCATATACTTAGAAGAGTTCAAGACCTTGCCTGACTTTGATGCATATGGCGTATCCATCTTTGGGAATACGCCGTATATGAAACTTGGTCGATTTGAAGAATACGGCGTATCGGATTCTATGAATACGCCGTATAGAAGCCCTAGATATTTGAAGACCAAGACGGGATTACATCGAATGCGGCGCATCCTATCCTTGAGATACGTCGTATATGAGCCTTAACCGATAAATCAAGTGAAGAATCGAAGCCAAATGAAGAAATAATGTTTACGTAACAACTTTAGAAGATGCTTCACTGTTTTGGTCATAAAATCTTCATCCGGACTCCGTTTTAGTTGATTCAAGCGGCCACGCGAAGAGAAAAAGAAAATCTATCTGATTCTGAAGGAGATGCGGCGCATAGGATTTCTAGATGCGCCGTATCGGGGTCGTAACAGCAGACTGCATATTTTTGGTAAACTTGGAGGCTACTCTTCCTTACCCCTATAAATACCACAGCCCTATGGACGATTTTATTATCATTAGAATAACCATTATCAGTTGGGGACACCCCCAACTCGTCCCCAACACCTCCTCGAAGATCGATGAAGAACATCTCAATACTTAACGTCATGTATCATTCGGTTAGCATAAGTATTTTATTCATGAATTCTCTATGTTTATTCGCAATGTATACTCTATCTTTTACAGAGATTAAGGGCTAACACCCTTAGGTGTTAGTCATTTTTATGAAGTTTTATTAGTTTTTATGCTTGTGTTGATGTGTTTACTTTGTTATTGGATTGGGTGCTTATCGATAAAAACTCGTTTATTGCTTATAACTAGTAAAAGTCTATGTAACTAGATTATGATCTTATTGGTTTAATTGCTGTAATTTAACTATCTGTAATTGTGGTTACTTTAATTGATCATAAGTGTAGTAATCCGAATCCTATATAGACGGCTTAGAGGGAACACACCGGAACCGTGCCTCATGCCACTATTAGGACTAGTAGCGCGTAATGCCAAACTAGGTTAGACGGTTTAAAGCAATAAGTTAGTATTGATGCTAGATAGGTCACTATGATCATGTCCTCTTTCCCACCACGATGGTAGGTTATTTAATCGTGACAGGATTGATAATCGGATTGGCGGCAAAACAATTGAATGAATTAAAACAAGTAGACATAAGCTTATATAACTATAAAATGGATTAGACGTGGCTAACCCGTTCTTCCTTATATCGATCTATTGTTCCTTATCCTTAGTTTAGTTATTTACTTTCCCGTATTTAGTTTATATAACACACAATATCGTGGTAGCCTCTCAGGCTAAACCCCCTTATCTTTAATTGCTTTCTAAGATAGGATAGAATAGTTAGATTAATAATTAGAATACCTTTAGATCATTTTAGCTTCGCTCCTAGTGAACGACCCTTGCTTACCTAGAAACTATCTACATTGATCGGGTACACTGCTCGTGAGTGTTTAGAGTTTATAGGTTAGTTCGGCAATAAATAAATTTAAAACTTGGTAGTTTATTATAGATCTAAAAAAACACATCAGAGCTCCTCATAAGGTTGCACGCCAAAATTTGTGTTAATTTAATGTTATAACTTGTACTATCATGACACAAGTTAGAAAAACCCTTAGATTTAACCGATTTCTTCACCATGTGTCCATCAATGAACTCAATGTAGTCACCAGTAACCAAATCACAAACCTAACTCGATAGTTGTAGCGAGCAATGCTGGTGATGCGTGTGTATGTTTTATGAAAATAGTTGATGTTAAAGCCGAACAGAAGCAGGAGATCAAAATGAAGCCGGAGTGCCACCAGAATGAAAGAAGGACTTCATGGCTCGACTCTCTCACATAAAACTTCATGAGAGCTATAAGCAAAAACTTCAAAAGGAACCAAAAGTGGCTTTTGATTTAAGAGCTTATCTTTATTTTTCTAAAACATCATATATGCTCTATTAGCCAAACAAAATTTACATGTTAAGTAGGTTATTTTTTAGAAAAATAAGTTTGAGCTCCTCATAAGGTTGCACGCCATTATTTGCATAAACATAATCATTCATAAAACAAGAGTTAATTATAATCGATACATTGACGGTATAAAATCCCTAACAAAAATCGACAAGTGATCAACTCGTTTTGACTTGTTTTAATAACTTATGCAAGCACGTCCATTTCGATAGTTGTGCTTGAGGTGCAATGAACCGTATCTTGCTCAACATGGATAGTGTTTAATCGGTCGTCGATCATAAGTTAATAGGCATTAACAACTTGTGTTATGTGTGAAACAACAGACCAATGTATTGGGCTATGAAAATCACATATGTCCAAAATCAAGTAGCTTTGCGTCAAAAAATGTACTATATGTCTCCATCCGTAAATGATTTTAATAAAGTCAAAACTTAGTTTAACTTGGATAAGTAAATAAACTTGACTATTTCCGTTGCTTGCCGTACTTGAAGAACGATATGGAAACTTAGCTTAAAAACTTGAAAAAGTTTATTTATGGACACAGACTTTTTAAAGTCTTCTAGAAATGTAAATTTATAGATAACCCACTTTTTACTTTGTTAGTCATACATGTAGTTATTTTCTATTCTCTTGTTTGTTGTTTTCTGTAAATAGAAAGTTTCTTAAAAAGTTGTTGACATTTTAAAATGAATTTAGAGCAACAGTTG